>CM045728.1:123817297-123879797 GCA_024760905.1 Plotosus lineatus | reverse complement strand
AATATCTAACATGACAATAATAATCTAATAACACAGTAATAACTGCCAAAATACCTATTTAAAATAATCACGGCAAAACAGATTTTCACGTTTATATTTTCTTTCCTTCTTTCTTTCTCCAGTCTCACTTGTTTATAATTCGTATGCTAATTACATTGTTATTCTCTGAAAAACATTTCTTTAATCTTCGTTTCTGTATCACCAAATCCTATTTTCTCTCTTTCCTTCTCCAGCTAAGTTTAATTCGGTTGGGTCATATTAACATATTCCAAATGTTATATATTCTGCCCTCGCCCTGAGTTGGCTGGGATGGACACCAGCCTCCCCGCGACCTTAATTAGGATGAAGCGGTTACAGAAAATGATGAACCAAATGTTATATATATATATATATATATCATTCATTTTCTGTAATCACTTAATCCTAATTAGGGTCACGGGGAGGCTGGCGGCCATCCCAGCCAACTCCGGGTGAGGGCAGCGTACACCCTGGACAGCTCTTCAGGCTATCGCAGCGCGGAAACACACTGACGTCTATGTAGCTACTCTTGACAAAAGTCAGCAATGGTTCTTTTACATGAACCTCACACCATAGATAGTGAGAGACGTGGCCGGCCTTTGATAACCCAGTTAGCTGCACTGGGGGGACAGTGACAACCTTGTGGCGAGTGGGACTCAAACCCCCAACCTTGGGATCAGTGATCTAGCACCTTTACCACCAGGCCACCACTGCCCCAATGTTATATATATAGATTTGAAAATTAAATGAAGAGTAAAAGCATAAACGAGGGTGGCATGGTGGTTCTGCACTTCTGCCATTCTGCATTCATTCATTCATTTTCTAAGCTGTTTAATCCTAATTAGGGACACAGGGAGGCTGGCACCAATCTCAGCCCACCCTGGTCAAAGGTGAGGTACACTCTGGACAGCTTTCCAGGGCATTGCAAGGCCTGCACACATACAATCATTCACACTCACACCTAGGGGAAATTTGGAACCGCCATAAAGCCCACAGTGTATGTTTTTAGACTGTGAGAGGAAACTGAAGTACCCAGAGGAAACCCACAAAACGAACATGCAAACTTCACTCGGAACCCAGGCCTTCCTGCTGTGAGGTGGATGTGCGAACCACTCCGGCACCATGCCGCCGTTTATAGATGAAATTTGTCATACATTTGTTCATTTTCTAAGCCGCTTAATTCTTATTAGGGTCACAAGGAGGCTGGTGCCCTTCTCAGCCTACTCTGGGCAGGGTACACCATGAAAAGCTTGCCAGACCATTGCAAGGCCAACATTCATACAACCATTCAAATTCAATTTATTATTTTTAACATTAAGAAAATCTTCACCATTGTGGGAAGATAGCGACCTCTCTGTCTGTGTTTCTTTCAGATGGTCAGAACCTTGAACTTTCAGGAGAAATTGTACTTGGAGAAGGTGCATGTATAGGGGTTTGGACCAAATACATTACAAGAGGTGGAAAGGGTGCTATAGATGTACACAGAACACAAAATTTTGTGAAGTAATTCACTCCTACGGATTTATTCTGCATTATACTGCCACAGTAGCAAGGACCAGATGCATCATCTGTCAGACTTATTACCCCTGTGAGGGACAGATTTGATGCTTGTCCTACTTTCTTGCTATGGGTTTAGCTTACAGACACTCTGGGACATACTCATAAATGCCAAAAAAAAAATGGCCGCTATGTGCATTTTTTAATTTAGTCACCTGCTAGCTTGGCTGAATAAAATTTTGCAAAGTTTGTGTTACTACAGGCCACCCCTGTGATGTTCTGGCAATCCGTCTGGGGTGTATGCCAACTTGTGCTCCAGTGTCTGTCAGCTGAAATTAGCTCAGCCTCCCTGCTACACAAAAATTAAGCGGTTCTGCAAATGATGATAATTACTACAAGCTACACCGTAATGCAACACACCTCTTGTCGCTAAATTTTTGCAGCGATTAACATCATAAATAAATATAAAGGAACGGGATCTCAGAGCTGGCTCTTTCCAGGGCTATGTTCACTACAGCCATTATTTAGACATTATGTTACATGTGAAAGTTACACATAGTGGTCATAGTGTGTGAGTTTCCTCTGGGGACTCCTTTTCTTCCAACAGTCCAAGGAGATGCACCATAGGCTAACTTGTTTTTCTAAAATTGCTGCCAAGTGAGAGTGTGAATGGTTATGTGTGAGGGCCCCGTGATGGACTGGTGAGCTTTTCAGAATGTACCCCATCTTTGTCAAGATAGACAGTGAGAGACACAGCCTGCCTTTGATAACCCAGTTAGCTGCACTGGGGGGACAGTGACAACCTTGTGGGGACTCGAACCCCCAACCTTAGGATCAACGATCCTGCACCCTCACCACTAGACCACCACTGCCCTATGTCTTCTTAGCAGAGTTATAATCTTAGAAATGCTTATGCAAGGTTAAAAGCCTGAGACAAAAAATAAAGTTGCAATGAGCACACTCGAAAAACTCACGAAATAACAGTAACTCTGTTCTTTACACGTGTTAGAACTCTGTGAAAGAACAATGGGTCAAAGGCACATGAAAAGCATCATAGGTATTATGGAGATGCAGCGCCATAATAGCCAATGAGAGGGAGCTGTTTCGTAGGTATTATGTAGATGCAGCTCCCTCCTAGCCAATGGGAAGCCAGCGGGGTGGGATGTTGGGAGATAGCCAATGGAAGAGCAATTCACGCATTGTTTGAATTTTTGAGATGGCACTTTCGTAACGTGAATTTGTTTCGTATCCAGAGATGGAAATTTTAAGTAAATGCATTTCGTAAAATGGATTTTTCGTTTGTTGGGTCTTTCGTAAGGTGAGGTACCACTGTACACTCTATTGTATCTTAAATAAGATTAAAATAAACAGGTTTGTTAGGCCATGTAAGGCATGGTGGTGTAGTGGTTAGCATGTCTGATTTACAGCAAGAATGTTCTGGGTCCGAATCTCGGGCTTCGCAAGGGAGTTTCTCTGTGGAGTTTGAATGTTCCTTCAGTACTTGTGTGGGTTTTGTCTCTGTACTCTGGTTTCCTCCTACAGTCCAAAAACATGCACATTAGGCTACAGATTTTTTTTTTAACTGTGAATGAAAATGTTTTTGTGTGTGGGTTGCCTTACAATGGTCTGGTGAGCTCTTCAGGCTGTACCCCACCGTCACCGAGTGAGCATATACTTTATTTAATTACCTTATTAAGAATAAGCTCTTTTCAGGATGAAGTAAATAAATTAGTCTCTCTAGTGTGTCCCAAATTTGGCTCAAAGAACTTTTCCTTCTTTCGCTTCAGAACGAATTTGGGGAAACACTGGTGTTTTTGCACTAACCACGGATGTGAAAAATTTGGACAAATCTCTGTGAGGCCAGTCAGCCTCAAGTCAGTGGACATGCCACGCCCAACAAAATCCTGCTTGGAGCTCCATGAATAAAAAGTTATTATATTTAGTCATTTTCAGGTTTGTTTTTGTTTGTTTTTTGACATGGAAGTTAATAACAAGTGAACTTCTGTTTTGTTGTGATTTAACTGCAATAAATATTTTACCATCCCAATTGTTGTATCAATATACTGGATTAGCTCATTTCGGGTTTCTGGTCAAAGAAATATGTAAAAATGTATGTCATAAGCATAAAGATGGAATGAAACGGTGCAGCTGTAACATGGACTCTAATGGGAGAAAATTCAAATTATACAACAATGATAACGTTGTATGTCAGAAAGAGATGATATTGCAGTCGTGTGAAATGCTTTGGTATAACAATAAACTTTTCACATTCTAACAGGATACTGAGTTTATGTTGTTGTTGTTTTTTATGAGTGGCAATAATATACTGCCATATGTAACACATGTCCTCTTGTGGATTATTGCTTTATCAAGCAAAAGTACTTTTTTTTTTTTTTTTATCACTGATTACTATTCATGTACATCTGTTTCCGGTCTTGCTCCAGCTTTTGTCCTAGTGACAAGTTTGAACCTTGTTCCCTTAGTCTTCTACATGATTTTGTGGTTTTGACTTGGCCTGATGTAATTATCGAATGTACCCTTGCCTAATGTACTCTGTTTGCTAATTTCTTAACCCTGTCTGTTATTTTCACTCTGCGTTTCCTTCGTCTTATAGATTTTCTGCTTTGATCTTTTTAGCTCCACCACTGGGCAGAGGAGGCTGTGTATTCAAAAGCATTTGTTTACTTGGTTGGTTTGTTTGCCAGTCAGCAGAATTACACAAAAACTACTGAGCAGGATTTCAGCAAATATGGTGGAGGGACTGGGGACGGGCCTGTAACATTTTGGAGCAGATCCAAATCATAACCTGGAGCCAGGAATTTAGTAAAGGTTTTTTAATAAGCATTTATTGTAGGATTTCTTTATCCTGATGACTGGACTATGAAAAAAAATTTGGTGGAGAGGGGGGTATGATTAAAATATATATACATTTTCGAGGTTTTCCCTGCATGGAATCATGTTGAAAAAAATTAATAGGACCCCAATTCCTCTAAAAAAAAAAAATCTTTATTATGTACCAAAATAAGATGCCCACTAGGGGGTGACATTTCATTATAACTATTCCAAGCTATAATAATCTGTTTGTGCCTGGTAGAGGGACCTTGCACTCTGTGAGTTCTGCTTTATTTATATATGGAAATTAAAAAGGGTGAAATGTCCTACTGTTCAATTCATTCTCTTTCTCTTTCTCCACACCCACACTATCTCTACTATTGTATATAATGCATCAAAGTACCATTGAAAAACACCCCCCAACCACAGGTTTCTGTGCAAATATTTTGATAGTAGCCTGGAAGTTAC
This sequence comes from Plotosus lineatus, assembly GCA_024760905.1. Classification (NCBI taxonomy): domain Eukaryota; kingdom Metazoa; phylum Chordata; class Actinopteri; order Siluriformes; family Plotosidae; genus Plotosus; species Plotosus lineatus. Next base: position 123,874,982 of record CM045728.1, on the reverse strand, counting down.
TGACTCATAGGAGTGACCGCTTGAAAGATTCGCATGCTCAATAATTCATTTGTTTCATGAAATATGTATTGGGCATCAGCTTCTGTGGAAAACTGGGCATGGTTTCACACTTAAAAGCTAAAAACAAAAACTGTGTGATTTATTTAAGAGAGTAGTTCAGCCACCCTGGCTGAAGATTCAGGCAGAATGCTCATGAGGTTGATGCAGAGAGTGTTCCAGATGGTAGTATGGTGTGTAATTGAATATACAGTATATATAATATATATAGTGGTTGACATTGAAGAGTGATTAATATATGATAAATGTTCAGATTGCTATGCTCACTCACATACTCATGCATTTGCCATACCATTTAATCTTACTAGGTTCACGGGGAGGCTGAGGCCTATCTCAGCCAACAGGGAGTGAAGTCGGGGTACATACACCCTGAACAATTCACCAGACCATTGTAGAGTGACACTCAAACGCACGTGCGTGATTATTCTTGCTCATCCTCGTAACTGGGGCAATTGGAACAGTTCATTAGGAAAAAGGTGCGCCCTGAGGAAATCCACACAAGCACAGTAAGTGCATGCAGATGTTAAACAGAAACATCCTTGCTGAGCCCAGGACTCAAACCTTGGATCTTCTTGCTGTAAGGCAGATGTGCGAACCACCAGGTCGATGTGCTACCATGACATATGACCAGGTCTTTATGTTCTTGCTGAAATTAGGATTAAGCGGTTCCAGAAAATGAACGAACGAGGAACTTTGGCAACAATGTCCTTATAGACAGAACTGTCATGTCGGAACAGTTTTATGACTCTTAATGAAGGCAAATTATAATCTCTCAGCACACAAAGACTTCCTAGAAGATGGTGGGTTTGTTTGCAAATTTTAAGTAACAACTTTGAAAGGAGGGCAGTGGTGGCCTAGTGGTATAGGGCGCTGGATCGCTGATCCTAAGGTTGGGGTTCGAGTCCCACCCTCCACAGGGTTATCACTGCCCCCCCCCCCCAGTGCAGCTAACTGGGTTATCACAGGCCGGCCATGTCTCTCATTGTCTATGATGAGAGGTTCATGTAAAAGAACCATTGCTGACTTTCAACAAAAGTGTCTGCAAACCCGTCAGTGTGTTTCTGCCCTGCGATAGCCTGGCGAACTGTCCAGGGTGTGTGTACTCTGTCCTCGCCCTGAGTTGGCTGGGATAGCCTAATTAGGATTAATTGGTTACAGAAAATGAACTGACCTGATGAACTTTGAAAGGCCCATACAAGAACTATGTCACATCCACAGCTTGTATCTGCTGTTTTCCAAACTTACACCACACTTCCCACCATTCATCTCTCTGCTCTCTGTCACATGACGTTGGTCACATGACTCACATTGAACATTCACAGCAGACCCGGCTCACATTGTCATGATACAACTGATCGCTTCCCTGCTCTTTAAAAGTACTCTGTTTGGCATGGTGTCCAAGTGATTAGCAGCAAGTAGGTCCTGGATTTAAATCCCAGTCTCTGGCGTTTGCATTTCTTCCTGGGCTTGCATGGGTTTCCTCCAAGTACTCCAATCTCACCCCATAGACCAAAGACATGCACATTAGGTGAACCGACTGTTCTAAATTGCCTGTAGGTGTGAATGGTTGTGTGTGTGTGAACAGTTGTGTGTGTTTCCCTGCATTAGTATGAGGAGTTGTTCAGGGTGTAGCCCACCTTCACAATCCCTGATAGTAGGATTCGACCGTTTGGCGGTTGTCGTGAGTAAAATCAACAGTGTTTTGTTTCGCCCACAACCAGATACTTGTTGGCAGTCATACCAAGCCTGTGTCGTTCTGATAGGTTTTCAGTGCATGATTCATGTCAGTCATCATTGCTAATTCCTTCCCGGCCCATTTTTACCATGTCTACCCTGAGTACGTATCATTTTTGATGCATTGGCTCTCTGATTGTCCAAATGTGGCACTAAAGTTGTCTTTAGGATTCTATGCCTGGTTTGCATCATTAGAGCCCTTTATCTGCAACTGCATCCACCGTTCATTCATCCTAAGGTTGGGGGTTCGAGTTCCACTCTCCACATGGTTGTCACTGCCCCCCCCACACACCAGTGCAGCTAATTGGGTTACCAAAGGCTGGCCATGTCTCTCACTGTGTATGGTGAGAGGTTGATGTAAAAGAACCATTTTGCTGACTGTCGTAAAGAGGAGCTGCAAACCCGTCAGCGTGCTTCTGTCCCTCGCTAAAAGTTTGTGTCAGGATGGGCATTCGACGTAAAAACCTATGCCAAATCAAACGTGCAAATCAGATGATTTGCTGTGGCGACCCCTGAAAATAGGGAAAAGAAGAAGTCAATGAAAATGCACATGTTTATTAAAATAAGATTACTGTTTTGAAATCCGTTCAGAGTTTAGTTCTACACTTGAGAACTAAGAAAGTCCTGTGCAGAATTTTTTTTTTTTTTTTTTTTTTTTTTTTTTTTTTTTTAAGCTCAAATTTTATTGTATAGTACATGGAAACTTGATGGGGCCGGTGGTGTAGTGGTTAGGGTGCTGCACTCATGATGGGGAGGTTGTGTGTTCAAATCCCAGTTAGATCCCCACTGTGCTCAGACCACCCATGGGCAAGGTCTTTAACCACAAATCTGCCTCTGTTCACCCAGAAATATAAATCGGTACCAGTAACTAAAAAAAGAAAGAAAAAGAAAATACTGGGAAGGTAACCTGCTGGACTCGAGTCCCATCCAGGAGGAGTTGAAGTCCTAGTTGCTTCACGCTACAGAAACCGGGAATAAGTACCGGCCTGATGAGCCACCTGGTGCAGGTGTAAAAAGCCCAACAGACTTTACTTTTTCCTTTTTTTTTTTCTTTCTTTTTAACATGGAAAATTTAAAAAAAAAAAAAGCACAGTAAACCAATGTTAATTTGTTTAATTTAAATGAGAAGGAAATTTAAAATGTGTCAATGATTGCATTGCCTGGTAAGACCATGATATACTGTGAGTTTTTGTTCACTACCTTAATTGTACCATTATTCACTCAGAATATTATCAATCAGCCCAACAGTAATGACCCAATCAGATTGTACCATTCCTTTGGAGCATACACCAAATACCTGTAGAGTCTCCCTGTCAGATCCTGTTGACGTGTATCAGCGTGTGATGATTATAGCCGCGGAGTTTACAAGACACTGAGGTGGTCTGGCGAACATGGTATACCCCACCTTTGCCCATTGTCAGCTGATATAGGCTCTCGTTTATTCAGCAGTTTGGCAACTGTATGATTGAGTTTTTATAAAAACTTTTTTTTTTAATATATATATATATAAAGTAGCATCAGTCCAGTACTTAATAAACATTTGTGTTATCGCTGATGGATTGCATTTGAGTTCAAGGGAATATGCGCACACATTTAATTTTCGGCAAAGCTGCTTTTTTTAACTGCTTACGGTCTGTCCAGCAGCTATTCCAGTCACATATGTAGCGTTTATCTTCTCATTTCTGTATCATTATTCTGGTACAAAGGATTAATGTCCCTAAACTGAGGCTCTGCAGGGAGAATTTTGATGCTTTAAGTGATTTTTTTTTTTTTTTTTTTTTTTTTTTAAGCATAAAAGCCAGAATAATCATTATTTATTTACACCGTGTTTTCATTTATTACAGTAGTCCGTAATACAGCCACTTTTTTCATAAATGTTTAGTTTGATGCGAAAACCGCAATGGCTCATTTGTTTAGAAACCCAATTTAAATTTTTAAACTTGATTCAGATCTGTTATTATGGGTTTTGTTGTTGTATAATTAAATAAAAGTCTCAGATTTTATATTGTGTCAATATTATTGTGAAATTGAAACACTAAATATTGATGCGCGACTCCCACACAAAGGATGAGAAAACAGGAAATTCAGCTGGAGAGGATAAGCTGTGTATTATCTCTCAGTTCTCACTCTTGAATGAACACATGACTGAAAAACAACGTAGGGGATGAAGATGTCTCTGGCTTCAGATCTGTGTGTGTGTGTGTGTGTGTGTGAGAGAGAGAGAGAGAGAGATTTTAATGTCCTGAGTTTAGAGACACACTGACCTCTTAATACAAAGCCTGGCACTGGAACAATGAATCACAACCTCAGTGTGCTCAGTGCTGTGGCTCATTAATGAAGAAGGCAGACACACACACACACACCCTATAATATACCAACATGATCTCTCCTGGCGGGCATGGTGACATATGTAGTGGCTAGCATGTCTGCCTCATAGCAAGAAAGTCTTGGGTTTGAATCCTGTGCTCAGGCCTTCGTGTGAAGTTTGTATGTTCTCCTCGTGCTTGCATGTGTTTCCTCCAGGTACGCCAGGTTCCTCCCATAATCCAATGACATGCACATTAGGCTAATCATTCATTCATTCCTTTCCTCAACTACTTAATCCCAATTATGGTCACTGGGAATAGTGGGGCTGGTGGCGTATTGGTTAGAGCGCTGGGCTCATGATTGGGAGGTTGTGAGTTCAAATCCCAGTTATAGACCCCCACTGTGCTAAGAACCCTGGGCAAGGTCTTAACCACAAGTGTGTCTCTGTTCACCCAGCAGTATAAATTTTTACATATTTCAGAAGAAATGTTATCAGTTCATTTTCTGTAACAGCTTAGTCCTAATCAAGGTCACAGGAAGGCTGGTGCCCATCCCAGCCAACTCCAGGCAAGGCTCCATCACAGAGCAGAAACATGCTGACGTTTGCAGCTACTCTTGTCGAGAGTCAGCAATGGATCTTTAACATGAACCTCACACCATAGACAGTGAGAGACATGGCCGGCCTTTGAAAACCCAGTTAGCTGCACTGGGGGAGAGGGACATTAGCAACCTTGTGGAGAAAGGGATACGAACCCCCAACCTTTGGATCAGAGATACAGCACCCTATACCACTAGACTACCACTGCCCATAAGAAATATTATATACAATCGGCCCTCTTCCAACAAAATCCCCAGAATACGAAAAGTCCAGTATACGGAAAACATTTTCCTATTTTTTTTCCTCTGTATACTAAACAAATTCTTCTTACGAAAGTGCCAAACGCGCAATTCAAACATTCAACAATAGGTGGGAAAAAAACGTGAGCTGTAATGTTGGATGCACTTTGATCCATACTGTGTGTGAGAGAGAGTAAGGTAAAGCGATGACTGCACCTCAACATCCCGCCCAGCTGGCCTCCCATTAACTAGGAGGGATGACGCAGCTCAGTCCCATTGGTTATCTCCCAACATCCCGCCCCACTGGCCTCCCATTAGCTAGGAGGGATGACGCAGCTCCATCCCATTGGCGATCTCTCAACATCCCGCCATGCTGACCTTCCATTGGCTAGGAGGGATGACACAGTCATTCCAACTTTGTTCATGTTTGTGTGAACTTTGTTCAAGTTTGTGTGTCATTCCAACTGTATTTTATGGCTCAGGCTTTTAATCTTGCATAAACATTTGTAAGATTATAACTCTGCTAAGAGGACATGGTCAATACATGTGCACGCGCACACACACACACACACACACACGCACACACACACACACACACACACACGCACACACACACACACACACACACGCACACACACGCATGCGTGTGATTCCCGGTGAAAGTGATTCCTGGTGCCATGGTCAATGTAAGATTATAACTCTGCTAAGAAGACATGGTCAACACCCACACGCACACACACACACACACACACACACACACGTGAAGTTCTTACTTCAGCATGAAGTAAGCACCTTAAAAGGTATGCTTTTATAATTTTTAAAGTGTAGTCTTCGGAGTCTTGGAACGAATCACGCGTTTTACATGTAAACTGCGCCTCTATTTACAAAAAATCCAGATTCCGAAAAGGGCACCGGAACGGACTTATTTCGTATGTAGAGGGCTAACTGTATTTTTAAATGTAATTCAGTGTTTTTCCAGTCAATTAATTCTACTAAAGGGGTCCAGTATACAGTATGTCTTTTGGCACATAAATCGAGAGTCACTCCCACTTGGTGGAGTGGAACCTTAAGAGGTTACGAGATTTGTTCCTGAGTGTGTAGGAAAGCCTGGAAGACAGTAGTAACTGTGTAGTCATTAGGTTGCTTCTGTATGCTGCATTATTCTCCTTATTACTTGCTGTCTGACAAAAACAAGCAGAAATAAGTAATTAAACAACACTGCATGTGGTTCGCATTACATTCTCATGGGCGCGGATGTCTGTACGCTACTGCTGTTACCTTCTCTTTCTCCCAAGCTCGAGTTGCTTGAGATGCAGATGTTCCTGCAGTGAAATCATAATTACACAACAGATTATGGAAATCCTCCATCAAAGTGTGTTTTTTATTTCCTGCTTGGGGTTGGTTTAATAATAAAGTACTCCAAAGAATTCAAATTCAGGATATTTATTAAAGGGTGCTGGAGTACTAATCCCAAGGTCAGGGGTTCATCTCCACTATCGACCAGTTGTCACTGCTTTTGCTTTGAGTTGTCATTTTCAGGTCATATATATATATATATATATATATATATATACAAACACTCCCCGACTTACGTTTTTAATTGTTCCGGACGGCCGAACGTAAGTTGAAAGTGGACATATGTTGTTACAGTGACGCATGGCGTGTGACGTATGACGCTCATACTGTACTATACATCCATAAATACCATTACCATATCTCATAAAACACCCCTAAATCAATTATTATAAACATAACATTGTAACATAATATCAACATGACTTTCAAATAAATTATATTCAAGCAAAATAATTTCAAATTGATAAATTTAAATCAAATTCACCATTCAAATATCAAATACAGTATCAAATATAACCGTTAACATTCTCTATGATGCGATCTTTCTGCTTGTAAATGGTTCCGATGTTTTTTTTTTGAGTTTAGCCGGACCTATGTAGTACGCTGACGTAATGACACAATGACGCTGCATTCATTGTTTACAAACTATATATCAGTTATATAGCGTGTTAGCCTTGTATTAAGACGTCATCTCTGTGATCTTTGTGTTTACACTGTTTTGCGGACTTTTGTAACCCTAAGCAAATCTGGTTGGTCAGAAGTGAAAGTCTACCAACATGGGTGCAAGTCTCATACACAGAGATGAATTAACTATCTGCTCAGATCAGCACAATCTTTATATTTATTATCTTTTATCAGAATCCTAAGAGTGTATACTTATTTTTATATTAATATTCATTAGGATTTGTACTTGTTCTTTGTATGCATCTCTTGAATAAAGTTTACTTACTTACTTACACAAAAGAAAGAACTCAACGCCTTGCTGGGAGACTGCATCAGTGCAAGCTGTGTTCTAAACGAGTTCAACGGCTCCCTTGTGCACTTGAAAGACCGGAAGTCTGTATAACCCACAGCAAGTACATTACCTTCGCAAGTAAGTAGTACAGGATAGTACAGTATGAGCGTCATACGTCACACGTCATACGTCATACGTCACTGTAACAACTTACGTTCACTTTCAACTCACGTTCGGCCGTCCGGAACCAATTAAAAATGTAAGTCGGGGAGCGTCTGTATACCTAATCTAGAAATGAATAGGATATTCACAATGTTTTAAAATCACCATGACACACACACACACACACACACACACACACACACACACACACACACACAGACAAAACTGTTTATTTATTTAATGTGTATAAAATGTAATGTATTATTTTCTATTTATGTGCCAGAATCAGAATATTATCACACCCTTGTGTCCTCTACAGCCTGTATTCATTATTCATGAAAGCATTTTGCATCGTTTGCTCTTTATTTTCTAGTGGTGTGAGATCAGGGGACTTCTGGCTGACAGAGGACACCCGCAAGTGGTAATTCTGCTTTGTACCTAATTGTATTTTAGAGCTGTATGGGTTAGATGTAAAATTGTATTAATATTTTTTAATTTAATATATTTGATTTATGTCACTTTTTTAATACCTATACAGGGATCCCTCACTTTCCGTTCCGTAATAAATTGGGACCGAGATCCCCCCCGCTACCACCAAATTCTTCGAAGTAGGCTCGACCACCCCACCCCCCCCCGATTGGCGCATACGTACATATATATTTGTATAAAATATCAATAAATGCATATTAAACAAAATAAATGCTAATAATAACAATTAAACATTCAAAAATAATGCATAAGATGTAAATAAAATATAAATACACACACATACAGGTGCTCAGATGCGCACCTCACATAAAAATATATGTAGTTTTGATGGGGGGTTTTGGGTTGTTTTTTGTTTTTGTATTTTGTATTTTTGTTTTATTGGGGTTTTTTTTGCATAATTGGCCTTGTTTTGGGGCATTTTCCTTAACTTTTCCCTCTATTCTTCTTTAACTTCCTTATTTTTTCATTCGATAAATATTAAAAAAAAAAAAAAACGCGAAGCACTGAAGCCGCATGAATTGAAGCGAGAAGTAGCGAGGGATCCCTGAATAGTATTCCGACTGCACTCCTTAAAACCCACACCACCGTACCGCCTCGGCTATGAGACTACTTAGTGTAAAAGAAATAAACGTCATTAGCATATGTCAGCATAATGTGGAAAAAAAAACAAACAGACAAAGCATCTAGAGAACATACTTGTGTACATCACTATTCCACACACGGGTATTTTTCCATACTGCCTTCAAGATACAGGTATACTTCACCCAATGTCTTTAATTGGTTCCAGGAGAGACGACTTAAGTCGAAAAATGACTTAAATCGAATTAGCTTGTCTCTATGCTAGCCTAGGCTAGGCTACGCCAAATTTACTTGTCGAGAATAAACAGAAAAAAACATTCCTAGTTCTGTACTTTATTCATGAATGCAATTTTCAATGTGGTTAATAATGTTGTGCCTGGAGTATATGTGTCGGACCCAAAGATGCAGGGGACCATGTAAGAAGATTCAACGATTTTATTTTGCACTTTGGAAAATCTAAATCACTGGAAATAATTAATCGATGGAAACTGGTCGAGCACGAAGCAGGATACCAGGAGTCAGAGAGATAGCAGGGAAACGGAATCACTGGGAAGGATCAATCTTCTGACTTTGGAGGAAAGCGCGCCGCTCCTATTTATAGCTCGCTGATTGCTGAATGGAAACAGGTGCGCTCTCTGGACCTCGACTTCAGGTAACAGCCACGTCCCTCGCCAGCACTTGAACTGAATGAAGAGAGAGTTAACTGCTCCCGCCAGCACAGACCGTAACAAATAAGATCTATTTTATCAAACTTTATTTATTAAACTTTATTTTTATTTTATTTTTTTATTTTTCTATACTTCTTTGAAAACCGACGTATAATCGAGAATGACCTAAGCCGAGGTATACCTGTATTTTGGTTTCGTGTGATATGTTGGATGAATACATGCTATTCAATATTACATTTTTATTTACTAGTCAGTAGACGTAGGTGTGAGAAAGTTCTTCCACTCTCAGAACGTTATCATCATAACAACGACCATTTTTTAATCTCTCGGTATCTTACAGTATGATGTTGGTCCACTGTTCAGATGCAACAAGCAAAGAAAACCTGTACCGTGTATACTGGGCTTAAAATGCAACCTGCTGAAAGAGATGTCTGAAATTTGTAGAATTATGAAAAATAAGACTAAGTGTCTTTACCGAGGAGTTTGTAAACTTTTGGTATTTAATTTGGTTTTATCTGATAATCAAGTTGGGCAGTGGTGGCCTGGTGGTGAAGGTGCTGGATCACCGATCCTAAGGTTGTGGGTTCAAGCCCCACTCTCCACAAGGTTGTCACTGTTCTCCCAGTGCAGCTAACTGGGTTATCAAAGGCTGGCCGTGTGTCTCACTGTCTATGGTGTGAGGTTCATGTAAAAGAACCATTGCTGACTTTTGACAAGAGTAGCTGCATAGCCGTCAGCATGTTTCTGAGCTGTGATAGCCGGGTGAGCTGTCCAGGGTGTACTCTGCTGTAGCCTGGAGTCAGCTGGAATGGGCGCTAGCCTTCCTGAGACTAATTAGGATTAGGCGGTTACAGAAAATGAATGAATGAATGAATGAATGATATTCAACTTACAGGGAATTAATTAAATTGAATGCCAAATATTTACAAATTCCTCAGTAAAGACAGTTAGTCTTGTTTTTTTATTTTTGCAATTGACATTTTATATTGTTTCTTCTACCAATCCTACACATCCATAAGGAGTAAACCTGCGGTGAATGTGCACTTTATTCATTGATAATATTTATTACTTAATATATAATAATACTTAAACTCCTCCACTTGGGGCATCGCTAAAATGAGCTTCCTTCGCCGGGTGGCGCGGTTCTCCTTAGAGATATGGTGAGAAGCTCTACCATCCAGGGAGAGCTCGGAATTGAACCGCTGCTCCTCCGCATTGAGAAAGCCCAGTTGAGGTGGCTCGGGCATCTGGTCAAAATGCCATCCGAATGCCTCCCTGGTGTGGTGTTTCAGACATGTCCAACCAGGAGAGACCCCGGGGTTGACCTAGAACCTAGTGGAGGGACTATGTCTCTTGGCTTGTTTGGGAACGCCCCCTGGAAGAGCTGGAGGAAGTGGCTGGGGAGAGGGACCTCTGGATCTCATTGCTTAGGTTGCTGCCCCCGCGACCGGACCCCGGAAGAAGCGGAAGTAGGTGATGATGATGATGATGATGATGATGATTATGGGTTTTAAAACCGCATCAATAATTTGCGAATTTTCAGGATCCACAGGAAGGGGCCAAATGCAACCCTGCGAATAACAAGGGGGGGGGGGGTGTACTGTACATTAATCCCTATACTCAGAACATCTTCTGACCACTCAAATTTGAGGATTCATAGCGTTATGGTACACAACAGGCTGCATAAATACAGAGATGTCGAAACAAGTGGAAAGTGCTGTGTGTTTATATGAAGAGTTCTTTCAGTTAATAATTTTATGAGACCTTGAGCATGAAAGATATGATGAATTCTGTTTTTTATTGTGTAGCTCTGAGGCCATTTCTATGTATGCACTGATGTGACATTGATAAGAAGAACTCAGGACAAACCCAAAAATTATCTGTCGCTCTGAGCACTATGACATCTTTTGATCGCCTTTTTGTTTTGTTCTTCCAACTCGCACAGCACACTGTGAATGCACTGTCACACTGTGAAATAACAGGATGACATTTGATAAACTCTGTCCATCAAGCTGTGCTGCATTTGTGTACACACACACACACACACACACACACACACACACACACACACACAACTTTCAAACTACCAAACTTCCCCCATAGAGACTCAATATGATATTGGAGTCATGACCTTTTCCTGCTGAAAGGAAGCTCATACATGTGAGGCTCAGTTTAAAGCCTAGTTTAAAGTTTCATTTTCTAAGCCACTTAATCCGAATTAGGGCTGCAGAGAGGCTGGCGACCATCTTTTGACTCTGGGCGAGGGCAGGGTACACCCTGGACAGCTTGCCAGGCAATGGCATGGCTAATTGAATTACAAACAACATCATTTTTCTTAATTATTATTTGAAAATTCTGCAAAATTGTAGCTTGCTTACTGCTAATGAATCTTCTCAGTCAAAATATAGAAGGCTGATTCCTCTCATGCATCTTTCCCTCATAGCACAGCTCTCAGGGCTGCAGGTAAGAAAGTGTGGAATTCAAAACTTGTTTTCTGACTTTGATTCCTAAATCCTGTGCACGTCCTTGAGTGCATAATGTAAGATGTCAGACACATAATGTAATAAATGGCAAAATATTTATTTTCAGGTAAAGTGCAGATAAAATACTTCTTTAGGGAGAGAGAGAGAAGATCAGAACAACAACAACAACTTCAACATAAAGTGTTTTCAGAAGCTTGCTTAAAGCCTCGGCCCTCAGTAAACGTAGACCAAACAAAAAAAAAAATCATGCAGCTTTCTGTTGTGTTCAGGTCTAGAAACTTTGTCAGCCATTCATGGTCCATCTCTGGTCATCTTCCTGCACCATGTGCTTCCTCTGCACTTTCCACTTTATGACCTTCAACTTGCCCATCATCCCCCTTTCTCTTAAAAATAATATATTTTTTTCTTTGCAGTTTTTTACCTTCAAGTGCTGAGATCCCATTTACTATCAAAAGGATGTGTGCGTCATCCAGCTGACTCCCCCATCAGCACTGTCGGGGTCCCTCCAGCACCCAACAACCATCCATTTAAAAAAAAAAAAAAAAAAAAAAAAAATGCATTGAGTTTTCTTTCTCCCATGTGTGTTTGTTTGCGGAAGTGAGTGGTGCTGCTCGCATCACAGAAAGGCAGAGAGTATTTCACAAAATTTAAAATCTCACAGTTTATTACTTGGTGATTTTTGTTTTGATTCTTCTTCTTCTTCTTCTTCTTTTACTTTCGGCTGCTCCCTTCAGGGGTCGCCACAGCAAATCATCCGCCTCCACCTCACCCTGTCCTCCGCATCTTCTTTCCTGACTGATTTTTGTTTTGATTATTTTACTTAAATGAGCACCCTGTTGCCTGCAAAAAAAAACAAAAAAAACAAAAGACAGTACAAGTGGATATTGGATTAACATTATGCCACAGTGAGAGACTGTCTATTACAAGCTGCAACCTATCATGGTAAGCGAGTCCGGTAACGTTTGTCCAGCCACTAAAACCCAGTTCAACACGTCACAGAAGGCACCTCTGACAGCTCTTAGCACTACACCGCTGCATTGCTCTTCATTTATTTACATCACCGTGTTTGTTTGTTTTAGGATCCTTCTTGTCTCCTCTGTTGTTCTGTTGTTGGTTTAGCTCTTTAGTTATATCCAGTTAATGTCAGTTGTTCCTGTTTGTCCATTTAATTAAACTCTCATGTTTGCTATTCTCTTTTGTGGAGTATATATGTTGTGTTCAGCTGAGGTTTGCCTGAGATGTCTTACGTAGAATTGTCAGATGGTTGAATATTCAGAGTCACCTCTAGTAGTATCATGTCCTTGAACGCCTTCGTATGAAAACTTAAACATCACTGACCTTCTTCAATCCCATCACCAATAGCAGACTGGTTCTGATGTTTCTAGTGCCTGATCATACTGCCATGGATTTCCGCTTCTTTGAAATTTTTTTGGCATTTTTTGTGTGGATTTTGTATCTTCATCTCATACTTGGACGGATTTCCTCTGGGTAATCCTGTTTCCTCCGACTGTACAAAAACATGTACATTAGCAAAATGTTTGTTCCAAATTTCCCTTCCACCACATGGTGCTGGATCACTGATCCTAATGATGGAGGTTCAAGCCCCACTCTCACCGCAATGTCACTGCCCCTCCCCCCCACCCCAGTGCAGTTAACTGGGTTATCAAAGGCCAGCCATGTCTCTCACTGTCTGTGGTGTGAGGTTCATGTCAAAGAACTGTTGCTAACCTTCTACAAAAGTAGGCTGCATAGCCATCAGCGTGTTTCTGCCCTGTGATGGCCTGGCGAGCTGTCTCGGCTGTACTCTGCCCTCGCCCAGATGCAGATGGTATGGGTGCCAGCCTCCCCGCGCCCCTAATTAGGATTAAGCGGTTACAGAAAATGAACAATCAACAAATTTCCATTAAGTGTGAATGATTGTGTATGTTGCCCTATGGTGGTCTGGGGAGCTCGGTGTATGCCTCTCCATGACCCTTGTAGGGTTTAGCAGTTTCAACTGAATGAATGAGTGAATTGTGAAATTGGGTCAGCACAGTATCAGATTAGTTATATACGCCTCACAGCAAGAAGATCATGGGTTCATGTCCTAGTCTTACTTGTTTCTGTTACTTTGCATGTTCTTCCTGTGCTTGTGTGGGTTTCCTCCAGCTACTCCAGACAGAGACATTCACATTAGGCTAATTGGCCCAGGAGTGAATGGAAGTGTAAATGGTTGTGTGTGTGTGTGTGTGTGTGTGTGTGTGTGTGTTGCCCAGCAATGGTCTAGTGAGCTATTCAGGGTATACCTTGCCTTTGTCAGGTGTCAGCTGAGACAGGCTTTAGCCTCCCCACAACTTTTAATAGGATTAAGCAGTATGGCACATTAATTCATTTTTATTGTTATTTCTTGAGAAATAAACGCAAAGGAATACAACAAAATGTGTGCCTTCTTACCCTCAAGTGAAAAAATACCCAGAGAAACTTCATATCCCAGGAGACGTTCGAAAAGAGATCCGCTTCTGGAGTGAGTGCCTTGTAGGGGGTTGGGAGCTCTTTAGAGCCACAATGAAATCCACCGTTCAGTCCGCCATGAGCACACACACAGCCTGCAGTTCTGATTAATACAGATTCCAATTTCCAGCACCTCACACACTCAAGTTTACACACATACTAATTACAAACACCTGCCTCTCATTTCACAGCACGTCAACACACACACACACACACACACACACATACACACACTGTTCATTCAACAACAACTAGCTTTTGGCAAAATCTGGTTCTAATATAAAACAAAGTTTTTAGCATAATTACGAAAGTTCAAGTGAAAATTTTCTGGCACAGTAAAATTAGGAAGGAACTGCCTGGTATGAGGAGAGCAGGAGGACCAAAGAGAAGATTTAGATATCAAGGAGAAAGAGGACATGTAGGTGATTGATGTGACGTAGAGGAATGCAGAAGATAGAGTGAGATGGAGAAGGATGATCCGCTGTGGCAATCTCTAACGGGATCAGCGGAAGGAGGGAGACGAAGGAAAAAGTCCAGATATTTTCAATACGTAGTGAGGTCAGGACAATTTTCTAATGTTCACATTCACCACTTTGCCATATTTTCTTCATTTATATGAGAAATTTCTCAAGATCATTTAATCTTCTTCTTCTTTTCCTTTTGGCTGTTCCCTTCAGGGGTCGCCACAGCGAATCATCTTCCTCCATCTTCATGGAAGTCATATTATCGATTCGCATATTTGATTTGGCAGAGGTTTTTACGTCGGATGCCCTTCCTGACACAACCCTTTAGCAAGGGACAGAAACACACTGACGGCTATGCGGCTCCTCTTGCAAAAAGTCAGCAATGGTTCTTTTACATCAGGGGTCAGGAACCTATGGCTCGTGAGCCAGACGTGGCTCTTTTGATGACTGCATCTGGCTCTCAGATTAATCAGGTGGCCTGATACAGAAAAAAGCCATCAAATAAAACAAAAACATAAATAAATTTCACGAATTTCAATCTATACATCTCAATGATACATTTGTTTGCCACTTGTCGCTGTGGCGCGCAGCGGAGAGTCAATCCTTTCTGTACTCCAGTGTGTGGGCAGGGCCGATACCTTGAAACTCTAATTTTATTGGATTATATGCAACAGCCTGCACGAGTTGTTTTTGGGTAAATTTAGTTAAATTTCCCTCATTTTGATCAGCTCATGTGAAAGAAGACAAGCAGAGCTGGCAAGCCAAACACAAATGGACAGAATGAAAAAACTTCAACCCGTGGACCAGCTGATTGGGACTTGAACCCCCAACCTTAGCATTAGCGATCCAACACCTTTTACCACCAGGCCACCACTGCCATCTCATGATCATTCAATATATCATTCAAAAACATGCTCAATAGGCTGATTGGCGGTTCCAAATTGCCCCTGGGTGTGAGTGTGAATAGATGTACGGTCTGGCAAACTGTTAAGGACGTAATCCATTGTCACCCAGAGTCAGCTGAGATTGGCTAAAGTCTCCACATGACCCTAATTAAGAACAATTAGGTAAGAAAATGAATGAGTGATTCTCAATCTTTTAGAATCTAATACAATAGAGGCCGTTTGACCCGGCAGTGTCCTGCTGGTAAACTTATGACGGTGCCATTCAGGTGACTGTTACTTCGGTACATCTTATCTGCTAAAGAGTTACGTTATTAGTTAACCTTACAGTGTACGTTGTGTTTAATATAATACATTGAAGCAATACAGGACTTAGGGTAACATAAGTGACCATAAAAAGGGATGTGAACTGTTTGGGCCGGGTCGTCCAGAGCCAGTAAACAAGCAACGGGTGAGATTTTAGGTCATAAAACTGCTGCATACTAAAGGTTCTTACCTTTTACTGGTTCCTCTTGGTGAGACGTCATTCCCATCCATCGTCACCCTTTGACTTTTTGCAAAGTCCGTAGAAGCAGCGTCCAGTTTTAGACATAAAAGTCTGGGCTTCGTGCCAAGAAGTTTTGCCTGGAGGCCACGCCGATAGCAGGTCAGCTTGAAGTGGTCTTTGTAGAATACTGAATTGTGTCTGAAAGGTACAAAAGTACAAAGTGAAAAGTACAGCCTGTGCTGATGTTATGGGTTTTTTGCCCGTAATTTCTGCACTTGTTGTTTGTTTCCACATAGCTCAACACTAGCTTATGATGTGTTATTTGAGACTGGTGTCTGCTGCACACAGCCCAGCTAATAGGACAAAACAATGAGTTTGTGTCACTACCAGGACTGGAACAGCTGATGAACAAGGGAACATGTCACTGCGGATGCCTAATAATGATAGGAGAGTGGTAGCGTTTGCATGCACTTACGTAATTGTTTTAAAGAGCTGGTAATACAAATTCCCCGCAGGTACCCTTTAAACATTGTAGCACATCACATTTACCACTTTATCGGAAGGACCCTGGCCACTTTAACAGAACAACATGCTCTGCTACAGTGCTAAAAATGTTCAGGAAAGGCTTGAGGAATAAACAAAAAAATGTTGGCTTACCAGTATTGACATACATCCCAGATCTTTTCAACCATCTATAGAATGTTCTGGACGAACTCTGAGCTATTCAGAGATTAAAGGATGTGCAACTTATATCTTGGTGCTGCATACCAGTGCACTATTGTCTATTTTATTCTAATTAATCACACAGTTTGTAGATTTAATTTGTTTTAAGATTAAAATAAAACAGTAATTACCTTGCATACAGTGGCGTATATGTTGACCATGTCTTCTTAGCAGAATTATAATCCTACAAATGTTTATGCAAGGTTAAAAGCCTGAGCCAAAAAATAAAGTTGCAATGAGCACAGTCAAAAAACTCACGAAGCAACAGTAACTCTGTCCTTTACGTGTATTAGTACTTCTTGACGAACAATGGGTCGAAGGCACACGAAAAGCATCATGGGTATTATGGAGATGCAGCTCCATAATAGCCAATGGGAGGCCAGCATGGCAGGATGTTGGGAGAAAGCTAATGGGAGAGCAACTCACGTTTTTTTTTAATTTTTGAGATGGCACGTTTCGTAACGTGAATTTGTTTCGTATCCAGAGATGGAAATTTTGGGTAAATGTGTTTTGTAACCTGGATTTTTCATTTGTTGGGTCTTTTGTAAGGTGAGGTACCACTGTACATGACATGGGGCAGTGGTGGCCCAATGGTAGGGTACTGAATTACGTACTTATCCCATGGTCCTGGTTTCAAGTACCGCTATCAGCAGGTTGTCACTGCTGTCCCCCCAATGTATTTAACTGGGTTATGGGAGGCTGGCCATGTCTCTCACTGTCTGTGGTGAGACTCTGTAAAAGAGCCATTGCTGACCTTCGTCAAGAGTATAGCCATTAGAGTGTTTCTGCCCTGCGATAGCCTAGAAAGTTGTCCAGGGTGTACTCTGCACTCGACCAGTGTCAGCTGAGATGGGCACCAGCTTTCCCACAACCCTAATTACGTGATATTCTTTATTTCATATTTAAGAATGTATGCATGTTTTAATGTATGTAAATGGAATTACTTGTGCCTAGTTTGATTTTACACAGAAGTTCATTACTTTGTATGTGATTTGTTAGTGTAATATCTGTATAATTTTATTATATCCACTTACTTGCACACCCTCGCATGAGTGAAACAGTAGCTTTTCATAGACAAAGATAAAGAAATCTTTATTGTCAACTGTTGCATGAGCAACGAAGGTCTGTTTAGCAGCAATTATTGAAAAAAGTGCACAAAAGAAGCTATAAAAAGCTATATATGTGCACATACGCGCGCACACACACACACACACACACACACACACACACACACACACACACACACACACACACATACATATACACATATAGACACATATACAGATATCTTGTATAACACAAAACTATGTATCCACATACAGACACATATGCACAGAAGGGTGCATGATATGTTATTGGGGCATGATGTACACCAGGTAAGAAGGAGAGTATTTTAATCATCAGGTTCATGGTGCTAAAATGTTATATGATGTTTTAGACCTCATACGTGAGTATTGCACTTAAACACTTTTCAAACAGATTAATAAAAACTATCAAACAGATTTTAGTAAATTGCAACTTTGAAACTGTAAGTAAAAACTACCTGATAATGAAAATATTCCTATGCTCATGTGTAACAGGAGAGTTTTTAATGTATGCCTTTCATTTTACTTGAATGATCTGACTAGAGCACTGAAGGATTAAATAAAATGTGGCCACAAACTCTTCCACTATTCATTTAAAACCCTTCCTGTACAACGAGTCAGATTAGAAACCGAATGATACGCATTGCACAAGAGAAACATCACAAACTGCTGCTAATGAAGCTCAGTATAAAACTGTGAATGATTATTTGATCATACAGAATAAAGAAAAGCGATTTGGATAAGAAGAATACCTTCCTCTGACAACCAATGATAGATTTTATATACCTTATGTCCATGTTCCCAGAAAGTCTCATCCATTTGTAGCATCAATGCTAGCAGTAAACACTAGTCTGAAGCTCTTTTGGCCTCCAATAAGCACTCAACAACACCGCCCCTCTCCTTCCTATTAAGAAGAGCAGTGAATTACAACAACCACCAAAACCGGACACTCTAGGACCGATTGCTAAAACAAAGGATGGGGGCACTTTGAGGTAAATGGATGATAAACTGTATAATTCCTCATATTTTATTCATTCATCTATTCAATTTCTCAACCTCTTAATCCAAATTAGGGTCACGGGGATGCTGGCCCTTATATTTTACAAATCTATTAAATTGTTTTTGTCAAACTAATCATGTTTAATGCCCCAATAAATGTTTGAAAGAATGTTTCCACACATGCTGCAGTTTTCCATCTGTTAGGTGTTGCAGTAAAAATAGCCCCATCCTGGGATGCCTCCTGCATGTATCCTATGTCTCTCTCTCTCTCTCTCTCTCTCTCTCTCTCTCTCTCTCTCTCTCTCCATCCCTTTCACCTTTTTCTCTCTCCCCATCTGTCATTTTCTTTCTTTCTGTATAGCCCTTTCTCTTTTACCTCATTTGCTTTGCTTCTCTCACTCTTTTTTTACCTTATCTCCTCTCTCACTTTCTCGCTCCATCTCTTTTATCTCACATTCTCTTTTCCCCTCTCTCTCCCTACCTCCATCTCTCTCTCTGTTCTCTTTCTCTATCTTCCCCTTCCCCCCTTTTTCACAAATATATATATATATATATATATATATATATATATATATATATATTCTGCGAAATTGGATATATGGAAAATTGTTGTTTTCCTTCTTTTTTTATGTTTCATTCCATGGTATTGTCAAAATATCAATTCACAGTGTAAATAGTAAGGTTCGGAGGTGATGTTAACAACTCAATCAGGTCAGGTCAGGTCAGGCTTTGTCTGATACTGGTAAGACTGTAGCCCAGTACAATCTGCTGCATGGTCAGATGGTCTGAACTGGCTCCCCACCAGTTTTATGTCGCCCTATGTGATGAAAAATGAAACCTGTCAAAGGTTGGATGAGCTTCTCGCTAACATGAACACTGGGCGGGGGACGCCCAATAGCCCCGAATGGAAAGTCCCCTTGGGGAAGGGTACTATGAAAGGAAACTCGAATGCAGCCATTGCGACACGCATTCTGATAAAGAAAGCAAGATGTTAGGCTCTCATAATGATCACGGTTGTGTGCATAACCAGTGGTGTCAGAACTGCACCATTTTCCAATTAGGGGTCAGGTACCGTGTTATGACATTCATTGTATGATTGAGTTTCTCCTAAACTGTAATTATTTCACACAAAATCGAGCAATAATTCATTTATTAACAAAAAAACAAATGTGTTCCATATGGATTTATTTCTGTTTGTTATGAATAAAAGTGCAGTTTTGTGAATGAAGTATTTCTTTATCTGTCATTATAATAATGGTTCATAAATTGATGGTTAATATCCCATTTCACTGGAGCGCGGAATGCAATGATCGTAGCGAAAAAGACACGGAAAGACCACGGTAAAATGTCGGAATACATGCGTAAAAGCGCTCGGATTGCCTTCGAAACCAGTGCAGATTGCAAAGGAAGACCTTCGGATAATTCATGGAACATTCACGGAAAGCACGGAACACTCGAGGAACAACTACGGCACTACTCCATTTTAGAAGGAAGAGCTACAGAAAGATTGCAGAACAGGCAGAATGAAGGCGGAACATTCACATTCAACACAGAATTACTAAGGAATGACTGAGGAATGACTGAGGAATACTCGGCATAACCACGTTTCAACGAGGAAAAATCGACAAAGATCAAAGGATTTGCTCCTGATTCCATCTATAAATACGCGGATTCAACGAAGGAAGCTCATTCTCTCATTCATACTATATGTTTATAATGTACAATAAATTTAAAATTTAACATGTGTTAATATGTTTAATATTAATAATGTCAATATGTTCCTTTTATTTACACCTCAATAAATCATTCCAGACTAAAAACCATGCGTACAAGTCCAAACCACAGTGATTATAACTGTAAAACTTTATTACATGAACAGAAAAACAGAAAAAAATAAAGTGAATGAACTGGAATAATTTATAGTGGAAGTGACTTCCTTGAGTGTCCCGCAACTCTTCCGTGTTATCCGCATTCCTCCTGCAAACGTTCCACATGCATCCCGCAAACCTTCCGTGACTATTCCATGGGGATTCTGTGGCCCCTTTTGACCATCCGGAAGAAGGAGAAATGTTTGTAGAACGTTCACGGAAGACTTGCGGAATAAAAGGAACGATCACGGAATGTTTGACACGGAAGATGACGGAATGACGGAATGACTGAAGAACGTTGGAGGATAACTACGGTTTTGCTTCCGCGAGTCTTCCGCGCTCTAGTGAAATGGGGGTATAATATACAGGGAAATAAACTTAACTTCATAGAAATTTGGGGATTGTGAATTTTTCACCCCGATGTCACACTTTCTGGTACCAGTTTCAGAAAATGAACCACATGCAAACATTTTCAGAGCTTCACTTGTAGAGAGTGGATAAATATTTAATACATTGAATATATTGTACAGGAACAACATGAATGTCAATCTGTCATAAAATTGTAAATATTCTTGTGTTGCCTTTTTGCTTGTTGTCCTCTGTTGTTATTTTCCACATCGTAAATTATTATGCTGCACTGACATGGGAGCAAAAGTGGCAACATTCAAAATCTGCTGATCCAGACGAAATTTCAAGCCCATTTTGCTCTTAAGACCACCTCATAATGTAGATGCAATGATGAGATTTTGCTGACATCAGTTGCAGGTCATGTCCCATTTGTTACAACCTGATTTTTATGGATGTTCACTATTTATGTCCTCTGTTCCAACATAAAATTCCTACTTCAAATGAATACTAACTAAACATACAACCCAAGGCAACTGATATTGGCCTGATGCAAGTGTAGGTTACATGTTTAATCTTAGTTGGGGTTTTGTCTTTTTTATTGTTGTTGTTGTTGTTCTTTTGCTTAAACATAAACCAAATTCACTTTGACACTTGTCTTTCTTCATTATTATTTATTTGATCATAAATTAATGCATTGCACTGATGTGGGTTGAAGAGAAAGTAGTGGCCTGGGGGTAAGGCACTGGATCACTGATCCTAAGGTTGGGGGTTCAAGCCCCACTGTCAGTGGGTTGCCCCTGCCCCCCCCCCCCCCCCCCCCAAGTGCAACTAACTGGGTTATCAAAGGCTGGCCATGTCTCTCACTGTCTGTGGTGAGAGGCTGTAGAAGAACCATTGCTGACTTGACTTTTGACAATAATAGGCTGCATAGCCGTCAGCATGTTTCTGCCCTGTGATACCCTGGCAAGCTGTCCAGGGTGTACTCTGCCTTCGCCCAGAGTTGGCTGAGATGGGTGCCAGTCTCCCCGTGACCTTAATTAAGATTATGCATGATGTGGGTTGAGAAGTGTTAAAGGGAGTATAATAATTGCAATTCAGTGATGCAGAGAATTTACGAAGCACGTTTTGCTTTCACCGTGTGCATGTGCTGAAATCTTTTAAGACTCTCACTTAGCACAGAGAAAGGAGTAATCAGACCATTCAAATGTTCAGCTGATCTCAAGCTCAGCCTTGTAAGCATTTCCTTTATAATGCATCTCATCTTTGGGGATGGTCGGTATTTATACCAGCCCTTTCTAGAATAAATATGCTACAATTGCCTAAAACAGTTTAAATATAATGGGGATGGAGTGTATTCATATTGCTGATGCAACCACAATTTGCCAGTAAATGTCATGTTATTGCTAATTTGTTTATATGCAAACCTTATTTTTATGCTTTCTCTTTGTTGTTAAATTCGGGTAACATGTGATGCAGTGCCAAAAGGGTTAATGCTTTCAAAATCTTCTGATAAATTACTGTTTATTTTAGCCATAGTTTTGCACTTCCTTAAGGAGTGAATGGGGCGGAACCTAGCAAGTACATAGTGATGGTATCGGATACACGGATAGGAACACAGACTTTGGTGAAGCAGAACTATCAAGTCTAAAGGGTAGTGGGCAGGTCTTTTGGACCTGTGATGAGGCTAGGCACCGCAGCTACCACAAGCCTCCACTGTCACTTGTGCATACCCCAAGACAATCAGTAAGAGTAGGACCTGTCTACCTATGCATGAAAAGACTTGACACGGCTGATTGTGTGGAAGAAACTGACAAATTAGTCCAACGGACAAGTAAGCAGAGCCAGCAAAGCGTCGTGGAGTGCAACTAGGGTACAGTGAGACATACAGGACACTGCTGACCATCCACTTCACCCTGACGATCTTCAGCCATCTCGACTATGTCGTGCAACTGGACCCAGATAGACCGAGATCACTACAGCACAGTGAGACACACAGGACACTGCTGGCCATCCACTGCACCCTGACCGATCTTTAATCATCTCGACTATGTCGTGTCATTGGAACCAGATAGACTGGGATGAGAGAGTGAGGCTGACAATCAGTGCAACTCTCCCTCACTTAAATCCAAGTCAAGTGCAAGTCATGACTTCACCCATACAATACAACCCCAAATCTGTGGTAATGGGCGAGTGGCGAAGCAGCAGGTGTGGATTCACTGGAAGATGTAGTCATGGACCTACACACAGGCGGCCCAGGCCATAGGGTTGTTCTCTACTGGACTGAAGCGGCAATAGAGTTTGGCAGCCCCCTGGGTGACTGACTAGCCCTCTTTCAGATTCACTCCACTTACCTCCATGGAGGAAGGGGCTAGAAAAGGTGCCCCAAACATAGCCTGCTTCACTTCACCCTGACCAGCAAACCATGACTGGTGAGGATCCCTAAAATCAGTCGAACAAGAAAGACGAAACAAGTGAAGGTACTCAACCTTGGCACATGGAACGTACGAACTCTGCTGGATAACAACAAGGCAGACAGACCAGAAAGGAGAACTGAACTAGTTGCCAAAGAACTCACTCACTCAACATTGACATAGCTGCCCTCAGTGATACACGCTTTGCGAGCAAGGGGCAGCTCATAGAGCATGGTGGTGGGTATACCTTTTTCTGAAGTGGACTCAGCACCGAACAATGAGAGGCAGGCGTTGGATTCGCCATCAAATCCCACCTCGCCTGGAAATTAATGAAACTCCCAGAGGGTATCAACAATCATCTGATGACACTTCAGCTCCCACTTGGAAACAATAACAGTGTGATGCTGATCAGTGCATATGCCCCAACGATGACCAACTCAGAGGACATCAAGGACAAGTTCTATGAAGAACAAGATGCCCTCATTGCAGCAGTACCACAGTCTGAGAAGTTTTTTCGTTCTCGGGGACCTCAATGCCAGAGTGGGGATAGATCACCAAACCTGGGAAGGGATTATTGGAAGACATGGCACTGGCAAGTGCAACAGTAACAGCTTCTTCCTCCTCAAGTTGTGTGCCACCCATGACCTCGTCCTCACCAACACACTGTTCCGCCTTCCCACCCGTAACAAGACATCTTGGATGCGTCCATGCTCCAGGCATTGGCATCTAATTTACTACGTCAATACCGGGAAGAGGGGCGTACAGGATGTGAGAGTGACAAGGGCCATGTGTGTTGCCGACTGCTGGACTGATCATCGACTCATAGTGTCCAAGTGCAAACTTCACATCCTGCCCATGAGAAGACCCCAAGGCCAGAAGACTGCAAAGAGGCTGAATGTCTCAAAGCTGAAGAACAGAAACATTGCACAAGAATTTGCCAGGGATCTCGATCACAGGCTGCAAGACACACCTCAGAACGATCCAGACAGCACAGAGAAACTGTGGGCCGGATTAAGAGATGCAGGGTACTCCACAGCCTTTGAACACCACGGAACAGAAACTCGCAAGCACCAGGATTGGTTCGATGATAACAACGAGGAGATACAGTCCCTCCTGTCAGAGCACACCAGAATGTGGAACAGTTGGCATGATATATGCTGCACGCCAACTCCAGGAAAAATGCCAAGAGCAGCACAGTGACCTCTTCATGACATTTGTCAATCTGACAAAGGCTTTCAACATGATCAGCATGGATGGCTTATGGAAGACAATGGAGAAGTTTGGCTGCCCAAGTAAGTTCATCACGATCGTCCGGCAGTTCCATGACGGCATAATGGTGAAAGTATTGAATGATGGAGATGACTCAGAAGCTTTCTCAGTGACAAACTGGGTGAAACAAGGCTGCGTTCTTGCCCCGGCGCTCTTCAGCATGGTCTTTTCAGCCATGCTGACAGATGTTTTCCATGATTGCCAGGATGGGATGCAAATCAGATACAGGACTGATGGTGGACTGTTCAACCTCATGTGCCTGCAGATTGTCACCAAGGTGAAGGAGATGATCATCAGAGACTTCTTGTTTGCTGACAACTGCCCCCCTCATTGCCGGCACAGAGCAGAAGATGCAGCAAGAAATGGACTGCTTCTCAAGAGCCTGTGACGATTTTGGCCTCACCATAAGCACCAAAAAGACTGAAGTAATATACAAGCCTGCAGCAGTACAGCCCTTCCTGGAACCACACATCACAGTGAAGGGACAGGAACTCCAGGCTGTTGACAGTTTTACCTATCTGGGGAGCACACTCTCAAGAGCAGTGAACATCAATGCAGAAGTCAACAACAGGATTGCCAAGGCCAGTTCTACTTTTGGAAGACTCTGTGAGAATCTGTGGGAGCGGAGAGGACCACCAAGCTGAAGGTCTACTGTGCAGTGATGCTCACCACCCTCCTCTATGCATGTGAGACCTGAACTATCTACAGCAGACATGCGAAACACAGACTCTTCGGCAGGGCAAAATCCCTGACACGGAAGTCCCGGAACAAGCCGGAATTCCCAGTATCCACACCCTCCTTCAGAAAGTGCAGGTCAGATGGGCAGGCCATGTTGTCAGAATGATGGACAGTCGACTGCCAAAACAGCTATTTTATGGAGAGCTTTGTGAAGGCAAGCGTTCAGTTGGGGGACAGAAGAAACGCTTCAAAGACGGTCTTAAAGTGTCCCTCAAGGACATAAACATAAACATCAGCACTTGGGAGAAGCATGCTACCAACCGCTCAGGTTGGTGAAGCAAAGTCTTCACAGGTGCCCGTGTAGCAGAGAAACAACGAACTGCAGAGGCGCAGCAGAAAGGCGCAACACGCAAAGCTCGAGCTGCCTCCACTTCCATCGCAGCACCCATCCACATATATGTCCTGTGTGTGGGTGAGCATTTTGGACTCCGATTGGCCTCATTAGCCACCTCCGGACCCATAGCCAAGGATCATAGATCTGATATGAAGTCATGGTCATCTTCGAACTCAAAGGACGAGCAACAACAACAACAACAACTTTGAGGAAACCCATGTGGAGAAAGTCCACATAGAAACACCTAAGTCCAGGACATGATAATAGGGTTTTGTTCATCTTTGTAATGGGGCAAAACATGGACTACACAATATTTAACAAATATTTTATGAAATCAACTCCCACATTATTTGATTTCCAGATAGGCGTAAATTATTGGATTAAGTGGAACAATTTTTTTTTTTTATTATTATTATATTGACATCCATTTTTATTAGTTTATTTACATATATGCAGGCCATGTACCTGATAAGTTAAACTGAAAGTGGCACTCAGGTGTGTGTCTGCCTCAAGGAGAATGGATGCAAAGTTTAAGTGAAATTAATTTCAATAAAATGACTGCCTAAAGTGTTGTGTAAAGTGAAAATAAACTCAGTGAAAAGCTTGCCTGTTTACACATCAATCTACCTAAACCTGTGGAGTGTCACAGCTGCTCACCTAACAACAGCCTAACAACTGTCAGCACACACACACACACACACACACACACACACACACACATATACATACACAATAAATGGGTGATGGACACAAGCCGTAATTGTTAAAATAAATAATACATTTGAACTGTTCAATGTCTTAATTCCAAACTTTGTTGCTTGTCATATCTGCTTCTCTGTCCCCACACCACACAGTTCATCATGGCATGCCTTGTTTCATTGCATGAGTGGCCACTGGAAGGCAGAATTGCAGCCAAAGCTATGCAGGCACCATAGAATGCAACATAGCTTTAGTACACGCAAGCATAATTAGAGGAAAGTATTTTGGGACAAAAAGTCAAAAAGTTGTGAAGCATTACTTCTGGAATGTCATATGTGAGATACTGAGCAATGATTTAATGTGCTGTCCTGTTTGCTCTGTGCTTGAACCCTGCCTGTTTACCTGGATCTTACACGCCTATTGAACACCTGTGTGCCTGTTCTGTTGACCCCGGCCTGCCTTTGAAAAGGTTTGTGAATTGTTTGATGGACTTCGTCGAATACATTTTGTAACTTGTTCGGCCATTTTGTTTTTATGTATACATGGTACATGAGCTGATAGCCAAGCAGTAGAGTAGCCAATCAGAATTGCTCATAATAAGTAGGTGTGTCAGTGTGAACTGAATACTATTTCAGCATTATTAACAGAAGTGAAAATATGTCTGTCTTCACTGAATTTTGTCTTTAAATCACTGTGAAACAGTAAATAAGACACACAGTGATTTTAAAATGCTCTATTAATTTAAAAGAATGCATCACCGTATACATCCTGTAGCATATTGTGAGGTGGAAGAATAAAAATGCACATACAGATCATTTGTCAGCACCAATCATACACATCATGTGGCAACGTTTCGCACATATTTTCAGGTGATATATTAGTGTGAAGACTGTTTCATACTATTAATCACACACATTGGGCCACTGGTACTGACTCACCAGAAGCCCTCCAGGAACAGATGCATTCACTGGGGTTTTTGGTTTCAATGAGTTGTGTTACTACAGCGCCCACTGCATGGTACCCCGTCTACATTTCACAGGCACAACCTACAAACATTTCCAAGGCTGTACAGTACTACATATAGGATCATTCATACCAGTGATACCACCTGACTGGTGTTCAGCTAGGCAGCCCCGTACACAGGCGGCTGTAATGCACTGTGTTCTGATTCATTCAAAGCCAGCATTCACGGTTTTGGCGGTTTGGGATATAGTAGATCTTTTGTGGGATCAGACTAGACATACTAGCCTTAGCTCCCAATGTGCAATAATTAGCCTTGGGAACCAATGACAGTCGTGCAAGTTAAGAGTAACCTCTGCAAATGTAGCAGAGTCAGGATGCAGAAACAGCAGGTAATGTGTTGATGAGTTACACCTGTGTGTAATTACTGACACATGTTTATTTGTGCTGTTTTTTGTGTTTACAGAGGAAGGCAGGTATCCGAAGAGATCACAGATTGCAGCTCTGTGTGTGAGTAACTTTCAGTACTGGTTTTTTAATGTGTGTGTGTGTGTGTGTGTCTCAGACTGTGATTGATTTCAGAGAAATAAAGCAGCTGAAAAAAACAAAGTTAAAATGAAAAGGTAGAATAAACTGTCCACCTGTCTCCGAGATTACATCTAAAACCTGATAACTGATACCCTAACCTGGCCTGTGCAAAGGACAGTGGATAACTTGGCGTCTGTTTTATTGATTAAATCATTCATTCATTCATATTTTGGAGACAAAGTCAGAGAGGCTAGATTGAGATGGTTTGGACATGTACAGAGGAGGGATAGTGAGTATATTGGTAGTAGGATGCTGAGGTTGGAACTACCAGGCAGAAGGCCTCGAGGAAGACCAAAGAAGAGATTTATGGATGTGGTGAAGGAAGACATGAAGGTCGTTGGAGTCAGAAAAGAAGATGCGGAGGACAGGGTGAGGTGGAGGCGGATGATTTGCTGTGGCGACCCCTGAAGGGAGCAGCCGAAAGTAAAAGAAGAAGATTCATTAATTTTCTGAATACCTTATCTTAATTAGGGTCTTTTTTATTTATTTATTTTTTTATTTGTTAATTTATTCCAATCAAGATTTCAAATGTTATTCGTAGTTTTTAATCCAGGGTGACCTTTTGGTGTGGTGGTAAGCGTTCACATCTCACAACATGAAGGTCCTGATTTTGAGTCCCTGGTTCTGGAGTTCCTGTATGTCGTGTTCATGGTTCCCCCATGCTTGTATGGGTTCCCTCCTACAGCCCAAAGACATTCATATTCGAATAATCGACTGTTCCATTTCATCTAGTATGTACGAATGTTTTTTGTGTGCGAGAGAGAGAGAGAGAGAGAGAGAGAGAGAGTGTGTTGGCCTTGCATTTGATTGGCAGGCTGCACTTGGCTTTCATTCAATACTGGCGAAGAAATGCTCCAGTCCCCCTGTGACTGGGATAGGATTAAGTGGTTTAGTAAATGAGTAAGAGTGATTTAAGTATCTGAGGTCTGGTGTCAAAATGTTTGGACACGTGTGATTTCCAATTGTGCTAAACGGTGTTGTCGGATATGGGAACATTTTGTAGTTGTGCGTTCCAAGTAGTAAAATAGTAATCAATGTTATAACAATAATATGGTCTTTCCTTTTCGAACAGGATGAACCTCCTCTGATATGTAATTGAAGCCTGTTCATAGTTTGCTCTTATACTGGTAACACTGTAACCCAGTACAGTATATTGTACCCAGCATATTGTCAGGTGGTCGGTGACTAAACTGATGACATGACACCCAGCAGGATGAAATACAAGCCGTGTCAAAGGATAGATAAACTTCAAATGAAGCAACAAACATCATGCAACTCTTGGATGAGGAGTTGCAATACAAGTTTCTACCATAGCATTGTATTTCCAATGAGAATATCAACTCGGGGGGGCAGTGGTGGTCTAGTGGTATAGGGCGCTGGATCGCTGATCCAAAGGTTGGGGGTTTGAGTCCCACTCTCCACAAGGTTGTCACTGCCCCCCCCCCCCCCAGTGCAGCTAACTGGGTTATCAAAGGCGGGCCATGTCTCTCACTGTCTATGGTGTGAGGTTCATGTAAAAGAACCATTGCTGACTTTTGACAAGAGTAGCTGCACAGCCGTCGACATGTTTCCACCCTGTGATGGCCTGGCGAGCTGTCCAGGGTGTACTCTACCCTCGCCCCCAGTCGGCTGGGATGGTCGCCAGCTTCCCCGCGATCCTAATTAGGATTAAGCGGTTACAGAAAATGAACTGAATATTAGCTCAGCTGTGGCCGACATAGTAGCAGATGTAGTAGTGTATGTGTAGCAACACATTCAGCCGTGTTTTATTCCTTACAAATAACAAAGCGGTTGGAAGATGAGGTTTATGTGTTTTGTTCTCTCTCGCGCTCATTCTCTCTCTATCATTCACTCTCATGCATTCTTCCAGGTTTCTGTGATATGGGTTGTGTTTAAAGACAACATTAATATCAGGGTATAGTGCTGGACTGAAAGCAGAGAAGCGGGCTGCACAGTCATGAGGAATTTGTTGCTGATGTTTGTGTTCTTGGAGAGCGGGGTAAATAAATGAGGCATCCTGTTCTCCTCCTTTTGTATTTACCTCAGCACATGCACACAAACAATGCACGCAGAATCCGTCTCCACATGATGATGAACTTTTCTGCTCAGATTTTTAGTGTCCCCCGTATCACTTTGAGGCAGGAGAGCAAAGTTCTTCTTACTGGAACGTATGATTACTCAGATATGATTTATAGTCGAGCACAGACCGCATTAATTAGTTGACAAATTCAATGTCCTTGGACATTCTTTTCGATGTCTGCATTGTGCATTGTGTTTTTGAGGCTGTTCTGTGTAATTTTGTTTTATTCCTGAATGTCTGTGATGCGCTTTAAATATCATACTTATGTAGTTTTATTAAATTACTTGAGAGTGGGGTGACACATGTTTAAGATAAGATACAGCTTTATTAATCTCACAATGGAGAAATTCACTGTTACAGGCTCTTGAGGTACCATCAGTAGGGGGTGCAAAAATAGATACAAATACAAACATACACACATACATATATATTATATAAATAAATAGTATAAATTAATAAACAATAAAAGAAAAGAAGGGAACGACTTTGTAGACTGGCCTATATTCAAGTGTATATGTATCTGAGGGCAGAAAACAAAAGCATCATAAAAGTAGGTTTCCCAGATGCAGTATTGAAGAAAGAAAATTTGAAAAAAGATAAGGCTGGCTGCAGGTCACATCCTTCTCACAGCAAGAAGGACCTGGGTTCAATTTCTGGGCCCAAGCACTTCTGTGTGACATTTGGATGCTCTCTATGTGCTTGCCTGGACTTCCTTCAGGGACACTGGTTTCCTATGACTGTCCAAAGGAATGCAGATAGCTGGCTGTCCCAAATTGACTGTGTGTGTGTGTGTGTGTGTCACACCCTGTGACATCTGAGAAGCTGTTCAGGCTGTTCCCAGTCTTTGTCCAATGTTAGCTGATATGGGCTTTTTCAGCAACCGACCTCAGAATGCCAAGATAGGGGAACACATTTCATTCACTCTCATCCTGAACACTGGAACACTACAGGGGTGTATTCTTAGCCCCCTCCTCTTTTCCCTCTTCACATTCAACTGCCCTCCCAGTCACACCAGCAACATCACTGTCAAATTCACTGACAAAGCCACCATCATAGGTCTGATAACAGATAACAATGAGTCAGCTTACAGGAATGAGATTCGTCATCTTCGGCGATGGTGCAACAACAACAATCTGAAACTGTATACATCTAAAACCAAGGAAATGGTAATAGACATCAGGAGATCAAAGCAAATTGAGCACTCTGCTGTCTCCATTAATGGAGAGGAGGTAGAGAGGGTGGAGTGCTTCAAGTTTCCTGGATTCTACATCTCTGCTGACTTCACCTGGACCACAAACATCTCCCACCAGGTGGGGAAAGCACTACAAAGGATGTATTTCCTCAGAAAGAGGAGTATTATCCTCAGATCCAATACAATTATCAGGGACCCTACGATCCTGGACACCCCCCTATCTCTATTCCTTCCCGGAAAAATTTCAGGACACTAAAAACAGTGGCGGTCTAGAGGTATAGGGAGCTGAATCACTGATCCAAAGGTTGGGGTTTCAAGTCCCACTCTCCATACGGTTGTCAATCATCTGATTTGGCAGAGGTTTTTACGTCAGATGGCCTTCCTCTAACAACCCTTTTAGCAAGGGACACAAACACGCTGATGGCTTTGCAGCTACTCTTTACGACGGTCAGCAATGGTTCTTTTACATGCTTCTCACCATAGTCAGTGAGAGACATGGTCCACCTTTGATAACCCAGTTAGCCGCACTGGGGAGGGGGGGGGGACAGTGACAACCCTGTGGGGACTTGAACCCCCAACCTTAGGATCAGCGATCCTGCACCCTATCCACTAGACCACCACTGCCCCTGTAAAGTGCTGAGTAAAATAACTTATTAAATTGCTAAAATTGTGTGTAGTGTAACTCTGGTGCATTGAGATTCATTAGTGTTGTATAATTGTATAACATCATTTATAAGACCTACTCCAATTTTAATTATGACCCAAATCATGTATATAATTCAAACAGTCTGGTGTTCAATTTGTTCTTGTGTTTCTCTCCACTCCTTTTAAGGCTGAGGCCTATAGCCTCTGGGACTCGAGTTCCAGTCAACCAAGATCTGCACCCCCCTACGGTCAGACCAGACCAGCCTACGCCCTTGATAACCATCATTCAGACCATCTTCCTGGACTATGCAATACTATTTTTAAGTGCAACACTCATGTTTGGAGCAGGTCTCGAACATTATAGCACCAGGCACCTTTACCAGAATCATTCACCCTTCCGTGTATGTTTATGGTTTCACCCAAATGAAGACGGTTTGCAATTCTCTGACAGATTTGCAGGGATTTGAAAGATAAGTATTATTATTGAGCACACAAGTCTTGTGTCTTAGTCTTCCCCTGTCTGTCAGTGAGAAACTTTTTTTTTTTTTTTTTTTTTTTTTTTATCTCCTGTTGGGTAATTGGGCACTCTTTGTTTTTTTTTTTATTACTCGTGTAGAATTCAGAGCTGTGTGGAGGAAATGCGTTATAACTGGACATACTTCTACCACACGCTAACGAGCCATTTCGGTATGAACTACACACAGCACTGCCTTTAAACTGACCAGTTCTGTGGTATCTTACCCCGGTGAACCTGTAAAAAAAGACTCGAGAGTCAAAAAAGGGGGCAGCTGTAGCCTAATGATTAGAGAAGTGGATTTGGGGTTAATAATAATAATAAAAAAAAATAACAATAAGGTCAAGTGACCTACTGTGCATATTTTTGGACTGTGGGAGGAAACCCACACAAGCACAGGGAGAACATGCAAACTCCACACAGAAACGCCCAGGTCGGGGAATCGAACCCAGGACCTTCTTGCTGTGAGGCGGACGTGCTAACCACTACGCCCCCATGCTGCCGAAACGATCTGATTCTGAAACAACTGAGCCTAGCAAATCGAGCCCAGGACCATCTTGCTGTGAGGTCTAAGTGCATAACACTACGCCACTATGCCACCTGAAAGAAAGGACCTGATACAGCAGACACGTCAACAAAGCTGAAAAAACATATTTTGTAGCCATGCGCATCATTATTTACACATCAGAATTGGCTCGTAAAACTCTGTGTACAATAAATACATGGAGCAAACAACTGTGTTTACCTGTTTTGGCAAAAAGTGTCACTTCAATCTGTTCCTTTGTCAAGAAAAACAAACAGTCTGTGTAGAAAATGTTGCTCAAAGCAAAACCAATTGCAATTATCTCAATAAATACATAAATGACTCAAGTCTTTCATGAAATTCCTAGTGATTTGCTTAAAGCAGTGTTCCCAAGACAACGTGTGAAACAAACAGACAGAAATTCCTGATAAATAGTTTATTATTTACTACATCTTCAGTTACGTCGTGATCTCTGTGGCTCTCCTGAGCATCACACATACTCCACACATATATCATACAAGCGGTACAGAAAATGAATGAAGGTATTTTTTCTCCACCTGCTCACATCAATTACTCACACACATGAGCGCACACACACACACCATCACCATCCCTCCCTTTCTTTTTTTGCCAGTGGCTTTGTTCATGTGAAGTGTAAAGGTCAGTTGTTATCAGTGGTTGAGCTCCTGTAAGACATTTAAAGCTGCTTCACCTCATTTGTCTGTCTGTCTGTGTGTGTGTGTGTGCGCGAGCGCTTGTTTGGGGGGGGGTGCATGCGTGTGTGTTGGTTTGTGCTTGTATGGGGGGGTGCATGCCTGCGTGTGTGTGCGCGCGCGCGTGTGTGTGTGTTTGTATGGGGGGGTGCGTGCGTGTTTGTGCTTGTATGGGGGTGCATGCCTGCGTGCGTGTGTGTGTGTTTGTGCTTGTATGGGGGTTGCATGCCTGCGTGCGTGTGTGTGTTTGCGCTTGTATGGGGGTGCATGCCTGCGTGTGTGTGTGTGTGTTTGCGCTTGTATGGGGGTGCATGCCTGCGTGTGTGTGTGTGTGTTTGCGCTTGTATGGGGGTGCATGCCTGCGTGTGTGTGTGTGTGTGTTTGTATGGGGGGTGCATGCCTGCGTGTGTGTGTGTGTGTGTGTGTGTGTTTGTATGGGGGTGCATGCCTGCGTGTGTGTGTGTGTGTTTGTATGGGGGTGCATGCCTGCGTGTGTGTGTGTGTGTTTGTATGGGGGTGCATGCCTGCGTGTGTGTGTGTGTTTGTATGGGGGGGTGCGTGTGTGCATGCGTGTGGGTGTGTGTGTTTGCCATCGCGGGGCAGAAACATGCTGCCGGTTATGCAGCGACTCTTGACAAAAGTCAGCAATGGTTCTTTTAGATGAACCTCTCGCCATAGACAGTGAGAGACATGGCCGGCCTTTGATAATCCAGTTAGCGGCACTGTGGGGCAGTGACAGCCCGTTGAGGGAGGCACTTGAACCCCTAACATCTGGATCAGCGATCCAGCACCTTACCACCAGGCCACCACTGCCATGGATATACATCTGGTTTCTTCCCAAAGGTCCAAAGACATCTATCTACATCTACATCTAATCTCGAGGAATGGACATCGATCCCTGAAGCTTGAATGATGTTCATACAGGGATTGTCATGGCTGTGATCACAATGATCTACTGTATGGTTCCCCGGGCCACATACGGACTCACTCACACCTACGGGCAATTTGGACCAGCCAATTAACCTACTGTGCATGTTTTTGGCCTGGAGGAAACCCACGCAAGCACGGAGAGAGCATCCGGAATGGAACCCAGGCCTTCTTGCTATGAGGCGGACGTGCTAACCACTACGCCACCGTGCTG
Source organism: Plotosus lineatus (assembly GCA_024760905.1). Classification (NCBI taxonomy): domain Eukaryota; kingdom Metazoa; phylum Chordata; class Actinopteri; order Siluriformes; family Plotosidae; genus Plotosus; species Plotosus lineatus. Next base: position 123,840,182 of record CM045728.1, on the reverse strand, counting down.
CCGTCCAAAGATATGCTTATTATACCAACCAGTTTTAAATTGCCCCTTGGTAAGTATGTGAATGGTTGTAAGTGTGTTGACTGTGTTTGTCTGGCGGGCTGTTCAGGGTGTAGTCCAACTTCACTCATTGCTGGCTGAGATAGGTTCCAGTGTCCCCTCTGACTGTTCAGTGTGTACCCCAACTTTGCCCAGTGCTGGTTGAGATAGGCTCGACCGTCTCCTTTGACCTGAATAGAATGAATCAGTTCAGCAGATAAGTGAGTGACCGTGAGTAAGATTAGATTAAAAGCGTGTGGCATGATGATGAGCCCTGTCAGTCTCACAGCAAAAGTCTGCAGTTCAAGTTTTGAGCTTGAGAAATTTCTGTGTGGAGTTTGCGTGGTCTCCTTGTACTTGCACGGGTTTCCTCCTGGGACTCTGGTTTCCTCCCACAGTCCATAGACATGCATATCAGCTTAACTGGCTGTTTCAAATTGCCCCTAGGTGTGTGTGTGTGTGTGTTGGCTCTGTGATGTTCTGGTGAGTTGCTCAGGTTGTACCCCATCTTCACCTAGTGTCAGCTGAGTTGGACTTCAGCCTTCTGGGGACCGTAGTGGGGTTAAGCAGTTCAGCCAATCAGTGAGTGGGTGAGTTTCACTGATAAAACTCTGTAATGTGGATGTTTATTTACTGTAGTTTTCACTCTAGACTTCTTAAATACACCTCGCTTTAAAAAAAAAAAAAAAAAAAAAATCAATGATGACCTTTTGGTTGTTGGACTTGCTGGGTTTGTGACTGTGCAAGTTATACTTCAGGAGTAAGTGTTGTGCCTATAATGCACACATTAAAAAAATCGGTGGAAAGTTTGTAAAAGTAATACATGTGCACGGTCTCCTTTAACAAATCTGACAACATCAGAGAAAAACATAACATTCATTTCGACGGTGTTGTGGTGAATAGGTTTCCCTGACACAATCTGCATGATTGGCAGTTCTGCTGAATAGATTTGTGCTTACATCAAGCATAAAGAAAAACTCAAATTGAATTTGACTGCAAGAGGCGGAGTGCGGGATGCATACTGACAAATAGGTGTGTGTGTGTGTGTGTGTGTGTGGGTGTGTGGGTGGATGCAAGTGAGTGAATGGAAGAGAGAGAGAAAGGGTGAATGTAAAAGGGAGGAAGTGAGAGAAATAAAGAGGGAATGAGAGAGCAAGAAAGTAAATGAGTAAGTGAGAGAGGGGGGGGATTTTATTTATATATATATATATATAGCGAGAGAGAGAGAGCAGACGTGTGTATTCATGTGTAGAAAAATTTCTGTTTCAATAATGCATACTCTGGCATTTGCTTTGCTATTTATTATTCGCTTTGTGACTTTCTACCGTGGGAAGCGGAGCAGGAACACATACACACACATACACATACAAACAGAGATAAATTATAATTACATAAATAATTCAGATTTTCTTTTTTTATTATTATTATTATTGGCTAATAAATTATATTGCCCTGCAATGTCCTGGTGAGCTGTCCAGGGTGTACTCTCCCTCGCCTGGAATCAGCTGGGATGGGCGCCGGCCTCCCCATGACCCTATTACAATTAAGCGGTCTAGAAAATGAATTAATGAATAATTAACATTTAAAGGACACACTAATATATATATATATAATGTATGTATGTGTATATATGTATGTGTGTGTATGTGTGTATATGTATGTGTGTATTTTTTTTTTTTTTTTTTTTTTGAATGCAGTTGGCAGGTCAGTTATTAATTCACTGTTTAATAAGCATTGCATAGTAGAATAAATCATTATGTGCGATCCACCAGGTCCAATATAGATTTATTTACTTACTGGACCATAAAATGACTCCGTGTGATTAGAAATTAAGGAAACATTTTACGTTGGAATGTGGGCAGCATGGGGTCGTAGTGGTTGGCACATCCACTGCACCGCAGGAAGGTCCATGGCCTTGGGCGTTTCTGTGCCTCTGGGTAGCAGTAACGAAGGACTATGAGTATTTGCTGGTGTTTCACATGGGGCCTGACCGGTTCACACTTGTCCCATTTGGACGTGACGTCCAATCCGAAAAAGAATAAAAAATAAAATGGTTTGTTTGTCTTTTGGCTTGTATGACCCTGCCCTACTTCAAATTACCCAATACCATTCTGGCGCCCCAGATTGCCACGTAATGAAACTCATTTCCATGCAAACACAGCATGCTGCAGAGAAGAAATGAGCAAACAAACTGGAGCACGTACACTATAATGTTAGATTCCGTCCAACCTAAAAAGCTTCAATATCACACACAGCCATTCACACTCGCATCCAGGAGCAACTTAGAAAATCCAAATTACCTGATGCGCATGTCGTTGGGCTCGCCTTCTTTTCCTTTCAGCTTTTCCCTTTCTTCAGGGGTTGCCACGGTGACTCATCTCATTCGCACGGTTGATTTGGTTCATAGGTTTTTACGTCGGATGCCCTTCCTGACACAACCCTTTTAGCAAGGGATAGAAACACGCCGATGGCTTTGTGGCTCCTGTTTACAAAAGTCAGCAATGGTTCTTTTACATGAACCTCTCACCATAGACAGTGAGAGACATGGCCCGCCTTTGATAACCCAGTTAGCTGCACTGGGGGGGGGGGGGGACAGTGACAACCTTGTGGAGAGTGAGACTCAAACCCACAACCTTAGGATCAGCTATCCAGTGCCCTTTACTAGTAGGCCACCACTGTCCTTGCGCATGTCTTTGGACTGTCGTCTACAACAGGGGTCCCCAACCACCAGTCCGGTCCACGGCTCAATTGGTACCGGTCCGCAGAATAAATCATGCATTATTTCCGTTTTATTTATTATCAGAGTCTGAACGATCTTTAATTTTGAAAAAACTTTTATTTTTGAAAAATGACCGGATTCTCTCGGTTACATGTCGGTCATTTGAGCGGTAAAAGGTAACCCACAAGGGGACGGCACATGAACAGAGGCGAGTTGGACATGTTTCAAACAATTTTGGGTCATATTCCCCGCTGGTGCACCATCACTTGTGTTTTTTTTGTTTTTGTTTTTTTAGAAAAGTTCAAGCTCTACTTTCCAACCAACTTGATTTCAGCTGTTGAAAAATAACATTCATGGAGTGCTTATTATTATTATTATTATTATATTTACAATATAAACTAAATCTATGGGAAACCCCCTCCCCCCGGTCCACGGTAAAATTGTGAAACGTTGACCGGTCCACGGTGATAAAAACGTTGGGGACCCATGGTCTACAATACTCAAAAGAAACCCACACAAGCATGAGGCTTGAGCCTGGAGTACTATCTCTGCCAAATCTTGATGACGGTGGGGCACACTCTGAAAATCCTATCAGTTAATTCCAGAGCCAATCCACATAATCATTTGCTTTCATGGACCAGCTAAATATCCTAATGTACATGTTTTGGGACTGTCAGAGAAAACCCGAGTACCCAGAGGAAGCCCACACAAGCGCAGGGCGTGTATGAAACCTCCTTACAGAAATACTCGAGCCGAGTTCAGCACTTTCCCCAGGACCTTCTCGCGGCGGGGTAGATTTACTAAACTCTTACACCAACTGTGCCAACCAAGTGAATCATTTATGAACTGCACAGTTAATCCCAATCATTAAAAATAATATGATATATATTTTAAATGATATTATTATATTTGTCACAGATTCCCCTCAGTGTTGTATAATAAGCCTGAAGTCCAATGACAGCTGAGAAATGAAAGAGATTCAATTACTCATTCGCTTATTCATATCAGTGCAGTGGTCCATGCCACTCCAAGCACGAAAGCTCATAATGAGTTTGACATCAAGATCAATTACACACTTTGAAGCATAATGGCAGTAATAATACCGAGAGGAGCAATAATGAGACTAATAACTGCTATTGATCAGGCTGTTATGAGGCTGAATATTGCCACCTGAGTGAATGAGCTAAATGTTAATTTCAGCAGATGAAAAATGTCAAGCATGAGCAGTAACGACTCGCCAGTTGGAAAGAAATGTTCACACGGTGCACTGGATAATTTGCTAATCCATTTTATAGCACAACATAGAAAGATTAATATGACACCTGGATTAAACAACTTTGGTAGAGCTTCTGGGAGTTCCCAAACTATACTGGAACGGTAACTGTCATGGTATAGGCGTAGGAACAGTGGGGGCAGGGGGGGGGGCCTTGGCCCCATCACTTTAAAATCTAGGGGGCCAATAGCCTGTTTGCCTCCCTACACACACACACACACACGCACACACTTTTCAACTGCTTCCTACACCTATGTTTTAGGGTAATGTGTTGGGAGTGGCTCTGAATTTGGTGGCCTTTAACTCTCTTTTGCTCACTTTATGCACTGCAGGCACTGGTGAGGGGCGTGGCTGTCACACGTGGGCTGAGTCTGGAGCACACACCTGAATCCACTCAGTCATCACCGGGCTATAAACAAGAGCGGCGCGCTCCTCCCAGCATTAGACGATTGTCCCTCCAAACGATTCAGTTTCCCTGTGATCTCTCTGGCTCCTGGTTCTCAGCTCCGTGCTCGACCAGTTCCCGCTTTGATATTTCCCTCAGTCATTTTGGTTCTCGGGTTTCCCCTCACCTCTACAGTGATCACAATTCCCTGTACTCCAGTGCCTGCTCTGTGTTCAATAAAGGTCATTTGTATCATTATACTTGGTCTCCTGCATGTTTGGGTCCGACTGAAAGCTCTGAGGTCACAGTAATAGTAGCAATTATGGATTTATTTATTTATTTTATTTTATTTTTTCTGTTTTTTTTTTTTTTTTCTTTTGAGGTTTAAGTTTGGGCTCTCCCTCAGTGACAGGGTGAAGAAGCTCGGCCATCTGGGCAGAGCTCGAGTAAAACCGCTGCTCCTCTGTGTTGAGAGGAGCCCAGTTCAGGTGGCTTGGGTATCTGATTAATATGTCTCCTGAGTGCCTCCATGGTGTGGTGTTTCAGGACCGTAAGAGACTCTAGGGTCGACCCCAAACATACTGCAGACACTACATCTCTCAGCTGGCCTTGGAACGCCTCGGTGTCCACCCGGAAGAGCTGGATGAAGTGGCTGGGAAGAAGGGCGTCTGGACCTCAATGCTTCCTGGAGAATGATGATTATGATTATGATGATGATGATGATGATGATGTACCGACTGAGGTTTGAGTTTGTTAGAGGACATTGTACTGACCTGTTTTAGGATGGGATCAGAGAAATAATTTTTACAGCTCTGGTTAAAATTCAGGCTTATTGGTAAGAGATCCTGATCCTATTACCTGTGTGTGTGTCCAGTGGGTGGATGTCCAAACAGTCCTGTTCAGTGATTGAGAAGGACAATTTATATTCCTGTCTCTCTGTCAATTAGTTAAAGATGTGATCAAATAAATAGGTTTCGGTGTGCAATGCTAGCTAGCATAGTGGTTAGCACATTCGCCTCACAGCAAGAAGATCCTGGGTTTGACGTGCACAGGCATTTCTGTGTGAAGTTTGCATGGCCTGCTCATGCTTGCGTTGGTTTTCTCCTAATGCTCTGGCTTCAATAACAAGTACATTCCCACCGAGGATAAATGTGAGGCGCTCCACCGAAAGTGGGCGCTTATCGCAATTGACGCATGGCGCTTGTGAGACAAAACGCGGCTTATCCGGACTTCCGATCTTTCAAGTGAACAAGTGATGGTTGAATACTTTAAGAAATTAATCTGTTCCAGAGCTTTTTTCGTAACCTGCATTTTTCGTAAATTGAACTGCATTTTACATGTAAAACGCGCGATTCGTTCTAAGGCTCCCAATACTACCCCATAAACCCTTTAAAAATGATAAAAGTATACCAGTTTTGTATAAAATATATATGTTAAAAGTAAAAGAAAATTATTTACCTTTTTTTAAATATCTCGAACCACCCATGCGACGCTTTAAAAGTCCGGGGGTTGCTGGTTTGAAGAACCCCCACCCCCACCCTCCTTCACAAGGTCCTTAAATTTGGCTTTTGCTTTTTCCGAAATAATCGCCTCCGTCACTGTATCTCTGCTTTTAAGGCCTCCTTCTGCTTCAATATCGTCCTGATTGTAGAGGGATTTCGGCCGTACTCCTTTACGATTTCACTCTCAAAAAACAACTCACGAAATTCACGAACCAACAGTACAACTGACCTTCACACATGTGTGTCGTACAATGGGTCGAAGGCACATGCAAAGCAAGGCCAGCGGGGCAGGGTGTTGGGAGACAACTATCGGGAAAGCAACTCGTGCATTGTTTGAATGTTTGAATGGCGCATTTGAATTTTTAAGACGGCGCTTTTGTAATGTGAGCTTGTTTCGTATCCGGAGACAAAAAATTTAGGAAAATGCGTTTCGTAACCTGCATTTTTCGTTTAGTGAGACTTTCATCGTAAAGTGAGGTACCACTATTCTTGCACACTTACTCACTTGAAAGATCGGAAGTCCGGATAAGCCGCGCTTTGTCTCACAAGCGCCATGCGTCGCTTGCGACAAGCGCCCGCTTTCGGTGGAGCGTCTCACAAATTTAGAACGGCCAGTTAGGAAAATGCCCGTGTCTTTGGACTGTAGGAGGAAACCGGAGTACCCAGAGGAAACCCACCCAAGCAAGCACAACGAGAACATACGAGCTCCACACAGGAACCCCCGAGCACGGGACTCGAACCCAGAACCCAGTAACCTTCAGCAAATTATTAATGACGCCTTGAATATACTTGGCAGATTCCAGTGGGAATTTCAATAAAGGAGACCCGTCCAAAATAGGCTGAGCTTCTCACTGCTTCACCTGAATTCCAAGACTGACGCTGTACTTCAAGGGTAACATTCATACAACACAAGGTGGAGACACTTATCGATTCATGTTTGGGAGAAGACTTTTCACGCTTCCTCCATCACCATCACAACCTTCAATTTATCACGCAGTTTGAAGTGGAACGAACGAGATAAGACAGTCGACGCTATGTACATAGAGCAGCATTTTCTTATCCAGTTGAATAACACAGAAATCACTTAGCATTAAATTGCAAACTTTAAAATCCACTGTGAGAAATTCACACCTTCCTTCCAAGCTCCAGCCTTGATGTGTTTAATCTAAAACTGCACCCTGCTCTGCTTGTTATCTCCCCCTCCAACCCATCCGATTCCACTCAGCTGTTAATAATTAGGCTGTGCAGGAGCAGAATCTGGTGAAAAGAAGCAAAAACACTTATTTGAGGCTCCCTACAGCTGAACTGCAGCTGGAAGTCTTTTCAAAAGCTATGGGACATGCACATGAGGATTTTTTTCAGTAACCCCAGAATCCACTTCTTACATAAATATGTAAATTAATGCTAATTTCCTATACAGAATATCTTTTTTTTTAATGTAAACTGATTTTGCAATTGTTTAAAGCAGAAGAACATTATGCTTAGCGTACTGCTTTTATCCCGGGTTGACACTAGTCTGTGATGTCCACAATCGCCACGATTCAAGAAGGCATGATGCCCCGTGATTGATGAGCACGCTTAGAGTGCGAGTTCGATGTACAAAGCAGGCAGGATCTGTGCATGAGATGAAACTTGAAGGAATCATGTTTCCAAGTTCATCCCGTGCAATGGCACATTAAGGTCTGATACATTCTGTTAAGGTCCGTGAAGATGTACATGTGCTCATCTCTCATGGTTGTCATTAAAACTTAATGAGAGAGAGAGATTTCCTTTCGGCTTTCCCCTTTTTCAGGGGTCACCACAGCGAATGATTCGCACGTTTTGATTTGGCATAGATTTTTTTCGTCAGATGCCCTTCCTGACACAATCCTTTAGCAAGGGGCAGAAACACGCTGACGGCTTTGCGGCTCCTCTTTACGAAAGTCATCAATGGTTCGTTTACATGAACCTCTCACCATAGACAGTCAGAGACATGGCCGGCCTTTGATCACCCAGTTATCTGCACTGGGGGGGGGGGGACAGTGACAACCTTGTGGAGAGTGAGACTCGAACCCACAACCTTGGGATCAGCCATCCAGTGCCCTTTACCAGTAGGCCACCACTGCCCGTCTTTAATTGTGGTAAAATTTTTGACAGTCCGGTTGACCAATTTTATGTATTAACCAACACACGAGAGGCCTTTAGTTGTTTAGATCAGGGATCCCTCAACCTTTTTATCAACGCTTGACAATTTTACCGCGGACCGGGGAGGGGGGTCATAGGTCATAAATTGTTAATATTGTAAATATAATTTATTCATATAAATTATTATTATTATTAATAATAATAATAATAATAATAATAATAACAACAACAATAATAAGCACTGCATGAATGTTATTTTTCAACAACTGGAATAAAGTTGGTTGGGAAGTAGAGCTTGAACTTTTCTAAAAAAAAAAATAAAAAAAAAACACAGGTGATGGTGCACCAGCGGGGACAATGAAGGCTCAGGCTCGGTCTCACCCAAAATCCCCGCTATTGTTTGAAACATGTCCAACTCGCCTCTGTTCATGTGCCGTCCCCTTGTGGGTTACATTTTAGCGCTCAAATGACCGACATGTAACCGAGAGAATCCAGTCGTTTTTCAAAATTAAAGATTTTTCAAAAATAAAGATCGTTCAGACTCAGATAATAAATAAAACGGAAACCATGAATTGAATTATTTCTTCTGCGGACCGGTACCGATTGAGTCGCAGACTGGTACCGGTCCACGGACCGGTGGTTGGGAACCCCTGGTTTAGATGATACTTTGGCTTTCTTTTAAGAACTTGCCGATTATTAAATGCCTTGCTCTTGGACTGATTTGGGCTGGTCAGTTACTTTTAGAAGGAGTAAACATATCTTAAATTTCCTCCATCTGCATGACTGTAGCTGTGTCCCAATTCGGGTGCCACATCCCTTGAAGAGGTTCGAACACTATGGTCTCAGAATAAACGGCCTTGTTGGACTGTTAATACGAAACCATTATGAACCAGGTGGTGTTAAATAAGATGGTCCAGTTTGCAGCACATTTCCGATTGGCATCATTACCATAGCCCTTGCAACCGTCACAGCTGTGACACATTAAATTAAATTCAATGGTGTGGACCCACAGTGTGCCTTGCAATTGTTCAGGGCATAAAGGATCAATTTGAGGTATTACAGCATAGAAAAAAGGGCTCGTATTTCTAATTTTGGCAATTAAATGAATGAATATTGAAATATGGGGGGTCGGCTTATTACATAATATCTACAGTATTTCCATCAAGTGTTGGGTTCATTTCTTAATGAAGTCTTGAACTGATGAGGGAAAAACTGAACAACTCCATAAAGTCTTTTACAGCACATTCTGAAAACTTTTAGAAGGGTTAAGGTCAGGACTTGGGAGGGCAAGGGGGGGTGTGCAATTCCATATGCTCCCTGAACCACTCTTTCATTATTTGAGTCCCCATTTTATATCTCAGGGTTTCATATTTGTATCCTATAGATTGCTCAAAATACACAATTACATTAAAGCAGTGAAAAACAATCTCTATAGTTTGATTGGCCAGTGCTACTCAAAACCAGCCTAAATTTACTGCTATTTTACAAACACTTACAAATTCTTTTGTTGTCACCTGTAGGAAACTTATGGAAGTGAAAGTTTCCTTGACGGGTGTACAGCAGGCATGTGTCCTTGGTCCCATCTTCATTAACTAGTCAGTCTGGCCTTTCACTTCTTGTTTTTACTGAGTAGCTCGAAAGAAGCAAAGCCATTTGTTTCACCTGCGGCGTCACTGTGAAATGTATTTTAAGCAGGAAATTTTAATTTGTTTCCTGTCAGCACCAACTGATATGCCATGTTGGCATTGTGAGAGTAGCACTGATTCAAGATTTGGGAAGTTTGATACAAGGTGTATAAAGCAAACATGTTTCGAGGCTTTAATGGAATCAGAGAGATAAAACACAGGGTCGGGTGTTTAGGCTCAAGATTCCAGAGCAACAGCATAGATACACTGTAAAATATTTTATTTAGGTTGGGATCAGATTCTAAATATTAGCTTACATTAGGTTAACACATGTTTTATTATAATGATTAATGCATACAGAGGTGGCATCATCTGAAGCGCCCAAATCATGAGGTACAACTTCATGAAAGAATATTATTGAATAGACATAAATACATGCTGAAAATATAATGCAAAAACATAGCATAAAACACACATCAGATAAACATTGACTGTGTGCAGCATACCGTTACAGTATACTGTATCTAGCATCTCACTGTACTATATCTAGCATGTCATTGGACTGTTTTTAGCATTTTGTTGTACTGTATCTGGAATGTTGCAGTACATCTAGTTGGTCATTAAATATATCTAGCATCTCATTGTACTATTAGCTAGCAGCTTTTTTTGATATATATGCCTCATCTCATATATATTTTACTATATATGCCAATATATTTTTAATACAGGAAAGCAATATTTATATAACTTTTATTTAAGTTTGTTGTTTATATATTTATATAAGTATTTGATTGTATCAATCTTTAACTAAACATTTTATATATATATATATATATATATATATATACACATGTGTATGTGTGTATGTGTATACGCACGTGAACGTACGTGTACATATATATGTAGATATATGTATGTATATGTACTAGTGTGTATATATATATATGTGTGTGTGTGTGTGTATTTAGATATATGTATACATAAAAATATATGGATATGTATGTGCATGTGTACGTGTGTATGTATGTATATATATATATATTGGTATCGATACATGCATGGAGTTTCAATAGAAAGTCTTTGTTCTGTCCTTTTATTTTTATTACATATAATATATATATATATATATATATATATATATATGTGTGTGTGTGTGTGTACATATGAGTTCACGGGCATGTTAAAATGTATGCACATATATGCATGTATCGATACCAATATTTAAGAGAACCCGCCCCCGAATACATAATGAACACCACCCCATCTAGAGGATGCCATGTTTATCGACATAGTACCGCCCCCAGCACTTTGTAATCTTTCTTCTATAATCACCTGAAGAGAGAGGATGGTTTCACCACCCCTCGAAACAGATCTGTAGTGATAAATGGAGTTTCAATAGAAAGTCTTTGTCCTGTCCTTTTATTTTTATTGTTATTTTCTCTACCAAAAAGTATTGAGCACTCTCCTACGGAAGGATCTACTCAGAAAAAATAAATAAATAAATATATATATATATATATATATATATATAATAAGTGTGTGTTTACGGTGCAGTGGTGGCCTAGTGTTAAGGTGCCAGATCATTGATTCTCAAGGTTGGGGATTCAAGCCCCACTCTCACCGGGTTGTTACTATCCCTCCAGTTCTGCTAACTAGGATATATAAGGCCGGCCATGTCTCTTATGGTGTGAGGCATGTAAAAGAACCATGGCTGACTTTTGTCAAGAGTAGGTTGCAAAGCCGCCGGCGTGTTTCTGCCCTGTAATGACCTGGTGAGCTGTCCAGAGTGTACTCTACCCTCGCCTGGAGTCGGCTAGGATGGGCGCCAGCCTTCCCGTGACCCTAATTATGATTGAGCGGTTACAGAAAATGAATTGGAGCAGTGGTGGTCTAGTGATATAGGGCACTGGATCGCTGATCCTAAGGTTTGGGGTTTGAGTCCCACGATCCACAAGGTTGTCACTGTCTATGATGAGAGCTTCATGTAAAAGAACCACTGCTGACTTTCGACAAGAGTCGGCTGGAAAACCGTCAGCGTTTTTTCACCCTGCGACGGCCTGGTTAGCTGCCCAGGGTGTACTCTGCCCTCGTCTGGAGTTAGCTGGGATGGACGCCAGCCTCCCTGCGACCCTAATTAGGATTAAGCAGTTACAGAAAATGAATTGAACTGAAGAAAATGAATGTAGCAAGTCATGACTTCGTGTTTTGAATAAAATCTGTTTTTGTACTTTGATAAGCCCAATTATAAATTTATTATGTATGATAATGTAAAGTGATCATACAGCTGGTGATATGCTGAGTTTTGGCATTATGGGAGTGTAACTGACCCTATGATGTGGGTCGGTGGTTGAGTGGGAAGCCATTTTTTTTTCATGCAAACAATTGTGATTACATAATATATCTGCAGAACGTGATTCAGAGAATTAAAACAAGCATCTCTACCTTTAATAAAACACAAGCTTTCTGTTGTACATAGTGCTGAATTGTCCTAGTTTCAATGCCGTTTTGAAACGTGTACAGTTTTTGCCCTTTACACATTGCATTTTATTAATGAAGAATGGCTTGGCACAATGAAATACAAGCTTGATACAGGGAAAATTAAGTCATTGAGCCCAGAGGAAAATAAATAGAGCTGGTACAATCATTGCATAATTAAAAACAAACAAAATGAGGGCTGGATAATGTGTTTAATAAGCATAGTAATTATATTTAGTAATAAAAATATATGGGCATAGATTGATATAATTACACGTTGCTTAATTGTAGGCTATTTGGAATTAGTCCTAAGTAGTTGTACTGCGAGTACTGAGAGGGGCGGAGGGAGGGGGAAGGAGTCTGCCAACTAATTGTGGATCTTGTGTCTTTTGTGCCTTTGTCTGAAACAAATGGTCATTCATTCATTCATTTTTGAACCGTTTTATCCTAATTAGAATTACGGGGAGGTTGGTGCCCATCTCAGCCAACTCCAGGTGAGGGCAGAGCACACCCTGGACTGTTTACTGGGCCATCGCAGAGCAGAAACATGCTGACCGGAATGCAGCCTACTGTTTTTGGAAACGGATGGTGATGAGTCTTAGTCATGTGTTGATAAATGAACTATTTTTGCTCATGGGCAATGGCTAGACCTTGCTTGGGCGGTGGCTAGGCCCTGCTTGGAGCCGGTCTAGAATGGAGAAGTAGGACGACTCCTTCTCTCCACTAGTCTGAGGGTTCACCTTGAGCAAGTGATAGTACCCTGTTGCCCTCCTCCCTAGGGTCACAGATCAAAGCTCTGGCAGCAGGGTGCTGGTAGTTGCCAAAGGCAGATGAACCAATTTTTCTAGGTCAATGGCAAAGGCTTCAACTGGCTTTCAGAAGAGTCACGAGTTGGCCAACGGATGGCAGTATTGACTGGTTAGCATTAGACTAGTCACTGCGGGGCAACCTCTTTATCTCCTAGGTCTGTTGAATGTCTGTGTACCACATAACATCAGATACTGGGATCCAGAGAGGCTTTTCGATGGGGGCACGACACCAACACGACCCTAATGTGGCCCATGTGACACATAAGATCCAGTCAGATCTTAAGACATTTCAAAGTCCCTTGATTAGATGATTGGATGGTTAGTTGGGCGTGATCAGGGTTGGAGCGAATGCCTTCTGGAAGGTAGATCTCCAGGAGCAGGATTGAGCACCCTTGATGTACACACTCGTACAGATGGGAACCCTTTCAACCTGATCAGGCTTAGCGCAAAAACAAAAACCAGAGAGATCTGCATGCGAGAGCTTCATTATGCAGATGATTCAGCTCTATTAACAAGCGACTCCACTAGAATGCCAAAAATTCTGAATGCTTTTGCAAGTTCTGCAGACCTTTATGGGCTTAAGATCAATATCTCCAAGACAGAAGTATTATTTCAACCTCCACCTCAGAACAAAGAATGTGCTCCATCACCATACATCAAGGTCCACACAGAACCGCTGAAAACCACAAGCTGCTTTACGTATCTGGGAAGTGCAGTGACTGTTGATAGACGGATCCAAGCAGCATCAAAGGCTTTTGGAACACTTGAGAAAAAGCTGTGGTCAAGACATGATATCAAACTCGAGACAAAGATCAATGTGTTGTAGACAATAAAGTTGTAGACAATAAAGACAATAAAGACAAAAAACAAAAAATACATGTAGTCCTTCCAACTCTGCTATATGACCCAGCATGTATGACCCTTTATTGTAGGCGCATCAAGAAGCTCACAGCCTTACAGTTCCGACATTTATGACAATTACTGAAGATTTCATGGAAAGACAGAGTCCCAGATGTAAAAGTCATTGAACGAGCCAACACGGCAATCGTTGAAGTTCTTACTGCAGCCGCTCAACTCAGATGGGCTGGTCATGTCGTGGAAAGGCCTGATAACCGTCTTCCAAAAACCATCTTTTATGGACAATTAAGCAGAAGAAATCCTTGGAGGCCAAAAGTTAAGATTTAAGGACACGCTAAATCATGAAGACGTGCTATATCAATGACGCCACATGGACAGATATTGCTCTGCATAGATTGAAATGGCAAGCAACCATAAACCAGGTCAAGAGTTCAGATGAAGATGACAAAAAGGCAAGATACTTAAGAGCGCATTCAATCAGGTACAGTAAATGTATATACAGATCTCATGAATGCCTGTTGTGTGGGAAGCTTTGCCGCTCTAACGCTGGCCTTTGAGCCCACTCACGTTACTGTTCCACCTAAAATCTCCACCAATCATAATCATTATCAGCTCGATGGACAGCCGAGGAATAATTTTTGGTTAGAAACAACACTATAAGAATGTATTTAATTTGGCACATATACATTCAGCCTTATAGTTTCGATCTCTTTTGACAAATGTTTCACTGTCAAGCCCAAAGTTGGAAACTTATTAAAGGATGATAACACTCCAGTGTGAGGTCATCAACACCCTGCCATGTTTCTAGCTCAATACTGTATATCATTCATTCATTCATTTTCTGTAACCGCTTATGGGAGGCTGCCGCATATCCCAGCTGACTCCGGGTGAGGGCAGAGTACACCCTGGACAGCTCACCAGGCCATCGTAGGGCAGAAGCATGCTGACATTTATGCAGCTACTCTTGATGAAAGTCAGCAATGGTTCTTTTACAGCCTCACACCATAGACGGTGAACGACTTGACCGGCGTTTGATAACCCAGTTGGCTGTCCTGGAGGAAATATTGTATATGCGAAAGCTTTTCCGAAAATTATTAGTTTGCTTTGGTATTGCTTTTTTTTTTTTTTTTTTTTACTTAAATGCACTAACATCATCACTGACACTCATTTCTTTGTTAAACATACTTGTATCATGTTTGCTATTAACTTGCCTTATTGGAACTGACAAATCTGCGACCTTTGAGATTTGGCATCTGCAGGCTACAAATGATGCCTTTTCAAACAAGTAAATGGAAACTATTGACTACTTGGTAGACGTAAGTTACATGATGACAATGTGAAGACATAAGTTATGTGATGACCACATGATGATAAAAATCGACATATTTTCCGGTGTAACAGGAGGGTTTGTAAGGTTTACCTTATACAGGGATCCCACGCTACTTTGCGCTTCAATTCATGCGGCTTCAGTGCATCACTGTTTTTCAATAAATAAATAAATAAATATTCATCAAATTAAAAAAATTTGGATATTGAGAAAGGTTAGAAAAAAAAGTTCATGAAAATGCCACAAAAACAAGGCCAATTATGCAACAAAAAAAAAAAATTAACATAAAAAAAAAAAAAAAAAACCCCAAAATCTCCCATCAAACCTACTTACATTGTTGAATCTGCGTGTGCACGCGCGCGTATGCATGTGCGTCGTCTTCTTCTCATGCAATACAATCTGTATGTGTGTGTGTATTTGTATTTTATTTACATCTTGTGCGTTATTTTTGAATGTTTAATTGTTATTATAACCATTTATAGTATTGGATATGTATTTATTGATATTATATACACATATACATGTACATATGCATCAGTCAGGGTGGGATTTTGGGGGGAGTGATCCGACTTTGCGGATTTCGATGGTCACATGGGGCTCTCTGGCTCAATTAATCGCAGAAAGTGAGGGATCTCTGTATTTCCACTTAGAAGTGAGATCTTTTTTTATCAATATCTTGAATTGTTTAAGGAATACTTTTGGGGGGAATGGGGGGGGGGCAGTGGTGGTCTAGTGGTATCGGGCGCTGGATCGCTGATCCTACGGTTGGGGGTTCAAGTCCCACTCTCTCCAAAGTTGTCACTATATTGGTTGCTCCAATATAACATATTATAACAACATAACACATTACAGTATCATTATGTATGTGTATACACACATATATATATGGGGGAGAGAGACGCCTTATATTTATATATTAATACAGTAACGATGTTAAATGAAAAATCTCACCATAAACATTGTATAAAGCACAGTAAACCATAATAAATAAAAGTAATTCAGTATTAGGTGTGATGTTGACTTTTTATTCAAAAATAGAGCAGTTTTTGCAAGTACAGTATCTACTGGGTGTCTTTCAGAACCAGATACAGTTCTCCTGGAAATTGTGGGCAGCTTTCATTGTATTTTTATCTGAAAAGTTCTCTCTTATATATAACATGCTGCTTCCTTTATTTATATATTGGACTAACTTTTTATGTAACGTTTCATTTTGTGCTGGAAAACTATTGTTTGCAAATCTAAAGTGTTTTTCCTAGTAATTTGTTAATATACAAATTATAAAATAAAATCTATAACAGTTCATATTAAAAAAGTATATACACACACATACTAATATATATATATATATATATATATATTACACACACACACAACACACGTGTATATATATTGTGTATATATATATATATAGTGTGCGTGTAGATATATATATATATATATACATATACACATATATATATATATATATATATATATATATATATATATATATATATATATATATATGTGCAAGTGAAAAGAAGAAGCGGGCTCGTGGCATGCGGTTGAGTGATATTGCAAAGTAATTTGACCAAACCCATCTACCATTGGTACGATATTGAAGCAGAAGGAGGTCTTAAAAGGTATACTTTTATAAATTTGAAAGGGTTTAGGGGGTAGTATTGGGGGCCTTGGAACGAATCATACGTTTTACATGTAAAATGTGGTTCGATTTACGAAAAATCCAGGTTCAGAAAACGGCTCTGGAACGGATTAATTTTGTACGGTGAGGTACCACTGTATATAAAATATACAGCCACTATGATCAGGCTTTTATGACAATTGCCCTAAACGTGTTTAATACTATGGGAACTACTGTTACGTTTGTCCACTGATTGTATACCCGGTGAGATCTTGATTTTTTTTTTTTAGCCAGATAAAAAGCATCTTGTATCTTCAGTGAAGAACATGCGGTGTACTTTTACAGTTCAGTGAGCGTGAGAATAACATCCCAGTTGTGAGTGAATATCTACACTGGTATATGACAGATCCAGATAATACAAAAAACACACATAGATGGAAATAGAGTCCTGGGCATTGTGAGGTAAATTATTGTGTAGGGAAGAAAATTGAGTCGTGACAAGAGAATATACCTGTCACTTACTTTTCCCGTCTTCACATCATCACCGTAAAGAAAATCATATTTCATTTGCAGGTTCACGACACATCACATTCCCCCAGCTGCTCATTCATTTTTTATCCTCTTCACTTTTCTCTTGTGCCTTTACACTCTGGTCCTTTTAATTCTATTTTTATTTTTGTGCTTTCTCTTCTTTTCTTTTCTTTTTATAATAATTCATATTTTGTTTCAGATATTGTATAAATTTTGTATGTTGAGTTTTTTTTTTCCTTTTTAAAAAATGTCTTATTTCTACTGTCTGGTTATGGATTCATTCATGCTTTCATTTTCGGAACCGCTTCATCCTAATTAGGGTCACGGGGAGGCTGGCACCCATCTAAGCCGACTCTAGGCGAGGGCCGAGTACACCCTGGACAGCTCGCTAGGCCATCGCAGGGCAGAAACACGCTGATGGATATGCAGCTACTCTTCAGCTTCTTCACACCGCAGACAGTGAGAGGCATGCCCGGCCTTTGATAACCCAGTTAGTTCCACTGGGGGGGCAGACAGTGACAACTCGTGGAAAGTGGGACTTGAACCTTCAACCTTAGGATCAGTCATCCAGCATCTTCGCACCAGGCCATCACTGCCTATGGGAAGTGCAATTTTTTGGAAGTGTAGTATTACAGCAGGCCCAGCAGAGGGCCAAATGTTTGCAACAATTATAATTGGAAGTTTGCGCTCATGCTTTTCTTGTGTATTTTCTCGACTCTCATGACTTTTTATACCTCTTGTGTTTTATTTCTCTTCTGTTCTTTCTTCTTTTATTACATCATTTGTCTTCTTTCTTTTCATTCCCTTCTTTTCTCATCTTCATCTGTCATATGTGACGTCTGTATCCAAAATCCCTCCTCACAACCATGTGTATCATGTTGTGCATAAAAGTTTACCGGTTTAAATGCATCTGTGTCTGTTTGTTGCTATGGTGACAAGATCGGTGAAAAAATCTGTTTAAAGGTCAACACACCAACACTATTTATTTGCACACAGATACAGAATAACTATTTGGAGCATCGGACGAGTCGATAAGCTGTGAAAGGGTAAATGAAGGGGTTACTTTTGAGTGCATGGAGAAAGAATTCACTGAGCTGAAGCCACCACGTTTATTATTTTTTCCACCACACTGTTTCAGTGCTGGCTTTTAGATGTGTGTTTTTTTTTTTTTTTTTTATAATAATTACACCAAATTGGTTTGATGTATTTGAAATTGTGCGCTGCCCATCTGTCTGCACAGGGTGAGGATGAATCCCACATAATAACACTGTTCTCAAATCCTCAGAGTTACAGCACAGCACATGCGCCACATATTATGTGTAATGTATTAGAATTTATTGCAGTTCAAATAAAATATTGGCTTCCCAGGTAAAACATACAGTCTCAGAACTGGATCTGCTGATGTTCAGTACTTTCTGGGACCATATGTTCATCCATTATATTATATTGTCCATTAAATCCAGCCAAACCTACTTGAATTAATAAGAATTAAACTTGAATTAACAGAGATTGTCATGGCTGTGATCACAGTGATTTACAGTACAGTTCGCCAGGCCACATATGGACCGGAGATATACTAGTGAAGTGTTCAGGCCAAGAAGTAGCCGAGATGGTCTC
The DNA here is from genome assembly GCA_024760905.1 of Plotosus lineatus. Classification (NCBI taxonomy): domain Eukaryota; kingdom Metazoa; phylum Chordata; class Actinopteri; order Siluriformes; family Plotosidae; genus Plotosus; species Plotosus lineatus. Next base: position 123,821,280 of record CM045728.1, on the reverse strand, counting down.
CAGCCTCACAGCGACTTTAGTTCAATTAAACAGTTTGTCAAATGAATAAATTAATTTTACTAAATACTTTATAACCTATTGATTACGGTGAGGCTGGTAGCGTAGTGGTTAGGGTGCTGTGCTCATGATCGGGTGGTTGTGTGTTCAAATCCCAGTTAGACCCCCACCGTGCTAAGACCCCTGGGCAAGGTCTCAACCACAAGTGTGCCTCTGTTCACCCAGCAGTATAAATGGGGACCAGTAAAAATATACTGTGACGGTAACCTGCGATGGACTAGCGTCCCATCCAGGAGGAGATGAAGTCCTGGTCACTTCATGCTACGGAAGTCTGACGAGCCACTCGGCTCAGGTGTAAAAAGCAGAACAGACTTTCTCTACTTTTGATTAAGTTATAAAATTATCAATCGATCTATCCATCCGTGTATTTATCTCACAAAATAGCAGTATGTAGAATTAGTTTTAATACTTCTCGTAAGTTTTACCAGCAAGAGCAAATGTTCAGGACAAATATGTTTAAATAAAGTTTCTTTATTCCATTATATACAGATTATTCAGGATTCAGGATTCAGGATTTTTAATCCGCAATTGTGCTTTTATACACATAAAAATTCTTGTGCGGTTGTTCAAAAAGGGAAGTTACAATCAGAAAGGAAGGATAAAAATCAACAACACACAAACTGCTATAAAATAAACACAGAAAAATTCTATATTTAAAAGGACCTTACACAGACCCAATAAACAATATAATAATAATAATAATAATAATAATAATACAATAAATAAATTAGTAGATAACAGCAATAAATGACATTGCACTAAATTACATTATATGATATTATATTATATTATATTATATTATATCATATTATATTATATTATATTATATTGGCAGTGGTGGTTTAGTGGTATAGGGCGCTGGATCGCTGATCCTAAGGTTGGGGGTTCGAGTCCCACTCGCCACAAGGTGGTCACTGCCCCCCACCCCAACCCCACCCCACCCCAGTGCAGCTAACTGGGTTATCAAAGGCGGGCCATGTCTCTCACTGTCTATGGTGAGAGGTTCATGTAAAAGAACCATTGCTGATTTTCATAAAGAGGAGCTGCAAAGCCGTCAGCGTGTTTCTGTCCGTTGTTAAAGGGTTGTGTCAGGAAGCACATCCGACGTAAAAACCTATGCCAAATCAAACGTGCGAATCATTCGCTGTGGCGACCCCTGATAAAAGAAGGGAAAACCTCTCTCATTATATTATATTATATTATATTATATTATATTATATTATATTATATGACATTATAAACCCGGCCTCGTGCTGAATCTTTAGCTTTGCACCAGTTACGCACACAGCATTGCTGGTCGTTTTGCGGAAATGCCTGTGCCATGTCTTCGCTCAGAGCCAACACAGAAAGCATTGTCACAAAAGGATTAAATTTTAGTCCATGTGGCACACAGAGATATCTCAATTTATCTGAGAATTAGAGATAATCCCAAACACTTGGCACTCATCTGTCAGGCTGTTTGCAGCTTCGTGGTCATATGCTGCATTAATGAGGGTCAGAGTAATTAAATTAAACAGAATAAATGAATGTTAAGGAATGAAGTGAGGGGATAGTGATGTGCTTCAGCTTTAGGTGTATAATACAAGACTGTCGGTGAAATGCTCATAAAAACAGCACAGTTCAATTTATTACTCAGTGGATTGTTGGGAAGGTTTTCTTATATTTTCTTATATTTTTACATTGACCTCCACTTTATGAGTGAGCTCATTCCCAGGAAAAAAAAAAAAGGCTGAGTTATTTAAATGTCATCGACCACCAAGGAAAATGCTGCGTTCAACATTTTTATTAACAGTTTATTATAGTTATGAAATGTGTAGAATGGTTCTGTGAAAAGGGTTCTGTGTCCCATCCTCGCCGCCTCCTGCATGTTTGTAGTGGTCCCAATCACCACATTCCTGAGCCTGTGTTGGCCTTTCATTAGGATGATTACGGTGGTGATGAGGATCATATTTTCTCTGTCATTTAATCCTAATACTAGGGGCGTTGGGAGGCTTTGTCAAACTGGGCGAAGATAGGGTACACCCTGAGCACAGAATGCTAGGGAAAGAAATCTCTGTATGCGCTACCTGAATGTCTTGTTGGTACAAAGGAAGATTGTGGCGAGTTGACTGGTATGACATCATTCGTCCACCCCAAGCCAGTTAATTTCTAAACGGACATCTTGCTCATCATCCACACACTCATCTCATCTCATCTCATCTCATCTCGTCTCGTCTCGTCTCGTCCCGTCCCGTCCCGTCCCGTCCCGTCCCGCCCCGCCCCGCCCCGCCCCGCCCCGCCCCGCTAAGTCTAGGGTCGGGTCACAGGGGCAGCAACCTAAGCAAAGAGGTCCAGACGTCCCTCGCCCCAGCCACTTCCTCCAACTCTTCCGGGGGGGGACGGGACACCGAGGTGTTCCCAGACAAGCCGAGAGACATAGTCCCTCCAGCATGTTCTAGGTCGACCCCGGGGTCTCTTCCCGGTTGGACATACCCGACACACCACACCAGGGAGGCGTCCGGACGGCATTCTGACCAAATGCCCGAGCCACCTCAACTGGCGCTTCTCAATGCGGAGGAGCAAAGGATCTACCCCGAGCTCTCCCCGCATGGTAGCGCTTCTCACCTTATCTCTAAGGGAGAACCCCACCACCCGGCGAAGGAAGCTCATTTCATCCGCTTGTAATGGCGATCTTGTTCATTCGGTCACTACCCAAGGCTCGTGACCATGGGTGAGCGTTGGAACTTAGATCGACTCTTAAATTAAGAGTCTTAAATCCACCATGACGGACCGGTACAGTCTCCGTTTAACAGCAGAAGCTGCAGCGATCGGTCTGTCGATCTCCCAATCCATCCTTCCCTCACTCGTGAACAAGACCCCAAAACTCCTCCACTTGGGGCAGGACATCATTCTCTACCCGGAGGGTGCATATCACCCATGTCCGACTGAGAGCCATGGTGTCGGACTTGGAGGTACTGATCCACACTCATCCACACTCCTGAGCTTGAATTCTTTCCTCGTGGCTCTGGGCTTCTTGGGCTTCTCCATTGATACTGTTGAGGATGTGGAGGCAGTCGAGATATTGGCTGGACTAGTTATTGTGATTGGAACAGTTGGATTTTGAGGCTTCATAGGATGCAGCTGCTTCTACAGGTGAAGGTGTGGGTGGTGGAGATGGAACCTTGAATGTTTGCCTGAAGAACGACTGCTTCTACTGGGGCATCAACTTCCTGCAAACTTCATACGGAAATGTCCGAGCCCAGAAAACGTGGGACCTTCTACAACTACCATGCTGCCCAAGGAAAATATTGTGTATAAAATTTCGGGAAGTTTTGGGTGACCCAGTTGGAAAGTGAAGTTAATATCTGATACTAAACATTCATTTCCTGTACCATTTAGTTCTGATTAGGGTCATGGGGAGGCCGGCGCTGGAAACCGGAATACCCTGAGGAAACCCATGCCAGTACATTGGGGAACAAATTCACAAAAAAAAATTTCCTTTGCAAGCCTAACACCACCCTGAACCCTTATGAACCATCATAACTAATATGATTTAAATAAATAAATGAATACATTTAAAGAATTACTCTTCGCAATAATTCTAAAGAGCAGGCTGACATCTGCAGATTAAGTCCTCCTGGTAAAATGTGTTCACTCAAACAGAAAAGGACATTAAAAAGAACATAATAATCAAAATGACTTTTTTCAGGCTGGATTTATCTACATGACATTTAACCCGCCAAATTTATACTCATGGACATTGTGGCCAGATGTAATTTTAGATACGGGAGTGGTTTCTACACTATCCGGTCATTCGAACATTAAATTTAATCCATTGTGAGGAAACACCCTGACACAGATCACTGCTAAAATCCAAAACCAGAATTTTGTCATCATCTCTTTTATTTATTTATTTTGTTATATATATATATACACAAGGATCCCTT
>CM045728.1:123812297-123814797 GCA_024760905.1 Plotosus lineatus | reverse complement strand
TTTTTTCACCAAGCAATCACTTTTTTGGCCACTCTTCCATAACGCTCAGCTTTGTGAAGTGTATGGCTTATTATGGTCCCATGCACAGATATACCAGTTTATACTGTGGAACTCTGCAGCTCCTTCAGGGTCACCTTTGGTCTCCATGCTGCCTCTTTGATTATGGCCCTCCTTGCCTGGTCTGTGAGTTTTGGTGGGCAACCCTCTTCTGACAGGTATCTTGTGGTACCATGTTTTTTCCATTTGAAGATGCAACAGAACTTTTGAGAGGCTTCATGGTAAAGGGGATGAATACATACAGTATGCACATGCAAATTTTCTGAGTTTTATTTTCAAAACTCTTATAGTATTTTGTGCAGACCCATTCACATGAAATTCAGATTTTAAAAAAATGAATAAATTGCAGGTTGTAATATAACAAAATGGGCAAAAAGCCAAGGGGGTGAATACTTTTGCAAGGTACTGAAATTCTGAATCATCGCATGGAAGTGGAAGTCCGACAGAAGACGGTTTAAGCTCCGTTCCCTAGCTGCTGGTGCCCCCTGGGTAAAAGTGCTGGAAGAGCACTGACCATGAACACACTACTGCTCACACTCATTCACGCACTAAAAAGCATTCCGACAGCTTGCCAACGTCAACTGAGCCGTTCAATAATTCATGTGGTTCGATGCAGGCATGGGCGATTCTGATAGGGAAAAGCAGGATGGTTATAATAGGATGGTGCCCAGCACTTGGGTTGTTTTTTTGTTTTTTTTTCTTTCTGCTCTTTTTTTTCTTTTCTTTAATATATCTGGGCATGTATTGACTTATTTGACTTTAGTCACACATCACCAGTCATGTAATTTGGACTGCTAAAGGGTGATGCCATGTGGTGCTCTCTGCATGAAAGATTTCACTCTGTGCTTTCATGAGGTTCATAGCTTACCAAAATAATTGCCGACTACAGATGCCAACAGTTTGCTTCCAATCACTGTTTATACCTGTCTCATTTATAGCCTGTGTACCTAGTTGTGTGTTTAATAAAGTACTATATGTTATACAGTGCTATCCGGCAAAGGTGTAGTTGTTATGTAGGCAATTTAATAGTGCATAACATATATACAGTGGCCACTCGGTGGTCGAACACAATTCGTTCCAAAAATGTGGTCGATTCCCGATTTGTTCAAAGAGTGAAACGATAGTTCGTATAAGAAATAGTTAAAAGTGGATTAATGCGTTCAGATGAATGTCTACTTCCGTTAATACAGTCGTATATAATTTGAAAATGAGGTGTATTTATGAAACATATAAATATACAATACATACATTAATGTACAAAAGAGTAAAACATAATAATAACACATAAAAATCAACCTAATTATGTACTGTATTTGTTTACACACCTTTCTGGTTGCGATGTTTCAGCGAATGTGGATGGATGGGGAGGGAGACATGGGGGAGGGGTTATTGTTTCGAGGGGGCGTGGCAGTTTTTCCCTTGTCTGTCTCTTGATCGCAGTCGATTCTTCACTTTCTCACGACTTTTCTCTTTTCCAATCCAGTAGAATTACTGCGGCTTTTCTACAGGGCTCGGGGTTCAGGGTGAAAGTCGCCGTAATGTAATGAATAAACACAATACGCAGTACGAGACTCTCTCTCATTGGCTGTTCAAAGGACTGAACACTGAGCCGCGTTCAATACACTCGACTCTGCTCCGTTCAAACTCTCATCATTTGTTCAAACACCAAGGCAGAGTTTCCTCATATTTTTTGATCGAACTCTGATTTGTTCGACGAAAGAGTTGTTCGACCACCGAAGTTCCACTGTAACCTAAAACTAAAAACACAACAAAACTAAAAGCTTACCAGCGAAACAAGAAACATGACAATCACATTAGCATTCAGTCATTTTCTAAACCGTTTAATCCTAATTAAGGTTACGGGGGCTGACGCCCATCTCAGCCAGGATGCACCCTAAACAGCTCACCAGACAATTAGCCGACAGTTCATAAACATACACAGTAGGCTATTTGGTGGTTCTACATGTTACGCATGCAAGCACAGGGAGACCATGCAACCTCCACACAGAACTGCCCGAGCCCATGATATGAATCCAGGCCTTCTTGCTGTGAGGCGGACATCAATGCGCCATCGTGCCGCCCAAATTTTAAAAAAAAGTAAGTCTGTTGGGTTTTTACACCCGAGCCTAGTGGCTCATCAGGCCGGTGCTCATCCCCAGTTTCTGTAGCATGAAGCAACCAGGAGTTCATCTCCGCCGGGATGGGACGCTAGTCCATCGCAGGTTACCTTCCCAGTATATTTTTACTGGTAACCATTTATACTGCTGGGTGAACAGATCTTGCCCAGGGGTCTTAGCACAATGAGGGTCTCAGTGGGATTCAAACACAAACCTCCCAATCATGAGCGCAGCACCCTATCCACTACACCATCGGCCCCAGTACCGACACCCAAATTAGCACTAGCATATTTTCCTTGTTCTTGCGTGGGGTTCCTTCAGGTACT
>CM045728.1:123564797-123807297 GCA_024760905.1 Plotosus lineatus | reverse complement strand
ACAAACATCTATCATACCACACTTCCTTGTCAGTCTATCTGCCTTTATGACTTACAGACAGACAGACACAGAGAGATAGCTAGATAGAGAGAGAGAGAGAGAGAGAGAGAGAGAGAGAGAGAGAGAGAGAGAGAGAATTTGCAGCACACCTGTCCTCTGTCTGTCTGTGTGGGTGTAAGTGTGGTATGTGACAGAAAGACAGACCTACACGTTCTTGGTCCATGTTTTGCAAAATTGAAACTGTTATTTAATTAATCTTTCTCTTTCAGTTTCAATTTTGCAAAACATGGACCAAGAACGTGTAGGTATATCCCTAAAACATTCATTAATTCATTTTCTCAACCACTTACTTCTAATTTGGGTCACATGGAGGCTGGTGCCCAGCTCAGCCAACTCTGGATGAGGATGGAGTACACCCTGGTCAGCTCACCAGGCCATCGCAGGCCCAGAAACACATTGACACAGTAACAGTCGTTAACAGTGAAGCGTGAAACGACATCCTTAGGATCGGCAACCCAGCACCTTACCACCACCGGGCCACCACTGCCCATCCCTAGAACAGTCTATAGATTTAGGCACTGCCTAAAAGCAGAACTCAATATCTCGTTACATTTGTATCACCTGTCGTGTTAGTTTAATTATCTGTTGAACAAGTTCATGTTCTGTCAGACTGCAAGTTTGCCTTTCTTCCTGAGTTAGATTCTTTTTTTCCTTTCGGCTGTTCCCTTCAGGGGTCGCCACAGCGAATCATCTGCCTCCATCTCACCCTATCCTCCACATCATGTCCTCCTTCACCACATCCATAAATCTTCTCTTTGGTCTTCCTCTGGGCCTTCTGCCTGGTAGTTCCAACCTCAGCATCCTACTCCCAATATATTCACTATCCCTCCTCTGTACATGTCCAAACCATCTCAATCTAGCCTCTCTGACTTTGTCTCCAAAACATCTAACATGTGCTCTCCCTCTGATGGACTCATTCCTGATCCTATCCATCCTCGTTACTCCCAAAGAGAACCTCAACATTTTCATCTCTGCTACCTCCAGCTCTGCCTCCTGTCTTTTCCCCAGGGCCACTGTCTCTAAACCATACAACATCGCTGGACTCATCACCGTCTGGTACACTTTTCTTCCTGAGTTAGAATATGTGTTTTTATTCTGTGTGTATCTGAGTGGTGGTGTATGAGCCTATATTTTTGGGTTTCAGTTTCATGTTAATGATAAAATGAGTTTTTTTGAATTGCTGCCCATCATCATGCAGGCCATAGATGCATAACAGCCAATTAGAATGAACTCAGTAATGTGGCACCCTTACCTGGTTTCTTGTAGTGGGCACGCATGGAATCCGTACAGGACACAGGACATCCATCCAAGTCATATTTATTGACAATGGGAGCTTCACTATTAAACTATGTGTTCTCATTTGCGAAACAAATTATTTATATTGAAGGATTTTCCATTTTTATGACCTTTAACCCTTTGTCCCCAAGATCAATTGGATTTTGCTTTCCCTGTAAATTGCTTCATATAAAAACACTGCAATTTACATTTTTCTAATTATTTATTATCAATACACTGCAAATGAATTTGTTGGAGCTGATGCGTATCCTTGTTTGCCCAATCATTTCCTTGCTGTACATCGAAGCACATGTAGGCAGAATCATATACAGGCCTCTATATTAAGGTCTACATTCCTCCTCCTTCTTTACCCTTCCCTGAAGGATCTTAATCATAGCTAATCCCATTATTTTATCATCAGTATGGCTAATCCCACCTCTGAGTGCCGGTCCTCCAGTCATGTGTACAATCAATGGGATGAGTGCCTATGTCTGAACATCTAAGGTAAGTCTTTATGCAGCTTAAAGGTAAAATGAAAACAGTAGAAACCAGTAATATAATTATATCATTAATTACTCTCTGTGGGAATTAAATCAGTTATTTTGTTCAAGAATCATGGTGTGCATTAAAGTGTGTTATATTATGAATCGATCGAGATGCATGAAAATATATTAATTCATTCATTCATTCATTTTCTGAACCGCATAATCCTAATTAGAGTCATGGGGCCCATCTCAGCCGACTCTGTGCGAGGATAGAAAATCGCTGACGGCTGTGCAGCTACTCTTGACGAAAGTCAACAGTGGTTCTTTTACAGTCCCGTCACCATCGACAGTGAGAGACATGGCCGGCCTTTGACAGCCCAGTTACCCGCACTGGCGGAATTCCTGTTGATAGAGAGATTTGCTTTTGGCTTTTTCCCATTTTCTCAGGGGTCGCCACAGCGAATGATTCGTACGTTTGATTTGGCATAGGTTTTTACGCCGGATGCCCTTCCTGACACAACCCTTTTATCAAGGGAGAGGAAACACGCTGACGGCTTTGCAGCTCCTCTTTTTACAAGAGTCAGCAATGGTTCTTTTACGTGAACCTCTCACCATAGACAGTGAGAGACATGGCCGGCCTTTGATAACCCAGTTAGCTGCACTGGAGGGGGGGGGGGGGGGGGGACACTGACAACCTTGTGGAGAGTGAGACTCAAACACCCAACCTTAGGATCAGCGATCTAGCGCCCTCTACCACTAGACCACCACTGCCCCCTGTTGATAGTGGGGCCTTAACCCCCAACCTTGGGATCTACAATCCAGTACCCAACCACCAGCCCACCACGGGCTCTGTGAATATTGTATGAAAATTCATTCAGTCAAAATGAATGAAATTAAGGCAAATTGTTAAATAAACAACAATGGAGCCTGATTCATATTCAATATAGATACTAATTTAATAAATCTCTCAAGACTCTTTGCTAGCATCAATATTTACTTTTATTATTGACACTTGCATCTGATTTTCATGGATATAGTTCCCAGGCAATGTTATATGTGGCGGCGCGGTGGGTTAGTGGCAGCATGTCTGCCTCACAGCAGAAAGGCCTGGGTTTGATTCCCAGCTTGGCCGTTTCTGTGTGGAGTTTGCATGTTCTCCCCGCGCTTCAGTGAGTTTCCTTCAGGTGCTCTGGTTACCAACCAAAGTCCAAAAACATGCACAGTAGGCTAATTGGCTGTTCCAAATAGCCCTTAAGTGTGAGTGTTAGCCCTGCGATAGCCTGTCCAGGGTGTACTCCACCCTCTCCCAGAGTCAGTTGAGATGTGCGCCAGCCTCCCCATGACCCTAATTAGGATTAAGTGTGTTGGAAAGCGAATGATTGAATGAATGCTACGTGTGTTGGATATTGCTACAGTTTTGTTTTGTTTTGGGGTTTTTTTTTCACAAAACCAATGAGGATGTCATAAACCTGTGTTTTTTTTTTTTGTTTTGTTTTTTTATGCACGGCACGCTGGAATAGTGGTTAGCATGTCCGTCTCACAGCAACAAGATCATGGGTTTGAGTCCTCAGCTCAGTGAGGGCATTTCTGTGTGGTGTTTACATACTCTGTGGTTACCTGAGACTTCAGTTTCCTCCTACAGTCCAAATACATGCAGATTAGGCAAATTGCCCCTCGGCAACCTGGTGGTAAAGGGCGCTGGATCGCTGATGCTAAGGTTGGGGGTTTGAGTCCCACTCTCGACAAGATTATCACTGTCTCAAATTCCCCCCCCACCCACCCACCCACTGGTGCAGCTAACTGGGTTATTAAAAGCGGGCCATGTCTCTCACCGTCTATGGTGAGAGGTTCTTGTAAAAGAACCATTGTTGACTCTCATAAAGAGGAGCTGCAAAGCCGTCAGCGTGTTTCCGCCCCTTGCTAAGTGTTGTGTCAGGAAGGGCATCCGACGTAAAAACCAATGCCAAATCAAACATGGAATGATTCGCTGTGGCGACCACTGAGAAAAAGGAACAGCCGAAAGGAATAGAAGGAAAATTGCCCCTAGGTGTGTGTGAATGTGAATGGTAGCCCTGTGAGGGTCGGTTGAGCTTTTTGAGGTGTATCCCACTGTTGCCTAGTGTCAGCTGAGATGACCACATGACTAGGCGATACGGTGGCATAGGGGCCGACACGCTTTCTTCAGAGCCAGGGGCCGCTGGGTTGAAGCAAGGGCTTGCGTCCGTCTGTGTGGAGGTTGTAGGTTCTCTGTATTATTACATGGGTTTGATTGAAGTATTCTGGTTTTCTCTCACAATCCAAATCCATTTGTATTAAGCTAATTGACTGTTTTGAAGCTGTGAATATAAGTGGGGAAGGTTGATTCTCGTGGTCGACCTTGCAATGAACCGATGAGTTGTTCAAGGTGTACCCTGCCTTTCGTGCAGAGTCAGCTAGGATAGACTTCAGCTTCCCTGCAGCCATAAGCAGGATTAACAGTATGGACGGATGAATAAATGGACTGACGTGCCAGTGCCATTCAAGGTGAACTTCTGCACTGCTGTCCAGATGCACTTAAAATTTCAAAGGCACAAACATTCCAAAACCTTTACTCAAATCACCGTATTCAGATTCTGTAGAAACATAGAAATTAAAAATACCACAAACGTACTCTTGCCCAAATCTTATTAAAATAGTTTTAAATAAATTTTAATATTGAGAGGATTTGAGAGGTGCTACTATTAGTTAGTGTGGTCTGTAGTGTATTGGTTAGGGTATTGGGTTGAGGGGTCGAGAGGTTGGGGGTTCAGTTCCTGTTCGACCCCAACACCCTTGGCAAGATCAAAACCACAAGTGTGCCTTTGTCATGGAATTAGTATAAATGGGTGTTGGGGTCGAACAGGGATCTGAACCCCCAACCTCCTGACCCCTAAACCCAATATCATAAGCACAACACTACAAACCCTACAAAGTGATAGTAGCACTTCTCAAATCCTCTCAATATTAAAATTTATTTAATACTATTTTAATAGTATTGGGTTTAGGGGTCGAGAGGTTGGGGGTTCAGATCCCTGTTCGACCCCAACACCCATGGCAAGATCAAGACTACAAGTGTGCCTTTGTCATTGAATTAGTATAAATGGGTGTTGGGGTCGAACAGGGATCTGAACCCCCAACCTCTCGACCCCTAAACCCAATACCCTAAGCACTACACTACAAACCCCACAAACTGATAGTCGCACCTCTCAAATCCTCTCAATATTAAAATTTATTTAATGCTATTTTAATAGTATTGGGTTTAGGGGTCGAGAGGTTGGGGGTTCAGATCCCTGTTCGACCACAACACCCTTGGCAAGATCAAAGCCACAAGTGTGCCTTTGTCATTACAGCAGTATAAATGGGTATCAGTAAAAAAAATAAAAAATACTGGGAAGATATCCTGTGCTGGACATCCAGGAGGATTCCGAGTCACTTTAACGCTACAGAACCCGGGATAAGCTCCGGCTCTGAGTGTTCACCAGGCCCAGAAATAAGAAGCCCTACAGACCAACACTTATTAGTTGTATACCCACGCACTCAGTCAGCCATCCATTTGGCAAACCAAGTGCTCCTACTAGAGTCACGGTTCATCTCAGCCAATTCTGCATGAAAGTACATCCTGAACAGCTCACCGGACCATCATAATGCAACACACAAGTGCGCGCACACACACTCACAACATGGGGTAATTTAGAACAGCAAGTGCGCCTAATGGACATGTCTTTGGACTGTGAGAGGAAACCGGAATACCCAGAGAAAGCCCACACAAGCATGAGGAAAACCTGCAAACTCCACACTGAAATACCCGAGACTCGAACCAAGGACCGTTTTGTTGTGACGCGGACGTGCTACCCACTACGCCAACCGCGCCGCTTGCTGTATACTCAATGATGGCAGTTCATAACTGTATACATTGTACTAAATGTATGTAAATGATGAGGTGTTGATTCAAATTGAGAATGTTTCATAGACAGCTTCAGTCTTTCACCAGGACAGCGCAGTATGTAGGTCAGGATTCTTCTTTACGCCTGTGTCTGGCCAAGGCGGCTTAGGATCAAATACATTTATCATTGATGAACACTGACAGCTCCTGGCATACGTTTCCATGATTGTTCTGCAACAACCGCTACACTTACTCTGCAAGATTAAAGGTTTTGTTCATGGTTAAAACAAGTCTATTCATTTTTTTTAATTAAATTCAAATATAAAGATTTAAAGACCCAGTGGCTGGGTGTCTGCCAAATGCAATAAATGTAAATGCTTCAATAACTAGCTTATGAGTTGCTAATAAGAAAGTGGCGTGACAGTTAACATACAGTATATTATCTTACGAGGGGTGTATGAAAAGTTTTAAGCATCAGAAAAGCTAAACGGGATAAGGGATTTTTGATAATTTATCAAAAAAAATTTTATCAAAAATTATTTGATAATTTATTTTTCAACATAGTCCCCCTCAGGGGCCATTGGAGCAAGTTTTTTGCCCTTGAGGTGGACTATGTTGAAACGGCGCTGAAGCGCTTTTATCCCAGTGCAGAAAAACTCTTTTGTTTGGGACAAACAAGAAACCCCTCAACTGCAGCTATGACATCATCATCACTGGCAAAATGGCGACCAGCTAAGGCTTTTTTCATATGGGGGGAAAAGATGGAAGTCGGAGGGGGCCGGGTCTGGAGAATAAGGTGGATGGGGAACAAGTTTGAATCCACACTCGTGAAGTGTTGCCATGGCAGCCACTGAGTTGTGGGCTGGTGCATCTTGGGAAGCATACCTCTTGTGAGCATTCCTGGCCTTTGTTTTTCGAATTTCGAATTTCTGATTTCTGTTTTCTGAAATTCTGAACAAATTTCTGTTTTCTCCATTTTTCACTGAATCCTTGAGCCTTGCGTATTCAAAGATCTGTAAAAACTATAAGAAACATTTGAGAATCTTAAAATTTGGCAGGAATACTTTCAAAAGGTTGATCTTTCAAAAAAAAATCACAGGTTTGACATACAGCAATGCTTCTTATACACAATGCTTAAAACTTTTCATACACTCCATGTATATATAATCTTATTATATTGTCCTTATATGTGAGGCGCTCCACCGAATGTCCGCGCTTGTCACAAGTGACTTTTTGTGCTTGTGAGACAAAGTGCAGCTTATCCGGACTCCCGATCTTTCAAGTGAACAAGTGCGCGTTGAATACTTGTTTAGTACTCAACCTTCACTTGCTCACTTGAAAGATCGGAAGTCCAGATAAGCCACGCTTTGTCTTAGGGGCACCATACGTCACTTGCAACAAGCGCCTACATTCGGTGGAGCGCCTCACAATTTGATATTATTTTGATGATCTACTGTAGGTAATCACTGCCTTCTGTATATTTCTGCATAGAAACAAAGTGTGTTTCGAGCTCCATGATGTTTAGTTGGGTGGTGAAAGTTGTTCCTCAACCTCCAGAGAGGCCAACAAAGTTAGAAGCAGAAGAACCCAAAGGCAATGCAGCCCAAAAATCAGTAAGTGTATGTGTGTGTGTGTGTGTGTGTGTGTGTGTGTGTGTGTGTGTGTGTGTGTGTGTGTGTGTGTGTAAAAGAAACATGCATTCCACTTTCTATTTCAATTTTCCTTCAGGAATATGTTCTGATTCACTCGCTCATTTGCCAATACATTTAATCCTACTAAGGTCTCAGGGAGGCCGGAGCCTATTTCAGCCAACACTGGGTAAAGACAGAGTACATCCTGAACAGCTCGCCAAAACATCTTATTGCCAACACATACACATTCACACAAAACCATTCACACTCAAATATTAACCTGGGGCAATTTGAAACCATCAATAAGCCTGATGTACATGTCTTTGGACTGTGGGAGAAAACCAGAGTACCTGGAGGAAACCAACACAAGCACTGGGAGAACTTGCAAACTCCACACAGAGACACTGAAGCTCAATACTCAAACCTTATTGGGTTATCTGTGCTGACACCGCATATGATTCGAGGCAACCATTCAAATCATAATCTATTACTATGGTGGTAGGTTTGGGAGCCACTTTATTTTATTCGGTAATTAAAGGCTTCAGTTGAGGAAACAGTAAATAAGTACAGTAGGCCCTTGACCATTCGCGGTTCAGCATTCGCGACCCCGCATACTCGCGGATTGGCAAGTACACCTCTTTTTTTTCTCCTTCGCACACGTCATCAACATGACTGCTTGAATTGTGAATTCACGTTATTTTTTCACGTGCTTTTAATGATTATTTAAGCCCTATGATGCCACTCAAACGCCCTGCATCTTCTCTAGCTTCTGGTAAGGAGCCTAAGTGCTTTATTCATTAATAAATATTATCACAGTACAAAATTAACAAGTTTTTACTTCATCATTACGACATTTCACTGCATTATTACTGTATTAATGCGTACGACTGGCTATAGAACGTGTTTAAGAAGCATATTTTAGGGCATGTAATATCAAACATAGCGGGGCCGGTGGTGTAGTGGTTAGGGTGCTGGGCTCATGATCGGAAGGTTGTGAGTTCAAACCCCACTGGATCCAAAATAAAATATAGTAAAAATATACTGGGAAGGTAACCCGCGATGGACTAGCGTTCCATCCAGGAGGAGTTGAACTCCTGGTCGCTTCATGCTACAGAAACCGGGGATAAGCACCGGCCTGATGAGATACTCGGCTCGGGTATAAACACCCAACAGACTTTACCTACCACTATCAAACATAGGGTTTTAAATCCGCATAAATAACTCATGCATTTTCATGATCCGTGGGAAAGGCTGGAACCAAACCATCGTGATAAACGGGGGCCTACTGTACCACTAATAAAACATTACTAATACACAATCAAAATTAGCATCATACAAATTAATGCACATTACTGAAGTTAAAGCGTATGTTTATTTAATATGCTATTATGGTATGTGAGGCCATTTTGGTTGCCAGGTTCTCAAAAATAGACCACAAGGACTGATACACGTCTTCCAAAAGTAGCATGTTATAATACGCCAATATAGAACAAGCATAGCAAGTTTGAAGCCACGGCTTCAGCGCATGACGAAAAAGTCTGGAAACTAAATATAAAGTTTTACCTCTGTGACCTTGAAAATTAGGCAAAGGTCAGTCACATAAACTCATCCTCGCGCTCATAGTAATGAGCCAGAATACCAAGTTTGAACACCCCAGTTTCAGCATGTAGTAAGTAGATGCCCAGAGACTAAAGTATGATAGACAGATTGACAGATGCTGTGAGGCAGACATGCTAAACACTGTGCCATCCTGCCACCATCAGCTGATCAATGGAAAGACGTTGTGTTAAATACAGTAGGCCCTTGACTATTTGCGGTTTTGCACTCGTGCCCTCGCTTATTCGCGGACTGCCGAGTAGCTGTCACTTGATTCAAATTCAACCAATGGCTGTCCTCCCTTCTGCTGATTGGTTGAGATGATGTATATGCCCATTTTTTCTCATTCGTGCACAAATTGTCAATGTGCATTTTTTTAGTGTGTTTTAATTACCAGTTAAGCTCTATGAGGCCACTCAAACGCCAGCTTAGCGCCAGAAAAAAATAATGACGTTGGATTACCTTCTGAAGAAATAACACTTTCTCCTGAAGAAACAGCAGTTTCTGCTGAAGTGCCTGAAGAGGAATAATCATCTGAATTGTTGTAAATCACTGTAGAATTAAAGTCTTTTTCAATTATTATTCCAGTACAGTCCCTAAGTTAATGTTTAGAATGTTTGTGTGTGATTTTTTTTGTACTGTGGTGCAGCATATATATCCTTTTGTTTTGTTTATTTAATTTATAACACTTCATGTTCTTTTATGTTCTTTTGTTATGATCTGGGCTTTGGGACGACTTTGATTTTGGCTTTGAAAGTTCATTACCTCATTACGGCGCACTTTTATGTTCTTTATATATATTTATATCTGGGATTCAAAATGTTTTTACACATCAAAGACTTACTGAAGGCTGTAAAATGCTAAATTCCTATGCTGGTGGATGAATGTACCATACTGAACCATGTGTTTTCACCGAAGTTTCTTCTTTTTTTTTTTTTTTTTTTTTACTCTTTTAGGAACCAAAAGCGGCAGTTAAAGTGCAAGAGGTGAAAACAGGTGGGTTTTTATACACTATGCCTCTGACCTTTACTCAATGAATAACTAACTCACTCACTCTCAGTTGCACATGTGCCAATATGCTTAATCTTACTAGGGGCACTTGGAGTTTGGAGCCTATCTCAGCATACTCTAGGCAAAGGCACCCTGAACCGTTTGCCAGACCACTGCATTGCAATGCACACACAGCAATTCACACTCACATACACACCTACGGGCAATTTGTAGCAGACTATTAGCTTAAGGTGCATGTTTTTGGACTGTGGTGGAAACTGAAGTACCCAGAGAAAACCCACTCAAGCTTGGGGGGGGGGGGGGGGGACGCAAACATCTCACAGACATACCCTCGCTGAACCCGGGACTCGAACCCAATAATTTCTTGCTGTAAGACAGAAAGGATAACCATGTCGTTGTGCATACCCACCACGACAGACTCAAATGTTTTAATTGACCACTATTATATTACTTAATTTAATTAAAATGAGTTTATATAATTATTAATATTAATAAAGTTATTCTTACCTTTGAAAATAATGATTTTTTTGTTGTTGTTGTTGTTATTGTTGTTTTGTTTAATAGCAGACAATCCTGCTAAGGCAAAAGAGGATGAAGCTGTAGAGGAAAACAGGTGTGTGTGTGTGTGTGTGTGTGTGTGTGTGTGTGTGTGTGTGTGTGTGTGTGTGTGTGTGTGTGTGTGTGTGTGTGTGTGTGTGTGTGTGGTAGGTGGCAGAGTATGTTCATGCATGTGCTATCGTGGTAGCTCCATTCCATCCATCGATCTAAGCTCACTAATACATTCTCTCTCTCTCTCTCTCTCTCTCTCTCTATCTCTCTCGCACTCTCGCTTTCTCTCTCTCTTGCTCGCTCTTTCTTTCACACTCTTTCTCTCTCTCTCTCTCTCTCACTGCACTCTCGCTTTCTCTCTCTCTCTCTCGCACTCTCCCTTTCTCTCTCTCTCTCTCTTGCTTGCTCTTTCTTTCACACTCTTTCTCTCTCTATCTCTCTCTCTCTCTCTCTCTCTCTCTCTCTCTCTCATGCTCTCTCTCTCTATCTCTCTCTCTCTCTTTCTTTGCAGCGCTCAGGGTGGTGTACTGACATGGATCTCCCAGGGTTTGACCAGTGCCCTACCACAGCCTGCAGGTTCAGGTTCACCTACAGCGGAGAGGTCAGACAGTGATGTCAAGGTATAAGACTGACGTCTCATGCTTAACACATATCATGTAACGTGAAATTAATTTGATGTCTAATTCAGTAACTTCTCTCTCTCTCTCTCTCTCTCTCTCTCTCTCTTGCTCTCTCTTCTTTTCTTCATTCTCTGTCTTTCATGCAAACATTTCTTAGCAAACGGAAGAGAACAGGTACAATCTACCACTTTATTGTGTGTGTGTGTGTGTGTGTGTGTGTGTGTGTGTGTGTGTGTGTGTGTGTGTGTGTGTGTGTGTGTGAGTGTGTGTCCAGTTTAGGTCGCTGATTAAATGTTGATTCAGTGTTAGGTGTGAAACTTACTGGAGCAATAATGCTAATGCAGCACAGTTTAAATGTATAAATCTTTATAATCACCAACCAACATTTTATAAACTGTAACTTAAAGCCATGTCACATTTGCCTCCGACAGGAGGGTCTGGTTTTCTTTCATGAACCAGTAAAATAGTTCCACATACATGCAGATTCCAACACTTTTGTAGAAGAAATCAGGTAGCATGTCCATTGGTTTCCTCTGGGTCCTGGTTTTCTTCCACAGCCCAAAGACATACAGTCGGGCTAATTGGCTGCTTCTAATTGCTCCATGTGTAAGTGTGAATAGTTGTGTGTTTGTGTGTGTGTGTGTGTTGGATCTGTGCTGGCCTGGCAAGCTGTTTAGGGTTGTACCCAGCCTTCACCCAGTGTTGGCTAAAATAGGCTCAGTGAATGAGAGAAAGACTACGAGAGCAGCACAGTGGCTAATTGGTTGTGGTGTGAATGGTTGTGTTTGTGATGTGATTGTCGTTTCCATTTATATGACGGGTCAATAGGACTGAAAATGCTTGAGTAATTATATTTTATGACTAAAGTAGCCAGAACATTTGCTTTGGGCTATACAGAGATTATAAACTTGTATTACTTAATAATGTTCTCACGATAACACTTCTTCGACTACAAAATACTTATTACAAATCCCAAGCATCGCTTACTCTCTCTCATTTGTGCAATGACATTATATAAGGGCTTTGTTTAGCCTCCAAGCATTTTTAATTTAGCATCCAAATCAAGTGCCTGTCATGGTGGTAACCCCCGAATCCGGTGGCGGACACCTGAAGTGAAGGCGGCGATCCAGCTGAAAACGAGGCCTGTTGGGTCTTATTGGGCTGTGGGACTCCTGAGGCAGCACACAGGTACCGGCAGGCCAAATATGCTGCAGCTTGACCTGTTATTGATGCCATATCTCAGGCATGAGAGTAGTTCAGTGAGAACCTGTAAAGTGACTATCAGTTGGTCTCGAAATGGTTCTGGACCACTATCTGATGCCTCAGAAGGGGGAAGCATTTCTCCAAAAACACCATTTACAGTGGAAGAAGGAAGCTGTTCACCTCCTCAATCCCACCAACACACCCTTAGTGGAGGAGGGAGACCCTGAGGGTTTGGGTGGGGGTCCACGCATCACTTGAGCTGAGGTCACTGAGGTAATCAAAAAGCTCCTCAGTGGTCGGGCTCCGGGTGTGGATGAGATCTGCCCTGAATATTTCAGTGCTCTGGATGTTGTAGGACTGTCTTGGTTGACACATCTCTGCAACATCACATGGGCATCGGGGACCAAACTTCTGGATTGACAAACCGGGGGTGGTAGTCCACCTTTAAAAAGGTTGGACTGGAGGGTGTGTTTCAATTATGATGGAAAAACACTCTTCAGCCTACCTGGAAAGTCTGTGCAGAGATATTGGAGAGGAGGATCCGACCAATACTTGAACCTTGGATTCATGAGTGATGATGCTTTCCTTTCAGCTTTTCCCTTTTTATCAGGGGTCGCCACAGCGAATGATTCGCACGTTTGATTTGGCATAGGTTTTTACATCGGATGCCCTTCCTGACACAACCCTTTAGTAAGGGGCGGAAACACGCTGACGGCTTTGCAGCTCCTCTTTACGAAAGTCAGCAATGGTTCTTTTACATGAACTTCTCACCATAGACAGTGAGAGACATGGCCCGCCATTGATAACCCAGTTAACTGCACTGGGGGGACAGTAACAACCTTGTGGGGAGTGGGACTCAAACCTCCATCCTTAGGATCAGCGATCCAGCGCCTTATACCACTAGACCACCACTGTCCGACCTTGGATTCATGAGTAACAATGTGATTTTCATCCTGGTTATGGCGTTCTTGATGAACTCTATAATCTCAAAAGGATCCTGTAGGGGGCGATGGCAGTTTGCACAATCGATCCACATGTGTTTCATGGATTTAGGGAAGACTTTCAACCATGTGGAACATGCTCCGGGAATATGGTGTACTAGACCCTTGCCTAGATTTCATTCGGTCTCTGAATCACCTGAGTCAGAGCTTGGTCCGCATTGGGAACAACAGGTCGAATTCGTATCCGCTGAGGGTTGGAGTCCACCAAGCCTGTCTGCTTTGGTGGCCATGAGATCTTGTCTCTGCTTTCTGTGGATGATGTTGTTCTTTTGGCTTCAATAATCCAGGACCTTCGGCTCTGATTAGAGTGATTCGCAGTTGAGTGCAAAGCAGCTGGAATAGACCATGGTTCTCAGGCGGAAAAGGGTCGACTCCTCCGGGTCTGGAATGAGGTCTTGCTCCAAGTGGAGGAGTTCAAGTATCTCAGGGTCTTGTTACCGAGTGAGGGCAGGATTGAGTGGGAGATCGCTGCAGCCTCTGTTGTAAAGTGGTGCTTCAACCGGTTTGCAACAGACTCTGTAAACCAACCAACTGTGATATATGTAGATATATCAAACACAAATGCCAAACCACTAACTCCTAGTTGGGCCATGAGAAGGCTAGAGCCTATCTCAGTCTTCACGGGCCGAAGGTGGGTATACTCTGAATAACCACACCATCACAGGGCAAACACACAGAAGCATTCACACTCACATCTAGGGTCAATTTGGAACAGCCAATTAGTCTAATATACATGAATTTGGACCCCTGCAAGCACAGTAAGAGCTTTAAATCTCAACCTCCAACCAGAAATGCTCGCACAGAGTTACAATGCAGTGAGATTCCTTTGATCTTGAAATTTCAGTTAGCGTAGCATCTTTGGTGTAAAAGACACTTCAGCCAGGAATCAGAGAGTGCCTATGCTGCAGGAAGTTGTGATTCCGAAGCACAATAGCATTTAAGGACAACACAGAGTCCTTTCAGTCTGTTTCATTTACAGGAAAACAGTGAGCTATATTATTTACCTGGTTCTACACACCCTACCTTTCATTGAAGAAAAAATACACACAATTTTTATTCTTTCTTTCGCATTCAAATGAAAAAGTAACAAAGACCGCAGCAAAACAGGCTGCTCTTACACACCCCAACTTCCAAAAGTGCAGGAATCTCATGCAGTGGTACGAGAGAACGTTTATCAGATGCCATTTGTGGAGAGAAGATTAGAAAGCCCTGGGCCCTGAAGAAAAGATCATGCCACACCATTTTTAACAGAATCCAACTTGGAAGCCTATTTACAACAAATTGAATTCTTCACACACATTTTAAAAATCGCACGTACATCCCGAAAGCTTATAAGGATCAACATTCCGGACTTTTATGATGCAGCACGTACAATCACATCAAAAGGCTGGAGGATACCGAATCTTTGGCTATTGGGTTTGTACTGAATACATTATACAAATACTGACTGATTGATTCATTGACTCATTGGTTGGTTGTTTATATGAATGATTGGTTGGCTGATTGATTGATTGACTGTTTAATTAGATGATTTATTTATCCATTTTTAATTGATTGGTTGTTTTGATTAGTTATCAATTATTGATTGATCGGTCGGTCGGTCGGTTGGTCGGTCAGTGAGTTGGTTGGTTGGTTAGTTGGTTGGTTGGTTGGTTGGTTGGTTGACTTATTGATTAATTGCTTGGTTGTTTGATTGATTAATTAGTCATGTGGTTAGTTTGTTGGTTGATTTATTTATTGATAATTTGATTGATTTATTGATTAATTGATTGGTTGATTGGTTGATTGCTCACATGGTTAATTGATTGATTGATTGATTGGTTGGTTGGTTGGTTGGTTGGTTGGTTGGTTGGTTAAATAGTCGCACGGATAGTTTGTTGGTTGGTTCATTGATTGATTATTTGGTTGATTGGTTCATTGATTGACTGATTGATTGATTTGGTTGGTCGGTCGGTCGGTCGGTCATTCGGTGGATCGATTGATTGATTGATTGATTGATTGATTGATTGATTGATTGATTGATTGTCTGATCGATTGATTGATTGATTGATTGATTGATTGATTGATTGATTGGTTGATTGATTGATTGATTGATTGTCTGATCGATCGATTGATTGATTGATTGATTGATTGATTGATTGATTGATTGATTGATTGATTGATTGTGCTAATGTGTGAGTGTGTGAGTGTTTTATTCATCAATTCATAATGAAAAAATGTTTTTTTTTACGCTGAAATTTACTTGAGTATATTTAAGTTTAAAAATGTATATATAAAAAGTTTGCTGGGTATTCCAGTTTCCTCCGACAGTCCAAAAGACATGAACATTACATTAATTGTCTGATCTAAATTGCTCCTGGGTGTGAATGTGGGTGTGAATAATTGTGTGTTTGCCCTGTGATGGATGAGATAGGCTCCAGCCTCCTGACCCTAGTGCAATAAAGCAGGTTACCAAATGGGTGCTGACAATAAATATTCCTACTTAGACTTGACGAAGGTCCTCAGCACTACTATTGATCATTACCGAAAAAAGGCTATGAGTTCATATCAAACCTCTATTACTATGTAGTTAAAATATTAAATTTAACATCTGCTTTTCTGCAATAGAGCACACTCGGCTTTGCTCCTGTCTTCTGCTGCCTCATAGTGTTTTCTCAGAACAGTGCACTCACCCTGATTTCGAGCTCGGTGAGTTTACAGAGTGATGTTTTTAATCCCCCTTCAGGACTGGAATAGTCAACTGGATTGTGCAGGGATTAGGAAAAGTGGTCCCACAACCTGATGACAAGCACAAACAGCAGGAAGAATCCCAGGTGGTCGCTGAGGTAGGCTCACAGGGCAGCGCTTTCACCAACTCATGTTATGTATGATGTCATACTGTGTAAAATCCATTGTGTAATAATCACACAACCCATACAGGACAGATTTCTGTATATCACTGCCTGGCATACACAGGATCTGATTGTGCAGAAGGGATTTTAATCACAGGTTTACATTGATAGACCTGTTCAGATTTGTTACTGTAAAAGCTAATTATTCATTTATTATAAGCATAATAATAAAAACATGTTATTTAATAAAGAAAAACATATGGTCACTGATATGAGTCATTAACAATCTGTGATTTCTCAGTAACAAGATAAGCTGTGGGGATTTCTTTTTTTATTTTTTTTTTATTTTTGTCTTATTAACAAAAGTGGGGAGGATGTGTAGAAGCATCTGTTCATACTGCTCTGATATGAACTAACTTATTTTGAACGTCATGGTTAGAGCGCTGGGCTCATGCTTGAGTGGTCGTCAGCTTGAACCCCCATTAGACCCTCACTGTGCAAAGACTCCTGGACAAGATCTGAATAATGGGTGTGTCTCTGTCGACCCACACTATCAACGTGTACCAGTAAATATACTGGGACGGTAACCTGTGATGGTCCATCATCCCTACCAGGAGGAGTTGAACTCCTAGCCGCTTCACTCTACAAAAAGTGGAGATAAGCATCGGCCTGTGAGTCACTAGGCTGGGGTATAAAAGTCTGATAAGTAGACGTATACAAAGAACAAAACTAAAACAACCTGTTTTTCAATACCCTGAATATCCCTTCAACCGTAATGATAATGGATCGCCTATGGATTCCGCTTCGTAAAATGGCATAAAGGAATATCCCAGTCCTGTACATGCATATACAGGCATCCCTCACTTTCCGCGGTTAATTGGGATCGAGATGCCCCCACGACCACCGAATTCCGTGAAGTAGGATCACCCCCCCCAACCTCCCCCTGACTGTATATGTGTATATAATATCAATAAATACATATTCAACGCTATAAATGCTTATAATCACAATTAAACATTCAAAAATTATGCATAAGATGTAAATAAAATATAAATACACACACATACACACACATACAGACGCGTGCGCATACGCATACAGATGCATGTGCATGCACTCAGACACGCACCGCACAAAAACGTAAGTAGTTTTGATGGGAGGTTTTGGGTTGTTTTTGTTTTGGGGGTTTTTTTTTTTGTTTGTTTGTTTGTTTGTTTGTTTTTTTTGCATAATTGGCCTTGTTTTTGCGGCATTTTCTTTAACTTTTCCCCCTATTATTCCTGAATTTTCTGATTTCTTAATTCGATGAATATTTTAAAAAAAACAAAAAAAAAACCCACGAAGCCGCATGAATTGAAGCGCGAAGTCGCGAGGGATCCTTGTACACACAATTCCAGTCAATATATATCAATGTCCATTCGCATGCCATTTCTCTTTGGTGAATATGTTCCCTGTCAGGTCAGATCCGTTTAATCTGGCAGAAGGTTTTTGCTCCAGAGGGTAAAGACTCTTCTTCTTTTCTGGTTTGTGCTTGGCATGCATTTTATTCCGCATCCTTGTACTTGTATCGCATACATTCAAGGGTTTTCATCAAGTCTCAAACAGACAGCAACATACATCCTATTGGGGGTATTATTAGAGCCTAGAGAAGCCATGGAGATGATGTTCACCACCAGGTAATTGGATGGTTCACAAAGGCTCATAGTTAGCACATCCGCCTCACAGAAACAAGGCTTGGGTTCGAGTCCCAGACTCATAGGGGGTGTTTCTATGTGGAATTTGCGTGTTCTCCCTTGCTTGTGGTTCTTTTCTCTAGATACTCTGGTTTCTGGTGTGTGGGGCCGGTGGTGTAGTGGTTAGAGTGCTGGGCTCATGATCGGGAGGTTGTGAGTTCAAATCCCACTGAGACCCTCACTGTGCTAAGACCCCTGGGGAAGGTCTCAACCACAAGTGTGCCTCTGTTCACCCAGCAGTATAAATGGGTACCAGTAAAAACATACTGGGAAGGTAAACCTGCGATGGACTAGCGTCCCATCCAGGAGGAGTTCAACTCCTGATTGCGTCACGCTACGGAAACCGGGGATAAGCACCGGCCTGATGAGCCGCTAGGCTCGGGTGTAAAAACCCAAACAGTTAATCAAGCAATCATCAAAAACTCTGGTTTCCTCCAAAGGACAGTGGTGGCCTGGTGGTAAAGGGTGCTGGATCGCTGATCCTAAGGATGGGGGTTCGAGTCCCACTCTCCACGAGGTTGTCACTGTCCCTCTCCCCAGTGCAGCTAACTGGGTTATAAAACTCCAGCCATGTCTCTCAGTGTCTATGGTGAGAGGTTCCTGTAAAAGAACTATTGCTGACTTTCGTAAAGAGGCGCTGCAAAGCCGTCAGCGTGTTTCTGTCCCTCGCTAAAGGGTTGTGTCAGGAAGGGCATCCGACGTAAAAACCTTTGCCAAATCAAACATGCGCATCAGATGATTCGCTGTGACGACCCCTGAGAACGGGAAAAACAGAAAGGAAAAGAAGACTCTGGTTTCCTCCTACAGTCCAAAAACATGGCTGAATTTTTCCAAATCACGTCTAGGTGTGAGCGTGAATGGTTGTGTGAGTGTTGGCCTAGCGATGGATATCCAGGGTACAACCCGCCCTCACCTAGAATCAGCTGAAATGGGCACCGGCCTCCCCACAACCCTAATTAGAATAAGGTAAGTAAGGCAAATTTGTTGGGTTTTTACACCCGAGCCATAGTGGCTCATCAGGCCGGTGCTTAACCTCGGTTTCTGTAGCGTGAAGCGACCAGGAGTTCAACTCCCCCTGGATGGGACGCTAGTCCATCGCGGGTTACCTTCCCAGTATATTTTTACTGGTACCTATTTATACTGCTGGGTGAACAGAGGCACACTTGTGGTTGAGACCTTGCCCAGGGGTCTTAGCACAGTGAGGGTCTCAGTGGGATTCGAACTCACAACCTCCTGATCATGAGCACAGCACCCTAACCACTACGCCACCGGCACCACTAATTAGAATAAGTGTCTTAGAAAATGAATGAATGAGTGCATGAATGAGTAGACTAATTCTCTGTTCCAAATCACTCGTCCAGAGATGGCTGAGATGGACGCCAGCCTCTTTGCATCCCTAATTAAAATTAAGCAGGTCAGAAAATGAATGTATGCTTCAAAGCATCAGATGTCCATTTGTTTTATTTAGCCAGATGTGACTATTCCCTTACTTTTTTGTTCGTACAAATGAAATACTAGCTTCTGTTTGATTATTCATTGAAAAGATGGCCGGAGTAGACGTTCATGTCATCATGCATTACTTTAAAATAAAGTGAGTCCCATTGTGTTCATTTCATTTTCAAAGTGTTGATGAGATTTTTAGTTTGTAATGACATTTCTGTTCAGGTTACAAAAGAGGTGCCAGAGGTAAAGGTGGAGCAGCCTGTGAGTACACCACCCACACGGACACGCAATCGGATGCGAGTTAAAATCCCCCAGTGCAAATATATCATAAATTCCCATTCAAACATTTGCATGCAAAAATGATATAAAACTATTAATAATAAATATAAATATAAATACATTCTCATCACTCATTTGCAGAATACATTATTCCTAACAGGGTTGCACAGAGGTTGATGCCTATCTCAGCCAACACTGGGCAAAGGCGGGATACACCCCGAACAGGGTACACAGTGTGCAAGACTATCGAAGGTCAAGACAATCAACTATTTGAGCTCACGCTCACATATGGAGTCAATTTGGAGCAGTCGAATCACCCAATATGTATGTCTTTGGACTGGGGGAGAAAACCTGAACCTCCACATGAAAACGCCTGAGCCCAGGCATTACAGCAAGAAGGTTTGGGGGTTGAGTCCTGGTCTCCATGAGGCCATTTTTGGTGGAGTTTGCATGTACTCCCAGTGCTTGTGTGGGTTTCCTCTGGGTACCGGTTACCTCCCACACCTAAAGACATGTCCATTAGGCTAATTCACTGTTTCAAATTGCCCCAGGTGTGGACGTGAAGGTTTGTGCGTGTTAGCTCTGCAATGATTGTGCGCATTGGCACTCAGTGTCAACTGAGAGAGGCAACAGTCACCCCTCGACCTTAGTAGGATTAAGCAGCTCCGCAAATGAGTGAGTTCCAACAGGGGTCCCCAACCACTGGTCCGCGGACTGGTACCGGTCCGTGGCTCAATTGGTACTGGTATGCAGAGGAAATAATTAATTATTTCCATTTTTTTCATTATCAGAGTCTGAGCGATCTTTATTTTGGAAAAATCTTTTATTTTGAAAAATGACCGGATTCTCTCAGTTACATGTCGGTCATTTGACTGCTAAAATGAACACAGGCAAGTTGGACATGTTTCAAACAACAGCAGGCATTTTGGGTGAGACTGAGCCTAAGCCTTCAGTCACCCCGTTGGTGCACCATCACCTGTGGGGTTTTTTTTAGAAGAGTTCAAGCTCTACTTCCCAACCAACTTTATTTCAGCTGTTGAAAAATAACATTCATGGCGTGCTTATTATTATTATTATTATTATTATTATTCATATTATATATTAATTTATATAAATTAATTATATTTACAATATAAACAATCTACCCCCTGTCCCGGTCCGCGGTAAAATTTCCGTGCGTTGACCAGTCCGCGGTGATTAAATGGTTGGGGACCCCTGAGTTACAACGTCATTCACTAATTAGGTGGTAAAGTTTAGTGAGTGTATGTTTTTGTATATAGAGTAAATGTAAAAAAAAAAGGTTATAGATAAGTTACATTACCCTGTGCTGTGTGATTTTTTTTTTTACGTATCTCCATAATCCCCCCCATCCTCACCCTCACCCCCCCCCCCCCCCTTCAGGTGATTAAAGAGGTTAAGGAGATTAAAATAGGTGAGTGTTTTTGTTGTTGTTGTTGTTGTTGTTGTTGTTGTTGTTGTAGCAGCAGGAGTAATAGAGTAGTCGTAGTTTTATTTTGGTTCTTATCAAACTTGCATGAGGCCTGAGCTCATGCACATTAGGCCAATTTGTTGTTCCAAAATGTGTCAACGGGTGGATATGAGTGTGAATGCTTGTGTCTATATTGGCCCCGTGATGGACTGGCTTGCTGTCCAGAATGTATCCTGTCTTCACCCAGAGTCAGTAAAGATTAGTTCCAGTTTAGGATTAAGCAGTTCTGCAAATGGATGGATATAGAATGTATAGTATAGAAGGTGTCCATCTATCATCTTCATCATGAATCTATGTTCATCTATCACTTATGGCTGATGTAGCCCTGAAAAAATATCAACCAATCATTGACAAATGGTCTGCTCTAAAATATCCAATCAAATGCTCCAGTTTCTTACAGTGTGTTACAATACACAAATCTGCACTTGGTAGAGCAGAAGCTGTGTGAGGAGGCAAGGAGGAGACCCCAAGGTCAGGGGTGGGTTTAGCCAGAGCCAGGAAGAGATGCTACTTTCAAATTTTGAGAGCTTTTCAGATCACCGACCACAACTTTAACAATATATATATATATGTATATATATATATATATATATGTGTGTGTGTATATATATATATATATATATATATATATATATATATATATATATATATATATATATATATATTAGAGTCAAGGGGAGGCTGGTGCCCATCACAGCCAACTCTGGGCCAACTCTGGGTGAGGGCAGAGTACACCCTGGACAGCTCAGCAGGCCATTACAGCCTATTCTTGATAAAAGGCAACAATGTTTCTTTTATATGCCTCACACCATAGATAGCTAGCCTTTGATAACCCAGTTAGTTGCACCGGACTGGACTGTGACAACCGGGTGAGAGTGGGGCTTGAACTGCCAATCTTGAGATCAGTGCGCCAGCACCTTACTACAAGGCCACCACTGCCCTTATGGAACTTAACGGACTTATTCTAATTATTACTACCACCACTATCCCATCGCATTTATATAAACCATCAATAACAACAAAAACACAATATAACAAGGCGTGGCACTGCAGACAGAGAGGCATTTCACGTATTTCTGCTAGTCACTATAAGCATTACATAACATTCACTGGCATGTACTGGCATGAAAATTCTCAGGAAATTTGTTACTTGGTCAAATGTAATGAGTATAAAAAAACATTACCCTCTCAACCTCTCCTTATATTGTCCAGCTTTTCTGGAAAAGTCCAACTTGAAAATGGACACCATGATGTGTCCGACGCCAAGTTAATTTCTCCTCCTCCATCAGCCATTATCGTCATAAAAATTATAACTTAAATGTATCATGTGCAGATCATTACAGACTATTCAGCTAGTTTTGCTTTGACCTACCAATCAGAGGACAGGAAAATGCTGATGTTATTGTAAGCCTGCTAGCTGGCACTGTGAGACGAATCTGAAATCTGATTGGTTAAAGAAGCAGCCCCATTGCTCATATAGTTGAAGTGACACTGGCCAGCACTGCTGATCCTGAAGGCCCTGGGCAGATTAGATTGACATGGCAGCACATAGAAGCTGATATCTCATACAACAAAAAAAATCTAACATACACACTGAAAGCAGTGCAGCCAACAGACATACTTTGAAATGAAGAGAACAGACTGCTGGGAATAAATCTATAATAATAATTTTACTTGTAAATGTAGGTCAGTTCTTCTTGATAGTCTTTAGGCCAGCAGAAAAGGCTTTGTATATATATATATATATATATATAGGGATCACTCACTTTCCACGGTTAAGTGGGACCAAGATCCCCCGCGACAACTGAATTCCCCAAAGTAGGATGTATATATATATATATATATATATATATATATATATATATATATATATATATATATATATATATATATACATATATATATATATACATACATACATGCAGCAGTATGCAAATATTCATATGGTATAGGTTTACACTTATAACGAATTAACACTTATAAACTAAATTTGCACAGGTCTATATATATATATATATATATATATATATATATATATATATATATATATATATATATATATATATATATATATATATATATATATATACATACATACATACATGCAGCAGTATGCAAATATTCATATGGTATAGGTTTACACTTATAACGAATTAACACTTATAAACTAAATTTGTACAGGTCTATATATATATATATACATACATAGATACATGCAGCAGTGTGCAAATATTCATATGGTATAGGTTTACACTTATAACGAATTAACATTTATAAACTAAATTTGTACAGGTAGACACTTATTTGCCAACCCTTCTTACAAAATGTACTCTAGCAAGCATATCTTTTGATAACAAGTTAAGAACCTTCTTGTTTTGTTTTTTGAAAGACATATTCTCAGCTATTTTATACATTCAATATCTAATGTAATTATAAAAATGTAAAGAATATATAAATGTATCCATTTAGAGCCTGAGCCTCCACCTCCTGTTCCTGTGGTGGAGGTGGTTCCTGATGCAGAACCTGAAGGAGACAAGTCTTTAACCCCCAAGTACTCCACTAATATATATATATATATATATATATATATATATTTTTTTTTTTTTTTTTTTTTTTTTTTTTCAAATAAGCATTTATTCTGTGCTTGTTTGCACTGTGTCTGTACTCAAACCATGGTTTTCACCTTTGTTTGGCATGTCAGAGTGATGGAGTGGATAAAGCAAGGTTTTGAGAAGGTGGTTCCACAGCCAGGACACTCTCCATCTATTATGGACACGTCAGATAAAAACGAACCAGCTGCAAATGTATCTCAGCCTCCAAAAGGTAGAAAATATTTTCTCATCTCTAGATTCTTTCTTTATGTAAATGTCATGTCATGTGATACAGTACTAGTGTATGTTGCATTAAATGGCTATCTGCAATATCACAGCATTATAAAATTCTCATATCTTCTTACCTGTGTTTAGCTCCTGAAGTCTCAGGTGCTGAGGAGCCAACCAAGGGAACAAAGTAGGTCCATCAAATCACACATGTGTATATTGTCCAGTTTTCCCAGTCCATTTTCTCATTTTTGATGACATCATCTGTAAACATTGTGTCAGCCTAATGCATTGTTATGAAATAGAAGTTTAAAACCATTACTGTACTTCAAAGAGACAACGCAATCTGGCAACCCTAATGTCTTTTCCGTCAAATCAGCCTTTAATATGAGAAGTATGGTGGCATTGTGGTTATCCCATCTACCTCACAGAACAAAGGTCTTGAGTTCGAGTCCCAGGCTTCATTGTTTCTGTTTGTAGTTTGCATGTTTTCCACATGCTTGGTTTCCTCCAGGTACTCCAGTTTTTGATTTTGATATACTGTATTAATCCCATAAAGCAAATTATTTCCTCTGCATTTAACCCAGCCAAAGTGGGCACACACAAGTAAACAGTGAGCATGCACATATACACTACTTGGAGTGGGTGGGCTGACACACAAACACACTGGGATGCTTGGAGAGCAGTTGGGGGTTAGGTGCATTGTTCAAGGGTACTTCAGACATTTATGTGGAGGAAGTCAAGGCGCCACCCACCCCAACCCTACCCACTCCACCGCCACACGTTTTCCCTGTTGGGTCGGGAATCGATCCAGCGACCTTTCGGTCCCAAGTTCAGTTAACTCCTAAGATCTGAAAACATGCACATTAGTCTGATCTGTCGACCTGTTCAGGGTGTACCTTACCTTTGATCAGTGTTGGCTGAGCTAGGCTACAGCTTTTCTGTGAATATGATTGAACGATTCAGCAAATCAGTGAGTGACATCCTTCAGTATGTATCCACTCATTGGCTTGCTGAACCATTTAATCTTATTAGGGTCACGGGAAGGCTGGAGCCTATTTTAGCCAACTATGGGTGAAGGCAGGGTACACCATACTTAACATTCTATAGCAGAGTCAAAATACACACACACACACACACACACACACACACACACACACACACAAAAACATTCACACTTACACTCAGACCAAGGGAAAATTTTTAACAGACAATTAGTGTGATGTCCATGTCTTTGGACTATGGAAGGAAACTGCATTACCTGGAGAAAAGCCTGGTAAGCACATGGAGGACATACAAACCCCACAGAGAAACACCATCACAAAACCTTGGACTCGAACCCAGGAC
Source organism: Plotosus lineatus (assembly GCA_024760905.1). Classification (NCBI taxonomy): domain Eukaryota; kingdom Metazoa; phylum Chordata; class Actinopteri; order Siluriformes; family Plotosidae; genus Plotosus; species Plotosus lineatus. The sequence goes on along the minus strand of CM045728.1, from coordinate 123,782,024 downwards.
CTTTTCACTGTAAAGTAAATGTACTTGCCACTACACCACCATGTCAGCCTCCTTCAATAGGAGAATAAATATTTATTTGTGTTGTTGTTGGTGTGTTTCATGGCAACCTAGTGTGGAGGAGGAATCCAAGTAAGTGAAATACTGTATACTGGTCTCTTATACAAAGCCTTCAAAACATTGAAATAATAATAATAATAATAATAATAATAATAATAATAATAATAATAATAATAATAATTCATCTATTCTTTCATTTTCTGAACCACTTAATGTTAATTCAAGTCACTCATCTCAGCCGACTCTTGGTGTGGGAAGAGTACACCCTGGACAGTTCACCAGGCCATCGCAGGACAGAAACATGCTGATGGCTATGCAGCCTACTTTTGTCAAAAATCAATAATAATAACAATAATAAAAATTTTAAAAATTAAAAAAAAAAAAATTAATAATAATAATAATAATAATAATAATAATAATAATACAGGGATTCCTCACTACTTAGCACTTCAATTGATGTGGCTTCAGTGCATCGCGTTTTTTTTTTTTTTTGTAAATATTCATCAAATTAAAAAAATAAGGAAATTAAGGGCGAATAAGGGAAAAAGTTAAGAAAATGCCATAAAAACAATGCCAATTATCCAAAAAAAAAAAAAAACCCAAACAAACAATAACAAAAAACAACCCAAAACCCCCCATCAAAGCTACTTGCATTTTTATGTGAGATGCACATCTGTGCATGCGCGCACATCTGTATGTGTGTATTTATATTTAATTTATATCTTATGCATTATTTTTGAATGTTTAATTGTTATTATAAATGCTTATAATATAAAATGTATACTATGTACGTATACATGTACGTGTACATCAGGCAGGGGGGGGATTGATCCTACTTTGTGGAATTCGGCGGTCATGGGGGGGCTCAGTCCCAATTAACTGCAAAAAGTGAGGGATCCCTGCAATAATAATAATAATAGTAGTAGTAGTAGTAGTAGCAATGGAGGCCTGGTGGTAACGTGCTGGATGATTGATCCCAAGGCTGGGGGTTCAAGCCCAACTCTCAACAGGTTATCACTGCCCCCCCCCCCCACCCCCACCCCCCCAGTGAAGCTAACTGGGTTATCAAAGGCCTTGCTGTTGATGGTGTGAGGCTGTAAAAGAACCATTTCCTGACTTTCGCCAAGAGTAGCTGCATAGCCGTCAGCATGTTTCTGCCCTGCGATGGCCTGGCAAGTTGTCCAGGGTGTACTCTCTCCCAGCCTCCCTGTGACCCTAAGTAGGATTAAGTGGTTCAGAAAATGAATGAATGAGATTTATATGATATATTATTTCAATGTAAATACAGGAGAATGGTGACAACTCCAATAGTAGTAGTAAATTGAAACTGCTAGATGTGAAGGAAATGAAACTTTAATGTTGCAGTGCTGAACTAAATGAATGTTTTCCAACTTTTCCAGCAAATGTAGCTGCATGTAGTTAAAAGGAAGTTGCTTTTTGCTGTACTGTCCTTGTTACGGAGAGATAAGAGCATTTACTCTGTTTAATACAGGCTTGTACTTTACACAGTACAGAATGCAAGGTCAGGTCTACACATACAATTTATATGGTTTTCTTTCGTTTTTTTAGCATGGTTGGCTGGATTGTGCACGGACTTGGTCGCATTATGCCACAGCCAGTTCTAAAACCAAAAGAGGTAAGATAACGAAGCTGCTTCGTCAGCTGCATCGAGATTCAACAAAATGTTTGGGTACTGTTCAGCCATATTCCTGTTAGAATTATCAAATTTCCTAATGTACCTGCTTTGACTAAAACCTTCAATTTAAAATCTTGATATTTTTCTAACGAGTGGTAAACTCTCAAAGTGGCACAACTGTAAGACGGAGTGGAGATTAAATTAAAAATTTTATCAATAAATGCAGATGTAAGTTTGCGACTTTCAGTCAAATCAGCAACGTCTTAATCGTGTTAAACACACAGAGTGAGATTTGGTCAGATAAAACTCAACACAGCTTGTATAAGCGTTTTTCTAGCGTTACAACCTGGAATTGAAATTAACTTTATTGGAAATATATATCATGAACCTACACAAACTACTAGTATACCATAGTGGCCAGTACCTGGAAAAAGGTAACGTCTGTTTGGCTTTTTACACCCAAGACATAGCGGCTCATCAGGCCGGTGCTTATCAGGCCGGTTTCTGTAGCGTGAAGCGACTAGAAGTTCAACTCCTCCTGGATGGGGCGCTAGTCCATCACAGGTTACCTTCCCAGTATAGTTTTACTGGTTCCCATTTATACTGCTGGGTGAACAGAGGCACACTTGTGGTTGAGACCTTGCCCAGGGGTCTTAGCACAGTAAGGGTCTCAATGGGATTTGAACTCACAACCTCCCGATCATGAGTGCAGCACCATAACCACTACACCACCGGCCCCAGTACCTGGGAAAAGAGGGTCAAAAATTTCAGAAAAACAATCAAAAACCTGCGGTAATGATGCCCCATCAAGGTCCAAATGATGCCAGTACTACATAGTTTCACTGTAGGGATGGTGTTCTCAGAATAATTAAAAAAAAAAAAAAAAACGAAAAAAAATGTGGTTTCTGCCAAACATGACATTTTGGACCATAGCAAGCTGTATGTATTATTGAATTTTACAGTTATTTATTTCCTAAAGATCTCACTTGAGCCATATTTTGGAATCGACAGTAGTTCCAGTAGTCCACCTGGTGTAACTGTCTATACTCTTTTGGTGGACAAAACTGGTAAACCAGGGGTTTCTGAGTGGTGCGTGGCTGTCAGTCTGGGAATTTCAACTTCAAATCCAGGTTGATGCCACAGTCATCCACAACGGAGAGTCCATAATTGGCTGAAGATATACTGGAGGAAGGGGTGGCATACGCTCCCCTGTCACTTATAGCAATCAAATCAGCCAATCCATTGGCTTCTGTGAGCTCATACGTAGGGCAAATAGTGTTTTCCCTCCAAGTGCTACATGCACAGCAGTTCGTAAAGATACGCATGGAAGCATTGATGTCACGGAGGGGGTATGTGCAAGCTTCCGCCCCTAGCTGATTGGTGGTGGTCATATGTGACTAAAATTATGAAAGAAAAAAACAGGAGACCAGTAAAGCAAGTTTTCCAAAAGTTCAATATGGTGGATAAATAATGACCATGACTTTCCTGAATAGAAACGTTGAGCCGACAATAATTTAATAACCAAAAATCACACATCTATGTAAAAAAAAAAATACTGGAAAGGTAACCTGTGATGGACTAGCGTCCCATCCAGAAGGAGTTGAACTCCTGAAGCACCAGCCTGATGAGCCACTAGACTAGGCTCAGGTGTAAAACACCCAACAGACTTCACCTTTTAAAATCACACATCTGCTTCAGAAAGCTGAGATTGAGATTATCATTAACATTCTAAATAGACTTAATTTATTTTATTGTTTTAATGTCTATCCACAGGACACTTCGGATACAGTTCAGAGCAGTAAGTCAATAATTTATTTATAGTTCATCACAAATCTACAGTGGGTATTGAAAGGAATCTTACAACAATTATTCTCTAAGATCTTTTGACAGTGCCTTACCACCCATAGTTAATTGTTACACTTCCTAGCCATTTAGTATGGTGGGCAAGTTGATTAGTCACGCTTGATTGGGTTTATATTCATTTTTACAAGGGAGGTCATCCTTTAGCCAATGAAGGGAGGGAGGTGATTTAAAATTTGCATTAAGTTGTTGAAGTGTTGCTATTTTATCCATCACTTGGCAGTTATCAGGTGCATTTAGTAAATAAAATATTATTATGAGGGTCTTCATCTTAAGCTGCAAACTAACAGAATGAGAATGTTTTGAAGAGGATTATCTTTTTTTTTCTCCAATATAATATAGAGATTTATGCTCTGCCTAAAAGCTGTGCTCCCATAAGATTTCCTTACTTGACAAGTTTTTGGTGGGAGCTCACAAATCCCAGACACGTATCCTACGTGCGTCAATTTGAATTACTTTTACTACCTTGCTTAAAGAATTGAGTAAAAATACAGTTTCTTGTGCATTTCACATCATTAATGCTGATATAGAGTGACAATGAGTACATCAGAGGGACAGCACATGTAAGACGTTTTGGAGACAAAGTCAGAAAGGCTAGATTGAGATGGTTTGGACATGTACAGAGGAGGGATAGTGAGTATACTGGTAGTAGGATGCTGAGGTTGGAACTACCAGGCAGAAGGCCTCGAGGAAGACCAAAGAGAAGATTTATGGACGTGGTGAAGGAGGACATGAAGGTAGTTGGTGTCAGAGAAGAAGATACAAAGGATAGGGTGAGATGGAGGCAGGTGATTCGCTGTGGCGACCCCTGAAGGGAACAGCTGAAAGGAAAAGAAAAATGTTGACATAGAGTGTGACCCAACTGTTATAATCCTGATCTTTCTTTGTAAATAAAAAAAAATAAAAAATTCCTCATGTTTCAAATCTGGGCGGCACAGTGGCGTAGTGGTTAGCACGCCCGTCTCACAACAAGAATGTACTGGGTTTGAGTCTATCTGCCGTTTGCATGTTCTCCTCGTGTTTGCGTGGATTTCCTGTTTGTTTGTTTGTTTGGTTTTTTTGCAAGGCACATTTTTACTATTATTCACTCTATTTAAAAAAAGCTTAAAATTGAACCAGCAAATGTTAATTTTTTTAGGTCCGGTGACTAATTTTTAATTTAGAATAAAATTTAATAAAGTTATTTTATGTAAATTTCCATTTTCTTAGTCCCAGTCAATAGAACTTTCTGTTCACTAAATGTAAAAACCTTTATTTCCTTGTGATCTGAGGATAATAGGTCTCTCGAGCTATCAGTCATACTACTTATTTTTTATTTGTTTGTTTGTTTGTTTGTTTTGGCCTCCCCTTCAGTGTGAAACACCTGATTTAACTCTTAAATGAGTTGGTTGTCCGCAGTGCAGCTAACTGGGTTATCGAAGGCCGGTCATGTCACTCACTGTCTCTGGTCAGACGTTGATGTAAAAGAACCATTAGTGGCCTGACAAGCCATCCAGGGTGTACTCTCTGCCCTCGCAAAGAGTCGGCTGAGATGGGCACCAGCGCCCCCCATGACCCAAATTAGGATTAAGCAGTCACAGAAAATGAATGAATGAATTCGTTGGTTGTTATGCTTCAAGATTTGTTCGCTGCTGACGATGCACTGGGACCGAAAAGCAGCCTCTGTACATTTTCTGGCTGCGGAGCTTTGAGTATAACATAGATTGTAACCCAGTTCTTCTTCTCCTTCTGTTTCAGGGGAGAAGGCCATGAGAGCCCCCTAAACATAAGGAGAAGAAGCCTGGGGAAAGGAGTTGCACCCAGCAAGACAGAGAGAAAGAGCGAGAGAAATTAGTCTCCTGGAAACGCACAAACACATGCTGTAGGAGCGCCAGTAGAATAATTAGTTATAATGAAGTGTTCCTGAATTAGCCACTTTAAATTTTCATGTGAGCCACGCTTGTGTAGCTGTGATGAACGAGTTTAGTTCTTCTTTCATTGTCTTTTTTTTTTTTTTTTTTTTTTTTTTTACTCGCTGAACTTCTCCAGCTGCTTGTTCACTCAGTTCTTATGCGAATACATAGCTGGTCGAAATTCCCAGTCAATTTATTAGCGCTTTTTGAGGACAACGAACTGTATTGGCTAAGTATTAGGCTAACATACAGCTAATACAGTGGAACCTCAACTTACAAAAGCCCCAGCAAACGAAAAAATCCAGGTTACGAAAAACATTTTTCCTAAAAATTTTGTCGCTGGATACGAAACAAGTTCACGTTACGAAAGCACCATCTCAAAAATTCAAACAATGCATGAGTTGCTCTCCCATTGAATATCTCCCAACATCCTGCCCCGCTGGCCTCCCATTGGTAGGAGAGATGACACAGCTCCCTCCCATTGACTATCTCCCAACATCCTGCCCCACTGGCTTCCTAGGAGGGATGCCGCAGCTCCCTTTAGCAGCAGCTTGTTTTATGAGTTTTTTGAGTGTGCTCATTGCAACTTTATTTTTTGGCTCAGGTTTTTAACCTTGCATAAACATTTGTAAGATTATAACTCTGCTAAGAAAGCATGGTCAACACGAAATAAGTTCCTTAAAAGGTTTGCTTTTATCATTTTTAAAGGGTAGTATTTGGAGCCTTGGAACGAATCACGCATTTTACATGTAAAATACGGTTCAACTTACGAAAAGTCCAGGTTACGAAACCACTTCTGGAACGGATTAATTTCGTAAATTGAGGTACCACTGTAGTCAGCTTTTTTCTGTTTCCGACTCAACAGTAATGACATTTAAGTTCCTGAAAATTTTAAAGAAATAAAATGTATTAAATATAAATTCGAAAAATGAACCTTTCAAATCAACTCCATAGCCAATCTGATTGCATAACTTCTTTAGAATTTTTTTGAATAAGAAAGATGGTCTTTTTGTTAAAGTTAACGCAAGGAAACACTGCATATGAGCTCAGTTTATGATATCATGGAATATCAGGGTTGTATAATCAAATTACTAAAGAAAGATATGGTACAAATTCACATTCCTATCCAGCTGATATAATTAAAGTGCCCGTCTTATATGAGTAGAGATGTCAGACCAATGGGCTGTCGGAACATAAAGCCGTCCCTGTGAAATGCTAATGCTGGCTTGGTGTACACTGAATAATTATTGCAAATACTTGCTTCCTGTTGTATTTAATAAATTCTTCTTAAATGCTCAAATGCTGCATGTGGTGTGAGATTTTTTTTTTTTTTTTTTTTTTTTTTTTGCATAGGATAAATAAAATAAACCTCGGCCTTATTATAGTACCTTTTATCCAACATGAAATAAATTCCTTATTTCCAATTCATTTTCTCAACCGTTTATTCCTAATTGGGGTCACAGGGAAGCTTGCACCCATCCCAGCCGACTCCGGGTGAGGGCAGAATACACCCTTGACAGCTCACCAGGCCATTGCAGGGCGGAAACACGCTAATGGCTAAGCAGCTACTCTTGTTGAAAGTCAGCAATGGTTATTTTATTTGAACCTCTCACCATAGACATGGCTGGCCTTTGATAATCCGGTTAGCTTCACTGGGGGGGGGGGACAAGGACAACCTTGTGGTGAGTGGGAATCGAAAACCCCAACCTTACGATCAGCAATCCAGCACCCTATACCACTAGGCCACCACTGCCCCAAAGACATTTATTAATTGCTAATCTTGCACTGAAATCATCTGGCGAGCTGTTCAGGCTGTTCTTCGCCTTCATCCAGTTGTCCACAACCCTAACGGGATCAAACGGTTTGGCAAAGACGTGAGAGTGAGTTTCTAGTGTCAGCGCTTTGCAACACTCAGAGACAACACTGTTAAATTAAATTTCCCTGAACAGGGAAGCATTCGGCTTTCAACTGCTATAACATCAGCGATATCAAAAATTCATTTATTAACATCTTATTGTGTCATACTGTACATCAATCTGTCATTCATTCATTTTCTGTAACCGCTTAATCCTAATTAGGGTTGTAAGGAGGCTGGTGCCCATCCCAGCCCACTCCGGATGAGGGCGGAGTACACCCTTGGACAGCTCGCCAGGCTATCGCAGGGCAGAAACATGCTGACGGCTATGCAACTATTCTTGTCGAAAGTCAACAATGGATCATTTTCATAAACCTCTCACCATAGACAGTGAGAAACATGACCAGTCTTTGATAACCCATTTAGTGCACTGGGGGGACAGTGACAACCCGATGAACCTTAGGATCAGTGATCCAGCACCTTTACCACCAGGCCACCACTGCCCCGGTATATTAATCTATGTTTATATAATGTCCTAACACACTGCATGACCAAACTATGCAGACACCAGACCAATAAAAATACTTGTTGAACCCAACATTCCAGAATTAGTTCCCAGTTTGCTTTTATAATAACCACAACACAACTGTGAGACACAGTATGTGGAATTTAGTATAAAAGAAAACCTAAAACAGAGCAACTTAACCATAAAAGAGTCCATCTCAGCCAGGTCTAGGCAAAGGAAGAGTACACCCTGGACAGCTTGGAAGGCCTTCGCAGGTCAGAGACACACTGACAGCTATGCAGTCTACTCATTACGAAAGTCAGCAATGGCATAAAGAGTTAATAAGTATTATAAATAAAATACACACAGAACGGATAAGGTCATAGCTTTGTTGTTTACATTGTATAATAATAATGCAAAATAATTAATTACCACATGGCATTCTGTTTCTTTTTTTTGTTTGTTTGTTTGTTTGTTTACTTCTGGCTCAGTCTGTATCGTACAGGAGGACTTCATGCAGGAAGACAACCTCGCACTAGAGGATAACCTGGTGTTTCAAAAGAAACTTGTGCTGGAGAGGGACCTAGTGCTGGAGGAGGTGGACTCTAGCTGGGAGCAGGAGCAGGTGGAGCAGGGCTTCTTACTTGAAACTGAGCTTGAGAAAGACTCTGATAGTCAGATGGAGGGTCAGATTCATCCTCTGATGGATGCCCTACACCACAAAACACCGAATATCTCCCTCAACCAGCAGGAGGATGCTGAGACACAGACAGATCGCTGGACTCCTCTAATAGAGAACATCAGACGTGAGGCTGAGGAAGCCGCCTTGGTGTGCATGCAGGAGAGGTGAGAAACATGAAACAAATATTAATTTAAATGTTATCCACGTACAAAAGAAAAAAAATTATTTTGAATATAAATCCATATTTTATTCACACACAGAAGCTGGAGAACATTTCAAATGTTAAAAGTGAGACATTTTATGATTTCACAAGAAATATTAGCTTAAAAAGTTATGAGAGGGCAACAAAGAGCAGTTCCTTCCAATAACATCAGTCCATGCACATAGCACGCATGATCAGTGTTAGGACTCGAGGCATGCTCAGAGAGATGCTGCCTTTCTGATTGGCTGTTCCAAGCCTGGAATTGGCAAGAACTCTTTGGCTGGGCTACATCACTAACCGTTTTAGCTTAACATATTAGCGACCAGTACTGACCTGCACGAACACTAAGCGCAGAAATTGCAGAAAATGTTTCTTTTATGTTCCTAAACCAACTGACGACAGGAAAGCCGAGCTGGCAAACCGTTAACCATTGGTAAGCCATTTTGTATTTACTGTCACGCTCATCTACGGCAATGTTCTCATCCTCAGAGTCACTAGAATGTGACTTCTTACAACACGTTGACATGACTTCCAGGAAAAACGACTGAAGATTACTCGCAGCTCAGGGCCTGCTAGTAATCCACAAGATAAAATCGCCAGTTTTGTGCTTTTTATTGTCATTTATGTTAACAAAATCAGGGGCAGTGGTGGCCTGGTGGTAAAGGGCGCTGGATTTCTGATCCTAAGCTTGGGGGTTTGAGTCTCACTCTCCAGAAGGTTGTCACTTTTAAGTATTTTGTGTGGAGCGGGCTTCGGGCTAGGTTAGAATTTCACTTGCGGGGCAGGGCAGGCTGACTTACAAGTGTAAATGTGTGGTGTGGGCTGCGGGCCACAATTCTAATTTGCAGGGCGGGCACGGGCTTGTGATCTTGGCTGTGGAGGCCATCTGCCAGCAGTGGCATGGCAGGCTGATGATGATGATGATGATGATGATGATGATGATGATGATGATGATGATGATGATGATGATCGTAGCCATATGAGTGGATAAATTAATGAATGAACTTGCAGGATGGAGCATGAGCGACTGGAGGCGGCGAGAATAGCGGAAGAGTTGGCACGCCAGGCTGCTGAACTGGCAGTGAGGCAACTGGAGGAGGAACACACTATAATCAGGGTCATAGAGCCAGAACATCTGTCTGAATCAGACAATGGACAACAGTAAGTCTCATGCACAAACACACACACACACACACACACACACACACACACACACACACAGATGGCCATACATTCATATTCTCTCACAGAAAGAAATATATATTAAATTTAAACCCTCTACAATATTCCAATATAGAAAGCAACCACAATGTACAGTAATGACAATAATTACTTCAACATGGAGATATGGATAATGTCTCATTTAAAACGTTCCTGATTATCACTAATTTGTTGAACCATTTAATTCTATTAGGGTCATGGGGAGGCTAAAGCCTATCTCAGCCAACATTCGGCAAAAGTGGGGTCCATCCTGAACAGCTCACAAGACCATTGCACGGTCAATACAAATAACCATTCACACTGATATCTAGGAAGCTAGAAGCAGCCAGCTAGCCTCATGTGCATGTTTTTGGACTGTGTGAGGAAATGCGTGTACCTGGAGGGAAAAACAACCTGCACAAGCACTGGAACAACAAGCAAACTCCACACAGAAATGTCTGAGTCCAGGACACAAACCAGGCTGTGAGACGGATGTGTTAACCTCAACACCACTGTGGCCTCGGGCCATATCTGGTCTGCCAACTCATTTTATGTGAGAGCTTTCAAGAAATGGGTTTCACCTACATTCTTTCATTCATTTTCTGAACCGCTTAATCCTAATTAGGGTCACAGGGAGGCTGGCACACATCGCAGCCAACTTTGGGTGAGGGCAGAGTACACCGTAGAAAGCTTGCCAGGCCATTTCAGGGCATTTAACATACATCCGTTCATTTTCTTGTAACCGCTTAATACTAATTAGGGTCGCAGTGAGACTGATGCCCATCCCAGCCGACTCCGGGCGAGGACAGCGTACACTCTGAACAGCTCGCCATGGCATCGCAGGGCGGAAACACACTGACGACTTTGCAGCTACTCTTTACGAAAGTCAGCAATGGTTCTTTTACATGCCTCACGCCATAGACAGTGAGACACATGACTGGCCTTTGATAACCCAGTTAACTGCACTGGAGGGACAATGACAATCCGTTGAGAGTGGGGCTTGAACTCCCAACCTTAGGATCAGTGATCCAGCACCTTCACCACCAGGCCACCACTGCAGTTTAATATACAGTACATTCTTTGTATAAACAATGACCATGAAAAGTAATACACCATGCTTCCACTAGGTGGTAGCAACCTCTTTCAAATAAATAGCTGGTCATTTACAACAAAAAAGATTGTAAGCTAGCTTGTCGTTGTCAAGTATTGTCAGAAATGAACAGTGAAAAAAGGAAAGGAGGACTAATACCGAAAGTAATGATTTTGTACTCATGGAAGTACCTGATTCTTAAGCCAGTCTCTCACAGAGGTGCTCTTGGCTAGCAAAAAATGATAGCAGCGTGGAAAACCCTTTGTGAGCAGTAGGCGCAAACACAGCATGAATAGGGTGGAATGAATGCAGTTCAGAAAGATTTGTGTATAAGGTTAGAACATGGCAGCTACAAGGCAGCCAGAAGGTGATACATGGTTTTGAGAGCTGCCATGAAAACCTCGTGAGACCTGCCTGATGAAAGTCAGCTTATGTACAAATGAATGATTTACTGTTGTGATGTATTTAAAGGGAACAGATACTCTGTGAACGCAGGAAACAAAAATGAATGTCAAAATAACTAAATGAAAAGCAGAAATGTTTGAAAATTAGACTTATCAGGAAATGAAACCCAACCATAATAAAAGCTTGCATGCATTCTTTGTTTGCTTCTATAAAATTGTGCTGTTGCATCAACCTTTCTTTCATGTCGAAAATAAATCCAAGTGAAAACTTGACACACATTGTAATCTGACAAGTAGTTAAAAAAAAAAGTCATGTTTTCACCCTGTGATTCAGCAAGCGACACCAAACTAATTTGCATATAAATGATTTGAAATGTAGGAGTTCAGACTTGTTTTAATGTATATAAGCAGAATTGCGTGTGAATTGTAGAAGGGCCAAGTTTTATTAAATTGAAGTTCACTGGTTTAAATTTAATTTTGGGGCAGTGGCCCAGTGGTAGGGGCTGGATTATCAATCCCAAGGTCAGGGATTCAAGCCATATCACTGGGTTGTCACTGCTACCCCCCCCCACCCCCCCCCCACCACCACCCACCCCCAGTGCAGCGAAATAGGTTATCTAAGGCTGGCCATGTCTCTCACTGTCTATGGTTAGAGGCATTTAAAAGATCCATTGCTGACCTTCATCAAGAGTAGCTGTATAGCCTTCAGTGTGTTTTTGCCCTGTGATGGCCCGGCGAGCTGTCCAGGGTGTACTCTGCCATCTCCCAGCGTTACCTGAGATAGGCAGCAGCCTACCTGTGACTGCAATTAGTATTAAGCGGTTTAGAAAATGAATGAATGATGTTAATTTTTTTTAGTTTAATATCTGTATACTGTTATTATTACCATTAACCCTCTTTATATGAATTGAGGGATTCACATACAATTCATACAATATGAAACTGACTAATGCTCATCAAATGATCCCATTTTCAAAAATAAATAAAAACCATCTACTAAGGAAAATATACATATGTTCATGTGGAACAGGAGATTTTAGGAGTCTTGCCTTTCATTTCAGTTTAAGTGCAATAACAGTGTTTGGACTTTCTTATATTTGAGACATTAAACTAAACATAGTCTTTGATCTTAACTTGTTTCCTGGTTTTTCTTCAAAGACTCCCCAACATCCAAGAGGAAGAGAATGAAGATGACCCAGAGTAAGTCCAATCATTTCCTGTCCTATCTCTACCCCTTCCATTATTCCACACCTCATGCTTTGCGCTTTGGTGCAGACTGCAGGTTTGCACTCAGCTGCACACTGGATTCTCATTCTGTTCCTAAATGTCCCCTTTATTTTGGTGATTCTCTTTGTCTGGTGCCTTTTTGGAAGCTGAGGAGTTGTTTGTTTTTTGTGGCTTGCCATCCAGGTTACAGCCGCTGCGTGAGGAGAGTGAAGAAGACAGTGGGGAGAGTAAAAATGCTGAGTAAGGGTATCTGAAATATGAGGAGAGAAAAGAAGCACCCAAACTTACAGTGTGCATGATAGATACTATTAATAATCGTATTCTATTAAAAAAATATTTAATTTATTCACATCCACTTAGGCTGAGGCAGATAATTGTTTTAGTGTATACTACACAGGAACATAAAAATCATGGATTTTGTAGTTTATTTCATATCCTGCCTCACAGGGGCAGGTCAGGTGAGCACCATGTGTTCTGAGCAGAGCTGCTGTGTAGGCTTAGCAACATCTTTTTTTTTTTTTTTTTTTTTTTTTTTAGCTCTAATTCATAAATTTAGTATATTGTTCTCACTCTCAATCATTTGCTGAACCGCTTTATGAAACTAGGGTCATGAAGTGGATGATACCTATTTCAGCCAAGACTGGGCGAAGGTGGGGTACAACCGGGTGGGGTATACAGCTCACCAGATCATCGGTGGGCCAGCACACACACACATACACACACACACAAACATTTACACCCATGCCTAGGGGCAACTCGGAACAGAGAGTTAGCCTAATGTGCATGACTGTGAGAGGAAACTGGAGTACCCGGATTAAACCCATGCAAGTGGAGGAAAACCATGCAAACTCTATACAGACAGCAACCCTAATAGTAAGATTAAACAGTTCAGCAAATAAGGGCTCGATAGAGGGCTGTTCCAATTTCTCCCTTAGGTCGGAGTGTAAATAGATGTGTGCATTGGCCCTGCGATGGTCTGGTGAGCTGTACAGAGTCAACTCCACCTTTGGGGTGGCACCTCACAGTGACCCAAGTAGTATTAAGTGGTTCTACAAAAGAGATAGTAGGAGATAAAGTCTTATCAAAAGGTTGTATCTAAAGGTTTGGCCCATAGCATGCACTATTTAAAAATAATAATCAGTAAATAAAAGACATAGTGCAGTTAGTCTTCATCTTGGACAATGGGTACCAATGTCCTTCAAATGTCCATCTATTTTTGCTTTCTGGTCAGAAGGGGTTTTTTCGAACAACTGATCTCAGATCCTAAGTACAGGGATCCCTCGATACTTCACGCTTCAATTCATGCGGCTTCAGTGCATCGCGGTTTTTTTAAAAAAAAAAAAAAAAACATTCACCAAATTAAAAAATAAGGAAATTAAGGAGGAATAGGGGGAAAGTTAAGGAAAATGCCACAAAACAATGGCAATTATGCTACTCCTACTTTGATCCGACTTTGTGGAATTCGGCGGTCGCATGGGGGGGGGTCTCAGTCCCAGTTAACCGCAGAAAGTGAGGGATCCCTGTACTAGCTTCATCCATTTTTGTTTCACCACATGTTTAGCTGACTCATCGTTTCTAAACCATTTTTCCCTGTCTGACTAGTTTTTATGGCGAGTAGAGTTTAGACCTCTCACGTCAAACTTTCTTGATTGAAATAAATGGTTTTCATGGTTGATCTGAAGTGTTTTCTTTTGTTACTGTTTTTCCTGCAAACCTGCTCTTCGTGGTAACCAGAGCAGACATTAAAAGGTACGTTTCTCCACACATTAAGCCGCATCTTCATGTGTAAGGTTCATAGGGTACAGTTCAGATATGTGCATCCAGAAAAACTCTTTAATCTGGTACTTTATAAATTATTATCGCGGGTAGTGAGAAGGAGATATCACCACGTTGCTTCACAAGTTACTCACTGGGGCCGGGTGACATGAAAACAAATAAAATTACTGTATACAGTGTTTGCACAAAGGCATTTATATGATACACCATGCATTGCACAGGGCTGTAGCAAGACGTTTCTGGGTTTTGAGTCCCTGGCAAGGGTGTTTCTGTGAGGAGGATACATGTTCTTCTCGTGCTGGTGTGGGGTTCCTCTGGGTACTTCAGTTTCCTCCAGCAGTCCAAGGACATACACATTAGGCAAATTGGCTGCTCTGAATTGCCCCTAGGTGTGAGTGTGAATGGTTGTTTGTTTGTTGACCTGCGATGGTCTGGCAAGCTGTGCAAGGTGTACCCCACCTTTGCCCAGTGTCCACTGAGATAGCCTTCAGCCTCCTTTCAAAATGAATAAGATTAAGTGGTTTGGGGAAAAAAGTGAATATGTGCATGAGTGAAGTGTTTTGTTTTGTTTTTAAAAGGCAATTTTCAGAAATTTCCACCAAGTTGTTTATTTATTTATTTATTTATTTGCTTGTGTAAGTGCACAAAATGAGAAACTTGGCTGAGCTGTCATAGTCCAATTATAATTACACTTCCAATCTGACAATCTGTTCCCTGGTTGGCCGGTGTAACATTGCATCTGACTGGAATGAAGTGCTGGGATTTGTGAGGTTATGTTTCTCTCATCATTCTCCATCTCTTATGATACTTCATCTGCAGGTGTTTGGTGGATGTGTGCCCTGTTGAGGAACTTGAAGCCCATAAAATTGAGATTAGGGAGCAGATCCCACAAAAGGAGGAGTCTCCACCAGAGCCACCTCCTCCAAAGGAATCTGCTCCTGCAAGTCAGACCGAGACAGAACATGTAGAACCACTAGAGCCAGCTGTCCAACCAGAACCTGATGGAGAAGATCATGCAAAAGCAAAGAGCCCTTCTTCACCTGTAGCATCATCAGTTGTTAAAAGTCCATCACCTGTAGTGTCCACAGTTGTGACCATTCAGTCTGAAACAGCTTCTTCAGTTCTCTCTCCTCCAGCTGTTATAGAGGTAATAAAACAAACGATGGCAGTATTAAAGGATTGTTAATATTTATTACTATAAGTATAGATTCCTGTTTCAAATCGCAGTATTCTCATGAATCAAAATTTGGCATTTGAAATTAGATTTTTCTGATTTATGAACTGTTAATCTTTGACACCTAGAGGTTGGTGATGTACCAATGACGATTTTGAAGATGCGACCGTGTATTTTATTTTTTTTTTCTACAGACTGTTGAGACTGTTGGTTTCTCTTTTGCAAATGCAATTGGGGATTGGTGTCTCAAGAATAGGTAGCTCCTGCTATCACTGAAAGTGAGCGGAGCAGGAGCTCTTAAAGTGGTTCCCGATCACCTGTCCGTCCATCTGTTTGAATTGTTATTGTGATAACTGTGAAAGGAGATGACATAGGATCACCAAAGTTGGTGTATGAGACCCTCCCCAGGATCAAATAGGGTGGGATTGGATGAGGGTGTTTCAAGGTCACAAGGTCATTTTTTCTATATTCAGCTTGTCAAGTCTTTTTAGTGCAATAACTTTGAAAAGAAATGATGCAGAGTCAGCAAATTTGGTGGACGGGTTTCCCTTAGAAAGGTCTTGGTGGGGATTGTATATGGGTGAATGTATATCTACTATTTCAACTGGAAGCAGAACATAAAGCTTTACAGGTGGTGTGTGTCCAGGTGGTAGGCTCTCTCTGTGACATAATCACAGTGTGTAGGTCATGTGACACACTGGTGGGACAGCGTGAAAAAGAGACAAAAGGACAGAGTCTGGCTCTCGCGTCCAGCTCACTAATAGTCTGCTCATTACATGACACATTCCATAATTGGGACTTAAGTAAGGATTACCTTTCTAGGGATTGTTATTCTGCAATAAGAACCATCGGTTGTTTTTATTTATTTGCTATAAGTCTGATGGTCCAGAGATTGCTATTTTTACAAATTAATCATGTTATCTCTCCACAGGAAGATGAAGCACTTAAAGAGGAATGTGGAGGTCAGTATTGATCATCAGGACACAGTGAACATGCGTCATTAATCTGAAATAGCAAACATTCTTTTGATACTGGAGATATTTTTCTACACATTTTTTGCACTGTGCAATGCAAGCAGCCCATTTGCAATAACATCCAAGACATGCTTATCTGGCTGCCGGCAGCACTAGCTACTTGTTCTGTAGGAAAGAGCTAGATGCTTTGCTTTCCTTGTGCGTCCCAGGACATCCAGCCACAAAAAAAAAAAAAAAAAAAAAAAAAAAAAATCAACTTCATCTCACACAAATCACCCTCTCAGCCTCAAAACCTCTAAACCAGAATTGTGCCTCAACAGGTTTTAGACTCAGTAAGACTTTGTGTATACAGCAAAACATAGACCTGGAGTTTGTAGCTAGTGCGTTGAAGCATAGCGCATACTCAGAGAACACAAAGCATAAGACAGTCAGTCCACCATACAGACTCCTGTTTCCAACTAAATCCAAATTGCTCCAACCTGAATCATGTACAAAAACGCAAGCAAAGATTCTGTGATGTGCCTGAAGGCTGTTGCTGTAGTTGCAGCAAGTACTGTACGTATGACCTGTTTGTTCCCAATGTGTTCATCTAAAGACAGTTCTCGCTTTACGTTTATTCGCCTTACGTTTTTTCGATTTTAGGTTTGAACTGACTGTAAAAAAATTTGCAAAAAAAATTTTTTTTGTAAGTCAAATTTTGAGTTTAGCGCACTCTCCATAGTACGAGACGTTCAAATGCTACTTACGCATGATGCTGCGTCCATTGTTTACATGGCGTTGCGTTCGTTGTTTACAAACTACAGACTGAACGGGCCTTGCTTTTTCCCAGTTCACCGCGTGTTACCTTCGTGTTAAGACGTCGTCTCTGTGTTCTTTGTGTTTACACTGTTTTGTGTATTTGTAACCCTAAGCAAATATGGTTGATCAGAAACGTAAGCCTACTAGTGATAGCGGTAATCAGAATCAGTGGGAATAAGTGAATTTGATTCAAATTCATTTATTTGAAATTATTTTGCTTGAATTTAATTTATTTGAAATTAATGTTGATATTATTTTCCAATGTTATGTTTATAATAATTGATTTAGGGGTTTTATTAGATACGGTAATGGTATTTATGGATGTGTAGTACAGTATGAACGGTCATACGTCACTGGAACGTACAGTAACAACTTACGGGTTTTTTCACCTTACGTTCAGCCGTTCGGAACGTAACTAAAACGTAAAACTCATAAATTACCAGTCAGTCTTGAGGTATAAATCTGAAACTGTTTCACCACAAAGCTGAATGAACTCATCAACCATTACCAAATTTGATGAAGATAAATGCAAGGCAACATGGTGACACAGTGGAAAGCACATCTTCCTGTCAGTAAGATTCTTGGGTTCAAGTCCCAGGCTTGGCTCTGGACTTTCTGTGTGGAGTTTGCATATTTGTCTAGTACTTATGTGGGTTTCATCTGGGTTATCCAGTTTCCTCCCAGCATTCAAAGACGTGTACTTTAGGCTGATTAACTGTTCCAAAATTGCCCCTAAGTGTGGATATGATTTTTAATGGTTGTGGGTTGCTTGTCAATGATCTGGCAAATTTGTTCAGGGTGTTCTCTTACTTCGCCCAGTGCCAGTTTAGCTTGGTTTCAGATTCAGATTTTAAACAACATTAATAGTCATTTGTCAAATTTCTTAATCCTACTAAGTAAGAGAGGGATGTTCCAAATTGCCTCTAGGTGGGAGTGTAAACGGTTGTATATGTTGACTTTGTGATGGACTAGCAAGCTATTCAGGGTGTACCATCTTCACCCAGAGGTGGCTGATAGGCTTGTCATGGCGAAACGTGTCCAGCTCCCGACGCAAGAGTTCCAAACTCATTTTAAATGTGTTTATTTAGCATTTAGAAAAAGACGAACTTTCAGTCATTCACACAATAGAAATTGTTCCGAGTAAAAAAATCCCAGATCCGAACTGCAGTTCCCGAGCAGCTTGTTCAACGCTGATTGGTCTACAATGGCATTATGTGACAGTTTGACCTTGTTTTGATTGGTTCCTTATGACATGATGTATCAATTCATAATCTAACATGCATTGAGTTGGCCTTGAATGGTTCCCCATTGTTTAGGGCGGCCATTTTGTTTTCTTATAAAGGTCAGTCAAGCAATAGCCGTACAGTGTCAAATGGTCGAAATAAAATAATCTAACACTCACTTCAGTGGATACACTCCTCATACAACAGCCATATAAATCATCCAATACAATTTAGTTGTGCAGAGAATCATACAATTGCTATTTGATAGGTATAGTGATCAACAACTTAAATATAAATTAATTTAAATTAATTAAGTTGAGGGCAAAAACAAGTTTAGTTGCATAATATATTAATTCATTCATTTTCCGAACTGCTTAATTCTAATTAGGGTCACAGGGAGGCTGACACCCATCTCAGCCAACTCTGGGATACACCCTGGAAAGCTTGTCAGTCCATTCCAGGGCTAACATACAACACACATACACATACACACAACTATTTATAATCACATCTAGTGGTGATTTGGAACAGCCAATTAGCACTGTGCATGTTTTTGGACTGTAGGAGAACAACGAAGTACCTGGAATAAACCCACACAAGTACGGGAAGAACATGTAAACCCCACGCAGAAATTCCCTTGCCCAGGTATCATACTCGAGAGCTTATTGCAGTGAGGCAGACGTGCTAGTCACTGTGCCGCCCCCAGCTTGACTTAGTATTACCTTTTAAAGGAGTGAATAATTTGTTTTCTATACAGTGAATTGTAAACAGTGACACAACATTGTCAATGTGAGCAACGTTCTTAGTTCTGGAGATTTGGTTATTGTTACCTCTTGAAATCTAGATCAAAAATATGCAAAATGCCAGCGCGTGCTTGCTTCTTAAATGGTCTTCGATTCTCAGAAGGTCCTCATGTGAACGTAGAAGAGGTCGATGATGGAGTCATTCCTGCTGTACCGCAAATTATTGAACCCCAGGAGTCAAATGGTGTCACCCTGTCTGTTCCTGTTCCTGTGATGGCCACCCAGGGGTAAGCCTTACTGGTGTGATAGACAGCAGTTTAGCTGCATTAAAAAAATTGCAGTGAGTAGTGAAGGTGTCTGGAATTGTATTATCAACAACCTGGTAACACATCATCCGTATTTATCTTTACCTTGTACAGCAAAGCAGTACACATTGAGTGAGTCCTAACGGCTTCATTTACATAACGCTTCATTGTAATTTTGGCACCAATGGTTGTGTTCCGCTGGTTTTCTTTTAGCTTATACTGCATGGTTGTTTGTTTGTTTGTTTGTTTTTTATTCAGGAGGGTTTCCCGGCCGGACGAGCAAGTTGAAGAAGAGGAGGAAATGGAGAAGGAGGTAGATCTGATTCCCCAGCGTGGCCTCCTTACTGTGGAGGAAGAGTGAGTGAATAGCCTTGTCAAACAAAAACTACACACAACAAGCTCACAATGAACAGAATTTTTGTTGATTGGAGAACTGAACAGATATGCATTGTTGGGCGGTTCTATATTTTTTCCGCCATTTTGACACTTTATTCCATAATCACGCTCTGTGATGTGGGAAGCACTTAACCACACACAGATACAGACGCCCACACACACAGTTTGGAGCCGGAACACGGTTACACTATTGCATGATACACTGCTCTCTTTGGTTACTGCCTTTGCCTGCGAGCACACAGTAAACATAAATAAATAACTTGCCAGTATTTAGATATATACAGTATGAGATTCATCACGTTACCTGTTGGCTGCAACAGAATTCTCTCCTTCTACAGCTGATTACGCCCTCGCTGATGTTTTAGAGTCCATTCCAGCATTGGCTTAATGATTAGATTTCCAAGCGAGGAGGAAACCTAATGAGGACAAAGCACGGAGTCAATAGGATAACCGCGATAAATGTAACCCAAGCTTGCTGAATGGGTTGGAGTTAGGAAATTACTGCGAATATTTTGTTAATGTGTTTACAGCACGTAATCACGATATCAGGTCGAGGCCCAGCAACATTATGTTGAACTAAAATGAAGACACTTTATTTTGTGACCTGAATGTACCGAATGAGCAGGTTATCACATCAATGGACTTTTTTTTTGCCTGATGGGTATGGATATAAAATTGAGGTTCAAATAATAAAAGAGCAGTTCAGGAAGGAATCATTGCTTTCCGTTCCAAATTTTTTAGATGGAAAAAATAGACCACAGGGGTCCAGATGCTCCTTGCAAAAGGCACATTTCATAATACGCCAATATAGAAGAAGTATAACACGTTTAAAAAGCCATAGCTTCAACCCACAGCAATGTCCGAACACCTAATATACAGTTTTTCTCCTGTGACCTTGAAAAGTAGATCAAGGTCACTCGCATAAAAGTACATTCTATCACTCAAAGTCGTGAGCCAGCATACCAAGTTTGAAAGCCCCAGTTTCAGCACACAGCAAGTTAATATATATATATATATATATATATATATACTGTATATATTTTTACATTTACAGAATTTGGCAGACGTTCTTATCCAGAGCTACTTACAATTATCGTTTTGTTTTTTTTTCACACAAGTGAGCAATTGAGGATTAAGGGCCTTGCTGAAGGGTCCAACAGTGGTGATAGTGGGATTGAACCACTGATCTTTAGAGCAGCAACCCTTTGCCTTATTCACTAAGTCAGGGGTCCCCAACCACCGGTCCACAGACCGGTGCCGGTCCGCGGCTCAATTAGTATCGGTCAGCAGAAAAAATAATTCATTACTTCTGTTTTATTTACTATTTGAGTCTGAATTAATTTTATTTTTGAAAATTCTTTTATTTTGAAAAATGACCGGATTCTCTCGGTTACATGTCGGTAATTTGAGCGCTAAAATGTAACCCACGAGGGGACAGCACACGAACAGAGGCGAGTTGGACATGTTTCAAACAATAGCAGGGATTTTGGGTGAGACTGAGCCTGAGCCTTCATTGTCCCCGCTGGTGCACCATCACCTGTGTTTTTGGGGTTTTTTTGTTTTTTTTTAGAAAAGTTCAAGCTCTACTTCCCAACCAACTTTATTTCAGCTGTTGAAAAATAACATTCATGGAATGTTTATTATTATTATTATTATTATTATTATTATTATTATTATTATTATTATTATTATTGTTGTTGTTGTTATTATTATTATTACTATTATTATTATTATTATTATTATTATTGTTGTTGTTATTATTATTATTATTATTATTATTATTATTATTATTATTATATTTTATATGAATAAATGATGTTTACAATATAAACAATTTATGACACTCCCCCCACCCCACCCTCTCACCCCCGGTCCGCGGTGATAAAAAGGTTGTGGACCCCTGCACTAAGCCACCACTGCCCTCACGTCTGAAAATTAAAGTGTGAAGGACAGATGGAAAACGATCCCTACAGCTCCTGAGCCACTTTGTCGGCGGGAGGTAATAAATGTTGAAATGAGAAGTCTGTCGAAATAGTGCCACAGTGATTACGTTCCGTAATCCAAGGAAATGGTGCTCCAAGTAAATACAAGAACAGTTGTTCCTCCAGGCAGTATCTATTTTCAGTGGTCGGATCCAAACTCTAATTATATTCTTAAGGCCTTATTTTGGCAGTTGTGGATTGAAACAGTGCATGGGTCACCTGACCTGAACACAAGAAAAGTAGAATTTAAAATGTGTAATGGTTTGAGATTGGTATTTGTACTTGCTTATACTTGTTTTCGTTTTTTTTTTAATTATTTGATTGTTTTGTCATTTTTGTGCCAGAGAGTCTGAGCGTCCTGTCTCTTCGATCAGTCAGACGAGCATTGTGGTTAGCGAACGTCTGCAGGAGTTGGTCAAGATGTTTAAGGAACGAACTGAACGAACGAAAGAGAGGCTGGTTGATCCAGATGAGTCTGAAGAAGAGAGTCCCTCAGCAAGTGAGTAGATCTGTCTGTTTCGAATGGATGACAAATTAAATTCGGGTGAATTATTCAATCCCTTAAATTAGCATTAAAGTGATATTTTTATAAAGCTATCTTTACACTGCAGTTATTTTTAAGTCTGACATTGCTGCCACAGACACAAATAACACACTGTAAAAAAAAATAATCAAAATTAATCTCAAGTTGTCCCGCGAGTGCAGCTAACTGGGTTATCAAAGGCCGGCCATGTCGCTCACTGTCTGTGGTGCGAGGCTGTAAAAGAACCATTGCTGACTTTCGTCAAGAGCAGCGGTATAGCTAGCACCAGCATATTTCTGCCCTGCGATGGCCTGGTGAACTGTCCAGGGTGTACTCTGAACATGCCCAGAGTCGGCTGAGATGGACGCCAGCCTCCCCGCGACCCTAATTAGGATTAAGCATTCAGAAAATGAATCTCAAGTTGTGAGTTGAGGTCAGCCGGGCACGGTGGTATAGTGGTTAGCACCTCCTCGTCACAGCAAGCAGGTACTGGTAGGAGCCCGGTGTTGGGCGAGCGTGTTTCTGTGTGGGGTTTGTATGTTCTTTCTGTGCTTCCGTAGGTTTCATCTGGGAGCTACGGATTTCCTTCCACAATCCAAAAACATGCAAATTAGACTAATTGTATTTACTAGATTTCCTGTTGGTGTGAACCTGAAAGGCCCTCTGATGGTCTGGTGAGCTGTTCAGGGTGTACCTATAAAATAAAAAAGAAATAAAAGATTTTTAAAAAATAAAGATCGTTCAGACTCAGATATAAAGAATAAATTAAACAGAAATAATGAATTATTTCTTCTGCGGACTGGTACCAATTGAGCCTCGGACCGGTACCAGTGGTTGGGGACCAACCTGTAATAAAGGATAAAGCAATTTATTCTGGGTTTACACTGGATCAGGATGTCTACAATATCCCCGATTCAAAAAAAAAGCCTGCATGATATATGAGCACACCTGGAGCACAATTTGGGTGTAAAAACGAGTCAGGGTCCATCCAAGAGATGAAACCTGAACCAATCATATTTCCAAGTTCATCAAGATCCTCTACGATGATGCATCAAGAGGTCTGTTACGCTCTATTAATGTCTCTTCAGCTCTACTGCCGTACTATGATTCTGGTATCAAATCGTAATACACCATAAAAATTGCGGCGAATATTTTGCTACGATCAGCGAGATCATCATGAACCAATCCAGTTCACTCAAGATCATCCCAATTTGATCCCATGACCCCGTCAGCTTTTTATAAGTCTCTCAAATCGTGGCGATCACTGATACCATGCCCCAGTGAAAACGCAGGGTTAGAAACGTAAATGAAAATGAATGAGTTGAGATTGACAATACAGTATTAACATGTGATGACATCATTGACAGCTGCTATACTGCCATGATGAATGCTCTGACATTTCAGAAATTTCAGTTCATCAGTTCATTTTCTGTACCCGCTTAATCCTAATTAGGGTCGCGGGGAGGCTGGCGCCCATCCCAGGGCAGAGTACACCCTGGACAGCTCGCCAGGCCACCGCTGGGCACAAACACACCGACGGCTTTGCAGCCTACTCTTGTTGAAAGACAGCAATGGTTCTTTTACATGCCTCACACCATAGACAGTGAGAGACATGGCCGGCCTTTGATAACCCAGTTAGCCGCACTGGGGGATTTCAGAAATTTTTTAATTTAAATTTTATAAACATCTCCGATAGCCTGGTGGGTTGTCCAGGGTGTACTCTGCCCTCACCCAGAATTGGCTGAGATGGGTGCCAGCCTCCCCGAGACCATAATTAGGATTAGCGGTTAAGAAAACGAATGAATGAATTTTGTAGTTAATAGTGAATTTAATTTCTGATATTGTGGTGAATCCAGAACGCATCGTATAGTCACAAATACAGTAGGGGCAATCGTGAACTATAAACAAAATAGTCCTCATTTACTTAATCTCTCTTTATATAATGAATCTGTTCACGTGGTGGAATTTTATGATTGATCATATAATCTGACATGGAGAACACGTTATCACAGTCTGTTAAGGAGTTCGAGTAAAATTCCTTCCACATTTTTTCTCTGACTGTAATTTTTGTTCATAAATATTATGCGAATGTACGGTTTCAGGGTTGAGAAGCACTTTTGAGATTTCTCTTTGCTTGCATGTACAGCACCGAGCAAAAAGGCTGCTGCTGCTGCTCCTCCTCCTCCTCCTCCTCCTCCTCCACCTCCTCCCACTGAGGAGCAACAAGATGTTCCTGCTAGTGATGAGAGTGAAGAAGAGCAGTTCCTGGAGTTCATGGGCTACCAAGTCAAAGTGCCCAAAATGCCCCCAATGCCAGATTGGCTGAGATCGATTGTGGCGTATCGTTTCCCTTCCAGCATCGATCCCTACACCGGTGAGGTTCTGCTTAGTGTTCCTGACTTATAGCAATATGCTAGTCTATCATGCTAGCAATCTTTGACTGAATATGTTCACTAGAAATATGCTACTAATTACACAATTGATTGTTAATCTTTGTAAAAGTACTGTGAGGACAGTGTAAGGTTTTCTATGAACGTCCTCTTTGCAAAATTCAAAAACTTGTTGACCTTTCACTGTTACGCAAAGTCTAAGGAAATTTGTGTGGACTTTCATTGTTGACTTTCAAGAGCCGGCTGCACAGCCGTCGGCGTGTTTCCGCCCTGCGATGGCCTTTGCAAGCTGTCCAGGGTGTACTCTGCCCTCGCCCGGAGTCGACTGGGACGGGCGCCAGCCTCCCCGCGACCCTAATTAGGATTAAGTGGTTACAGAAAAAGAACTGAACTTTCATTGTTGACTTTCAAGAGTAGGCTGCATAGCCATCAGAGTATTTCTGCCTTGCGATGGCCTGCCTGTCTGTCCATGGTATACTCTTCCCTCAACCAGAGTCGGCTGAGATGGTCCCAAACCTCCCGCGACCCTAACTAGGATTAAGTGGTTCAGAAAATGAATGAATGAATGTTAGCACACTGAGAAATATACTAGAGTGTATGAGTAGGTGGAATTTCTGTTGTTTTGTTTCATGGCTTTGCGTTTGTCTGTTTTCCCCCCTGACAGATATTATCTATGTGGTTTGGCTGTTTTTCGTGATGTGTGCATGGAACTATAATGTGTGGTTGATTCCTGTGCGCTGGGCTTTCCCGTATCAAACCCCAGAGAACATCCACCTGTGGCTGCTAGCTGACTATTTCTGTGATGGCATCTACATCTTGGACATTATGGTCTTTCAGCCCAGGTTACAGTTTGTCCGTGGGGGAGACATAGTGGTGTGTAGCATAACACCAACATAGTTAAGCATATGATTTCACAATTTACATTAAACAATGCAAAACTAATGTTGTTTAATGTTCTAGCATCAATTTTTAAAGTTTGTATATAGTGTTTATTAATATCCATGTGTCTGGATGTTTGTGTTGCAGTGTGATAAAAAAGACATGAGGGAACATTACATGAAAACAGAACGATTTAAGGTACCGAAGCGACTGCCTTTAAAGGAATATTTTTTACAAAAAAAAACATGAAGCGGATTGTACAAAAGACTTTTTATTAGATTCGTTAAATTTGTAATGTAATGAACAATTAAACAAGGAATGGAAACCCACAATACATTCTTTAAGTATATGACAAAGGTGTATAAATATGGGGATTTTTGTTGCTGTTGTTTAAATTATGAAACAAAAAATATATAAGATTATTTAAAAAAATAAATAAATAAAAATTAGAGGCCACTGAAATGGGGTCTTATTGGTCTGTGGGACTCCTGAGGCAGCACCGCGGTACCAGCAGGCCAAACGTGCCCTAACCCAAGCTGTCGCTGATGCAAAATCTCTGGCGTAGGAGGAGTTCGGTGAGGGCCTATAAAGTGACTATCAGTTGACCTTGAAAAAGTTCTGGACCACCAGTTGATGCCTCAGAAGGGGGAAGCAGTTCTCCACAAATAGAAGTAGGGAGCAGCTCACCTCGACTGGGGATGCTATCAGGAGGTGGAAGGAATGTACTTTGAAGACCTTCTCAATACCACCAACACCCTCCATGGAGGAGAAAGACCCTGGTGGTTTGGGTGGGGGTCCATCCATCACTGGAGCAGATGTCACTGCGGTAGTCAAAAAGCTCCTCGGTAGTTGGGTTCTAGGGGTGAATGAGATCCACTCTTAATATCACAGGGCTCTGGATGTTGTTGGACTATCTTAGTTGACACATCTGTGCAACATCACATGGTCATCAGGGGCCATACCGCTGGATTGGCAAACAGGGATGGTAGTCCCCGTTTTTAAAAAGGGGCGCTAAAGGGTGACTTCCAATTATTCACATTCCACAGGAATCACATTCCTCAGCCTACCCGGGAAAGTCAAGAGTACTGGAGAGGAGAATCCGACTGATGTTTGAACCTTGAATTCAAGAAGAAAAATGTGGTTTTCTTCCTGGCCATGGCACTCCCGTCCACTCTAAACAGTCTACAGGGCCCTGGAGGAGTATGGGAGTTTGCCCAATCTAGCCACATGTGTTTTTGTGTCTTTAGAGAAGGCTTTCAAATGTGCCCCTTGCACTATCTTGTGGGGTGGGCTCTGGGAGTATGAATTACCGGACCTGTTGCTATGCGCCATTTGATCTCTGTATCACCAAAGCCAGAGCTTGGTCCGCATTGGAACCAACAGGTTGAATTGATTTCCGGTGAGTGTTGGAGTCCACCAAGGCTGTCCTTTGTCACCGATTCTGTTCATAATTTTTATGGACAGAATTTCTAGGCACAGCTGCGGAGTTCAGGGGTTCTGGTTTGGTGGCCATAGGATCTCATCTCTGCTTTTCGCAAGTGATGTTTTCTTCATCAAATCAAGACCTCCAGCTCTCATGGGAGCGATTCATAGCAGAGTGCAAAGCAGCCGGGATGAGAATCAACACCTCCAAGTCCGAGGCCATAGTTCTCAGCAGGAAAAGGGTGTAAGACAACCTTCAGTTCTAGAATGAGGCCCTGCCCCAAGTGGAGGAGTTTAAGTATCTCAGGCTCTTGTTCACGAGTGAGGAAAGGATGGAGTGGGAGATCAACAGGCAGAACGCTGCAGCCTCTGCTGTAAAACAAAGCTTGTACCAGTCCGTCGTGATAAAAAGGGAGCTGGCAAGCTCGAAATTTCCCAGTTGATCTGCGTGCCAAAGCTACTTTTAAGCTGCAAAATATTTGCTTACATGTGGGATTGTAAAACATGTTGATGGAAATTTCAAAATGCACATAAAATTTGCTTTAGATGTTTTTGTATCACAACTCTACTATGATCACTCCTAAACAATACAGATGGAATTCAGGTTGTGAAAGTAAAGGTGCTACATGCTACTAAATAAAAGCAAATCCAGGCTTAATAGAGACGTCTATTTGGAGCTCCGCTTTCAAACAGTGCCTATATTGATATATTAGATAAGATTTCCACACAAGCTGTTTGCTTGTCGAGTGTTTGATTGATATCTGAATGTTCCAGATGGACATGATTAGTCTGTTCCCCCTGGAAATTCTGTACGTTTTCACAGGAGTTAAATCCGTTCTGCGCTTCCCGCGTCTTTTAAAGGTAAAACTGGCTCTACTATACACAGCTTACACGGCACTTGAATACATGTATAGCTGTCTAAATAATGAAAATAAACTCTTTAATTAAATGCTCATCTAAAACGATAGACATCTGCTAAATAAATATCGTATTTAATTTACCATTCTGACAGAATATTGATATTGCTGCTCATTCTTTCTTTTAGTACATGGCATTCTTTGAATTTAATGATCGTCTGGAGGCGGTGATGAAAAAGGCCTACATTTACAGGTAAGCCTGTGGTACATATTACAGGGATCCCTCACTTTACACGGATAATGGGGACCGAGAGACATATACACACACACCCCGCAACTGCCGATTTTCACGAAATAGGATCAACCCCCCCCCCCGACTGATGTATACATACATGTATATCATTCAGTTCATTTTCTGTAACCGCTTCATCCTAATTAGGGTCGCGGGGAGGCTGGTGCCCATCCCAGCCAACTCAGGGCGAGGGCAGAGTACACCCTGGACAGCTCGCCAGGCCATCGCAGGACGCAAACACGCTGACGGCTTTGCAGCTACTCTTGTCGAAAGTCAGCAATGGTTCTTTTACATGCCTCACACCATAGACAGTGAGAGACATGGCCGGCCTTTGATAACCCAGTTAGCTGCACTGGGGGGGACAGTGACAACCTTGTGGAGAGTGGGACTCGAACCCCCAACCTTTGGATCAGCGATCCGGCGCCTTATACCACTAGACCACCACTGCCCCTCATACATGTATATGTGAATGTAATATCAATAAATACATATTCAACACTATAAGTGCTTATAATAACAAATAAACATTCAAAAATAATGCATAAGATGTAAATAAAATATAAATACACACAAAAATGCGCACCTCACCTAAAAATGTAAGTAGTTTTGATGGGAGGTTTTGGGTTGTTTTTTGTTTTTGTTTGTTTGGGTTTTTTTTTTTTTTTTTTTTGCATAATTGGCCTTATCTTTGTGGCATTTTCCTTAACTAACCCCCCCCTCCTTCCTTAATTTCCTTATTTTTTTAATTCGATGAATATTTGAAAAAAAAAAAAAAATTCAATGCACTGAAGCCGCATGTATTGAAGGGCGAAGTAGCGAGGGATCCCTGTATATGATAATACCATATACTAAAACATGTCTATATTTTTCTATTATATGGCTATGGAGCTGTATGGTGGCGTAGTGGTTAAAAGTCCTTCTTACAGCTTGAAGGCTCTAGATTCATGTCCCGGGATCATCAAGGGCATTTCCAAGTGGAGTTTGCACGCTTTCCCCATACATGTATGGGTTTCCTCCGACAGTCCAAAAACATGCATGTTAGGTTAATTAGCTGTAGGCATAAGTGTGAGTGTGAAGAGTAGTGTGTGTTAGCCCTGTAATGGACTGGTGAGCTGTTCAGTGTACCTTGCCTTCATCCAGAATCAGCTGTGATAGGCTCCAGCCCTCCAGTGAGCCTAATAAAGAATAAAGATGGAGGCATTAAACCATGAACTATAAAATCCCAGAGACACATCTGTAATAATTACACTCCTCCACCCTCTTATGAAAAACTAATCCAGGTTAATAGGGTGCTGCTCTTGTGTCCTGACATTTCTCAGAGTGATCCGGACCAGTCTGTACTTGCTCTACTCGCTGCACTGCAACGCCTGTCTATTTTACTGGGGTTCTGATTATGAAGGCCTTGGATCCACTAAATGGGTGTATGATGGCAGAGGCAACAGGTGACTCCATTAGCATGCATGCTAATGTGTGGTTATCGCATGTGTGGTTATCTCAAAATCATTCCCAAAAACATCTCTCTCTCTCTCTCTCTCTCTTTCTCTCTCTCTATCTCTCTCTCTCTGTTTTCAACATGCAGTTATATCCGCTGCTACTACTTTGCTGTAAAAACTCTGATCACTATCGGAGGTCTCCCGGACCCCACAACGGTCTTCGAAATTGTGTTTCAATTGGTCAATTACTTTGTGGGTGTGTTCGCGTTCTCAATCATGATTGGTCAGGTGGGTGGAAAAAAAAGCACAGCAACTGTACCAAGGATTTTCAGAAATCATAAAATGACGTAATTAATAAAAATGAGGTGTTTGTGCATAGATGAGGGATGTTGTAGGAGCGGCTACCGCAGGTCCGGCATACTACAGGTCGTGCGTGGACAGCACAGTAAAGTACATGACTGCCTACAGAATCCCACGTGAGGTTCAGAACAGAGTCAAGACCTGGTATGACTATACTTGGCAATCGCAAGGCATGCTGGGTAAGAACTAATCAAATGGAGTTGCTTAACGAAATCTGGCTGAAATTCTATGAGAATAAATAAATTCAACATGGAGTTGTCATTGTAGGAATAAACATGTTGTTGATCAGTGTTTATTAATGATAAACTGATTAGTTGTCGCTAAACAGTATACTTAGTTTATATAGCGTGTAGCTTTTAGCATAAAATTGCTAAAAAAGGTTCAGGGAAAAACTGCAGATGACACCATGAAGAAACCTGAGAGCAACCAGACCGCAATACCAAACAGTTTATGCCACTTTTTTTGAGAATCCAGAGTCTTCAATTCTTCTCCATTGCTGAATTAAAAAGTAAATAGTTTAGCAAAATCTCCATTCTTGT
Organism: Plotosus lineatus; assembly: GCA_024760905.1. Classification (NCBI taxonomy): domain Eukaryota; kingdom Metazoa; phylum Chordata; class Actinopteri; order Siluriformes; family Plotosidae; genus Plotosus; species Plotosus lineatus. Next base: position 123,751,348 of record CM045728.1, on the reverse strand, counting down.
TCAGTAGGCTTTCAACATGCGTCAATCCCATTCATGTAAAGAAAATCTGGCAAAGATCATTTTGCTTTGTCATCTTCACTATGAGTCGCAGGCCACCCTTTCTCTTTTTTTGGACTCATTTTCGGTTACAATCAGCCCAACTAACTAGCGTTAGTGAATGAGAATGGTAATCCACTGTTACAGGAAAGTTCAAGATGAAAATCTACGCCATACAGTCAAAGGACAAGAATGAGGAACCACCTCCCATAGTACATCTGTCATCACCCTTCACCCCTGGTTTATGGTAGTAATAACTTTTGTTTTATTCCATGAACTGCTCAGAAGATATTCCCGGAATTATACCTAGTAATACTGTCAAATAGAGCACTCATTTACAAAAAAGATAACTGTCAAAAATAACAAAAAGGACACGGTGATTTGAAGCAGCACATTTTAAACATTTTAAGGCAAGTCTGCAATAATTTAGATCAGAGCTGAGGTCAACTTCATTTTCACTGAAGGCCACATCTCTAAATTTCAAGGTTAATAAGGGCTGAATAATTCCTCAACATGTGTTCAGAAAGGGAAAACAAGAAATGTGCATGGCCATATTATTAGTATACGCATTTTCCCTTGTTTCTTTTATTCACTTTCCTTTTCTGACACTGAGTAAAGTAATCTAGTGCAAAGCTAGCATGCAATCTTTCCCGAGTCACGAATGGCTCTTTATTTGAAATAGGTTGGCTCCATCTAGTGGATTAATGCTGAATTACTTACATTTCATGGTAATGATTGATGCAAACAACGTATGCTGATCATATACCTTAAAAGCTTTCAAACACTACTAGTATATAAAATGAGTTGGAGGAGTGGCTTTGGCCTTGAGTTTGGCACCTGTGATTTAGATGCATGCTTATTTCACTGCTTAGCAATATGACTAAACAATAATATTTATACATATACAATGTCCTGACTAATGAGAGTTGATGTGAAGGGAACATTGGGTTGTGTTTTCATGGTATGATCAAGGCTGGGTGATTTCCCTCACCGTGCATAGACTGTAGACGAATGTATCTCTTTGTGCAGATGAACAGGAGTTGCTCATACAGCTGCCTGATAAGATGCGTCTGGACATCGCCGTGGATGTCAACTACAACATTGTCAGTAAAGTGGCTCTCTTCCAAGTGAGTCACAGACTTAAATGCACACTTGTATGCAACAGAATGATGAACAGATGTGCAGTATACTTTCCATAAATAAAGGACACGCAAAGAGTAATTCAAAGCAGTTTTAAAGAGTGCTAAAATTGATCACATATTCCAGATTGGTGTATATACTCTATGGCAACTGGGGTGGCTTGGTGGCGTGATGGTTAGCAGATCGGCCCCACAGCAAGAAGGTCCTGGGTTCGAGTCCTGAGCTCAGCAAGGAAGTTTCAGTTTGCAGTCTGCATGTTCTCTCTGTGCTTGTTAGGGTTTTCTCTGGGTTTACCAGTTTCCTCCCACTGACAAAAAGGCATGCACATGAGAATAATTACTTGTGCCAAATTGCCCCACATAGCTGTGAGTGTCAGTGTGAATGATTACGGATGTGCTGACCCTGCAATGGTCTGGCGCTTGTTCAGGGTTGGCTGAGACAGGATCCAGGCTCTCCTTGACATTAGCAGAATTAAGCGGTTCAGAGAATAATGATGATGAGAACTGTGCTGTGTACACAAGAATCTGATTAGTCCACTTTTTATCATTTTAAAACATTACCCGGTGTGATAAGGCAGTTGTAGTGGGGTGGTAAGGTGCTGGATTACCAATCCTGGGATAGGGGTTCAACCCCAACTGTCAACGGTTGTCACTGCTGTTGTCCCAGTGCAGCTAACTGGGTTATCAAAGGCTGGCCATGTCTCGATCTGTCTATGGTGAGAGGTTCATGTAAAAGAATCATTGCTGACTTTCGTCAAGAGTAGGCTGAATAGTTGTGTGTTTCTGTCCTGCGATGACCTGGCGAGCTGTCCAGGGTGTACTTTGCCCATGTCCAGAATCAGCTGAGGTGGTCGCCAGCCTCCCCACGACCTCCATTAGGATTACTTGGTTCAGAAAATGAATGAATGAATGAATAAATGAATGATGTCCTATGTGGCTAATACATGAATCAAAATGACAGACCCTCACTGTCTTGAACCAGTTAACGTCATCATCATCATCATCATCATCATGACTTTAAAATACTAAAACTTTAAATTTAGTTTCAAAATGCGCTATTATAAAGTAAGGGCGGATTTGTTTTAACATTTCCAGGAAGTATAGACTAAAATAACACTGCTAGCACTTCTGCTCTGCTCAGAGTGCACAGAGCTCACCAGTCCTTCTACCTTCACAGGGTGGCAGGGCTCTCGCTCAGAGAAAGGGTAAGAACCTCGGCCATCCACGTGGAGCTCGGAGTAGGACCACTGCTACTATGCGTTGAGAGAAAACAGTTAAATAGAACTGGAATGGTAATTGAAAAGAATGCTCTGGGGTAGTATTTCAGGCATGTCCAACCTGTAAGAGAGCCCGGGGTCGACCAAGAACATGCTGGATGGACTATGTTTCTGGTTTGGGAATGCCTTGGTGTCCTACTGGAAGAACCAGAGGAAGTGACTAGCTAAAGGGACATCTGAACCTCACTGCTTAGGCTGGTGCCCCCGCGATCTAACTCCAGATCAAGTTGATGATGATGATGATGATGATGATGATGATGATGATGATGATGATGATGATGATGAAGCACAGTGGATGTCGCTAAATTGATTAGCCCTATAGATCGACATCCACTTCCCCTTTGGCAAATAACCTCTAATTATGGGATTACACTCATTTGACTCTCATTTGCCAAATTGCTTAATACTACTATAGAGTCACAGGGAGACTGGCGTCTGTCTCAACCAACACTGGGCAAGGGCACGAATCAACCTGAACACTCCGCCTGACTATTGCAGGGCCTATTAGCTAACACTAGGGGTCACCAACCTTTTTGAAGCTGAAAGCTACTTCTTGGGTACCAATTAATGCGCAGGGCTACCAGGTCAATACACACTTAAATAACTGAAATAACAAATTTGCTCAATTTACCTTTAATTACATGTTATTATTAATAATTAATGATATTCATCAATGTGAAGATATTGATTCGATTAAAAAAAATTAGATGCAGCTCAATGGAGAGTGGCGCTATGGAGCCGCGGGCCTGTTGTCCCATGTTGTAAACAAGCCCACAGGCAACTCGTGTTGTCCATGTGAGCGACCTGGTGCCCATGGGCACCATGTTGGTGACCCCTGGGTTACAGTATACCAAAATTGTGATTGTGAATGGTTGTGTTTGTGTTGGCCCTGTGATGTTCTGATGAGCTGTTGAGGCTTTACCCTGGCAGTGTAAGCTAAGATAGGCTTCCCTGTGACAGTAGTATGATTAAGTGGTTCGGCAAATGAGGAAATGATATAAAAATAACAGCCTATTTCTGTACCTAGTGACAAATTTTAAGTATTAAATGTATTTTATGGATTTATGTGTCTTACTGTCATTCTCAGGGTTGTGACAGACAGATGATATTTGATATGTTGAAGAGACTGAAGTCTGTGGTCTACCTCCCGGGAGACTATGTGTGTAAGAAGGTTAGAGACTTTGTTCAGGCTTAAGAGTTTATACCACAGTACAGTTGAATTCTCAAATCTGATTGGTCAGAAGGTGTTGCCTAGTTATAAGTAACAGCAGTTCTGAAGATAGTTGTATAGAAAACAAAGAACTCAAAGATTCTGAGCTAAACAACTCAACGTGACCACCAATTGACCGCATAACTCAAATAACAATGGCTTATATGCATCTGCTGCCTGTATGGCAGGGTGAGATCGGCCGGGAGATGTACATCATCAAAGCCGGAGAGGTGCAGGTGGTGGGAGGGCCCGACGGTAAAACCGTATTTGTGACATTGAGGGCTGGATCTGTGTTCGGGGAAATCAGGTAAGTGCTCTAACTATTTGATTGCATGATGAATTTCCGTAATTTCAGGGGGGAATGTTTGTGTATACTGAAGCAAATGCGTTTTCCCATCAGTTTGCTGGCTGTTGGTGGAGGGAACAGGCGCACAGCTAATGTGGTGGCTCACGGCTTCGCTAATCTCTTCATCCTGGATAAGAAAGACCTCTCTGAGATCATGGTGCACTATCCAGAGTCCCAGAAAATACTGCGCAAGAAGGCCAAGTGAGGGGAGAGGCACTCTGATGATCTACTTTACTAACCGCTATTGTCATACACACACATGTACATACTGTCAGGGGAAACGACGACCGCGTGGTTTGCTTTTTTAAAATATTTCTTAAGTGCGTATATATATATATATATATATATATATATATATATATATATATATATATATATTCACTGTGAGACAGATGTGATATCCAATCTGTCACCATGTCACCCCATGGCAAACGGAACTGCGTAATCCTAATAAGGGTCGCGGGGAGGCTGGAGCCTATCTCAGCCAACAAGGGGCAAGCGCGGGGTATTACAGAGCCAACACACAACTTTTCACACTCACATCTTTCAGAAATTTGGAACTGCCAATCAGCCTAACATGCACGTGTATGGGCTGTAGGAGGAAACCAGACCACCCAGATGAAATCAATTCAAGCATGAGGAGAACATGCAAACTCCACACAAGCCTCGGACTCGAACCCAGTAGCATCTTGTTGTGATGCAGACATGCTAACCACTACTTTACATTTCTTTTGATTTGCAAGTTAAATTCATTCACTGATTTATTTTCTAAACCGTTTAATCCTAATTTGGGAGATGGGGAGGATGGTGCCTATCTCCACCAACTCTTGCTGACGCGTGGCGAAGGTGAAGTACACCCTGAAGCTTGCCAGGCCATCGCAAGCCCAACACTCACACTCACAGCTAGGATACTTTGGAATAAGCCAATTCGCCTACTGTATCTAATTTTTGTATGAGGGAGGAAACTGGAGTACCTGAAGGAAACCCGTGCAAGCACAGGGAGAACAGTAGAACAGAACTCTACAAAGAAAGCCTGAGCCCCGGAATTGAACCTCATGCTTCATGCTGTTGAAACGGACATGCCAACCACTGCAGCAACCAAGTTAAACTTTATTTAACAAATAGAACCGTTCCCCACGATGGCCTGGCAAGCTGTCCAGGGTGTACCCCACCCTCGCTATGGTCGACTGAGATGGGCACCAGCCTCCCCGCAACCCTAATTAGGATTTGGCGGGTCAGAAAATGAATGAATGAAATATAACCGTATTTGGACATGAGTTGCACATGTATAGGACTTACTGTCAAATAAAACTGAGGTATAAATCATGACAGAGCTCCTTCAATGCTTAAATTATTAGCATGCTAAGTCTCTGACTCCATCGGTTTTGTTACAGAATGTACAGCATCTTTACCTCTATAGTGCTTTCTATCTTCAGAGCTCATTTGTGCGCTTGTGTTACACAGAAAGATGCTAACAAAGGACAAGAAGCCTCCGGAAGAGAAGGGTAAGGAATCTGGTGAGGTGATCCCTGTACGTCCAGAAACACCTAAAATGTTTAAGGCTGCCCTGGAGATCGGCAAAGGAGAAACATTCAGCAAACTGAAAGAGGCCTACAAAGACACTGGAGCCATATTACAGGTGCTTGCTTTGTCTAACTACACTGACTATTGGTTTGGGGAACCCTGCTGGATGGCACTGAGGCTGAATTTATATATACAGTGGTGCCTTGACTAATGAGTGTCTTTTATAACGACTCTTCCATGATACGAGCTTCGGTCCCACCAAAAATCTTCCCCATCCAATGAGCAAAATTTTGATTTACGAGCTCTCCTGGAGAAATGGCTTTTCCGGGCCAGTTAGCCTTGTATTCTTCCGCTTGTATTCCTCCGCACTCCGAAAACGCTTTGTGCAGTGCTTCTCAATTATTTTCTGTGATGCCCCCTATAAGAAGACACCACCACCACCACCACCACCACCACCACACCCCCCCCAGCCACACACGCCCTTCACATGACTATAAATACTGTTTACTGCAGTTCATAACCTTTGCTCAGTGCTTTTTCCCTACAGCTCACTGCCACCTAGTGTAATTGTGCATCCTGTACAGTTGGTGGCAGTTGTGCTCTCACTGTGTTCCTACATCATAGGGAACACAATGAGAGCGTGACTGCAACCTACTGTAGAGGATGCACAATTACACTTAATTCTAGTACAGTATGGCAAAAAAGCATGTTCCCCAAGGTCATACGAACCCCCCACCATCACCACCACCCTTGGCATCACACCGGGCATGCCTCACTATTTGAGAAGCACTGGCCTAGTGGGAGCTCACCACGAGCCTTTCTTCACTGGCATTTGTAGCATGTACATGCACAAAATTCTACTCCTCCTCCTCCTTCTCTGTTACACACCACCTCCTGCCTGCCCACCTGACATCTTCGCTGTAGTCGATGATCGGAAGGGTTAGTTGACTTATTGATTATTCTTGTTTTATTATTATTTATCATTAATTATTATTAATGTTAATGTATATGTATTATTATTATGGAATATTTCTTGTTTTTACATGTTTATCTGTGTTTGTGGCAGGTTATATGAGTTTGGGGGGGGGGGGGGGGGGGGTTGGACCGGATTAATTGGCTTTCTGTTGTTTCCGATGGGAATAATTGTTTCATCTTAAGAGTTTTTTTGGCTTACAAGCTCGCCCTCGGAACGGATTAAATTTCGCAAGTCAAGGTACCACTGTATATATAGCTGCATACATATCGCTGTGGGTGTCTCCCTGTCCTCAGTTACTTCAATGCTGCTGTAAAAATCAGACTAAATCAGGATGGCCCAGTCCAAGCTCCTTTATCCTTCTTTGTTTTTCCAGTGCACGTGCTATTAAATATTAAAAGGTTTTTTGTAAAGAAATTTTGTTTAATTTATTTTCTTTCACCTGAAGCTGACATTGTTTTCAATGCTAGCCTTAGCTTCTTGACACTAGCGGAGTGATAGTAACAACTGCATATCTTGTGTCCAGAGGTGTGATGTTGATGAACAGGTGTCATGAATCAGTCAAGGAAGACAAAATAACAAAAACAATACAAAATCGTACCAGGGTCATGGGGAGGCGGAGATATTAATCACTACATTACCATGTAGCCCCACAATAGAGCACTCACTCAATCATTTGCTTAACCGTTTAATTTTATTATTAAAGTCGCAGGGAATCTGGAGACTATCTCAGCCGATACAGAGCGAAGGCGGGGTATCGCAGAGCCAACACACACAGATATAACCATTTACACTCACACCTAGGGGCAATTTAAAACAGCAAGTTAGCCTAACCTGCATGCCTATGGTCTATAAGAAAGTAGGGTGAAGTATTTATAGCTCGCCAGGACAGTGCAAGGCAACACTCACAGCCATTCAAATTCACACTCACGCCTAGGGGCAATCTGGAACAGCCAGTTATTCAAACGTGCAAACCCCATGCAGCACCACAGAGGTGGACATGCAAACCTCTACACCACCACCATTTAAATAGGGTGCCCAAACCTTTCATACCCACAGTCTATGCTAGATCATTCTGAAATACATTTTTAAAGTTTTCCTTTATGTGTTCTAGTGCGCCTTTCAAACTTACATGATGTTTCTTAGAACTTTTTTGTGTGAATTTACCGCTGGCTTTAATAAAGTATCTATCTATCTGTCTGTCTGTCTGTATGTCTGTCTGTCTGTCTGTCTGTCCGTCCATCCATCCATCTATCCATCTATCTGTTTTAGCCTTATGGCAGCACAGTGGTGTCCACTACAGCCGTGCCTGTGCCCCCTCCCTCACCCATTCACCGTCGCTCTCCCATCCAGCGCACAGTCACGCAGGATGATGAAGACGATGTGGTGGCGGAGACCACGGACAGCACGGTGATCATTCGTATGACCCAACAACAAAAGGGGGAGGAGATTCTCAGTGTTGAAATGGCAGATGAAGAAGATGATAAGGCTGAGATGACTGAGCAAATGGAAAAGAAAGAATAATAAAAGTTCCGATAAAAGTTTTATTATTGTTATTATATTATGGGAAAATATTCTGATAAACTTTACCTTTAGATGTGTGTTAAATGTACAGTGTGAAAACAGTTTGCTGTATCCAGCCGTATATAACAGCGGGTGACATGGCGGCGAAACGGTTAGCTTGTTGCCTCACAGCAAGAATATCTTGGGTTTGAGTCCTGGCTCTGCTCTCGGGGTGTTTCAGTGTGGAGTTTGCACGTTCTACTCGTGCTTGCATGGGTTTGCTTCAGGTGCTCTGGTTTCCTCCCACGGTCCAAAGACATGCACGTTAGACTAACTGGCTGTTTCAGTTTGGCCCTAGGTGTGAGTTTGACTGGTTGTATGTGTTGGCGGGTGTACTTGCTTTCACCCAGAGGTGGTCATGGTCTGGAGAACTGTTCAGGTTGTACTCTGACTTCACCCAGTGTCAGCTGATATAGGCTTCAGTCTGCCCTTGACTATAATAGGATTACGCAGTTGGGAAAATGAGTGAGTGAGTGAGTGAGTGGGTGGGTGGGTGAGTGAGTCAGTGAGTATCTTGCAGCATCCAGTTGTGAGGCTGAAGTGGTGAGCGACCAACTCAAATTTCATTTCCCACCCTTCCCCTTAAAGCTGTATGGTTCTGGGCTACTGTTAAAACGGCCCCACAAGACAGAGCACCCACTCCTCATTTAAATATAAACAACTTAATATCACGTTCCAAAAACTTAATGACTTATTTCATGATTATATACGATTCCTTCATTACTTTGCCCTGCTGATAATTCCAGCTAGGGTTGCATGGAGGCTGGTGCCTATCTCAACTGACTCTGGGCGAAGGTATGGTAGAGCCCCCAGCTCACTAGTCTATTGCAGGGCCAACTCAGGCACAATCTTTCACACTTACACTCACACCGAGGAGTGATTTAGAGCAGGCACATAGCATAATGTGCAAGTCTTTGGACTATGGGAGGAAACCGGTGTACCCAGAGGAAACCCACACAAGCACTGAAATAACATGAAAATGCCATACAGAGCCAAGGACTTAAACCCAGAACATCAAAACATAGTAATTGATGATATACTTAGTTTCTGCTAAAAGATATTCCAAAAAAATTGTGGGTGGGCATTCGTGGGTTAATGGTTGATAGAAATCAATTTCCTAATAAGAAAGAAAAATGTGTGTTTGTTAAGGGTGTGAGCTAAACTTTCCCTTCCAGCACATTCATGGCTGACGTGGCCTTGAGCAAGGCACCAAACCCCCAACTGCTCTCTGGGCACTGCAATGAGTGGCAGCCCACTGCGAGTGTGTATGTGCTCAATGTTTATGTAGGTGTGTCTCACTTTGGATGGGTTAAATGCAGAGGCAATAATTTTCCTTGCAGAAATAATACAGTATGAAAAAAAAAAAATTACACACTGTACCTTTAACAAAAGAAAGTGTGTGTGTGTGTGTGTGTGTGTGTGTGTGTGTGTGTGTGTGTGTGTGTGTTATAAAATCTAATTTCCCTCCAAAACACACTTGTTTTCATTAGTTATGCTGCTTTTATGTTTCTAATTTGCCACTTTGTCTGCATTATCATCTTTTCTACCCATAGATACAGGTATATCTCGGCTTACGTCTTTAATTGGTTCCAGGAGAGATGATGAAGTTGAAAACGACTTAAATCGAATTAGCTTGTGTCTAAGCTAGCCTAGGCTAGGTCAAATTTACTTGTATAATATATATATATATATATATATATATATATATATATATATATATATATATATATATATATATATATATAAATACACACACACACACACACATATGTGTTTGTGTGTATATAATTCCATATAATATAATATAATATGATTATAATGACGTAAACTTTATTATTTTTTTGAAAACCGACGTACGATCAAGAACGACTTAACTCGAAACGACTTAAATTGAGGTATACCTGTATACCCATGCTCACATTTTCTGGCCTTTACAGCAAAACAGAGGTCATTGTTTTTGTATAACTTTTATGATGTCAGTTTAGTAGAGAATTTACGGTAGGCATGCTACTCCATCAGAGAGAGAAAGGTTACAGGAAGCCTGGTAGTTTGGCATCATTGAGTTCTGTGAATCAGATTAATTACATATCAATCTAAACTATAAGATTCCAGTATTGCCCAATGGTACAGACTCCCAATCATCAGCCACTCTGACAGAAGCTTTTTGGCTTTCGCTCCCTGTAAAATAACATAGGAAATCAACAAATAAAGTGTGGTTGTTTTCTGTGAGCTTCTATCACTCATCTGTGTAATTATATAACATTACTGTATTACAGATTATAGGCTGTGATACAAAATCACACTCTCTCATTTGATTAATCCTCCTAAGATCATGTGGAGGCTTAAGGCTATCTCAGCCAACAATGTGTGATGCTCGGGTACAAGTTGTACACCTCTCCAAACCATTTCACGCACACACACACACACACACACACACACACACACACACACACACACACTTACATTCACACTGAGGGGCAAGAAGCACACACAAGCACGGGAAGAACATGCCAACTCCACAAACCCAGGAACTTTTTGCCATGGGGGTTGTTTGCTGACCACATTGCCGGCCAATAGAAAATCATTACAGCCAGTGAGATGGTGAGGTAAATGGCTATTATTCATCACACTCTCACTCATTTGATGAGCAACTTAATTAAAAAAAAAATAATAACCTTTTTGGGTCGTGGTGAGGCTGGAGTCTGTCTACTGGGAGGCAACAAGGTCCACCTCCAAATAGCTTACCAGACTATCACAACGCCAACACACACAACCATTCATATATACACAGAACCAGGAACCGTTGTTTTTCTCATAAACATCTGATGGTCGCTTTACCCTGAGTTCAACCAATTATATGAAATCAATATGGCAGGTCATAGCATTAACAGTAAACAATGAGGTTAAATTAAAAACAAATTAAATAAATTATACTGTATATTGAAGTGGCTTTATTTCATTCATTCATTCAGTGAAAGTAGACAGTGTAGGATAGTAGTGACCCAGTGGTAAAGGTGCTGGATCACTGATCCCAAGGTCGGGCCATGGCCGGCCATGTCTCTCACTGTCTATGGTGTGAGGTTCATGTAAAAGAACCGTTGCTGACTTTCGGCAAGAGTAGCTGCAAAGCCGTCAGCGTGTTTCCGTCCTGCGATGACCTGGTGAGCTGTCCAGGATGTAATCTGCCCTCGCCCGGAGTCGTCTGGGATGGACGCCAGCCTCTCTGCAACCCTAATTAAGATTCAGTGTTACTAGGAGACGGATCTATGCTCACACAGCCCATTGGTCCGACAGCCATAACCCTAACCCACCTGAACTGAGTCGGATGCCCAAGTGATTTGAACAAGGCGCCCGTTTTAGATCAGTGGAGCTGTTAGACCAATGGACTGTCAGAACATAGATCCGTCCCATGGAGTCCAAACAAATACTAGATTGTACACTTTTTTTTTTTTTTTTTGGCAAGGCAGTGTAAAAATACTACAGCTGTGACTTGTTTATACAAAAGGAAAAAAATTCCATGTGTTTTCAGACACGATTTTTGAGTTTTTTTGTGTGACTTTTCTTTCTAGTGTCTTTCCTCACACTCTAACATGTACAGATCATGAACAATGACTGGACAGAAGGGGACGGAGAGGAAAAGGATGGGAAATGGGAGGGGGGTTTGAGGGGTTTTTTAGCATTGTTTCTTCCACCTTCTAGCACACTCAAGACAGGAAGTGAATAAAGGCGCGAATCTAGGAAACAATACTGAATTAGCTGAGTTAATTTCACAGACGGAAACTGATGATGCGACGATGTTCCCTCTTCCAAAAGCTCCACAGTACATCTCCAGCATGAACTCTGTGTATGACGTAAGGTATACAAAGGTGTTCCTTACAACTTTTTAAATTCACTCACTTGCCATAGTGCTTAATCATACCAGGGGGGCATGAGGAGGCTGGTGCCTATCTCAGCTAACATTGGGAAAAGGTGAGGTACACCCTGAACAGCTTGCCAGACCATTACAGGGCAACATGCACACCACCATTCACACTCACACATAGGGATAATTTGGAACAGGTAAGTTACCTAACGTACATGTTTTTTGACGGTGGGTGGAAACTGAAGTACCTGGAGGAAACCCAGGCATCCATGGGGAGAACATGCAAACTCGACCAAGAAGCACACTCTGTGAGGGTGCGACTCAAACCCGCGACCTTCTTGGTGTGAAGCAAACATGTTAACCACGACACCATTTGAGTTCTTGACCTGGATTGATCAGTAGGCAGATAATTTACGTTAGTTGTTTGAATATGGGCGGTACGATGGGGGAGTGATTGGCACATCCACCTCACAGCACGAATATCCTGGATTCAGTCCCCAGGCTTGAGCATTTCTGAGTGTAGGTTAGGTTGCATGTTCTTCTGATGCTTGCCTGGTTTTCCTCCGGGTACTCTGCTTTTCTCCCACAGTGCAAGGACATGCACGTTAGGCTAACTGGCTGTTTCAAATTGGCTCTGTTCTTCCCGTGCTTGCGTGAGTTTACTCGTGGTACTTTGGTTTCCTCCACAGTCCAAAAACATGCACAGTAAGGTAATTGGCCGTTCCAAACTTTGCCAGTAAGTGTGAGTGTGAAAGGTTTTGTGTGTGTGTGTGTGTGTGTGTTGGTTCCACGATGATCTGATGAGTTGTCCAGGGTGTACCCCACCCTCGCCAATGGTTGGGGGTCCTCCTCGCAGTATACCCTATTTAGTATTAAGTGGCTTAGAAAATGAATGAATGAATGTAAGTGCGAGTGTAAATGATTACGTGTGTTGCACTGTGATGCTCTGGAGAGCTGTTCAGGGTGTACCCTGCCTTTGCCCATGTGTCGGCAGGTATAGGCTCCAGCCTCCCTTGTGGCCTTATTACGTTTATGTGGTAGATCAGTTCAGTTCATTTTCTGTAACCGCTGAATCCTAATTAGGGTCACGAGGAGGCTGGCACCCCTCCCAGCCAACTCCGGGCGAGGGCAGAGTACACCCTGGACAGCTCGCCAGGCCATCGTAGGGCGGAAACACACCGACGGCTTTGCAGCCTACTCTTGTCGAAAGTCAGCAATGGTTCTTTTACATGCCTCACACCATAGACAGTGAGAGGCAGACATGGCCGGCCTTTGATAACCCAGTTAGCTGCACTGGGGGAACAGTGACAACCTTGTGGAGAGTGGGACTCGAACTCCCAACCTTTTGGATCAGCGATCCAGCGCCCTAAACCATTAGACCTCCACTGCCGTAAGTAGTGGATATTTTATGTTATTGATTCTGAAATGATATGATATTCCAGCTTTCCGTCATGTTTTTGTATCAGAAGGAAAAACATGCACAACTCATGTGACCACATGATGAAGAGGTTACTGACCAGAAGGTCAGGGGTTCAAACTTTAGTACCACCACTTAGTGCGACTGAGGAATGTCCTTAATCTTCAACTGCTGAGTCATATAAATGTGATTATTTTTTAACGTCGGTCTCTCTGGATGAGGAATTCTATTATACGCTGTAAATATGAATGTAAATAATAAAAGACTTCTTAGTTTCATTTAATGCTATTTAACGCTTATCTGTCCCTCGAGCCAATCCCAGCTGACTTTTTGTATGAGAGGCAGAGTACTGTTTGAACAGCTTTCATTACAGAACTAACACAGAGAAAAACAACCGTTCATCTGTGAAGCAGTCATTTGACCCAATGTACATGTCTTTGGTCAGTGAGGGGGAAATACTGTACCTGGGCGGGACATCACTAACTGTGACATCAATGGGCTTTAAGTCAATATACTTCACGTACTTGCTTGTTCTAGTGAATTGTAAACTGTGGTATGTGAAATGTAGTGCAGACGGAAAAAAAAAAAACCCCTCTTCCCGCAATAATTAACTCGCCTGGAAAATGTGAGAACGAATGGCCCATTAGCTCATTTCTGAACAGAACCACTCGGGTTTAGGTATAGAAATGCATGTTGATGTGTGTGTGTCTGCAATCTCATAAGCTCATTCATTCATTTTCTTCTAAGCTGCTTATTCCTAATTAGGGCCCGGTGGCGTAGTGGTTAGGGTGCTGTGCTCATGATCAGGAGGTTGTGTGCTCAAATCCCGGTTAGATCCTCACTGTGCTAAGACCCCTGGTGAAGGTCTCAAGCACAAGTGTGCCTCTGTTCACCCAGCAGTATAAATGGGTACCAGTAAAAATATACTGGGAAGGTAACCCGCGATGGACTAGCGTCCCATCCAGGAGGAGTTGAAGTCCGAGTTGCTTCATGTTATGGAAACCGGGGATAAGCGCAGGCCGGATGAGCCACTATGGCTCGGGTGTACAAAGCCCAAAGACCTTTACCTTATTCCTAATTTAGGGTCGTGAGGAGGCCGGTGCCCAGATTAGCCAACTCTGGGTGAAAGGCAGGGTACATCTTGAATAGCGCAGAAGGCCATTGGAGGGCCAAGACACATACAACTATTCATTCACACTCATTGCAGTTTGGGACAAGCAATCAGCCCACAGTGCATGACCTGGGACTGGACCCGTAGGAAGCCAGCACAGGCAGAGGGAGACCATGCAAACTTTAAAAGTGCTTACAGTAGTGTAGTATACAGAAACAAGCATGGGAGTCAAACAGGATGTTCACACAGATTGGAACGCGGCTACGTCACTGCTACGGTCAGCTGTGCGCGCTCTCGCCGTCATTTCTCCCAGTCAGTGCGCGTTCCCGCGCTTCACTCAGTGCTGTGGAAACTACCGGCTGGGTTTTCGCTCTGACTGAGCGGTTTTCCCAATTCATTTTTAGCCGAACTTAGAGTTTGTTTTTTAAACGACGTCGTGGTCGGACGATTCACAAAGCTTAAAATATTGTGTGGAATTGAGGAGAGCACAGAGAAGACGAGTCCTGACTGAAGTTTTCTTGGCGTCAAACCGTAAGTTTGGTTCCTTTCCATACTTGGACTGACGGTTGGAAAAAAAAAATAGCATGAGAAACGTTCAGAGATTTTTTTTTTCCGAGTTTTTTTTTTTTTTTTTTGGGAGGTGTGTGTTCCCCAGCCAAAAAAAAAACTCAAATATGTGCATTTCTTCGTACATTATTTATTTACAAGTAATGCTTGGAAAATGAGGTGACGTTGAGAACTGTGGAGAAGCTCGTTTTAAGGCTGTAGCCCAAATAACTTAGCTCGTGCACTATGAAGGGAGCACGGGCCGTTATTTATATTCCATATTAATATTATATCATTAACTTAATTGTTGTTATTCTTATTCTTCTTCTTATTATTATTATTATGGAATGGCATGCTGAAGTGATACATGGTGCAGTAAACAAATACAGTACTAATAAAGTTGGTTTACATCTGGACCACTACTAGTAATAGTAGTATTAATAATAATAATAATAATAATAACAATAAATCATTTACAACATTACCACCATCACCACATTTTATTATTATTAAAATGGGTACTTAATAGTAGTATTTATTCTCTATTACTGTATTTATTATTATTATTATTATTATAGAATGACATGCTGAAGTGATACATGGTGCAATAAACAAATACTAATAAAGCTGGTTTACATCTGGACCACTACTAGTAATAGTAGTAGTAATAACAACAACAACAATAATAATAATAATAATAATAATAATGATTATTATTATAAATCATTGCAACATTATTACCACCATATCACCACATTTTTTTTATTATTATTAAAATGGATACTTAATAGTATTATCTATTCCCTATTACTGTCTTTATTATTATTATTGCAATAAATAGCAATTTTAGTACATCATACCTCACCGTACGAAAGACCCAACTAATGAAAAATCCGAGTGACGAAACGTATTTACCTAAAATTTCCCTCTCTGGATATGAAAAAATTCACGTTACGAAACGCGACATCTCAAAAATACAAACAATGCGCGCTCGGCCGAATTCCCCGATACATAAATACACTTGTAGCATCCTGTATTTTGTTTTGAAATTGGCACAATAGAGTTGCTCTCCCATTGGCTATCTCCCAACACCCTGCCCCGCTAGCCACCCATTGGTTAGGAGGGAGCTGTATCTCTATGATACCCATGATGCTTTTCGTGTGCCTTCGACCCCCTGTTCGTCACAACGTTCTAACACGCATAAAGGACAGAGTTACTGTTGTTTCGTAAGTTTTTCGAGTCAAGTGTGCTCATTGCAACTTTATTCTTCGTTATTCATCATGGGCCCCAAGAAAGTGATTCCTGGTGCAAATGAAAAGAAAAAGTGGGCTCATGGCATGCAGTTGAGTGATATCACAAAGGAATATGGCCGAAACCCATCTACCATTGGTACGATATTTAAGCATAAGGAGGTCTTAAAAAGTATACTTTGATAATTTGTAAAGGGTTTAGGGGATAGTATTGGGGTCTTGGAACGAATCGGGCCGTTTATATGGGAAAAGGCGACTCAACTTATGAAAAAATCAGGTTACGAAACCAGTTCTGGAACAGATTCATTTTGTAAGGTGAGGAATGACTGTACTAATAAAAGGTGGTGGTGGTAGTAATAATAATTAAGTCAAAACGGGGCTGTTATGATTAATATAATGAGATAAATATATATAATACACTGTATATTGTATGTACTGTATGTATACAGTGCTGTGCAAAAGCTTTTGCTCCCCGAGCAATTTCTGACACTTTTTGCACGTTTGTCATTGTCATCCATTTCAGATCAAGCAAACCTAAATATTATACAAAGCTAAAACACAAGTAAGCACAAAATGCAGTTTTCTGTGCCAATTGCATTTAGTAAGAGGCAAAAACCATCTGAACCTACAAGGACCCATGTGAATAAGTACTGTAATTGCCCCCATAAACCTAATAGCTGGTTGATCCACCTTTTGCAGCAATCACTGCAGTCGAGCGTTTGCAATAAGAGGCGATGAGTCTTTCACATCGCTGTGATGGGATTTTGGCCCAATCTTCTTTGCAGAATTGCTTAAGATCAACAATATTGGTTAGTTTTTGGGCATGAACAGCCTTTTTAAGGTCATGCCACAGTAACTCAATCTGGTTCAGGCCGGGACTTTGACTAGGCCGCTCCAGAACCCTCATTTTGTTCTTTTTTAGCCATTCAGAAGTGGACTTTCTGGTGTACTTCAGATCATTGTCTTGCTGCAGAACCCAGGTGCGCTTTAGCTTGAGGTCTCTTCGCCAGGATTTCTTGGTAGCGAGCAGAATTCATGGTTCCATCAATCATGATAAATCGCACAGGTTTTGAAGCAGCAAAGCAGGCCCAGATCAACACACTTGCACCATCCACCACCGTGTTTCACTGTTGGCACAATGTTCTTTTATCAAATGCATTGTTGATTTTGCGCCAGATATAACGGGATGCATTTCTCCCAAAAAGTTCAACTTTAGTTTCATCAGTCCAGAGGACATTTTCCCAAAAACTTTGGGGATGATCAAGATGATTCTTGGCAAAAGTGAGTCGTGTCTTGATTTTTTTTTTTTTTTTTTTGGTCAACAGTGGCTTTCGCCTTGGAACGCTTCCATGGATGCCATTTTTGTCAAGTGTCTTTCTGATGGTGAAGTCATGAACATTGACATTAACTGTGACTTTTCCGGTTAGTCTGCGTCGTGCTCTTGAAGTAATTTTGATAGGTCAGCCACTCATGTGAAGGGTCATCACTGTGCCATGCCTTCTCCATTTATGGATAATGGCTCTGACAGTGGTCCGCTGGAGTCCCAAAGATTTACCAACGACTTTGTATCCTTTCCCAGACTGAGACGTCTCTATAATCTTCTTTCTTGTTTGCTCTTGAAGCTCACTGGATCGCAGCATGATGTGTGTTCTGTATGGCCTACCTCACCTTGTCAGACAGGTTTTATGTTAGAAATGTTCTGATTGGAAATGTATGGCAGCAATCAGGCCTGGGTGTGCCCATAAAATTGAACTCAGTTTTCCCCAATAATAGGATCAATGACAATTACCTCCCTGTTTAACAGGGGGGCAATTACTTTTTCACAGCTTTTTATGTAGGTTTGGATAGGGTTTTTCTCTTTACAAATAAAATCACAGCAGTAAAATATTGCATTTTTTAAATACTTGGGTTATCTTTGTGTAATGTTTAAATTTGTTTGATAATCTTGAAAAGGTTAAGTGTGACAAAGGTGCAAAAAACTAAAAAAAAAGACAGTAAGAGGGCAAAAACCTTTGCTGTGTGTGTGTGTGTGTGTACAGTAGGCCCTTGACTAGTCACGGTTTTACACTCACGGTTTGAGTATTCACGGACTGCCGAGCAACTGACACGTCACTCAAATTCAGCCAATGGCTGTCCTCCTTCCTGCTGATTGGTTGAGATGATGTAACGCTCCTTTTTACTCATTCGCGTTCAGTCAAATTGTTTCTTTGTTCCTTTTAATTTGTTTTATTTGTTCATGTTTTGCACTGTGCTCGTCTATGACGGGTCGACCCTACAACAGCTATGAGCAGCTTCAGCTTCAGGCAACTAAGCACGCAACAACTCCTATCGTGAGCTAATATGCGATGGTAGCTCATTGCTAGCCGCGCCCCGGCTAACAATTAGCCCAGGCGGGAAGGGGCGAAACGACAACTCCAGTGCTTGGGATCGCACGGGATGAAGGCCGTGTAGCCGGCTGGTGCAATCGCCTTGTCGGGTGTACTCTCCTGACTCTAGCTGTGATTATGGGCTGACTCTAAGTGTAATTATGATTGAGTGTGTGTGTGTATATGTGTGTATATATGTGTGTGTATATATGTGTGTGTGTATATGTGTGTGTATATGTGTGTGAATGTGTGTGTGTGTGTATGTGTGTGTGTGTGTGTGTGTGTGTGTGAGCTTTTTAATGGTCTGGTGAGCTGTTTAGCCTGTACCCCACTCTTGCATTAGATAGGCACAGCCCCCTTGTGATGCTAGAAGAAGTAACCGTTGTGGCAAATAAATATTGAGTGAAAAAGATATTTTAAGTAAGGTAAGAGAAAAACGTGTATCTCTGTACCTTTTCCTCAACGTGCACGCTGAATCAGCCTCTGAGTAATGTTGGAGCAAAATAATAATAGTGTTCGGCATGACACATTTTCCTGCTGTGTACACACCTAAACGCAGATAATAATTAAGTTTAATAGGCGTGTTTAAGGTGTGTACCAGGTCTTCTAGCACACTCGTGTGTAAATGTTTGTCAGATGTACTTTTTAGCATTGGGGAACGAGACGATCTTCCACTGTTTACCAAATCAAAATAACAAACACCACGAGAATGATCCAAAATATAAAAGAAACATAAGTAAATTTTAAACCCACCTGTTTAATGATCTCTCCAAGACACCTGACACTATCTCTGACATAACGTTTTGAAAAGGTCACAGAACAGTGCAAGACATGGTCTCTACCCTCTTCTGCGTACATCAGCTTAGTGATCCACAGGATTGGCGGGTGTCAGTGTGTTTGACAGCAGAGACAGATATAGAGTATGCCATTACTTTCATCCAGAGTGTAAACACAGCCAGATTTGTTCCTTCAAAACACTTATTTATACTTTTAAATAATTTTTATTATTTTTTTCTCTGTTGTCAGATTCCCATTTATTAATTATCCATTGAAGGCACGGTGCATGTTTCTGAACAGTAATAATTGAATCCTTTGGAATTCAACGACATCCACTGAACCTGTAATGTATAAAGGTTTGTGTCTGCTGCACGGTGACATGAAGAACAGTAAACTAAAAATATATTTTAATATAGTTTATATTTACACATGCAGGCGAGCGCATCTGTTTAGCCTCTTCATTCAGAAATTAGTACATACTACACTTCACTCAGTAAAGGTGTTTTAATACATACTACATGGAATCATGAGGGAAAATAGATTAAAATTAGATTTTTTTTGTTTTGTTTTTCTAAGCCGCGTAATCCTACTTAGGGCTGGCGCCCATTTCAGCCAACTCCAGGTGAAGGCAGGGTACACCTTGAACAGCTCAGCAGACCATTGCAGGGAGGCTACTTAAATTGAGTGTCCGTCAGTTTTGTTCAAGCATATCAACTCAGAATAAAGTTTTTCTTTTCTTTTTAATCAGGTGATATTGGACCAATCAGATTGTGCCATTCTCATGTAGCATTATTATAATGCTGTATGTTTGTGCCTATATGTTGTTCTTGTGTGTATATAAAAGGTTTTACATTTTTATTTCTACATTTATAAAGTAAGTACACCCTGATTATAATATGTAGCTCTAATCAGGAATGCGAAATGTGTAGGGGATAAAAGATGAATGTAGAAGTGGGAATAAATGAGTTGTTTTTAAATCCATAGTTTGGTGTAAAAGTCACGTTAGAAATTGAAGTGTTTTGGTCGAAAGCTGAAAGGTTGATGGTCCCATAGTTTGATTTGAATGCAAAAACACTTATTTTGTTGCTTCAAGTAAATACAGCAAGCAAAATTGTTCTAAAACTAACTCTGTCTGGAAAATTTGATGTAAAATAAGTTTCATTCTGGAGAGTGCTGAAGCTTGGAGACTCATCCAGGTTATGAAATTTTCAAATTTAAAGACTTTATGTCTTGACTCAGTAACCATGGCCTCCTCCAAGTAACTAACTAAGGATCCGAAAAACATCTAATTATGATGGCTGGAAGTCAGAGGAAGGCTATAAAAAGACACCAGCATGCAGTTTCCGCTGGCCAAAGCTGAAGTAAGAAACAGAATTTAAGGGAAACTGGATGAAAGTCAAGGCAGGATCTAGAAGACCAAGAAAGGCCTTCAGATAGAGTTGCTTGTATCTTGGACTTGAAGGCAAGGATCTAGCATGCAGGATGTTTAGGATCTAAAAATATCTCGGATCTAGTAAAGGAAGAATGGAAAGCATGGAAAACCATTTATAGACTGTGAGAGTTCACCAATGTTGTCAGGTTATTACACGTTGCACTGTGCCACAGTCATTCATTCATTTTCTGTAACCACTTAATCCTAATTAGAGTCGCGGGGAGGCTGACGCCCATCCCAGCCGACTCAGGGTGAGGGCAGAGTACACCCTGGACAGCTCGACTGGCCATCGCAGGGAGGAAACATGCTGATGGATATGCACTCTTGACGAAAGTCAGCAATGGTTCTTTCACGACCTCACACCATAGACAGTGAGAGACATGGGCGGCTTTTGATAACCCAGTTAGCTGCACTTGGGGGGGGGGGGGGGACAATGACGGCCCGTTGAGAATGAGACTCTTGAAATTCTTTAAAGGAATTAGAAAGAAATCAAAATTTACAGTAGATGAACAAGTTAGAATGTGCACCTCATGGCATGAAGGTCTTGGGTTCGAATCTTAGGCTTGGGCATTTATATGTAGAGGTTAAAATGTACTTCTCATGTTTGTGTGAGTTTCCTCCAGGTACTCCGGTTTCCTACTGCGGTCCAAATACACACACATTAGGCTAACCAGCTGTTCCAAACTTGCCCTAAGTGTGACTGTGCGTGTAAATGGTTCTGTGAGTGTATTGGCCCTGTGATGGTCTGTTGAGGATCTGTACAGTGTGAACGTGCTCTTCGAGAAGTCCGTGTTCTTGCATCAGCTTCCTCCAGATACTCTGGTTTCGTCCAACAGTCCCGAGACATGCACGTTAGGCTAATTGGCCATTTTAAAGGTTTGTGTGTGTTTGTGTGTGTGTGTGTGTGTGTGTGTGTTGGCCCTGTGATGGTCTGGTGAGTTGTGTGGGTATACCTGGCCTTCATTCCTTGTCAGCTGAGATAGGCTCCTGCTGCCCTTTGACCCTAGTGAGGATGTACTGAACAATCGTAGCAGAGCTGAGAAACTTCCGAACTGTGCTGGACTCTTGACATACAGAGTGTAATGAGGGACTGCCGTCAACAAGCCGGACAAGTCATCAGCGTGTTTCTAATCGGGAGTCGGAGTCCCATGAGACACTTTGTTCACAGTAACATTCTGGCAACTCCCTCAGCGGCACTGGAACTCGGTCATATCGGCACTTGCCCTTCCATTGGATTCTTCCAGTGGTGCCGAGAGGGGGGACTTGCTGCTTGGGTAACAGCCTGTCCTCCATTACTCCCTACCCAGGCTCTGCGCACTGGAGAGTATCACCAGCCAGTATACCAGCCAGAGTGCAGCCATAGTCCTTCGTGACTGACGGAGGCTTATCATCAATGAGGGACGGGGGATTTATGACTGTTGGGCACATAAATAAAGAATAAATAACTAATGAGGAACAATGTCTTCTTCTTCTTCTTTTCCTTTAGGCTGTTCCCTTTCAGGGGTCGCCACAGTGAATCATCTGCCTCCATCTTTCATGGAAGTCATATTAATGATTTGCATGTTTGATTTGGCATTACCTTTGGCATGGTTGCTTTATTCCCGTCTTCCCCTTTAGTCCTTAATCTCAGGTTTAGACGTTTTGCCATTTGTCCTACTCGTCTAACGTTCGATTTCCTGGAGCTCAGGAGGTTTTACCTGTTATGTGGTAAAACGGGTTGTTAGAGATGGAAAAAGCAACAAAGTGAAATTCAACAATCAGGCTTGATGATTTTGCAAATCCTTTGCTTGTGCATGAGTCATTCCAGAGTGCCAGGCAGAGCAGTAAGTGTAACGGAATGTCCTCAGGAGATTTATCGTGAGAAATAAATAGTGTGGTGGCTGCTGTTTTGGGTGGTGGCTCATCCAGTAATTCTGGTCTTCTCTGAAAGACGAGTGAAGTCGCTTGAACTGGTTTTCGGAACTCATAACGGTGACATAACCGAGAAATAAACTGAACGTGAAACATTCAACACCTGATTAGTCTCAAAGTTTTAATAAAAATAAAGATGGAAGGATTCAATATGACTTCAAGGATAATAATTTGGAGAGGAGTAGATAGACACACACACACACACACACACGTGCGTGTGTGTATTATGTATGTGTGTGTGTGTGTGTGTGTGTTCACACACACACACACACACACAAGTGGGGCAGTGGTGGTCTAGTGGTATAGGGCGCAGGATCGCTGATCCAAAGGTTGGGGGTTCGAGTCCCACTCTCCACAAGGTTGTCAGTGTAACTGGGTTATCAAAGGCGGGCCATGTCTCTCACTGTCTATGGTGAGAGGCATGTAAAAGAACCATTGCTGACTTTCGTAAAGAGTAGGCTGCAAAGTCGTCAGCATGTTTCTGTCCCTTGCTAAAAAGGGTTGTGACAGGAAGGGCATCCAACATGCCAAATCAAACGTGCGAATCGATGATATGCTGTGGCGACTCCCGAGTAAAAGGGAAAAAGCCGAAAGGAACACAATATATATATATATATACACACACACACACACACACACACACACATACATACATACATATATATATATATATATATATACACATACATACACACTGTCTGTCTTCCTTTTGGCTTTTTCCCCTTATATTCGGGAGTCGCCACAGCGAATCATCTGATTCGCATTTTTTTTTTTTTTTTTTTTTTTTTTTTTTTGGCAGAGGTTTTTACGTCGGATGCCCTTCCTGTCACAACCCTTTTAGCAAGGGACAGAAACACGCTAACGACTTTGCAGCCTACGCTTTACGAATGTCAGCAATGGTTCTTTTACATGCCTCTCACCATAGACAGTGAGAGACATGGCCCGCCTTTGATAACCCAGTTGGCAGCACTGGGGGGGGACAGTGACAACCTTGTGGAGAGTGGGACTCGAACCCCCAACCTTTGGATCAGCGATCCAGCGCCCTATACCACTAGACCACCACTGCCCCTTACATACATACGCACTATATATGTTCATTTTCTGTAACCGCTTCATCCTAATTAGGGTCGCGGGGAGGCTGGTGCCCATCCCAGCCAACTCAGGGCGAGTGCAGAGTACACCCTGGACAGCTCGCCAGGCCATCGCAGGGCAGAAACACGCTGACGGCTTTGCAGCCTACTCGTTACGAAAGTCAGCAATGGTTCTTTTACATGCCTCACACCATAGACAGTGAGAGACATGGCCGGCCTTTGATAACCCAGTTAGCTGCACTGGGGGGACAGTGACAACCTTGTGGAGAGTGGGACTCGAACCCCCAACCTTTGGATCAGCGATCCGGCGCCTTATACCACTAGACCACCACTGCTCCACTATATATGTATACTGGGTCTATATATGTGTGTGTGTGTGTACGTATATATATATATATATATATAAAATATAGTAGTGAAAGTGAAAGAGTGTCAGACAGAGTGATTAGTCTCAAGTTAGAAATTGAAGGCGTGATGTTCAATGTTGTTAGTGTTTATGGCCCACAGGCAGGATGTGAGTTAGAAGAGAAGGAGAGATTCTGGAGTGAGTTAGATGAAGTGATGCAGCGTACCCCCAGAGGTGAAAGAGTGGTCATTGGGGCAGACTTCAATGGACATGTTGGTAGATTTTGCAAAAAGGATGGAAATGACTATGGTAAATACTTTCTTCCAGATGAGACAGGAGCATAGGGTGACTTATAAAAGTGGAGGTAGGAGCACACAGGTAGACTACATCTTGTGTAGGCAATGTAATTTGAAGGAAGTCAGTGACTGCAAAGTAGTAGCGGGTGAGAATTTTGCCAAACAGCACAGGATGGTGGTGTGTAGGATGACGTTGATGGTGAGGAAGGTGAAGAAGGAAAAAGCAGAACAGAAGACAAAGTGGTGGAAGCTGAAAAAGGAAGAGTGTCATGTTGTCTTCAAGGAGGAGTTGAAACAGGCTTTGGGTGGTCAGGAAGTGTTCTTAAAAATGGGAGACGTGCAGAGTTGTGGCAACTACAGAGGGATAAAGTTGATGAGCCATACAATGAAGTTATGGGAAAGAATATTGGAAGCTAGACTAAGGGCAGAGGTCAGCATTTGTGAACAACAGTTTGGTTTCATGCCAAGAAAGAGCACCACAGATGTAGTGTTTGCCTTGAGGATGTTAATAGAGAAGTACAGAGAAGGTCATAAGGAGCTGCATTGTGCCTTTGTTGATCTGGAGAAAGCATATGACAGGGTGCCAAGAGAGGAACTGTGGTATTGCATGAGGAAGTTTGGAGTGGCAGAGCAGTATGTTAGAGTGGTGTAGGACATGTATAAGAGATGTAAGACAGTGGTGAGGTGTGCTGTTGGTGTGACAGAAGAGTTCAAGGTGGAGGTAGGACTGCATCAAGGGTCAGCTCTGAGCCCCTTCTTATTTGCTAAGGTGATGGACAGGCTGACAGACAAGATTAGACAAGATTCCCCATGGACTATGATGTTTGCAGATGACATTGTGATCTCACTAAGGCCTCACTAAAACAGAATACATGTATATGAATGACAAGGACCCAGCAGAACGGTGAGGTTACAGGGAACAGAGATAAGGAAGGTGGAGGATTTCAAGTTCTTAGACTCAACCATCCAGAGCAATGGAGAGTGTAGAAAAGAGGTGAAAAAGCGTGTGCGGGCTGGTTGGAGAAAAGTGTCTGGTGTGATGTGTGATAGGAGGGTATCGGCAAGAATGAAAGGAGAAGTGTACAAGACGGTGTTGAGGCCAGCGATGTTGTATGGTTTAGAAACAGTGGCCCTGGGGAAAAGACAGGAGGCAGAGCTGGAGGTAGCAGAGATTAAAATGTTGAGGTTCTCTTTGGGAGTAATGAGGATGGATAGGATCAGGAATGAGTACATCAGAGGGACAGCACATGTAAGACATTTTGGAGACAAAGTCAGAGAGGCTAGATTGAGATGGTTTGGACATGTACAGAGGAGGGATAGTGAGTATATTGGTAGTAGGATGCTAAGCTTGGAACTACCAGGCAGAAGGACTAGAGGAAGACCAAAGAGACAATTCATGGACGCGGTGAAGGAGGACATGAAGGCAGTTGGTGTAAGAGAAGAAGATGCAGAGGATAGGGTGAGATGGAGGCAGATGATTCGCTGTGGCGACCCCTGAAGGGAACAGCCGAAAGGAAAAGAAGAAGAAGTAGATATATAACATTACTCTGTAAGACCAAATCATCTCATCCCTGCTTGGTCACGTGTGATGTTTAAATGTTGAATTTCAACACGATTTGCCTGAACATAATAAAATCAAGTCACTGTGTTACTAACTACATTTAAATTATTTAGTTTTTGTTCTTTTTAATACCTAGATCAGGCTCTTAATTAAAATACAATATACTGGGTAAGTCAGTTTCCAGAAGCAGTGTACAGTACACCATTTAACGGAGAGCATGTCTGGTACCGGATGCATTTGGCCATCAGGTGGCACTGTTCTCTTATCTCTGTGCCATTTCGCCTGCCTGCTGAGTGCTTGCTGCACTTGTTTATGCTGCGGCTTGGTGCAGTAATAGTGAGGTTTAGTACAGAAGTTTAAAAGCCAGTACTATATTATTAAATAACACTGGCAATCCAAGACTTAGATTTTTGAAAATGATTGTCTTTCTGCCAATCCAAAACAGTTTTCACTGCAGAGAATGTCAGTGACACACCTCATAACAGATGTGTGTACTAAAAGGGACTGAAAATCATTTTTATAAAAAGATATAAACGTCAAACACTTTTCTGATTCTCCCTCTAGTTCATGAAAATTATAGCTTTTACGTGATATTAGATGCTTAATTAAATGTAGTCATTTCTTCAATTATTTATAACCTAATAGATAATATTTATAATCTTGAGGGTGAGGAATGCTTCATATGGCTGAGAATAATTTGGTGAAATCAATTTGAAAGTACCATATAGTCAGGAAAAGAGCAAAACTTTAAAGCGTTTATGATGGATTTTTCTCCTATTGCAATATCTGATCTATAATAAAGTTCGGAGGAAACTTGAACATGTGAGTATTTTGAGAAACTGATTATTTTGGTACAGTAGTAATTAAAAGAATAGGTTCTGTCTTTTCATAAATTATAAAATAAGATCATTAAAATTTTTATTCCCTCAAATAAGCCATAGCTGAACTTACAAGCGTCATCTAGCAAGAAAAAAGTTAATTAAATACAAACCCAGATAATAGAATTCAGTTTGAAAAAACTATGATTACGAAACTGTTGAAAATTTGAGATGTTGGAGTAATTTCACTGTCACCAAATTTCATGCCACAAAGTGTCCTGTTCTGTTTCGAAATAAACACTAAAACTTGCCTATGAGACAAACAACCTGCTTCTATAAATGTTATGATATCAATTTAATATTTAACTCACTTCACACATGTAGCACCTCAAAGATGTTACTCTATCTCTGTTCATGTCACTGCCTGCACTACACACTTGGTTATAGAATCCTTTTACATGATGCATTAATTTGTGTGGACGAACTTGGCTGTATTTACCATTTCAGAATCACAGCTCCTTCGAAACACTCACTTAACTGAGCAAAGATGTGATTTTGGACGTGTCTCAGTTTTAAACTCTAAATTTAAAGACGGTGGTTATTTAGTGGTTAAGGCTCTGAGTTAGTGAGCAGAATGCTGATGGTTCAAGTACCGTTATTGCTGATGCCACTGGGTCCTTGAGCAAGAACCTCAACCGCTCAGTTGTATAAATAAAAACAAAGTTGCACTGGATCAGGGTATCTGCTAAATTCTATAAATTTGTGAAGATACAATCCAGATTGAAATATATGGTGATTCGCAGCAAAGACCAGACATTATTAAGTTAATTATTAAACTAGGGCAGTGCTTCTCAAATGGGGGGGGGCATGGTATGATGCCAGGGAGGAGCGCGTATGACCCTGGGGAACATGTTTGTTTTCTGGAATCGTGTACAAGAATTAAGTGTAATTGCACCTCCACTTCACTAGTTGGCAGTGGCGCTGTCATTGTCACACTATGGTGTAGAGTTTTTTTTCCGCACGAGCAAACAATATGAAGTGCAGTAAACAACCCCTTAAGAAACAACACGGAAAAATTTTCTAACAGGAACGAAGAGAAAGGTGGAGAGAGATGGAGATATTAATACATAAATAAGTCATGAGGTTAAATAAGGTTGTAATTTTTTTAATTCAGGCATATTGATGCACTTTAAATCTTTTCTGTTACAAATTAAAAAACAATGTTACTCACCGTCTGTGGTGAGAAGTTCATGTAAAAGAACCATTGCTGACTTTGATCAAGAGGAGCTGTATAATTCTAATTAATAAAAAACTGTTTATGATAAATTGCCTGTTTTATTTATGTGCATAAATCCTTCCCTACTTTCTATGACTCGAAGTCATAAAGAAGTTTCTGGGCTGTTTATAGGAGGCTTCTGTGTGCAGAATGTACTTTAGTAACACTTTACTTAACCATGTGATCTGGGTGGTGTTTTCTGATGTTGCCCGCAGTTGCAGCAACTGTTCTTTAAAAAAAAAAAATTAAAAAAAAGCAGCACATGTGGATACCAGATGTGGGGCCACAACATAAGAACAGGGCCGTGTGTGCACCCATGACTGTATGCTTTAATGGAGACTTCGAGTCACACCGGACGTTATGATCTTCACTGAGGATGTTCTGAACTTAAACGGCATAGCAGAAACGTGCACACGCACACACGTGTACATATATACACACACACACACACACACACACACGCCCCATTTAAGATGTGCCCTGTGATTATGGTGCTTCCCACCCGTCTGACTCGATATGTAATTAGCTCCTGAAATAAAACATGCAGCAGGCATGTAAGGACAGCCATGTCAATTCTACTGCTCATGAGCAACATATATTTCACTTAATCTCTTTCATTATTTAATTTTTTTTTCTCTTTCCCTTTTTTACTTTATTCTCACTGTAGGCATTTATCTGTCTCTGTCTCCTCGTCTGCATTTTTGTCTCCCTCCTCCTTCCGCTTATGTGTATCATCTTCCATGTGTTACTCAGCCCTACTTTCTGTGTCTGTTTCTGTCTCTTTGACTTTCTCTTCCGTCTCCTTCCATCTGTCTGGTTCAGTTTCTGTTAGTCACACAACCCAAACGTCAACACACACGCACACGTCTTCTTGTAAGAATGATTGGGAATGTCTCTTTGTTTGCGTGCACATGCTTTCATTTTTTTTATCCCTAAGCAACCAGGTCCACATGTCATAATTTCTGTATTCCCATAATATCCAATAGTGAGTCATTGCTGTTCTGAAAAATTGGAAGACCGATTTGTTCCAAAGTCTCTGCAGTGATTTGACATGCTGAGGTTCAGTAGTGCATGTAAGAGCTTTAGCTGCTTGTATATGTTATAAGCAATATTCATGGAAAGCGGAGACTTGCTGTGCTAACATTATTTCAGTATTATATTTAGCTTACAGATGAATATTAGGGCTGTGACGCATGCTGGTGTAGACTGAGAGTGTCACAATCAATACATAATCGCCTGGTTGTGACTCTGAACTGACGACTGTCATTCCGGATAATTATTAGAATTGTTTCTATCATTATCTGCTAAAATTTCATGATTGACGGCTCCAGTGTGGACTTCCTTTGGACACATAAAGCCAGTGTATTATCTACATTTTATTCTGGTGATATGAGAGAATTGGTCTATAAATGAGATGTTGGCATTCACCCATGAGATGAAGTTTCCTGATGGCATAATTGAAATTGATTCTACTCTTGTCACTGCATATTATCAATTGGGTGCTCTGATTGGCTAATCTACTGCTATGATATCAGCCCATAAACTCGATGAACCTCTGTATTTATTTGGGTGCCAATCGGCATTAAGTCTCAATAGGGTTGGTGCGGACAACCATGGAAGAATTGATTGTTGGCCATGGGACTCTGCTTTGGTGTATTTGTCCATTTTGCAAACAAGTACTAAATACAGTTAGTGGGACTTTTCTCTACCAGCGACAGATGGACGTAATGGGATGAGGGTTTGGATGAACTGTTAGTAGGGTGAGGGCGAAGACTCTCCTCAGGAGATTACACATCACAAGACTAAGTCTAATTATGTGCATTGCATAATTGTACCAAAGCTCTGAGTATTGGGGTTATTTATTACTTATAAAGAAAATATTAACCTGTATACGTGACATGGCAAGACTCTGTAAAGGAGTGTCAGTGAGGTGGATAGATAAGACTGAGGACTCCAGCACTGATTATCATTTTTCCAGCGTAGTGCTTATAGTTTTATCAGGGGCGTGTCTGTGTATGTCCAGCTGAATGAACCATGGCTACCTTTCGCAGTGTAAGCAATGTATATATTATATTGTAAAATCTTATAAATCAGCGTGTCCACAGTGTCTGAGACAGTCCAGGGCTGCACAAAGTCCTTTAGAGAGAGGTACACAAATTTTTAAATGTTCAGGATCAGATTGTTTGTATCATACAGGGTAAAATGTTGGAAAATAACATTAAAATGTTGGAAAGTGACATTCGCAATCCCCATATTTCAGTGGAGTCTCTATCATGACCATAAATTCAAGAACCATTTCTCTGAAGACCATGAGAGCAGTATTTCATGCACATTCCTGCACTTTCATTGTTAACAGACAGGAATAAATCTGTATGGAACACCAAATTCATCTTCAAGTTATTCATGTCTGGACATAAAATTAATCCTATTTGTATTTTGGTGAATAAATGTGAGCCACTCCACCGAAAGTAGGCTCTTGGGTCCAAAAATGAGCTTTTTACACGGTCAGCTAGAAGAGGCCCAAAGCTGCAAAATGCAGTAAAAAGTTTGTCAATACCTTGAAAACTGAGTGAGCTATGCCATTTCTTGTCTCAGCATTCAACTAAAAATTTCAAAAGAGAAATCATCCTCATTTTAATCTGACGGGCACTTTTTAAACCCACCAGTCACCGTGGTAACCCCCCAAAAATTAACAAAAAAAAAACGCCTTTTTTTCATTTCTGTTTATTCCAATAAGCTCAGTATGTATCTTTTTGACCATTATATAAAAGTTCAAATGATACTGATTGGAAAAAAAAAGCACTGTCAGATTCAATTACACTGAAATTAAGAAAACGATATATGTGTGTATGTGTGTGTGTGTGTGTGTGTATATATATATATATATATATATATATATATATATATATATATATAAACAAACACACATACACGATAACCATATAACAAAACTCTCTGATCTCTTTATACAAGTAATCTTCATCAACTCTGCTTTCAGCATTATCATCTTTATCTATATCCTGCTCAGCAGATAAGATCACATCTTCACAAACACCAGTCATCACACTTTTATTAACAGATGCCTCTTCTTCATCAACATCAAAATCTTCATCAACACAGCTGGCATAGTCATCATCAGTTTGTTTATATGTAATAGGTATGAAACATTTAAGTATTTTTCAGGTCTTGACCAATTTTCGTACAAAACTAAACAACCCACAATCCAGCATGTCCAGTCCAGGCAAGATTACACACAAATGAAATGATCAAAACAATTCCATAATCGAATTTTGCATGCAGAGAAAAATACCAATACTCATACAATACTCATATTAAGTTTCTTAAGTCCATAATACTGAGCATATGGGATTTTCTTTGACTGAATTGCAATGGAATCATGTCTTTATCTTAATATTCCAACACTTCCAGCAGACTTTAGGTATCATACACACACACAGACAGACTGTAAGCAGTGCGTGACTGCTCATTTGTGCATCTATATAGCACCATTTGCACTCATTTGCCCCACTCCCTTCATATATTTTCTTCCAGTCAAATTGCGCTAGTTCATCTGGATGCTGCTCATTTAACCATTTCCACACTGTGTGTGTGTGTGTGTGTGTGTGTGTGTGTGTGTGTGTGTGTGTGAGAGAGAGAGAGAGAGAGAAAGAAAAATACAGTAATCTTCTTCAAAGCCGAATTCTAGTGTTGAATTTAACATCTATGCTAATGCTGCTAGACATCACAGATGACATTTCACTCTCTTTTCCAGAAATTATGTGTATTCAGAATCTTATAAACAAACTAACTTACTGTTATTGAAGAGAAAGTCGGAGATAAGTTCCGCACGCAGTATAGTCAGGAAGTAAACCAGAAGTTAACATGTGATGGGCACTGAGCATGTGCAAGCCCGAGCTGACCAATTAGTGTGCTCATTTCAGATCTTTCTTAGCAACTAGCCTGCTTTGTTTAGGTGCATATCATCTTCATAACCGGAAACGGCATTTTAATATTAAAACAGTATCCAAAATCGAGACACGATTTCACGGCCGTTCTTCTGGTGTATGGATTATAGTGTGTCTTTTACCGAACTCGGTGAATAATTGCAACAAAAACCAGTAAGTTTGCTACTGTTTTTATATAGTTTTATGAGGGTTATCGTCAGAAAAATGGAAATAAAAAAAACATTTCTAGTGAGTTTTAGTCGATTTCACTTGAGCAAGTGATAGTTGAATACTTGTTTTAATGGTTTATGCAGAAATCCGAATTTTGATTAAAAAAATGACCATTTTTACTTTTTTGGCCATTTTCTCAAAAGTAGTCCGTGCGACAAACGCCTACATTCGGTGGAGAGCCTCACAAATTAGATTTCGCTCGTCTACATTTGCAATAACTCCACTTCAGGGGGAATGCGATTGTACACTGAATGTTGTAACATTCACCACTCACAGTAAAAATCGGTGGGATTTGTATATAAGTGGCATGGACCCCACTGATCATGCTCGGAACCGTAAATTGGCGTATGATTCTCAAACACAAAAAGTAAGAATTTCTGTAATTTTAATTCTACTTTGGATATAAATTTTAATGCAAGTTCTACTGTTAGTACTTGAGCTGATACTTCGATAGCAAGGCAAGCGATATAAATAACAAAGTCATAATTTTTGTCCACACATTGCAAACTATTTTTACAGAAAAATTTCAAGTTAACTTTTATGTTGGATACATCTGAATTATTTTATCCAGAATCTCGTATGTGTCCATGTGGTGTGTAGTGGGCAGGGATTGAGCTTTTATTTCTTTATAGTTTTTGGAAAATATCAGGTGCAATATTTCAAACATTAAATTTGACCCAGTTTCAGATAATGACCCATGTACAGGTTGAGACTAGTTATACCCATAATGCAATGTGGCTAAACATAAACCCATTTCTATTTTACAGCAGTGTACTCTGATGTTTTTACAATCTACTTCACTGGGTATCACGCCAATATAATATTATATAATATATATATATAGCCGCTTTCCTCTGCTGGAATGTGACGTGTGCAAGAACTGTTGTTTGTGAGTGAGGAAAAAGGACAGTAGTTGTTAATTTGCAGAACTCCTCTCTCTAAAAATCCTCTCTCTAACCTCAGCTCATACAGTGGGAATTGAAAGTCTGTGGACCCTTTAGAACTTTATTTATGCATAAATATGTCCCCAAACATCATTGAATTTTCACACAACTTCTAAAAGTAGATCAAGATAAAATGAGACAAAAATATTACACTTGATCACTTTCCTCTATGAATAAATTTATTACATTTTTGTGAGTGGCAAAAGTTTGGGAACTTTTGACTTGTGTGCTGTTATGTGCTGTCAACTTCTTGTGGAGCAACAATTGCAATTTCCAGTAACTGTTGATCAGTGCTTCACTTTGGCTTGGATTAAGTTTAGTCACTGTATAAATGTGTACAACAGCTTCAACCCTGGGATATGGTTGGGTTTTCTTTAATAAACTGCTCATTTCGGGTCATTCCACAATTCATTTGGATTTTGGTCAGAACTTTAATGTGGCTATTACAAAATATTAATGAATTCATTAATTAAGTTATTTGTTTATATATTTTCCATTTATGTCTTTAGTGTAATCATCTTGCTCATCATCATCATCAGTTCATTTTCTGTAACCGCTTCATCCTAATTAGGGTCACGGGGAGGCTGGTGCCCATCCCAGCCAACTCAGGGCAAGGGCAGAGTACACCCTGGACAGCTCGCCAGGCCATCGCAGGGCGAAAACACGCTGACGGCTTTGCAGCCTACTCTTTTTACGAAAGTCAGCAATGGTTCTTTTACATGCCTCACACCATAGATAGTGAGAGACATGGCCAGCCTTTGATAACCCAGTTAGCTGCACTTGGGGAGGACAGTGACAACCTTGTGGAGAGTGGGACTCGAAACCCCAACCTTTGGATCAGCGATCCGGCACCTTATACCACTAGACCACCACTGCCCCGATCATCTTGTTGCATTACCCAATTTTTGGGGGGTTTTGGTTCACCCACCATTGGAGACTGTCACGCAATGTACTGGTGGTAATGTCACGGTTTAGGCCTGTTTTACATCTGGGCCAGATCAGCTTGTCATCATTGATAACATAATGAATTCTAATTTATACTAACAATTCTAAAGAATGGGTTGTTTTGGTCATGTTTGATGCAAAAATATAGAAAAAGCTGTGTGAAGACTATCGAACCTAGTGTGCCTTTCTTTGAACTGCAGGAGGAAACCGAGAGCCTGGAACAAACCCATGCAACCATGGGGAGAACCTGCAAACTCCAAATAGAAATGCATTTTCCAAGCCTAGTAGAACTCAAACCAGGACCTTCTTGCTGCAAGTTGGCCCTACGAACCACCACGCCACTGTGCAGATGATTATTTATTTATTTCTTTTTTTTTTTACACTATGTACAATAGTGTCTTGTATGATGCAGGAGTATTGTACACTTTCTGGTGAGCAGCTCCTTCGAAAACTTCTAATATCTGCTTTTATTCCGGTGCTCATACAACAGAACTGGCACCTGAGTCTCCTGAAACTACGGTGATCCCTTGCTACTTCGTGCTTCAGTTTCTCCGGCTTCAGTGCATCATGGGTTTTTCAAAAATATTCATGTTAAAATAAAAAATGAAGGAACTTAAGGAAAAATAGGGGGAAAATTAAGGAAAATGCCACAAAACAAGGCCAATTATGCAAAAAATCCTCAAAGAAAAACAACAAAAAAAAAAAAACCCAACCCAAATCCCCCAACAAAACTACTTACATTTTTATGTAATATGCGCATCTATTTTATTGTGTGTCTGTGTATTTTATTTACATCTTGTGCATTATTTTTGAATGTGTGTTATTGTAAGCATTTATAGCATTGGATATATATTTGTTGACATTATATATACATGTACGTATATGTCAGTCAGTGGGGTCTATCTTACTTCCGAGGGGGGGGGGATCTCGGTCTCCATTAACCGTGGAAAGTGAGGGATCCCTGTATTAGTTTACAGATGCTCCCCGACTTGCGTTCATCCGTTTTACGTTTTTTCACTTTTACGTACCCCCCCCCCCAAAAAAAAGTCAAATTTTGAGTTTAGACGTACCTATGTAGTACGCTGACGTAATGATGCAATGACGCTGCGTCCATTGTTTACAAACAATAGACTGAACGTGCCCCTCCCTCTTCCCAGTTTAGTTATATATACTAGTCCTTCTCAAGAAATTAGCATATTGTGATAAAGTTCATTATTTTCTGTAATGTACTGATAAAATTAAACTTTCATATATTTTAGATTCATTGCACACCAACTGAAATATTTCAGGTCTTTTATTGTTTTAATGCTGATGATTTTGGCATGCAGCTCATGAAAATCCAAATTCCTATCTCAAAAAATTAGCATATCATGTTCAGGTAGTCTAAACGAGCTGTTAACCTAATCATCTGAATCAACCAATTAACTCTAAACACCTGCAAAAGATTCCTGAGGCTTTTAAAAACTCCCAGCCTGGTTCATTACTCAAAACCGCAATCATGGGTAAGACTGCCGACCTAACTGCTGTCCAGAAGGCCATCATTGACACCCTCAAGCAAGAGGGTAAGACACAGAAAGAAATCTCTGAGCAAATAGGCTGTTCCCAGAGTGCTGTATCAAGGCTGTGGGAAGGAAAAAGTGTGGCAGAAAATGCTGCACAACCAGAAGAGGTGATCGGACCCTGAGGAAGATTGTGGAGAAGGGCCGATTCCAGACCTTGGGGGACCTGTGGAAGCAGTGGACTGAGTCTCTGGGCTACAGGCGCCGCATTCTCCAGGTCAAACCACTTTTGAACCAGAAACAGCGGCAGAAGCACCTAACCCTGGAGTACAGAGAAGCAGCACTGGACTGTTGCTCAGTGGTCCAAAGTACTTTTTTCGGATGAAAGCAAATTTTGCATGTCATTCGGAAATCAAGGTGCCAGAGTCTGGATGAAGACTGGGGAGAAGGAAATGCCAAAATGCCTGAAGTCCAGTGTAAAGTACCCACAGTCAGTGATGGTCTGCTGGTGTTGGTCCACTGTTTTATCAAGGGCAGGGTCAATGCAGCTAGCTATCAGGATATTTTTGAGCACTTCATGCTTCCATCTGCTGAAAAGCTTTATGGAGATGAAGATTTTCATTTTTCAGCACGACCTGGCACCTGCTCACAGTGCCAAAACCACTGCTAAATGGTTTACTGACCATGGTATTCAATTGGCCTGCCAACTCTCCTGACCTGAACCCCATAGAGAATCTGTGGGATATTGTGAAGAGAAAGTTGAGAGACACCAGACCCAACACTGTGGATGAGCTTCAGGCTGCTATCGAAGCATCCTGGGCCTCCATAACACTTCAGCAGTGCTACAGGCTGATTGCCTCCATGCCACGCCGCATTGAAGCAGTCATTTCTGCAAAAGGATTCCCGACCAAGTATTGAGTGCATAACTGAACATAATTATTTGAAGGTTGACCTTTTTTTTTTGTATTAAAAACGCTTTTTTTTTTTATTGGCCGGATGAAATATGCTTATTTTTTATAGGGATTTTTGGTTTTTCTTTACTTTTTTTGCCAGAATTATCAATATTAAAACAATAAAATGATTGAACTACTTCAGTTGTGTGTAATGAATATGAAATATATGAAAGTCTAATGTTTATCAGTACATTACAGAAAATAATGAACTTTATCACAACATGCTAATTTTTTGAGAAGGACTAGTATATTGTTTTATTTATATATATCGGTCATATAGCATGTTACTCTTGAGTTAAGACGTCGTCTCTGTGATCTTTGTGTTTACACTATTTTGTGGACTTTTGTAACCCGAAGTAAATATGGTTGGTCAGAACCATAAAACCACAAAACCACAAAAAATTTTGGAAAATGTTTTTCATAACTTGGATTTTTCATAAGGTGAGGTACCACTGTATCCGTGTATAAGGGCTTGTATATCCAGCTTTATGTTACAAAGGGTCATTTTTAATAATTTGTTTATCTTTACACCAGTTCAGGTTATGTAGATTAGTGTCCTCGCCATCTCTCCGGTTCTAATTCCAGTGACATACACATGAAACATGAAAAATGTGTAAGATGTGCTAGGAGACATTCATGCCATTAAAATTCTCCTGCACTGATTGAGAATGCCAGCGAGGTCTGATTAGGTGGCACTGCGGTGATTGCCAGTGTGCTGATAATGTGGGTCATGCTATATTTAGATCATCTCTCTAAAGTCCCTCAGCCAATTAAGGATGCTCTGTCAAAGGCGTTGTGTATGTATAGCGCATGTTCTTCCCCCATCTAACATTCCATATATTGAATGTTTTTTTTATCTAACACACAAAAGAAAAGAGTGATATTAAGTATTTGTCATCAGGCTATGCTTTTTTTTTTTTTTTCCTGGTTTGGCAGACTTCCATTATGTAAACCCAATACAGGAGCTGGGGGGGGGATTTTTTTTTAACAGGTTTGGTTTTAGTTATGTATGGAATGTATGTATTGTATGTATGTATTGTATGTTTGTATGGTATGTATTTATCCACAACAAGACAAGAATGAGAGAAAATTTTTAAAAGACATGAATATAACATCGGTGGATCCACAAAACAAGGAATAAAATAGACCACAGGGATCCCGTCGCTTCCACCGAAAGAAACATTTCATAATATGCCAAAAAAGGACAAGCATAGCAAGATTGAAAGGCACAGCTTCATCCCCTGACAAGTAAATATTCAGAAGCTAAATATGCAGTTTTGCCTTTGTGACCTTGAAAAATAGGTCACGGTCACTCGTTCACAAACTCATCCTAGAACTCATTGTAGTGAGCCAGAATACTAAGTCTGAAAGCCTCAGCCCCATCAAATATCTCCTCGGATCGGCGCAATCTACCATGCATACTCAGTTAAGCAAAGAGAGTTGTAAAATGAATGAAAACCCGAATCCAGAAAAGACAGAGAACTCTCTGCTCTGCTGGTGATTCACATCAGTGCAGGCTGAGTACTAAGTGAGTATTCAATGGCGCCCTTGCTCACTTGAAAGACCGAACGTCCGTATAACCCACACTTTGTCTCAAGCACAAGCAAGTGCACTACTTTCAGTGTTGAGCGCCTCCCATATTGTAAGCGTTGATTGGTTGTTTTAAGCTTCATGTAAAGTGACCATCCGTCGACCTTCGGAACCATTTACAAGGAGAAAGATCGCATCATAGAGAATGTTAAAGGTTAAGTTTGATATATGACGAGTGAATTTGATTAAAATGTATCAATTTGAAATTATTTTGCTTGAATTTAATTTATTTGAAATTAATGTTGATTTATTTGATATATTTGATATTATTTTACAATGTTATGTTTATAATAATTGATTTAGGGGTATTTTATGAGATACGGTAATGGTATTTATGGATGTATAGTACAGTATGAGCGTCATACGTCACTGTACAATTTATGTTCACTTTTAACTTACGTTCAGCCGTCCGGGACCAATTAAAAACGTAAGTCGGGGAGCATCTGTACTTATGCAACCAACAAATGTTTATTTTGCTGACTTCTCATTCAATGCTGTGAAAGTATTTTTGTATCACTAATTGAGAAAAATCACTAATTAAGGTGATTTTGACGTTTATAAAGCACCTACAATGCCCTCCATATTTGTTGACACCCCTGGTTAAGATGTGTTAAAAGTCTTAAAGTAAATTCTATTTTTATAGCAGAAGCCTCTCACACTGAAAATTCTAGAAAAATGTCACCTTCAACTCAAGTGAATTTTAAGGGGGAAAGAATCCCTGACTAAAAAATAATTCATTCATTAATTTTCTGAACCGCTTACCGGGCAGTGGTGGCCTGGTGGTAAAGGTGCTGGATCGCTGATCCTAAGGTTGGGGGTTTGAGTCCCACTCTCCATAGGGTTGTCACTGTTGTTGTGCCCCCCACCCAGTACAGCTTACTGGGTTATCAAAGACTGGCCATGTCTCTCACTTGTCTATGGTGAGAGGTTCATGTAAAAGAACCATTGCTGACTTTCTTAAAGAGTAGCTGCATAGCTGTCAGCGTGTTTCTTCCCCTTGCGAACGGGTTGTGTCAGGAAGGGCATCTGACGTAAAAGCCTATGCCAAATCAAACATGCGAATCATTTAATATCACTTCCATGAAGATGGAGGCAGATGATTCGCTGTGGCGACCCCTGAAAGGGAACAGCTGAAAGGAAAAAGAAGAAAAAATTTTCTGAACTGCTTAATCCTAATTAGGGTCACGGGGAGGCTGGTGCCCAGCTCGGTCGACTCTGAGCAAGTGCAGATTACACCTCGGAGAGCTCGCCAGGCCATTGCAGGGCAGAAACAAGCTGATGGCTATGCAGCTACTCTTGACGAACGACCTAAGAAATAATTATTTTTCAGAGTATCTATGAACATTTTAATTAGTAATTTATCACTTCCGGTTTCCCTGGGGTATAAATATGATGTGACACAGAGGCCATTTCTCTTATCCACTCTTCAACATGGGAAAGACAAAGCAACACACCATTTGAAATAAGGCATATGCGTGTTGACCTTCCAAATCAGGTAACTGCTACAAGAAAATCGCCCCTCGCCTATCGCTGCCCATTTATCCTCTCAGAGGAATCATTAAGAAGTTTAGAATGACGGAACAGTGGTAAATTAGCCTGGACCAGGACGCACGGCTATTTTATCACCACGCAGTGAAGAGGATGGTAAGAGAAATAAAAAGTTCTCCAAAGGTCAATATTAAAGAATTGCAACAAATGGGAACATCTTGGGGTCACAAAGTCTCCAAAACAACCATCAGGTGCTATCTACATGCCAACAAGCCGTTTTGGCGGCATGCATGGAAAAAACATTTCCCACTCAGTCATAAACGCAAGCATCTGGAGTTTGCTAACTCGTACTGGGACTTCAACTTGAACCATGTGCTTTAGTCAGATGAGACCAAGGCATAGCTTTTTGGCAACAAACACTCCCAGTGGGTCTCTCAGAACACAAAAGATGAATATGTAGAAAAGCATCTCATGCCCACTGTGAAGTATGAGGGAGGATCGGCGATGCTGTGGGCCTGTTTCTCTTCTATTTGTCTTAATATTTAAGACTATATTATTTATAACCTTGTACATAATATTTGTAACCTACCTATATCCACCCTGTCTATTTCCCTCTCTCCATCTCTGTCTTTTGTATATCCCTCTCTATTGCTCAGTCCCTGCCCATCTCATAATTTCTTTGTCAGTCCCCATACGTGTGCGTGCATGTGTGTGTATGCACTTCTCTCAGAAAGACAACATGATGGTTAGAGATTGCTGCATCCTTCTAATTTAAACTGCTAACTTCTCATTGAAATATTGCATCCGGTTAGTGGGTGTTTTGAAATAATGGAAGTTCTTTGCTACTGGACGAAGGCGAACGCTTGCCCCCAGGAGCCTTAACCTTTTTACCAAACAGGTAATTAAAATATTTTAGCAATGCTGTCTATTGGCGTGTCGGGGAGATGACTGTATGGGCTTGTTTGCACCTCTTCGATTCATTCCGATATAGAAAAGATTAACTCGGCTACGTGAGATGGCAGGGCTCTGTAAAGGAGAGGATTATTTGGGTGGAGATGAAGAACTTCGGACCCAAACACTGCTTTTCCAGAGAACGCCGTATAGCATTATATGGGGGCGTGTCTGTGCATATCCAGGTGTGCGAGGCATGACCAGCTTTGACTATGAAAGCAACAACAAGCTATAAAATCAGTGTATGCACCTTCCCCGGGACAGTTGCACTAGGACATGAGGACGGTGGATTATCTGTAATCTAAATGAGCATTAGGAGCAGCTCTGTTCTGATGTCACACCATACTCTCAATGAGGGTTTACAGGTCACGTGGATCTTAAATCCTAAAGAATGGATTTATAGTAGGAGACAGGACGCATAAACATTGCTCAACTGAACTTTGTCTTTTAACAGTAGAGAACTTCATTATACGTTTATCTGTGTGGCGGTAAGGTGTTGCTCATGTTTCACTCTGGGCTTTCAAACTAAACACCAAGGTCGGCAACCCAACATCTAATATCACAGACGGCTGTAACACGCACCAGAAGATAGCATTACCATCTCCCTGTGGAGCAGGAATAGGTTTACTTATCCCCCAGAGGACTTGAGGTACAACTGGGTGTTGTAGAAACCCTAAAAGTGCATTGTGCTAGTTGCTGAGATCATGTACGTGCTGTACACATTACTGCTGCTGTCCATCCACAACTTGCTGAAAAGACAGAAGACAGCGAAGCTGCATGAAGCCAAGGAAGCTGAACACAGTGAGGGAGCAGACCACGAATCACCCTATACTCAGTGCATGAACAAGGGAAATCCTGTTAAGGACGAGATCCAGCGTCAAAGCAGGTCATGTACCGCCACCCAGCTGTCTGAGCACAGAAGCAGAGCCCAGGTGAGAAACTGGAGAAAAGTGTGCACAGATTAATGTTGAAGATGAGCAAATGATCTTAAAGGAATTATCTTCAGGTTTGCTATAATAGTATCAGGTTGTACATTGCTTTTTAGCCTTCCATGATGAAGAATGATTATGTAGTGTTAATGCAATCAGCTTAGCTTAACAATTATGTTTAAGCACTCTGTGATTCTTGAGGGTAGAGGTCAGCGCAAATTCAGTCCAATACAAGGTCAAATGGTTCTGTGTGAACTCTATAGCCTTGGCATGGAGAATTATACGCAGTGTATGAGGTACGACTGCTGTGTCTGTGAGTCCCATAAAGGCTTGACCTCGGTACCCGTTGGTTCTATTCAAGAGGGCACAACTTCTGTGTGTGTCTGTTCAGCAAAAGAGTTGAAAAAGTGAGTGTGGCCTTGATGCCCGTCAGTTCCAATCAGGAAGCTGTGGATTTTGCATCTGTCTGTTCCAGTGGTGGAGGTGTGTAATCCAAAGCAGCGGCATAAGTGTGCACCCTTTCATTCTAAAGAACATGTACGCCTCACTAAAGATGTGTTCACTGTATGTGTAAGTCCCACTGAGGAAGGTGGGGGCCGCTTAGGCCCTTGAAAAAGTGAACTGTGTAAATTAGGTTTGGGGGCCAGGTCCCCCAAGAGCAAGGGGATGCATTTGAGATCGTAGTTTTCCCGCAAAGAGAGAAACGCGTATTGACTAAAAGTGAGTAAAAGACTAAAGTCCCATTAAAAGAGGTGTGGCCTCCGGATTAATAAATTCCACTGAAAGAGGTGTGGCTCAAGTAAAAGGTGGGATGGAGATGTTCACGTTTTTGCCATGTGATCACAGTTTTAAATCATTGTACATCCATTAGGAAAAAAATGTTTTAACCCATTGATATTCAGCACATGGATGGGGCTAGTGGTGTAGTGGTTAGGGTGCTGCGCTCATGATCGGGAGGTTCTGTGTTCAAATCCCAGTTAGACCCCCACTGTGCTAAGACCCCCAGGCAAGGTCTTAACCACAAGTGTGCCTCTGTTCACTCAGTAGTATAAATGGGTACCAGTAAAAATATACTGGGAAGGTAACCTGCGATGGACTAGCGTCCGATCCAAGAGGAGTTGAACTCCTTGTCGCTTCACGCTATGGAAACCGGGGATAAGTACTGGCCTGATGAGCCATTATGACTCGGGTGTAAAAGGCCCACGGGGCTTTATCTTATTCAGCACATAGTGGTGTAGTGGTTACAATGTTTTTCTCACAGCAAGAAGGTCCTAGTTTTGATTCCCAAGACTAACAGCTTGTTCATGTTTTGAGTGCAGGGTCATGCGCACTCAATTTTTAAAAATTCAAATTATGAGGTCATTGCACAATTTTCCCACATCTCTCAATCTAAAAAAAAAAGGTTAATTAAAATTGTTTTATATGTTTGATGAAGCCAAAATGTTCAGGTAGAAAACAAAAAAAAAATGTTTTGTCCTATACTGGATATGATTTTGTTTGTTCCTATTAAAATAAACATAAAGCTCAAAGAGAGAAAATAAAGGTGAACAAGTGCATTGCAAGTGATTCCTTATTTTTTTAACAGGTGTTGTAGTTATGAGTAACAGGCTATTTAATCATTGATTGCTGTATGGGTGGCTGTAGTAACCATGGTGACTATAAAGCCGTGTTTATCTCTCTGATGTAAAATGTGCTGTTGTAGGAATGTTTTGTTCAATGACTTGAAGTAATGCTCAACTCGTTTTATTGATATACGAGTTATTTTTAGTTCACTGTTTGGCTTGGTTAATTTCCTCTGTCTCTGGTTCGCTTTCTCTCGCTCTCTCTCTGCCGCCTGGAGTAAACGAGGGATGTGATAGATGTGATGCAGTTCCTGCATACAA
Organism: Plotosus lineatus; assembly: GCA_024760905.1. NCBI lineage: Eukaryota > Metazoa > Chordata > Actinopteri > Siluriformes > Plotosidae > Plotosus > Plotosus lineatus. Next base: position 123,707,863 of record CM045728.1, on the reverse strand, counting down.
AGCTTGTGATCTATAGTTGTGGAATTTTAAGTGAATCAGTTGTAGAAACATTACATGCTTGCTTGTTAGTGCACTTGTTTGTGATGGAAGGGTGTATATGGATTACCAAGCAGTGTTTGGAATGCCATTAAAAGTTCTCTCTTGATGTTTCAAGTTGATTCTTCATATTCTCCTTGTTTGATGCCTAATACATAAATGAAAGTAATACTGTAATTCATATATGGGGATTTTTGTATCGTTATTACCATATTTTCTGGACTCTATGTTGCCCCGGAGTAAAAGTCACATTGGCGAGAAATGCATAATAAAGACGTAGGAAAAAAAAAAAAAAACATGTATAAGTCGCACTGGACTATAAGTCGCAAACTCATGGAAACTGTCTACCTTGGCTTGGAAATCTGCCAGCAGTTTTTGTGACGTTGTGGTCCTTGCTTTGATAGAGAGGCGGTTGCATTGTATGAAGCGGTCACACCAAGAAAGTTCTCACGCAAAGTAATTTCTATTCATCTCCTTGACAACTACCTGGGCGTTAAGATGCAACTGCACTGTTGACAAGCCTCTCCCTGAGGCACATTGCTCAAGCACCCATGTACGAACTCATTCCTCAAGCTGTGGCCATCTAGCTTTTAGCCCGTGATTAGCTTTTTTCTTCGTTGCAGTAATATTAATCTCCGCTTTTCTGCCCTCTTGTTGCCTTCTTGGACTTGAGTGTAAAAATAAACATGTGAAATTATGTTCGTTATTATTACGACAAACAGAATTACATGTAGTAATTTCACTATCCGGACGTGGAGCCGCAACTGCACTGTTGACAAGCCCCTCCCTGAGGCATGTTGCTGAAGCACCCATGTGCGAACTTGTTCCTCTAGCTGTGGCCATCTAGCTTTTTAGTGATTAGCTTTTTTTGTTTTCTTCACTGCAGTAACAATAGTCTTCGCTTTTCTCCAGGCTCTCACAAGTTTCTCGTTCACTTCAAACTTTCTCTCTGCTGCTTGATTACCATTTTCTGCTACATATTTCACTACTTGCAGCTTGTAGTCCGCAGAATAGGATTTTCTTTTTGTGGACATTTCTTCAGTGGTACAGGATGAGCAGGTACTGATACCCAAGCCAAGACAGAGCTCTTGTGGTTGCAAGTGTTAAAATAACAAACAGGTGAAATTATGTTTGTTATTATGACGAACAGAAATATATGTAATAGTTTCATATATAAGTTGCATCCGACATAAAAACCTATGCCAAATCAAACATGCGATAATTCGCTATGGCGACCCCTGAGAAAGGGAAAAACCAAAAAGGAAATATCATTGAAAAACTAAGGAATTATGGAAAGTTAACTGTCAAATTAATTATAAAACATGAAAAATTAATTATAAAAGATACTCATAAGTCAAGGTGTGTGTGTGTGTGTGTGTGTGTGTGTGTGTGTGTGTGTGCTGTCAATCAAATGATGAGTGATATACTCTTGTTCATTTGTATTTGTAAATCTGACACTAAAAGAGTCAGTGCCTCAGAAAGCTATCAACCTCACCGCATGGTACTGGGGCAGAGTACATCCTTGCCAGATTGCCAGACCATCATAGGGCAGAAATATGCTGGCAGCTATGCAGCCCACCCTTCCTGAAAGTCAGGTTCTTCTATGTGCCTCTCACCATACCATAGAGATAAGAGAGATGTGGTCAGCCATTGATATGACAGTTAGCTGCACTGAGGGGACAATAGTGACAACCCGTTGACAGTGGGGCTTGAACCCCCGACCTTGGGATCAGTAATCCACCACTGCTCACTGCCTATCCATCCCCCTCTCTGTCTACCTATGCGAATGCACATGCACTATGTGGGGAGGTTGTAAAGTCAATATTTTAGTTGTCAAGACTCCCCATCACACATGACCTTCAACCAGGGAGGTGTAAGGAAGCATGTGACCCTCTATGACATGTGAATCATTTTTATAAACTGCAGCATATATGGCCAAGATAGGATCTGTTTATAAAATAAAAATAAAAAGAATCTCATTTCAATTGCTTGATACTCATGGCCTCAAACCATTCTGAACTGTCGGAGTTGTTTATTCCAGGGGCGGCCTTAGTCTACAGGTTAGAGAAGCAGATTTGGGATCGAAAGTTCACAGACAGGTACAATTAACGAATTAGCAGGAAAACTGTGTGGCAGTGGGGGGGAGTGAGCAGCACCTTACTCCACATAAATGGCTGAAGTGCCCTTGAGCAAGGCACCTAACCTCCAACTGCTCTCTGGGTGCCCCCAATGTGTGTGGCGGCTCACTATGGTTGTGTTAAATGCAGGGGAAATAATTTCCCTTGTAGGATTAATGCAGTATATGAAAATCAAAAGGAAAAAAAAATGTGGGTTCTAATGGATGATCACTTATTATATAAAATCTCTCCTCCACCCCCACAACCCACAAAAAAAGCTGCAGAGATAAATATGAGAACAGTGATCTTGAAATCAAATTACTTTCTTCCTTGATGTTTAATCATTTTGTGCTCATCAGACTCTAGCGTGAAATGTGTTTCTGTTTTATGCTTTAATGGTGGAAAACGTCTCCTGAGGTGAAAGTGTTGGAGTGGTCGAACAATCAGCCCAGGGCAGCCACCTCTAAAAGTGTTCCACGAAGCCAGTTTCTGAAGTAGATGATCTGAAATGACTTTGCACATTCCTATTTTTATATTTTATATGCATATATCTTTTGAATATCAGTGTCTCTCATGGGGCTGTTGCTCCACCGTCACCAGGATTTCTCTTTAGTGGTGTTTGTGTTTGTAACCCAGTTACCGAGCAGTGGGAGGCAAGAGAGAAAGTGTGTTTCTGTGCGTGTGTGCGAGAGTACTTTATCTCTGGCGAGCTATGTTACTGAAGTCAATGAGGTCAGTGTATCCGAGCCGTATCTGAGAGAATGAATAGGCTTTTAATACACAACCAGAATTTGTGTGTTCAGTTCAATTAGCATGGGAATGTGCTCTTAGTTCTTTTGTGTGTCTGTAATTAAGGCTGGAATGTTTTCAGGGCATGAAGAGGTAAATACCAGAGGTAATGCCATGGGTAGAGCTTTACTGTGAAAGCTGTAATTTACTGTAAATAATTGTCAATAATATTTTGCCCCAGTGGTGTATTGATTAGGGTGCCAGGCTCATGATCAAGAGGTCGTGGTGTTTTTTAGCTGTCTGCCCAGCTGTAAAAGGGTACCAGTTAAAATATTGGGAAGGTATCTTATGAACTAGCATCCCAGCCCGGGGACTTGAACAACTAGTTATTTTTAATTACGGAAACTGGGATAAGCTTCGGCTGTGATGAGCCTGGAGGATTGGGTGTTAAAGCCCAACACACTTTACCCTATTTTATTTTGCAGAAATTAATTGTAAAATTTTTTGACAAATTCAGAAATTCAGCTTTCTTTTTTTCATGATTATTTTGGGAGTTCAGTTGAGCGGTGGAGAACACAGAGAAATAAGAGTTTATTTTTTTATTAAAGCTGGGATTGGTAATCTGGAACCCTAGCAAAATTTGAAAATAGCTGTCCACCCCCTACCCCCAAATTTTAAGTGATTATTAGTTATTGATTGTTGTTAGCATCTGAAGACTGTTTCAACCCATTCAGCAGTCTGTATATTCAGATGAAAGGTTACCAACCTCAGATTTAAACAGTGCTTCTTCATGGAGATACAAATGGAGCAAAGCAGTGAAGGACTACCTATTTGTAAATTATATAAATCCTGATAGTCTCAGATGACAGGCTTTTTCTTAAAAAAAAAAAAAAAACAATTACAGGACTATCGACCAGGGAGCGATGAAAGCACGCACTTGACCCCTTCTTGTGACATGCAGTGCTAGCCACCAGCATCTTTTTGAACTGCGCTGTGTGCGTATTTGGGTCTAACAGACTCGGAGGGAAAGCGCTATTTGTCCTCTCCTACACGACTAAGCTCACAGGTGCCCATGATTGGATGGCGATTGCTGTGAGTGATAGGGAAGTGAGCGTATGCCATCCATCCCTCTCGTGAGAGCTTTGGCCAATTAGTTCCCAACCACGGATGGCTATGGCATTAATCCGGATTAGAACTTGCGATCTTCGGGGGTTAATAGTCGCGTAGCGACAAGGTGCATGACTATTACTGTAACCTGAAGATTCACTTCGGAGCCCCTCAGCTTGCAGTCCTGATGCACACTATACTCTTCATTGCAATTCCTCCTGTAGGGGCTTCAGTGCAGTTTTGAGCAAGAGGACTCATCAGGAATCACCTGATGCGATATTACGATATCTAGGTGCTGATTTGATTTGTATCATGACTCAAAGTGTTGTCATTCCATCACGATTCGATATTACAGTTTTTTCTGTTATTGTAAAAATTTTAAATCTTGAAGTGTGTGAAATAAAGTTGCAATATGTCTATTGTTTTAGAACCTGGAAGCTTTAAGCGTAAATAGTTGAGGGTGCGCCCCCCTATAGGAATATAAAGGAACAGTAACGTCTACCATCTAAAAAAATCATGATACATAACTGAATTAGGTTTTTCCCCTGTCTCTATAATGTACATGTGTGGAGATGTGAATCAGTGTCAGAAGCCAAAAGTAGATTGACATGTGACCAGCACACACCTAAGTGTTATTGTAATATTTAATCCAGCTGCTGATGAATTGAGCGCAGGATGAGCGGAGTTGCGCAGTGATGCTAGTTCCATTTCTGTTACTAAGGAACAGCACGTGAAAGCAAAGTGAGAGAGAGAGAGAGAGAGGGGGAGAGGGAGAGAAGGAGTGCAGAGGGAGCTGCTGGTAGTGTGATTGTGCATAGTGGTGTGTGTGTACAGTTAGTGTGTGCGCTCCTCTCCATGGCACTGGTGGGATGACGAGAGCCGGGAGGTGAGTACAGATGGACTGTTTTAATATGCTGTGGCATGTAACTGATATAATTGCAGGGTTTGCTAGCTCAGGTGATGCTAGATCCTAATTATAGCAGAGGCAGTGACCCTGTTGTATCTAAGAAATGTACAGCTAGTGATATTGACTTCACATTCAGGAGCAGCATGCTGTCTTCCTTGTCTCATCATCCTTGTGTGTGTGTGTGTGTGTGTGTGTGTGTGGGCGCGCACATGCAAGACAAAGGCTGGTGTGCGATAGACTGCAGACAGCAGCAGCCTGCTGGCTTCATTATGGTACACAATACAGGGAGGTGTGTGTGTGTGTGTGTGTGTGTGTGTGTGTGTGTGGAGGGGTTCAAATGAATGTTTTAAATAATTGATGCTTATGGCCGGTCTAATAAAGTGCTCTTTGTCAGTAGTGAGCTCTCTGTTCTCTTGTTGCGTCCTGGTGGTCGATTATTACATTCCACTAGATGTATTCCTGCTGTTTTCATATCAATTAAATTACATGAAATATGAGAGGAATACATCCTATACGCCCTCTATCTGTTTGCGCATCATGCATGAGGAATTAAAGCCTGGCGTAGTTCTTAGTATGTCCACTTTGCTGAAAGAAGGTCCTGGGTTTCAGTTCTGGGCTTAACAAGGCTATTTCTGTGCAGAGTACACATGTATATCCTGTGCTTGTGTGGGTTTCCCATGAGTACCTCGGTGTTCTCCGACAATTCAAAGACGTGCCCATTAAGCTAATTGGCCATTGCAAATTGCTCCTAGGTGGGCATGTGAGTGTAAAATGGTTGTTTGCATGTTCACTCTTCAGTATTCTGATAAGATGTTCATGGTGTACCCCGACTTCACCCAGTGTTTAAGTGACACCCCCCCCCCCATCCCGACTCTCATACGACAAAGCGGATCAGCAAATAAGAGAGAGAATGATGACGAATTGAAGAACAAATGGGAATGTGTTGTGTATATATATCACCAGGTAGTCTCTCATGATCATCAACTGTAAATGTTATTATTAATGTAACAATTTATAAATAATTTAAATTTGCAGTTTCGAATATTTAAACTTGGCTTTTTATTATAGTGTTAATTAAGCACCCTTAAAGTTCACTTGATTCCCTTCAATGTGCTGATGTAGCTAACTAGCTTATCTTAGGTTGGCTCCAACTGGTTTTTTATTTATTTATTTATTATTATTATTATTATTATTATTATTATTCCTACCAGGTTTCAGGCCAACAAAAACCAGTACTGGACTGCATGCTGGAGCTTTTCTCTGTCTGCTTTATCTCAATGATAGAGCATGGTTCAGTCACAAAAAGAGTATCAGGCACTAAATATTATTTTGGGTAACCGTAGCCTAATGCTAGGAGAAGCGGGTTTGGGACCTTCAGCACGCTGGTTTGATTCTCAAGCCAGCAGAAAAAATGTGTTTCATGTGGGGTAGAGAGTTCCACCTTCCCGTCCTTCACCTTCATGGGTGATGTGTGCTTGAGTAAGGCACCTAACCACCAACTGCTCTCCGGGTGCACCAGTGTGTGGCAGCCCACTATGCCAGGGGTCACCAACCTTTTTAAAGCTGAGGGCTCCTTAAGATTCCCAAATGGCTTGAGGGCTACCAGCTCAAAACATATAAACAAATCAAGAAATCAAAAGCATACAATATTCACACACACACACACAAAAAAAAACAATAATCATAACTTTAGGACAAGTACTTGTAAATAAATGTATTTATGTTTCATTGTCAAAGTGACATTTATTGTTTGCAAATGAACATGTCACAATTTCATTCAACAAAAAACAGAACTCAAATTGTTTTTTCCCAATACATGAGATTGTGTCAACTCCAACTTTGAATCTGATTTAATCAATGAACAATGATCAGTTGACCAGGCGACATGGTCTTACTACATGGTTTTACTAAAACACTGTTCAGTCTTGTCTGTCAGTTAGAGAGAAACCTGGCATTCCACATTGTCCACTAGTTTGCTGTATTCTTGTGTATAGTTTGTCATTTCCACTCTCAATGACTCCTGTAGATGTGAATCAGTTAGGCGTGATCGGTGTTTTTTTATATATAAAGTTCATATTGGAAAAGGCTGATTCACAGAGATATGTGGATCCAAAAAGACAAGCAGCCTTCATAGCTGCTGTGCAGATGATAGATTTGTACCTTTCCATGTCCACTAGGTTCCAAAAGTTTGGGCTACTCCGATGTACTTTAAGGTTCAGCTTCAAGCTCCTCCAAAAGCACCTTAAATGCCCGGTGCTGTTTGGCTTTAGCGCGAATGCTGTTGATGATTTTTACAACAGGGGTCATTACATGGTCAAACACGGTTACTTTCGTGCATATCGCCTGCTGGTGGATGATACAGTGGCAGTGTAGGAAAGGTGGAAAGTCTGGGTCATTCTTGCAATGTGCAATGAAGCCCACACGGCATTGCCGGTGCACCATCGGGAAAAAAAAAAAAGCGATTAAGTTAAACAAAAACAGATGAATAAATATCGCACATTTAAATCTATACATCCATTTTCAATGCCACGTCACTGTGGCGAGCAGCGAAGAGCCTTTCTGTACACCAGTATGTGGGCGTGTCCGATACCTTTAAACTCTAATTTTATTGGATTATAATCGCGGGCATGGGGTTGGTGACCCCTGCACTATGCTGAGTATGTGGGTGTGTGCTAGCTGTGAATGGGTTGAATGCAGTGGTAGTCATTTTCCTTTTGGGATTATAAAAGTATAACCAAAAAGTCAAAAATAGGAAAGATTCCACCAGCAGGAAGACCTCATTCAAATTTTATGGAAATGAAGGTATGATCAATATAAGTTGGTTATTGTTTTTTTTCCATGTAAATAATCTATTTTTATTTATTTTAGTTATGAAAATGACTACGCAAACTTTTGCGTCATTGGTTGGATTGTCGCCTTTATCTATAGGCACAGCGCATGACTAGTTTAGCTCCCTTGGTTCTCAACCCCAGAGGGTTATGCCATTTTTTTTTTTTTCATGCTCTGTGAAATTTATTTATTCCAATAAAGTTATTTTTAGTCTTAAATTTTCAGGTCAATATGATGTGCTGATTTGTGACTTTTGGCAGACTTTTTTTCTTTTTTTCCTTTTATTTTATTTTTATATATTTATTCTGAAGCCACTAATATACACTTGCATACAATGCTTGACAAATCACCTGTGATGAACCAAGGAAATAGAAATATTTTTGAAAAGTATATTAGTTTACATTTTATTTGTGTTTTTCAGTTAAAGAAAGATAATGGATGAGTCAGCTCAGATCACATGCCATTCCAGTACAATATATTCTAACTTAAAAAACTCTTAAAAGTAGATCAGTCATGTCGTGTTGTTCCTGTTTGGTGTATACTAATAGCCTGTATAATAGTATTGTTGTGGCCCTGTATTCTGTGCCATGTTCTTGTTTGAGGAACAGAAAGCTTTTTGTGCTGAAACTCTGACACTGTCTCACTCTCTTGTGTGCAACCTGACTCTACCCTGAGAGACGAGAGCAGAGGTGCTGATCCAGGGGAGAGAGAGAGTATGATGAATGCATTTAGGTCATCCCATGTTAAAGGGTTTGGCGACAGTAAGCTCTTTATGTTTTTGTGAAGTTACAAGAATGCTGCAGCCCTCTAATGGTCATTAGTTGAAATTGCATCAGGCTAAGTAAACTTCACTGGCTTAGTGAGTTTGGCAAAGGCACATTTGGTATGTAAATGCTGCTTCTTAAGACTTCTGGAGACTCAAGGTGAACCTGGCTCACTATGATTCATTGTCCTGCCCAGCCTTTTGTTTTTGTTTAGCAGACTGAAATTTTCATGTGACTTATTCACTCTGTATATACACTTTGATGTCAAAAAACATTGTAAGATGACAATTTTATTCACATCTCACATCTCACATCTCAAATGCAAGAGTAAAAAATTTGCATATACAGTATTAATCTATTCACCCCAAAATTAAAAGTAAAAGTACTTGCAAAGAATTCCCAGGTTATGAAGTATTTTAACAGCATTTTAGTAAAATATTATTTAAATAAAATAGACATAACGAAAATATTTTCGCAGGGTTTGATAGGCATAGAACAAGACTTTAATGGTTGCCCTATCTCTGTCTTGCATGATGACGGTTATGACGAAGCAGAAATCCAAGAAATGGATTCTTAATCAGAATTGCTCAGACTCGCACAGAAGGAAAAAAAATGGACTCGTGTAGGGAAACAAACTTTTGTCAACACAGAGCATGGATTGAAAGACGGAACATGAACTGATTACACAGATAAATAAATGAACAAAACAAGATAAAGCGGAGAAAAGAAAATCCAATGTTAGACTTTCTGCTTTCATTCCAGATTGTAAGAAACAGGGAATATTTATTTATTTCCTTTGGGACTGAAATGGATTCATCTATCATCTTAAACATCAAATATGTAATAGCTGGTCTGCTACATTCATGCTGAGAGGAAAGGTGTGATTTTTTTTTTTTTTTTTTTTTTTTTAATAAATCTGGGCTGAAATAAATTTTTAACCCAGAATATTGAAGCTATACTCCGTCTCTTCCTTACTCAGTCCAAACCATACAAGCTTAGGCAAAGTGGCCTTCTGTCGTACTATAGAGGTTTTCTGAAACAGATGCCAACTCCTTCTGGATGTCTGGTCTGCCTCACCCTTGACCACGGTGAGAGGTAGAGGGAGGGTGGAGGCCATCTGTTTATTGGTTTTAAAGGATTATGGGTAATGACAACTATAAACATGCAGCAATTCTCTGGCATCTTCAGAACTGTCTTCTATTTCTCTCCATTTGGACTTTCTTTCCTTCCTGCTTCATGGTGGTAGTGTTGTGACTGAGCATCACTGTTTTGGTAGGAAAGATGATGGGTTGGATTGGATCTGTTATTGACAAAGGCTGGGGTAACGCAATCGCTACATCCATGCTACTGATTACCAGAAGGCAGGTGTGAGACGCTGTGTGCTGCATGTGCCTCCTGGTGTCTGAGAGTTATTGGACGGCTCAAGTAATATGTTGATTGTACTGAGTGGTTTTCTACAGAAAGAAATTAATGGTGCAATTATTGACAGCGTTAAGAGACAAGCTACGAATGCATTGGTGTGCGGTTACAAAGGTTTCTCAGCATGCTTGTGGTAAAGTATCTGGACAGAATTGGTATAAAAATATTGAATAAATCTATTCTATGAAATGAAGTATTATCCCATCAACCATTTATATTTTACCGAGAAAGCTTTGATATCTATTGCCTGTGCTGAGAATAAAGGGTATCTGTGTCTCACATAGGCTAAAAGATAAAGCTGGAATATTTTCCTTTGAGCCGTTTGTTTAATTTTAATCAATATCAGTCCTAATTAGCAGTTTCTGGAGGGGTAGGGGGGTGTATTAAATTAACCACTTTGACCAGCAGTTTCCTCAGCAGCTGCACATTGTTTCCCACATAGAAACCCTACTTGTGCTGGGCGAACTTTAATTCAGCCTCCCATCTCAGCAAATACGTACAAGGAATGAAAACACCGTGAGAACGACAGATAAATAATAATGAACATATTGGACTACATCACTAAAAATAGCTCTGGTCTGCTGGATGATTGAGTAGCCACCGCATGAACAGAGATGCCCGTCAATGTGTTATTGCCACTGTTACCATCACAACTAGAGTTAGACCGATATTCGATACATAACGGAGAACACCCGAGTCAGTGCTCCAATTCGGTACCACATGATAAAACCATGAAAACATACTCATCTCATCTCATCACCTTTTATTTACTGCCACAAAAAAGAGCTTCCAGTTTTATCTTCTGCTAAGTACATTTAGCATAATTTCTGCCATTTAAAAATATTTTCCACCAGAGAAGCACCATGTATGTTCAATTTCATTTCAGTTTAATTCAGTTTTATTTGTACTGCGCTTTTACAATTGTTGTTGTTGTTGTTGTTGCAAAGCAGCTTTTCACAGTAAAAGTATGAGTTTATAAAGTATAAAATAATTTTTTAATTTTTTCTATAAGCCCTACACATCCCTAATGTGCATCACCGTGATGTGAGGAAGAAGCCTTGAGAGGAACTGGGCCCAAAAGGGAAATCCGTCCTCATTTGAATGGAACCATAAAAATACAAACTATATACGAGAAACTTCATTACAGTCAAATAAATAAATAAATAAATACATGTATGTATGTATGCATAATATAAAATTTTTGAAGTGAGGACTTCACATTTTCTCCCAATTACATTGTATGTACAGTAGGCCCAGCGCTCGCATACTCGCAGATTGGCAACAAACCCAGAAGTGACTGGCATGTGATTCAAATGGCTGAGAGCTTTTGTTTCTCCCTCCCTCTGATTGGTTGCAGGTGATGTGTACACCACTTTTTTTTTTTCCCCTCCTTTGCGCACAAGTTATCAACGTGATTGCCTGAATTGTGAAGTAACCTCTTATTTAGTGTTTTTAATGATTATTTAAGCCCTATGATGTCATTCAAACGCCGTGCATCTTCTCTAGCTTCTGGTAAGGAGCATAAGCGCTTTATTCATTAATAAATATTATCACAGTCTAAAATGAAAAAGTTTTTACTGAATTATTACTACATTTTACTGCATTATTACTGTATTGATGAATAAGACTGTCTACAGAATGTGTTTAACAAGCATATTTTAGTGTATGTAATATCATACATAGGGTTTTAAAATCACATCAATAACTCACGGATTTTCATGATCCGCATGAAGGGCTGGAACCAAACCATCGTGAAAAATGGGGGGCCGACTGTATATGATGACCATTTGCAATAGGTTGCCAAACTTCTTCCTGTTTGAAAAGGTTGATTAGGTCCAGTAGCTATTAGGTGGAAATTATTTAGGTGGCAGTGATTTACTGAGTAGTTCAACGTGATCTGAAATCACATGTAGTAAAATAATTCTGTACAAGTAGGTAATAGTGACCGTTTCCACCAGCTACTATCGCCGACGTGTGGGAAACGCTGCTCATTCGCTTTCTGTTGTTGTGTCATGATGATGTAATCAGATATCACTTCTGGTTAAATGATTGGCTGTTTGTTTGTCAGAGCATACACTATTTCTAATGAATATGGTAGGTAGGGAGTTTACCGCTTTTTCAGGCACCCTGATCCTTGATCAGTATGCACTATTGCCAATGGCTTGTATTTGAATGAAACTGTCAAAACATTACTATTGGTGACGTGTCAATGATGCATATCATTTATGGAATTTTGGCAGACGTCATTGTCCAAAGCAACTTACGGTTTTCTCCTATTTATACAACTGGGCAGCTGCAGCTTGGTCATTCTAGAACTTGAACCCCAGACCTTCCGATCGGTATCCCAGAGCTTTAACTACTGAATCACCAAAGTTTGACAAAAGTTTAATGTTGTGAGAGTGCTTGCTTTTGTTCATAATGATCAGAAGGTTCGGTTTTGTGGCAGTGTTGTGCAGTGACCTCCATAGTTTCACATTCTACACACAAATACAGACTTGTAGAGTTTTGTTAATCTACATGAACAACTCATTATTCTGGCTGCAGACTGAGTGTACAATAATCATTTTCTTTCAAAACTCTACAACAATCGTAATGATGTTCTCTTGCAGCCAGGAGAAGCTGGTTTAACCTGATAAAATCCTGATCAAAACCCATCTTCTTGGTCAACTTGACAGGAAAATGTTGTCACAGAGTGTCATGACGCATCTGCTTTTGTTATCAACACTTTCAATGCGACTGGTTTGGTGTGACTATGTGCAGTAAGTACTCTCAAAGATGAGACGTTAATATTCCTTCCATGCGGAAGACATTGATTACACCGCTCTGATTGCACCATATCATTGAACTGGGTTTATTCTTCCGGTGAATGTCGGGTGCTGTTCATCTTTGAACGAAAATAAAACGGGCAGCTCCACTAGCTCATAGTGCTGATGAGCTCTCCCGGTTTCAGGGTATGAGTGATGATAATCCCACAGCTCTGTAATGATCCTGGAAAATCTGTTCTGTCGGTTGGATTGAAAGCAAAAGCAGTAATAGAGCCTCGGGCTCTTCCTGTTTGTGCTATAAAGTTGCAAATGAGCTTTGTGTGTTTTACATGTGTGCATGGATATGTCGACGTGTGCACACGCGTGTGTATCCTGAGTGTAGGAAGCACATGACTTTTACACTCAAGCAGCATTTCTTTCGTTCCATATTGATTTTATAGTGCATGTGGAAAAGTTCAGATCAATATTGGATTCATTTAAATTTCTGCGGCGCTGGAATCTGAAAAATCCCGTGCATCTAGGAATTATAGGGAATGTAGTCACCTGCAGATTAGGATTTATACCTGGTTTTATGGAATACTTAAATCACACACCTGGCAACATCTCTCTCTCTCTCTCTCTCTCTCTCTCTCTCTCTCAGCAGTACGCTCTGCTTGGCCCGGCGGTCATGTTTGGCACTAGGAAGACATGGGACCTTGGCCACGCCCCCTGTGAGCTCTGGAATCAAGACCTCTCATTGGACGGTGAGTCTGCTCATGTGGTTTCACTGAAACCAGTGTGGGGACATTTTTCAGATGACAAGAATCTGGGTTGGTGTGTGTGTGAGTGAGTGAATGAAAGTAAGAGAGGGCAGGGGGGGTGTGTGTGTGTGGGGGGTTGACTTGCTCAGACGGAGTAGTGGAGGACAAGAATGTGACCGAAGGAAAGGATATCAGGCTGAATGAGGGTGGGGAAGAGTTCATGGTTATTCCAGGTAAAGCTCTTGTTGTTTAGAGATTGCAGGAGGTTTGTTCAGAACGCTGGTGTGTTTGTGTTCCTGATAATGTTGACACTGGTACAGAACAGGCAGGGATAAAAGTCAGTTTTATGTTATATATTTAGCTTATGGTGGCATTATCATGGAGCGTTTTAAAGAGCTTTAGCGTCCCGCTGTTTGATTCAGTAAGCCGACGTCTTAGCTAACATTCTTGACGGGTGAGCAGCCGGAGCGCAGGCTGTAAGCGTCTCTCTGAGGACTCATTTCCTCGAGACTAGACTTCTGAGAAAGATCCTTCCAGCTGCTTAAACACGCTTAAAATCCATGTGGCATGACTGCGTAGAAAATTTGTTTATTTTACTTTAAATTGTTGTATTTCTCCTGATAATTGCATATACTATATTATACAGAAATAACAGCCTGCTGATACCAAAATTGATGAATCAGAATTGGACACACTGGAAACTGTAATTAAGATAATGAGAAGTGAAAATATAAGAGCTTTTGAGTGACACCTGGCTTAAGAGAACCTGGACAGGATACTTTCAAATAGTATTCTGTTTAATGCGTGTATTATAAGATTTGATTAATAAATCAGAGCAGCCGTAGCCTCATGGTTAGAGAAGTGGCTTTGGGACCGAAAGGCCACTGGTTTGATTCCTGAGCATGGCGGTGGGGGAGTGAGCAGCACCGTCCCTTCCTACACATAAATGGCTGAAGTGCTTTTGCGCAAGGCACCTAACCCCCAACTGCTCTCCCGGTGCCCCCAATGTCTGTGGCAGCCCACTGCTCAAAGTGTGTGTCAGATTACTTTGGACGAGTTAAATGCAGAGGAAATGATTTCCCTTACAGGATTAATGCAGTACTGTATCAAATTAAAATAATAATAATAATAATAATAATAATAATTCAATATTAACAGTACGTGCTTAGTGTTTGAAGAGGTCAGAGGTCATGAACTGTGATGCAGTATTGATGTTTGTAAGCATAGCAGAACCCATGAAAGTTCAGCTGTAATCGATGAAAGGCTATTTCGAAAGGACTCACACATGCAGTGTATACTATGCATTATAAATTGTGTGTGTGTGTGTGTGTATAAAAATAATTATACTGTACATACGAAAACCACACACATGCATGATATGAGGTTACACTCTGTGTAGTCATTTGCTTGAACCACTTAATCCTATCACTAGGGTCGTGACTAGGCAGATGCCTATCTCAACCGACATGGAGCAAAGGTGGGGTACACCCTGAACACATCACTAGACCATCCCAGGGCAAGCTCACACACAGCCATTCACACTCATATTCACACCTAGGGGAAATTTTAAACAACCAGTTAGCAAAATGGGCATGTCTTCAGATTGTGGGATGAAAACAGCACGTGCACAGTGAGAACATGTAAACTCCAAACAAGCACCTGAGCTCAAGACCCTTCTTGCTGTGAGGTGAATGTACTACCCATTACTCCCATGCCACCCCAAACGTATGGGTACAGTGTATCTCTATATAAAATGAGAATATAATTTGTAGTAAAATATGTTTCCCCATCATATTAAAATACAATCCTCTTGAGGTTGAAATAATAATTTTTGGTCTGTGTTAGCACTACTGTTTTTCTGCTCAGTCATGGTTAGCTATTAGATTAGCATCATAGCAGCAATTACGCTCGGCCACGTATTTCTGAAACCACTACAATATTGCTTCCTTTTGTGCAATATATTGTATATTGTAAAGCCAGCTTTAATTTTCCATGCTCTGCGTACGTGTTTCACAGCTGCATAGCAACAGCATGACTACTGCCTTAACCACTTAAATGGCAAACGTATTGTAGGTATAGCCCTCCCATGTAGAAAACACGAAGCCACACGTCCTGTTTGACGTCATTAATCTGCTGTGTCATTGAATTTCCAAGGCTTGCACTTGCTTCCCGAATGCCTGCTGTTTGTGTTACCATCTGTATTGTTTCTGTAGCCTTTAGCAGAGATTACAAGAAAGTTTCAGGTGAAACCGAAATCCGTCTCAATCCCAATGTTGTTTTGCCTGTATCCAGGGGCTTGTAGGAGCACAGAGCCATGAGAGTTTTTCCCATGATAAGATTCTGAAGCACTGTGCACTAGATTGAGAAATCGATACACACACGTGTATGCAGCCACATAGTTAATGTGTCACTTGCAGAAGGCCTTTATCTGTTATCATACTGCGTTTATCGTGCTGTGACTGCTTCCACTGTGCTTGAAGGATCTTGGAGTTATTGTGCTAAGGGATGGACAGGGTACATGACATGAGTTCACCATCTGTTTCTAATGTTAAATAAACAAATAGTTTGCTCAGAGTGTAACTGATCATCACACAAAGCTTCATGGCCACTGTAACTAATAAGCTACTAGGAGCCAAGTTGGCAAATCCGCACACGTTTTCTTGTGCACTCACACTCCGATGACACTGATTAGTTAGAATTGACTTGGTAGGTTGTTTAAAAGGACTTGTTTGTTTTATAGAACAAAATTGTTTGTGTGGCTTGCAGCTAGTAGTGCAACTACACAAGTAGCATGTACCAAGAGTAGCAAGTTTTCTATGTTTTGAATACACTGCCCAGCCAAAAAAAAAAAAAGCAGCATCCTCTGATATTTTCATGGAGTGCCTGCAGAATTGAACACAGCATGTAATCTCCATGGTATTGTTACCCCAGTTGGTCGGGTCAAGGCTCAGCAACCACATCAGTGGATTTTGTTTCTTCCCTGATGGCACAGATATAAAATGGGGATTCAAATAGTAAAAGAGTGGTTCAGGAGGCATGAGGAATCATTTTCACATATGTACTAGCACCCCAGAGTCCTGACCTTAGCCCTATTGAAAGGTTTCAGGATGTGCTGGAGAAAACATCATGGAGGGGTTCAGTTTTTCCATCTTCAATTCAAGATGACGGTGAGAAATGAATGCAACACCGGATGGAAATGAATGTGATGTTGCTTGAAGTTTGTTAAAGCAATGGCAAGATTACGTGCTGTAAGCAAGGCTCAAAACATAACATATAAGTGTGACTATTTTTTTATTTATTTATTTTTTTTTTTGGCGGGGCTGTATGTGAACTGATTCCATGGAACGCAAGATGTGTAATGTTTTGGATTGCGAAAATATTTTTTTTCTTATTTTCCAGAATTAAATAATTTGGAATCCCACAGCCTCCCACCCCACCTCGCTATTACAGCGCCTAATAGCTCCTATCCAACTCAAAATCATGGAATATCTGTTAAGTTTAGTTTAGTTCAGTTCATTTTCTGTAATCGCTTAATCTTAATTGGGGTCGCGGGCAGGCTGGCGACCATCCCAGCCGACTCTGGGCGAGGGCAAAGTACATCCTGAACAGCTCGCCAGGCCATCGCAGGGTGGAAACACGCTGACGGCTTTGCAGCTCCTCTTGTTGAAAGTCAGCAATGGTTCTTTTACATGAACCTCACACCATAGACAGTGAGAGACATGGCTGCTCTTTGATAACCCATTTAGCTGCAACGGGGGGGAGGGGGGTGTTGTTTAGTGACAACCTTATGGAGAGTAGGACTCAAACCCCCAACCTTTTGGATCAGCGATCCAGCACTCTATACCACTTGGCCACAACTGCCCACCCTGTTAAGTTTACATACCCTATAATGATAGTACCGTATTCAACATAATAAGCGCCCTGCCCAAATCAGCCCCCTAACAATGTTTTTGATCTTGCGTCTAATAACTGCCCATATGTACTGGGAGCAAAATTGTAGATCAAACTTCTCAATTTTATTCAATCAGTCTCTGTAACGGTAAAATGAGGCGTTCACTGCCTCTAAAAGTGAGTTTTCACGGCATTTCAAGACCCCCTGCTGCTGGGGAATGTCTATGATATCCATCAGAAACAACACATTTGATTGTTCCGGCGTGCCTTAAAAACAGGAAAATATTTTGCTGTGTTCTCTTTGTAAATGTCCAACAACCAATGAACCATTAGAAACTGCTACAGCAAAACTAGCGGATGCTCTGAATGAATGGAGCGATGAGCCAGATATGGACCTATCAGAAAGTGATGTTGAGGATTTTTCACCCGATTCTCCTGCTCACTAATTTCATAAAGGTAAAGACGTTTCTGGACATGTGCTTTTGCTTATGTTCATGTTTATTGGTTCAACATGACATGTGCTAAAGTTGCCATTCGTGTTGATTGGCTTGATTTTACTTCCGGGAAAATGTTTAAAGGATCAGCACCAGGAGGGAAAAGTAAGGGGTCTTTTTATTTTTTTAATTATACTGTTTTCTGTTTATTTTTAGCTTTCATGTAAGTAGTTTGGTTGATATCACAAAATGAATAACACAAATACCAGTAAAACTATTGTATTGTTCTGTTATTATTCATGGTTTCCACCTCAATGGGAATAAGCACTTACCGTTCCGCTGGTAAATTTTAATAAGCGCCCGCCCACTCCAATTTTTAAGCGCCCTGGGCGCTTATCACGTCGAAAACGCTATATTTAATTACAATTTAATAACTGTCAGTATCTTAGGTACAGCTGATATTAGTATATTTATTTGTACGTTTGATGTTAATGTATGAAATGGGAGAACACCCAAATGTGGAAATAGCAGTACTTTCAGCTTCATGTGTGAATTATGGCTCTGATTAGTCCTCAACCTCAGCACTGGAGTTCATAACACAGGTTCTCAGCCAGGCATGTACACAAGTCTGTTTTCCAATCCCTTTCATGTCGTTATGTTTGTTTTTCTTTCAATCTATTCATGGCTGGCCGCATCGCTTGTGTGTGTGTTTGTAGCAAGCTCAGTGGATTTCCTGATCAGCGATGGTGAGGAGGAGAGCTCCTTCTTGACGCTGCCCAACCCAGTCCTTCAACGCCGCCGTTTGACCTCTGACCTCTCAGATCCTGCCATCTCTGACCAGCAGCTGCTCATACAGGTAACGTTGCTGACCTTCTGCTCAGGTCGGTCTACCAGTCACCACACCTACCAGTCTCTTAAAAAGCTCTAAAGCTGCTTTAATGAGATCTTGAGCTTGATTAATTTCTCATGCCCTGTCTGAAGTGTTATACGTAGGAATTCTGGCTTCTCTTTTGCTTAATTTCAGTTGCATGTGGTTCGGCTATTCAAAGAGAAGGGTGTATCTAAGAGGAATAAACAGGAGTGTGTATTTATAAGAGGATAAGCATGTCCAAGAGAAAAAGAATTTGTTTACATGTTCATCATCCTGTTAAAATACATTTCACTATTTCATATTTTCATAAGATTTGCATGATGCATCATTTGTTTTGGCAAAATTAACTCTGTATGTACATTTCAGTTTGTTTTTATTAGAATATCAGTCTTCTAATTAAATATAAGATGTGAGCTACTTGCATGCTATCAGACATTCTGTATAGTGAAAGACAAGAAGAAGATAAAGAACGAGCTGTTTATAGCGTAGTGAAATATCACACGCATGGCTTTTGTGTGTGTGTGTGTGTGAGAGAGAGAGAGAGAAGGAGAGAGAGAGCATAATTTGGAATGAGCTAGACTTTTCATACAAGAGTTTCTAGTCTCTTCACTTCACATCTCATGCTCATCCCCAATTGGTTGCTGATCACATGCTCCCCATTTGTGTTAAATGTCTTTGGGAGGTGTGTGGCTGTGGCCTTTTTTCATTTTTCTTTTGATTGTGCAGTGACTTTATAATCAAATACAAAAGCTTTGACGTGTGATGCTCATGCATTTGTGTCATGACTAGGTACCTGGCCTACTTTCTTTTTTTGTTTTGTTTTTGTTTTTTCTGTTGAGCTCAATTTATAATGTTAACAATACGGGATTTATTACCCGGGTCGCTGCATTCTGTCATCCAGCGAACTCAACTCTACAGTACATTTCAACTCCGGTAGATTAGCATGCCGAGATGTGTGAGTATTTCTGGTTTTAAGTCACGCAGTTCATATTTCTGGTTTAGAACTAAACATATCTGATTTCCAGTGAAGTGTTGCTGTGTTTTAGTGTTGTGCTGCTTGGCATCTTCATCATCTCTCAGTCTTGGTCATCATTTTACAAAGTAATTGATCTTCTGATATTCATATTATGTTTCTGATTTACCCTCTCCATATTCAACACCCGCCCTCTATTTTGTATGTTTTCTTTATGATAACCCAAGTCCTGAATCTCAGTTGCTGTCAGCAAAAGTTCGATATATCAGGGGTATTGTGTCATTGTCTAAATTTAAGTACGACACCATAGCATTGTAGAACTGCAATTATTGCCAAAGTGACACACAGTCTTTTTGTGACAGGCTGGTGTTGTACAAATAGTTCAGTTCCTTTAAAGAGGAACTAAAGAAAAAATGTCATGTATTTCCCAAATTCTTTCTAAAATGGGAAAAGTAACACGTAACACTGAGTTTTCTGTTCCATGCCTTCCACTCACTGATTTCGGCATTCATTTTATTGCCTCTGTTGTTAGTTTTTTATATAACGAGTTAATTATCCGTATAATGAGTTTATGTTCTGTGTTGCTGCAAGTTTATGTTTTGTGTTGAAGGTAGGGGTGATGACTAGTACAAATGACTCCGGATCATCACGCAGAGAGCCAATCAGAACACCATCAGCTCCCAAATAGCCATGCTTCCAGCATGCACCTTTATAGTCCAAAACGCAAAATAGTTTTTAAAAGTTTGTGTTTAATGTAGAAAAATATAACATCTCTACACTACATAAAGTGTAAATGTGTGCATCCAACCAGTTCTTTGAGTCATCTAAAGGAACTTGGCGCATTTCCGCACTAAACATGGATAGAAAATGTTATAACAAACCCCCGCCCCCCCAAAAAAAAATATATAATTGATAATTGTTGTGCCAACCATCATAAGTCAGTTACAGACGGACACACTGAAATCATGCCTACTAAGTTCCACTCAGGAACTTCACTCTTAAGAATATTACAGGGCTTGTCTTTTGCTCAAGGTTGAGAAACTCCCAGTATATCTGTCAGATTAGCTGTCGTGTCTGTCTCCTGGTTCTCTGTGCACTGTGTCACCTGTTCAGGAGGTCACATACTTCCATTTCTGTTATCATCTGCTCACGCTCCATCTTTGTGCTTAGCTGGGAGCTCTTTTTATCCTCTCTGTGCTTCTCTCCAGAGAGAACGTTCTCCATAGTGCTGCACTCTGCTAGATGACTCTGCTTGTTTATGTGTGTGTGAAAGTGCTACATAGTTTTTGCTGTTGTTTTTCAGTAATGGATGTGATGATTCTTTGTGGAGATGGTTGCAAGCCTATCTTTCCTCTTTCTTAATTATTGTAGTGTTTTAGTTTTATTGTGGAAAATATTGACTATGGGTACAGCTAATGTTTTCATTCTATCAGATAATGCATTTACGCCATTTTTACACGAATTTGCACCACTGTCAGTTGCCACCCTCCTGCTTAACTGTAGTACGTTATCATACAACAGCTACCAAGAAGGCGGCTAACAACTAGATAAGACATTCCTTTAACTTACTAATGCTATGAACGGATAATGGTGGTTAAGCTCCAAGCTACAGGTGACTGTGGTTCATTTTGGAATTTGGACTTGCAGCCGTTCAGCACTGGAAAGATACTTTTAAAGGAGTGGAAGAACATTTGATTACCTCACCCAGTGTATTCACCAATACACGTATTTGAATATTAAAATATGGTCGATGCCTCGTTCCCAGTTTCAAACGATACACAGTAGTAGTTCAATGATTTGAATGATTTTCAAGAAATTTCTGAAGCCATACATCACTGAGGAGAATGTAATATAACCCATTTGTGTTGTGTGCTTCACAGGCACTGCAAGAGAAGGTGTGCAAGTTCCAGGCCCGTTTGCATAACGACGACCCTGCCAATAGGAGGCTTCTACACCAATTACACCCACCCCAGTTTAATGAAGACCAACAGAGGAAAGCGGACACAAGTCAGGAGAATCCATTCACCAATCAAGAGCACGGCAGCCAGCTCGGTCAAGCTGGATTCACCACAGGTATGCGACTGGTACAGTATATGGTGTTACTCTGTAGTGGAGCTGAGAGGTCAGATGTGGTCTTGCTGCATTCGCTGACTGTGTGTGTGTGTGTGTGTGTGTGTGTGTGTGTGTGTGTGTGTGTGTGTGTGTGTGTGTGTGTGTGTGTGTGTGTTGAAGGTGGAAGGCTATTGAGTACAGGCTCGCCACATCCACAGGATTATCCTGACATTGCTGCGAAGAAGAAATTTAACACACTGTTGCAGCAAAAGGAGGAACTTGCTCTTATAACAGGGCTGCACACACAGGTGAACACACTGATACACACCTGGCATGGATGTACTACTTTTTGTTAACGTTATAACGTGGAGTAACATTATTTTTTAAACAATTTGTGCACCAGCAATGGTCGCTTAAAGTGTACCAGTATTGATCATCCTTAGAGCACAATCTGTGCATATGTAATACATTTAAATGATACAAACACTTATCTTAACATAAAAGACCCTAAAAAGCACAAAACTGTTGGCTCTAATCACAACAATTAATAGTAGTGTGCTAAACTATGGCCATTAGTAGCATCGCAGTTCTTTTTACCTGGAAGAAACGTCAACACGTTGGGCGGGATTGCTGTCTCTTATGGAGACAATGAAACATATATATTTTAGTGATTCTGAGCACGAGAATGCTGCCAGAGATATGCAAGTCACTTATGTAGCAATAATGTGTTATGACGGATGGGTCAGTGAGCAAGTCCAACAAGTTAGTCACTACCAGGCTGTAACAGCCAGTCAGAAAGGCAACATGTCTCTGAGCATGCTCGGAGTTGTAACACGTGCACGCACTTCTGAAAATGGACATGTGCTGATGTTCCCAGAAGAAACTGCTGATGTCATACTTGATCATTTTAAATGTCTCATCATCATCATCATCATCAGACGCTTCCGGGGTCGGGTCATGGGGTAAGCAGCCTAAGCAATGAGGTCCAGACGTCCCTCTCCCAAGCCACTTCCTCCAGCTCTTCCAGGGGAACACCAAGGCGTCCCAGACCAATCGAGAGACATAGTCCCTGCAACGTGTTCTAGGTCGAACCCGGGGTCTCTTCCTGGTTGGACATGCCCGAAACGCCACACCAGGGAGGCGTTCAGGAGGCATTCTAACCAGATGCTCAAACCACCTTAACTGGCCCCTCTCAATGCGGAGGAGCAGCGGTTCTACTCCGAGCTCTCCCCAAATCATTGCGCTTCTCACCTTATCTCTAAGGTAGAGTCCCAACACCCGGCAAAGGAAGCTCATTTGAGCCTCTTGTATCTGTGATCTTGTTCTTTCAGTCATTACCCAAAGCTCTTGACCATAGGTGAGTGTTGGAATGTAGATCGACTGGCAAATTGAGAGCTTTGCCTTGTGGCTCAGCACCCTCTTCACGATGACGGACCGGTACGGGCTCCGCTTTACATCAGAGGCTGCAGCGATCCATATGGCGATCTCCCGCTCCACTCTTTATTCACTCGTGAACAAGATCCCGAGATATTTGAACTCCTCCACTTGGGGCATGACCTCATTCCCGACCCAGAGGGTACATTCCACCATTTTCTGGCTGAGAACCATGGTCTCGGATTTGGAGGTGCTGATTTTCATCCCGGCCGCTTCGCACTCGACTGTGAATTGCTCCAATGATCGCTTCTGGAGGTCCCGGCATGATGAAACCAAAAAGGACAACATCCGCAAAAAGCAGAGATAAGATCCGATGGCCACCAAACCAGAACCCCTCAACACCTTAGCTGCACCTAGAAATTCTGGTCATAAAAATTATGAACAGAATCGGTGACAAAGAACAGCCTTGGCAGACTCCAACCCTCACTGGAAACAAATTTGACCTGTTGTCATTCATACGGACCAAACTCTGACGCCGGTGATATAGCGATCGAATGGCCCGTCGCAATGGGTCCGGAACGCCATACTCCCGGAGCACGCCCCACAATATAGCCCGAGGGATACGGCCGAAGGTCTTTTCCAAATCCACAAAACACATGTGGACAGATTGGGCAAACTCCCATGCCCCCTCCAAGGTCCTATGGAGCGTATAGAGTTGGTCCAGAGTGCCACGGCCTGAACGAAAACCACATTGTTCGTCCTGAATCCGAGGTTCAACTATCGGTCTGATCCTCCTCTCCAGTACCCCTGAGTAGACTTTCGCGGGTAGGCTGAGGAGTGTACTTCCACGATAATTGGAACACGATCTCCGGTCCCCCTTTTTTAAATATCTAGTAACAGTAATTCACTGTAGGTACACTTTAAGAATGTTGGCTTGGAATGCATTGCATTTTGCACTGGCTTGAAACACAACAAACTAGCCATTGTGCGCTAGAGATTTATGTGTTGTGTTCCATTAGCTAACCAAGTTTAATTATGAAAGTAAATCCTTATGAATGAATACTTCAGTGTGGATCAGTACGTCATGCATCAGAATCTGATCATTATAGGACATGAAATTACTTTGTTCGCACAATGTTCTCTCTTTTCTCTCGCTCTTTAATTTTCTACAAGCAGTCATTCAATGGGTGTTACAGGGTGTTACTCTAAGGCAGGGATCACCAACGTGGTGCCCGTGGGCACCAGGTAGCCCGCAAGGACACTATAAGTTGCCCGCGGACCTGTTCACTGCTAGTTTTAGGACAGGCCCACAGCTCCATAGCGCCACTCTCCATTGAGCTGCATCTAATTTTTTTGAATATATTTTAAATCAAATCAATATCTTCACATAGATAAATATCATTAATTATTAATGATAACATATAATTAAAGGTAAATTGAGCAAATTTGTAATTTCAGAGGTGTGTTTTGACCTGGTAGCCCTTCGCATTAATTGGTACCCAAGAAGTAGCTCTCGGTTTCAAAAAGGTCGGTGACCCCTGCTCTAAGGTCTCTGTGATGAGTTTAGTGGACTGTTTTTCTTTTTTTCTTTTTTCTTTTTTCTTTTTTTTTGATATTCTGTATTAATCCCACAAGTTAAATTATTGCCTCTGCATTCAAGCTATCTAAAGTGATCATACACTCTCAGAGCAGTGGGCTGCCACACATCAGATTGTCTTGTGAGCAGTTGAGGGTTAGGTGCCTTGCTCAAGGGCACTTCAGCCATGAAGGTGCAGGAAGGGAAGGTGCAGCTCACTCCACCACCACCACCACTACACATTTTTCCTGCTGATTTCGAATCCCAAAGCCACTTCACTAACCATTATGCCACGGCTGCCCCAATTCATACACCTGAGATGGACGTGCATGTCATAACGCATGTTGGTTAGTGGTAACCAGTGAAACTGTTTGGTGTGTGTGTGTGTGTGTGTGTGTGTGTGTGTGTGTGTGTGTGTGTGTGTGTGTGTGTGTTCTCAGATTGAGGAGCTGGAGAAGAAACTGGTTGACCGGACTCAGGAGGTGGAGAGACTGCGCTCTGAGCTGGTAAGTGAGATGTGGTTTATGTGTACCCGAGAAGATGATAGTAGTAGAACATAAACGATAACAGAAAACATCTGAAAGAGTGTTTCTGGTGTCGGATGGTTTGAGGAGTTCAGTAATGCTCAGTGTTGAAAGGAAAATTAAACCTAAACTTAAAGGCTTGCATGCATCATATGCGTCTTTGCACTTCAAAACGTCCTGTTATTACAGTTCTCTTTGTGAAGAGGAAAAGGAATAATCCTCACACAGGGAGATGTAATTATACTGTGAAAACCTGCACATGAATCATGCAGGAGACAATGTAAACAAGGAAGTGATAAAACTGTATAAAAATGAGTTGCGGTAGGCTGTTCCAAATCTCCCCTAGGTGTGTGTGAGTGTGTGTGTGTGTGTGAGTGTGTGAGTGAGAATAGTTGTGAGTTTTGGCCCTGCGATGGCCCGGTGACCTTGGCTGTCCAGGGTGTACCCCGGCCTCACCTAGATTCCGCCGAGATGGGTGCCATCATCCTCGCTTGTGGATGTGTGTGTGGCCTTCTGATATTTTGTCAAGCTGTTCAGGGTATACCTCATTCGCCCGGTGTTGGCTGGGATAGGCACTAGTCCCCCAACAACTCATGTAGGACAAAGTGTTTCAGGGGCAAAGAGTGTTTAAAAATGTTGCCAAATGGTGTTTGATATAATCTCTTGAGGCATACGTCGGGGCAATTTGGAAGAGCCAGTCAGCGTAATGACCACTGATACAAATAGGCAACATCCAACATAATTGAGTATATGACATCATAGTTTGTTTGTCAGTTATGTTGTTGGTCAACACAGCTCCTCCATATGTACCAGTGTGTTCACTCTCAGCTGCACCAGCTGACCCAGTTTTGTTTGAATTTTGAATTTCAAAACAGCTAGTTTCAAGTAACATTTGCTGTAATTACAAGAAGACTATGAGACTATAGTTTTAATCCTAAATGGAGATGTTATATTAAGATACAGTGACTTTCTGGGCTGCAGTAGCATTAAATCCAGAGTCTACACTCAGTTTATAATTTTTTCTTTTTATCTGTGAGATCAGAGATGCTCCCTGTAAGCCTGACCTAGTTTACATATAAGTGTAAGGCAGGCTTTAACAAGTTTCATTTACCTGTGTGTGTGTGTAGGGGGCGACAGATCTGGAGAAGCAGCTGGAGCTCCTAGAGAGCGAGAATCAGCGGCTCAAACGGGAGCTCAAGTCTGGCAGCATTCATGAGTCGGCACACACCTGCTCCACCCCCACCTGCCCTCACAGCAAGGTAGCGGCACACATACATACCTGCCATATGCACTTCCAGATCGGACTTTTGCATATGAAGTTTAGTGTAATAAGAAAGGTGCAATAAGAAATGATCCTAGAGCAGTAAGCTGCATAAGTCTGTCTTCCTTGTGTGTATCAGGAGGCAGTGGCCTTACGGGGGGCCCTCTCCTTATGTGAGGAGCGCTGTAAGGACTATGAGCAGCACATGGCCGAGTTTGGGCGTCAGCTTGGGGAGAGAGCGGGTACAGTGGACGGACTGCACACGCGACTGGACGAGGCGCTACAGAGCAGAGACCAACTTCAAGAGCAGCTCAGACATACAGAGGAAGTACTGTGCAGACAGAGTGCAACAGTGCCATCTCAGGCCATGGTGGGAACTGCTCACATTTAAGCATACTGCTCTGTCCGTCTGTCTGCAGCATTTATTTTTATGTTGGTAAACAAATCAAAATGTTAAATATCTCTCTCTCTCTCTTTCACTCTTCATTATGTGAGCAAGGCAGCAGAGGCTGAGTCATCTCAGTGGAAAGAGGCTCTAATAGAAGCTCAGGCACGTAACCAGGTTCTTCAGGAGCAGCTGGGACTCCAGCGTCAGTGCCTCCGAGAACTCGAACAGAAGTTGCACGACAGCCAGAGAACTAGCAGTGAGCTCCGCCAGCAGGTACACCAGCAGAGACGCACTCCATGTGACACGTCATATGGTGCTGCTGTATTTATTAATGAGAACAACAGAATAAAATTTTATTTTATTTTTTTAAATGTTTAACAAGTTCAAAAGTTACCTCGGCAAAGTTTCATCAGAGGGGTTTGTTTTGCAGGGGGTTGTTTCCGTGCTCAGAGAATTCAAATATGTAATGTTCAAAAAGATTTCACAGACTACAGAATATTAAAGCCTTGGTGGAGGACTGTGCTCTCTGGTACTCTTGGTTTTTTTGTTTGTTTTTTTTTTTTTTTTTTTTTTTGGGGGGTTGTTTGTTTGTTTGTTTGTTTGTTTGTTTTTGGGGGTGTTTCCTGTTCTTAGATTTTCCACTTTTTTTTACTCACTCAGGTTTGTTTGTTCTCTATAACCTTATATTATGAGTGATATAGTGACGTAGTGGTGAGCACATCCACCTCACAGCAAGAAAACCCCGGTGCAGTTTACATGTTCTCTGTGCATGTGTGGCTTTCCTACGCATGTTCCAACTTCCTCCAACAGTCAAAAGACCTGCACATTAGGCTAGTTGATTGTTCCAGTTGCCCCTATGTGTGAATAGTTGTATGTGTGTGTTTTCCCTGCAATGGTCTGGCAAGTGGTTCAGGGTGTATCCCCACCGCTCACGTTTTGGCTGAGATAGGTGCAACATCCTTCAATCAATGAAAATGAGTGAATAATAAATTATACTAACAATTATTTTTGTGATTGAATCAGATCCTGGCATATGAGGGTGAGATGGAGCGAACTCGAAGCCAGCTAGAAACTGAGATTCAGAATCTCGAAGAAGACAAGAACAGGGTCATCGAGGAGGCTTTCATCAGAGCCGAGAGCGAAATGAAAGCTGTGCATGAAAACCTTGCAGGTGTGTGTGGTGGTGGTGGTGTGTGTGTGTGTGTGTGTGTGTGTGTGTGTGTGTGTGTGTGTGTGTGTATTAGCATATGTGAACTAGTGTGTTTGCGTGTGTGTGTGCATAAAGACATGAATCTAATCCTTTCTGTATAGGTGTGAGGATGAATTTGCTGACCCTGCAGCCAGCACTGAGGACGCTTACATGTGATTACAACTGTCTGAAGAGGCAGGTCCTGGACTTCCCCTACATGCTACAGAGTGCTATTGCTGAGGCTAAGCAAGAGGTTAGGATGCCACTCGTGTGTCGTATGAATACATGCATTTATTTATTCATGTCATCTACTGTTGGTCAAGCACAATGTACTACTGTATTTTCCGGAATGAGCGTCGCTCCAGAGTACAAGTCGCATTGGCCAAAAAATGTATAATAAAGAAGAAAAATACACATATAAGTCGAACTGGACTATAAGTCGCAAACTCATGGAAACTGTCTATCTTAGCTTGGAAATCTGCTGGCAGTTTTTGTGACGATTGTGGTCCTCGCTCTGATAGAGAGGCGGTTGCATTGCCTGAAGATATAATACCAAGAAGAATCATCACGCAAAGTCATGTCTGTTCATCTCCCTGACAAATACCTGGACGTGGAGACACAACTGCACTGTTGACAAGCTTCATTCTGAGGCACATTGCTCAAGCCCCCATGTGCAAACTCGTTCCTCTAGGTGTGGTCATCTAGCTTTTCGCCTGCAATTAGCTTTTTGTTTTTGTTTGTTTTCTTCATTGCAGTAATAATAATCTCCGCTTTTGTGCACTCTTGTTGCCTTCTTGCAGTTGTTAGTGTAAAAACAAACATGTGAAATTATGTCTTATTATTATGATGAGCAGAATTATATGTAATAATTTCACATATAAGTTGCTGTGGAGTATAAGTCACACCTTCAGCCAAAATTGCGACTTATAGTCCGGAAAATACAGTAATAATAAAGATCAAGCAATCAGTTAAAGTGTGTGTCTGTGTATAGATATGTCACATGATCGCAGAGGTGAGCAACACCAATCAGGAGCTGCTACGGAAATACAAGAGGGAGATGAATCTGAGAAAGAAGTGTCACAATGAGCTGGTCCGCCTCAAAGGTAAAAACTGCTTTCTGTATGAAGGACACTCCTAATTTTCACAATGAGTTATACAGTAAGGTATTTTTAGACAACATATCAAAAATATCCTCTTGGTATCCAGGACAGGAACACAGAAAGACAGATTTTGATAGATTTTGCAAAAAGGATGAAAAAGGCTGTGGTGAATACTTTTTTCCAGAAGAGACAGGAGCATAGGGTGACTAATAAAAGTGGGGTTAGGAGCACACAAGTAGACTACATCTTGTGTAGACGATGTAATTTGAAGAAAGTCAGTGACTGCAAAGTAGTAGTGGGTGAGAGTGTTACCAGACAGCATAGGATGGTGGTGTGCAGGATGGTTGTGTGCAGGATGGTGAGGAAGGTGAAGAAGTCAAAGGCAGAGCAGAAGGCAAAGTGGTGGAAGCTGAAAAAGGAAGTATTGTGTTCTCTTCAAGGAGGAGTTGAAACAGGCTTTGGGTGGTCAGGAAGTTCTTCCAGATGACTGGACAACTACAGCAAATGTGATCAGGGAGACAGGTAGGAGAGTACGTGGTGTGTCCTCTGGAAGGAAAGTAGATAAGGAGACTTGGTGGTGGAATGAGTAAGTGCAGGAGTGTGTACAAAGAAAGAAGTTAGCTAACAAGAAGTGTGACATTTGAGAGGACTGAAGAGAGTAAACAGGAGTACAGGGAGACCAGGCGTAAGGCAAAGGTAGCGGTGTCAAAGGCCAAACAGAGGGCATATGATGACTTGTATGGTAAGTTGGACAGTAAGGAGGGAGAAAGTGATTTATACAGGTTGGCACAGCAGAGAAATAGAGATGGGAAAGACGTGCAGCAAGTTAGAGTGATGAAGAACAGAGTGGGAAATGTATTGACTGGCTGACAGACGAGGTTAGACAAGAATCTCCATGGACTATGATGTTTCAGTTCATTTTCTGTAACCGCTTCATCCTAATTAGGGTTGCGGGGAGGCTGGTGCCCATCCCAGCCAACTCCGGGTGAGGGCAGAGTACACCCTGGACAGCTCGCCAGGCCATCGCAGGGCGGAAACAAACCAACGGCTTTGCAGCCTACTCTTGTCGAAAGTCAGCAATGGTTCTTTTACATGCCTCTCACCATAGACAGTGAGAGACATGGCTGGCCTTTGATAACCCAGTTAGCTGCACTGGGGTTTGCAGATGACATTGTGATCTGTAGTGACTGCAGAGAACAAGTGGAGGAAAATCTAGAGAAGTGAAGGTATGCCCTGGAAAGGAGAGGAATGAAGGTTAGCCTCAGTAAGCATGAATACATGTGTGTGAAAGAAAAGGACCCAAGGGGAACGGTGAGGTTACAGGGAGCAGAGATAAAGAAGGTGGAGGATTTTAAGTGCTTAGGCTCAACAATCCAGAGCAGTGGAGAGTGTGGAAAAGAGGTGAAGAAGCGTGTGCAGGCAGGTTGGAATGGTTGGAGAAACGTGTCCAGTGTGATGTGTGATTGGAAGGTATCGGCAAGAATGAAAGGAAAAGTGTACAAGACGGTGGTGAGGCCAGCGATGTTGTATGGTTTAGAAACAGTGGCGCTGAGGAAAAGGCAGGAGGCAGAGCTGGAGGTAGCAGAGATGAAAATGTTGAGGTTCTCTTTGGGAGTAACGAGAACGGATAGGATCAGGAATGAGTCCTTCAGTGGACAGCACATGTAAGACGTTTTGGAGACAAAGTCAGAGAGGCTAGATTGAGATGGTTTGGACATGTACAGAGGAGGGATAGTGAGTATATTGGTAGTACGATGCTGATGTTGAGACTGTCAGGCAGAAGGACTAGAGGAAGCCCAAAGAGAAGATTTATGGATGTGGTGAAGGAGAACATGAAGGTAGTTGGTGTAAAAGCAGAAGATGCAGAGGATAGGGGAGATGGCGACAGATATTTCGCTGTGGCGACCCCTGAAGGGAGCAGCCGAAAGGAAAAAAAGAAGAAGGATCGATCAAAAATATCCTCATCTATTCCTTTATTCATCTGTGAAACCGCTTAATCCTCCAAGCAGTTTGGCAGATGCCTATCTTGGTCAACTCCTGGGAAAGTAAGGGTACACCATGATCAGCTCGCTAGTCCATCAAGGGACAACACTCTGCCACAACCATTCACATTCAAACCGATGTGAAATTGGGAACAGCCAGTTATTCCAATATGCATGACTTTGAATCATGAGAGGAAATCGGAGTCTCTGGATTAAACCCAGGGAGCACAAGCAAACTTTCAACACCTGAGCTGAGCCGGGAATTCAAACCCAAGAACTTCTTGCTGTGAAGTGGAACAGTTCATTTTCTGTTCAGTTGAGAATGAATGTTAAAAAAAAAAAAAACTTTGTCTATCATCTAGCTTAGAACAGGTTGTAGCCACTTGTGTTTTTTTCTCACAGTATCCATCTAGCGAATGATATATGAGCAGATATCCTACTCATATTTTAGCCAATTAGAGCACACAATTGTTCATTTTGAAAATGTTTTCTGTATGTATATGTGAATTGTCAAAATGTCAAATGTTAGCCCTTTATAACAACAGCTGAAAGATTGACATTTTACTTTCATGATAATGTGACAGTCTGCAGGTGGGCAGTGGTGGTCAAGTGGATAGGGTGCAGGATTGCTGATCCTAAGGTTGGGTGTTCGAGTCCCCACAAGGTTGTCATTGTCCCCCAAGTGTGCAGCTAACTGGGTTATCAAATGCGGGCCATGTCTCTCACTGTCTGTGGTGAGAGGCATGTAAAAGAACCATTGCTGACTTTCGTAAAGAGTAGCTGCAAAGCCATCAGCGTGTTTCTGTCCCTTCCTAAAAGGGTTGTGACAGGAAGGGCATCCGACGTAAAAACCCATGCCAAATCAAATGTGCGAATCAGATGATTCGCTGTGGCGACTCTCAAGAACGGGGAAAAAGCCGAAAAGAAAAGATGATGATGACAGGCCTCAGACAGACACACACATTTACATAATTACAATTATTTTCCCAAAGCAGGCATTTGCAAGTCTCGTATATATTAGTTATTTATGCTTTCATTGTGATCAACAGGGTAAATTGTATTTCCATGTTATTGTGTACTGTGGCTCCTTCGGGTGCTCTGGCTACTCTAAGAACTTAACAGTTTACACCTCTGTCTTTGCTTTATAAAACTGTCCCGGTACTAAGGAATTTACAGCTCGATTCTCAGATTTGATGAAAATCCATTTTGCTTTTTCAACAGGAAACATCCGTGTGTTCTGTCGCGTTCGTCCCATCTGCCAGGAGGAAGAGGAGGCTGACGGCAAGAGTGTGGTGTCCTTTGACCCTGACGATGATGCGGTGCTCCACCTTTCCAACAAGGGCAAGTTCATGACCTTTGACATGGACAAGGTCTTTCCACCTCAGGCCACACAGGAAGAGGTCAGGAGATCACAACAGCTTCTTGTGATTGAGTTGTTGTTGTTTTTTTAATGGCCTGTAAAGTAACCTTGTAGGTTCTCCTCTGATCGAACAGGTGTTTCAGGAAGTGCAGTCTCTCGTCACGTCCTGCATAGATGGTTATAATGTTTGCATTTTTGCTTATGGACAGACGGGTTCTGGAAAAACCTACACCATGGAGGTAAATATGACAGAAAATGCTTGTGGTGGTGTCAAACAAACATGGTTAGCATGCCCATCACACAGCAAGAAAGTTCTGGGTACGATTCCTGGGCTTTGGTGTTTGTGTGGAGTTTGTATTTTCTTTTCGTACTTGCGTGGCTTTCCTCCAAGTACTCCGATTTGTTCCCACAGTGCACATTAGGCTACCTGGCTTTTCTGAATTGCGACAAAGTGTATGTGTAAATGGTTATATTTGGTGCCCTGCTGTGGTCTGGTGAGCTGTCCAGGGTGTTCCCAGTCATCACATATTGTTGGCTGAGATAGATGTCAGCCTCCCTGCATCCATAGCAGGGTGAAGCAGTTCGTGAGTGAGTGAGTGAGTAATATTGTGTATGTGCACACACAGGGTGTTCCTGAGGACCCTGGCATTAACCAGCGAGCTCTGCGTCTGCTCTTCTCTGAGGTATCTGAGAAAATGCCTGATTGGCGCTACACCATCACCGTCAGTATGGTGGAGATCTACAACGAAACCCTGCGGTAATAAAATACACGTTCACACACACACACACACACACACACACACACACACACACACATGGATTCTCTGACTTAGAACCCACACAAGTACCGTTATAAAGTTGTTAGCCACAAGAGGGCGGTTTACCATGAATGTGTCTTCAGTAAGAGTGTTATGTTATTGGTCCTTCGAACACAGCTCAAAAACTAATTGATTATCCATTTTTAAAGCATGATAATGGCAGCAGTGTTTCCTCACAACCCCATGTGGGTGTCTGAATAACGTTTTTTAGTCCCAAGATCGTGCGACGCCCATGAAGGATGTACTCTTCCACAGTGTATATATTCAGAGTATGGTTTTATTTCATTGAAGTAATTAAAATGCTTTATTCTTTGTTTTTCTACTGACAGAAGATCTGTTTATTGTAATGAGTGTAGTGAGCGGAAAATGCAGCATATTAGAGTTGGATGCGATTTCTTGTTAGCAGTTTTCTTTATCTTTGGGGTACAGAGAGGCTTCTGCCTAAGTCTGTTTTAAACACTCGATTATTACTGCCATGAAATTAAATGTAAATGTTTTTATGTAACCAGTGGCACGGTGGCATGGTAGTTATCACATGTGCCTCACAGCGATGTGGCCCGGGATTGATTCGCGGGTTTGGGGCATTCTCTGTGTGGAGTTTGCATGTGCTTCCCGTGCTTGTGTGGGTTTCCACCATTTCCTCACACAGCAGTCGACCAATTGGCCCAAATTCCAAATTGCCTGTGAGTGTGAATTGCTGCATGTGCGTTGGCCCTGTGATGGCCTGGTGAGCTGTCCTGGGTGTACTCTGCCTCTGCCCCAAGTTGGCTGAGATGTGCACCAGCTTCCCTGTGACCTTAATTAGGATTACGCTGATTAGAAAATGAATGAATGTTTATATGCAATACTAATTTGTTGATAAATGAAGTTTCTGGTTTTTCATTCCTCAGGAACCTGTTAGGAGACAACCTAAATGAGAAGCTGGACATTAAGTTGTGTCCGGATGGCAGCGGGCAACTGTATGTGCCTGGTCTTACCGAGTTCACGGTGAAGAGTGTGGAGGATATTAATAAAGTGAGGACTCTCTGACTGGCTTTAGTTTTTATTTTGATGCAAATATTGATGATCTTTGTGCTTTTAATGTCTGTTTAATTGAATTCTGTCTTATGTTAATTAGAATAGCTATAATATATCTCTTGAGCTTTAATTCATTCACTATAAAAGAGGGGGAAATTGGTTGGTCTTGAATAGATTACTGTCCATCTCAGAGCTATTTTATTTTATGTACCATTTGTTAAAAACCTGGGTCTTTGATGTACTGATAAGGAAAATGTTTAGCTTTATTAAAAGTTTATTTACTTATTCATCAAATCCCGCCTTCACCAGCCTTTATTTATATAGTACAGTGACGTTCTGGCTTGAGTGGATGCGTACTCTTTGAACTGTTGTAGGTTTTCGAGCTGGGTCACATGAACAGAGCGACAGCATGCACCAATCTAAATGAGCACAGCTCTCGATCTCACGCTCTCCTCATCATTACTGTGGCCGGCTTCAACACTTCCACAGGACACCGCACCTCAGGTGATTGCACTCTCTCCGTCACACACACACACACACGCGCGCGCACACACACACACACACACACACACATTCATTCATCATCCTTATATTATACTCTTAAATTCGACCTGGGTATGATGCACAAATGGTGAACGACTGCAAATGTTCTCGTATGTGAATTACCTCAATTCAGTTGTACAAGTCGTACAATAAAACAGCTGATCATGAATATGACGAATTAATCTGGGTGTTTACATGTACCTGTTACAGCAGCTTCACTTATCTCAGACTGCTTATTAATTTTTTGAAATAACGTCATTATTTTCCTGTG
The DNA here is from genome assembly GCA_024760905.1 of Plotosus lineatus. Lineage (NCBI taxonomy): Eukaryota > Metazoa > Chordata > Actinopteri > Siluriformes > Plotosidae > Plotosus > Plotosus lineatus. Next base: position 123,672,826 of record CM045728.1, on the reverse strand, counting down.
CATGTTTATGCAGGTAAGCTGAATCTGGTGGATCTGGCTGGTTCCGAAAGGATCTCAAAATCGGGCGCTGAAGGAAGCCGTCTGCGTGAAGCTCAGTGCATCAATAAGTCGCTCTCGGCACTGGGCGACGTCATCAACGCACTGCGCTCACGTCACTCGCATATTCCCTTCAGAAACTCACGCCTCACGTACCTGCTACAGGACTCACTCAGTGGAGACAGCAAGACACTCATGTTGGTACAGGTGTGTGTGTGTGTGTGTGTGTGTGTGTGCACTGTTTTTGTTTTAGTTTTTCACACCCTAATTGTTAGTTGGACTTGTGATAACTGAAAACAATAACCTTGATCTAAATATTAATTATCCCAAGCTTCGTACCTAAGAGCAGCTCAGTGGTTTCTTCATCCTCTTGATTAATAGATTTAAACGTCTTGTTTGACACCGGCTGGTCTTTCATACGCAACCCTGCCTGTTTACCAGGGACTGGTATTAAGGCCACACTGGTTTGTGTGACCCTAATGGCTGGGTTCCAGTTATATCATTTATAAAGGATACCCTTTTTTTCATACCAATGATTCCACAAATAAAATGCTGTTAATTTGACTATGTTAACAGTATCCTTAATATTTAAGGAATCTCCATGTGATTATTTAATGGATTTAAAATGGCAAAAAAAGATGAACAATAACCAGACGTTCAAAACAGACTTGGTCTTTTTTTGCCCGAGTCATTGTGAACCGATCTTATTTTTTCTTCACGGACCCTTGTTGTATTCTGTATAATTGAGAAAAGAGTAAAACAGACTCTCGCTCTCACTGACTCGTTCGCCAAATCACTTAATCTTAATAGGGTCACTGGGAGGCTGGAGCCTATCTCGGCCTCCACGCAACAAAGGTGGGGTACACCACAAACAGCTCGCCAGACCATCACAGTTCCAAGACAGTCAGAGAAAACTGTTTACACTTACACATAGGTGCAATTTGGAACAGCCAGTTAGGCTAATGTACTTGTTTTTGGACCGTGGGAAGAAACTGGAGTGCGCTGAGGAAACCCACACATGCAGTGGTGGAAGTGAAAGAAACTGCACATCAAAATCTGTTTAAAATTTGATCTATGATTGCAAACCTTTTGAAGGCAGTGGTGGCCTGGTGGTACAGGGCACTGGATTGCTGATCCTAAGGTTGGGGGTCCGGGTTCAAGTCCCACTGTCCACAGGGTTGTCACTTTCCCCCCCCCAGTGCAGCTAACTGGGTTATCAAAGGCCGGCCATGTCTCTCACTGTCTATGGTGAGAGGTTCATGTAAAAGAACCATTGCTGACTTTCGTAAAGAGGAGCTGCAAAGCCGTCAGCGTGTTTCTGCCTCTTGTTAAAAGGGTTGTGTCAGGAAGGGCATCCGACGTAAAAACCTATCAAACATGCGAGGCAGATGGTTCACTATGGCGACCCCTGAAAAAGGCCGAAAGGAAAAGAAGATTGCAAAATTTTTGAGGTTGGAACAAATATACTGTTTCCGTGTTTATTAACTTACCGTTTTGTGCCAGATTCTCATTTTAAAGCAGTGGAACGGTGATAGATCATGAGTATGATGGGCTAGAGTGCCCAAACCAGTCATCTGATACTTAGACTTTCTTAATGTCAGGGTAGGTCCTCTTTTTATTTTGGAAGTAATGAGGTTGATTCTCATGAACAAAACTCTGCTTTTTCAGGTGTCTCCTTTAGAGAGTAACATCATTGAGTCTGTGTGCTCTCTGAAGTTTGCCCAGCGTGTTCGCACAGTTGAGCTCGGTTTGGCCTCTTCAAAAAGACACGTCGAAAACTCGCCAACGTCCTCCTCGCCTACCCATGAATTCGTGGAGGTACAAGCACACGCACACACACACACATACTGAAGCTAATATTATTTGTAGATGTTATAATTGGATATTTTTCACTACTTTTAATTTTACCTTTATATTTTTTCATCAGAACGTCACCCGTGTGATCTTACAGTTACTGTTTCATTGTGACACTGTTTAACACATTGAACCTAAAATAATGCAAAAAAAATTCCACAAAATCCGAGTTGAAAAAAAAGGTTGGGGGTTTTTTGGTTGTGAAAAATACAAACATGTTTATCTTAGAATGCTATTGTAAATTTAAAAAAATCATATACAGATTTAGCACTGACATTGGTTATCAAAGGCCATCCATGTCTCTCGCCGTCTATGGTGAGAGGTTCATGTAAAAGAACCATTGCTGACTTTCAACAAGAGTAGCTGAAAAGCTGTCAGCGTGTTTCTGCCCCTTAATAAAGGGTTGTGTCAAGAAGGGCATCCGACATAAAAACCCTATGCCAAATCAAACATACGAATCACAGATTTGCTGTGACGACCCCTGAGACAAAGGGAGCAGCCGAAAGGAAAAGAAGAGCACTGACATTTCCAGGGTGTGTTACTCCTCCTGTTGTCCACTTGATGGCAGTGTTTACCTGCAGATTGCCTTTGGGAGTTTTTCGCTTGGCATCAATTTATGGAAACTGCCATCTCAGGAAGATAATTTAAAATTATAGCATTATTAATCATCCCTCTGATAGTGTCGCTAATAGCATCTATTATGGTCTGTTCAGCATATTGGTTGTTTTATTTGTTTGTTTGTTGTTGGGGTTTTTTTTTTTTTTTTTTTGGCTCTCGAAGAAAAACAAACTAAAACCAGGTTTCTTGAAATGATTGCACTGCTTTTTGTAAGTGACTGATGGACTGTGAATGTCACACTTTATCCATTCAATACCCACCTGGAATAATAATTTTTAATTCTGAGATCATAGACCAGTCAGGTTGTGCCATTACTAATGATTGACCAAGCACATGGAATGGTTAGCACAGAGGTCGGGAACCTTTTTGACTAAGAGAGCCAAAAAAAAGACATTTTAAAATCTAATCCTCCAAGAGCCATATATATATATATATATATATATATATATATATATATATATATATATATATATGTATGTATGTGTGTGTGTGTGTGTGTGTAAATATATATGTATGTGTGTATATATATATATATATATATATATATATATATATATGTATGTATATATATATATATGTATGTATATATATATGTATGTGTATATATATATATATATATATATATATATATATATATATATGTATGTATGTATGTATATGTGTGTGTGTATGTATATATATATATATATATATATATATATATATATATATATATATATATATTGAATACAACTAAATTGAAAAAGAAGACCAACAATTTTAGAGTATAATAAGACTCTGAAGTTATTTTAAACCACATTGTCATAACGAAGTTATTTATTAATAAGAAAAGTACTTCTTACTATTGGTGCTGCATGGTTTTTCTCATGGTTTTGTAGTCTGGTTGATATGTGCTGAGGTTCAGCTTCATGCAGGCGTTTAGGCTTCCATCTGTTAAAGGTGACTGCAGGTTGGTCTTTATGTTTATCAGGTGTGAGAAGGACTGCTCGCGTGTGCATGTGGAGCCAAACATGGTCAATACGACAGGACTCACACTGCAGTGTTTGGTATGTGACAGGAAGCACGTCCCAAGTTTTGGCAATTAGTTAGTCTGCGAGTTGAAGTTTTTCCATGTCTGTTGATTTGTGTTTGCTTGCCAGCTGTGCTTGGCTTCGTGCAAATGAGCTGATCAAAAACGAGGGATGTTTACCTCTTTACTCAGAAACAACATGCGCAGTCTGTTGTTATAATCCAATAAAATTAGAGTTTCAAGGTATCGGACCCGCCCGGATACTGGTGTACAAGGATTGGTTCTCCGCTGTGCGCCACAGTGACACGTGGCATTGAAAATAGATGTATTGATTTAAATGCGTGAGATTTATTAATCTGTTTTTGTTTTATTTGATGGGTTTTTTTGTGTGTTTTTATTTAAATGACAGTGAAATTATGTATTCATTATTATTTTAAGAAAGGCCACCTGATTTATCTGAGAGCCAGATACAGTCATCAAAAGAGCCACATCTGGCTTGCAAGTCATAGGTTCCCAACCCCTAAGTTAGCACATCTGCTTCACAGCATGTAGTTCCTGGGTTCAAATCCCAGACTCTACAAGGCATTTCTGTGTGGGTTTGCATGTTCTGATCGTCCTTACTGGGTTTCCACAGGGCAGTCAAGTTTCCTTTTGCAGTACAAAACATGTACATGAGGCCTATTAGCTGTTTCAAATTGCCTATGTGTTGGCCCTGTGATAAAATAATGACCTGTCCAGAGTACACCTTGCCTTAACCCTATTTTGGCCAAGATAGCCTCCAGCCATATCCAGGACGTCTGTAGACAGAGTACCGTCAACATAGTCACATCTGTCTTTCTCTATCTGTCAAACACAGTTGGATTCTCCACCCATAACTCCCGTGCTCTTACCCATCTTTCGGGCAAGCAGTGTGGGCTCTTCTCTCTCTTCTATCACCAGAGTCCCCAGCACACGGAGGAGATCCCAGAGCCAACAAGCCCCAGGTGAGGATACACACACACACAAACACATGCCGACACCCCATCTCTTTCACAAGCTCTTGTAAGAATAGAGGCAGAGAAGAACTCTAATGTGCAAATTCAAACCATTAAAAGGCTTTATAGAATAAAAAATTAGCACTTTATCTCACTAATAATGTTGTTTATTAGGTTTTCTGGGATTATAAATCTTCAGGTTGTAACATGTTTTTGTTTCGTAGCTCAAAAATAGATCAGACACCTGATGATTTCAGAAATGCTTGTAATGCTTTTGCGGATAAAGAATCATCTGTCTTGCATGTGACTTTCTTGATCGTCTATCTAAACATGTTTTCCCACATATTTCTGTTTACTCACAATGTAACTGTCTTCAAATCATCCCCATGAAGGGGTCTACATCTTTCCTATCTGTCCCTTGTCACCTCGTCTGCATTTTGATTGGTTGGTCTCCTCTGATTGGTTGGTTTGCAGACAGACAGGTAGACAGAGGCAGTCCGTTACTTGGGGACAGTGGGCAGGTAGGTGGGGTTTTATCCGACTAGCCTTTCAGCATGGAGAAGCTCAGCATGGTACCCATGTCACCCAATCGCTCTCGGCCCAACTAACGCAATGTGCGCTTACCCTGGGAAGGTGTGTGTGTGTGTTTGTGTGTGTGGGGGGTGTATTGGTGATTGGTTTGTTTGTCCTTTTTTTCCTCTCTCTCTCTCCACTTTGTCCTTGTGGTTTGTGTCTGTGGTTTAATTTCACTTTGTGTCAAAGTTCCTGCTGTTTTCTGTGGCTTTCTGTGTTTTTTGTGTGGGTGGGTGGGTGTGTGTGAGAGAGAGAGAGAGAGAGAGAGAGAGAGAGGGGGAGTGTGTGATCACCTCTGCTTTCATATGGCTGCGCTGTCCAGTGGTGAAGTGCGGATAACTTTTGTTTTGCTGACCTGTATGGGCTCATGAACACAGAACCCACATGAATACATCTTCTGATGCTGAGCTCTTGCTTTAGTCGACACCATGAATAAAGCAAGCGGTCATTTTCATGTTACATTTATGGGCGGGGACTAATGAAGTACCATATTGTCCATACTGTAAATCACAAAACAGACTTAATAGGTTGACCTATTGAAGTGTAGAATCACTGACTCTGGCTTATAAGCTGATGTATACTTTACCCTATCTAAGGTTTTTCTTACACAGACTACGTGGCGAAAAACAGGGCTGTCAACTTGTACGTATTTGTCCGTATTCATATGAAAAATACAGTGGAGCATCAGAATCCGAACGTTCTAGAATCCAAACAAAAAAAATCCATGATTTTTTATTTTTCGTCCCGGAAGCCAAACAAAAACCAGAGCCAATCATTGAATGGTTGCGGGAAACCCAAAATGGCGATGAAAAGAAAACAAGAATTTTTATCGGAATATTCAACAACTTATCCATTTATTAAGGAGCGTGACAGATACGTGGCCTTTTACACAATATGTAATGTGAAATTTAGCATCGTGCATTCGGGCGTTTTTGATATTCAAACGCATATAAAGGGAGGCAGACATAGCCAGCTAGCAACCAATTTGCTTACTTTATAACTTTTTTCTTGTCCTGAACTCTCTTCCTTGCTATTTGTAAATGCTGATATCAAATATCATTCAGGGTCATTCATAATATAATAATAAATATGCAATATATAATAATAATTATGACATTGTATTCTGCGTTATAACAACGGTAGAATTATGTAAAATAATCCTGGTTTTCTCAAATATGCTGCTGTTTCATTATTAATCCAAAACGCAGTAAAATCTGACAAAGATAACCTGTATGATGTCCATATATGTAATTTTGTGGGATCCTAATTTCAGTGCTAATTTTGGCTATTACTACTAAATTTTGGTTTATCAACTACAAAATGGTGCATTCCTGGGTTGGCAGCCCTGCAAAAATCATAAACACAAAATTTTGTAGTTGCCCCATGACAACAAACTCATAAGAGAGATTCGGCTATTCTTATTCCTAAACGACAAATCAACATGAGCTACAAATCCATATTATTCTTGTTCTTGATATAATCAACCATAATCTCCATGGCATTGTTTCTCCAGTTGGTCGGGTCGAGGCTCAGCAACATTAATGTGGCAATAAAATGAAGCAGCTAATGATCTGAATGAGAAGGTTATCAGATCAATGCACTTTTTCTTCCCTGAGGACTTCTGTATAAAATTGGGGCTCAAAGAATGAAAGCGTGGTTCAGGGAGCATGAGGAATAAATATTCACGTATGTATTGCCACTCCAGAGTCCTGACCTTAACCCTGTTGAAAGTCTTTGTGATGTGCTGGCGAAAACGTTTATGGACTGGTTCAGTTTCCCAAGATGTCACTGAAAAATGAACGCGACACAGGATGGATAGGGCCAAGTGGTGAAGTGGTTAGGGTGTCAGGCTCATGATCGAGAGGTCAATGGTTCAGATCCCTGTTAGATCCCCACCTTGCTAAGACCCTTGGACAAAGTCTCAGCATATGTGCCTCTGCCCACCCAGCAATATAAGCGAATACTAGTGAAACTTACTAGAGAAACCTGTTGGGAAGTAACCTGTGATGGATTATCTTCCCATCCGGGAGGAGTTGAATTCGTAGTCGTTTGACGTAACAGTAACCAGGATGAGCTCCAGCTCTGAGTCAATAAGCTCAGGTGTAAAAGCCCGAAATATTGTCCCATTGCTCAAGTTGGTCAAAACAATGTCATGGCTACCTTTTACTTTTGGGGGAGGGCTCTTAATTAGTTATTAATGTAAATATACATTATTGTATTTTATTCTGTAAACATTCAATTAGTATTGTTGGATAGGAAGGAAAGCATAAATGCTTCTTATAGTATGGACAATATAAAAATTAAACTTTCTTTTGTAAGAGAGGGTTGTGGGTGCAGGCGGTGACTTGTAAATATACAGTATTTCTCTCACTTTTTCTCTAATATTTTCGTTCTTCTCTGTGTAGGAAGAATGAAGCTTGCCACATGATGCGACGACGACCCGAGAGTGTTGAGAATCAACTTTTTTTTTTTTTTTTCCCCCCTTCTTTATTTTTATTTTTTTATAAGATAAATGCATCGGGGACAGGGACGAACCAAACTGGCAAATCAGGGATATGTACAGCGTTTCAGTGAGAGACTTGACTGTTGTTCTGTTGGGGACTGAAGAATCTGGTGTTCTGGCCCAGCTCTGTGCTGCCTCGGGGAGGATGGGAAGACTTCCTCCCTCACATCAGTGTTCATGGACGTCTATGCACTTTAGAACATGCTGATCTGATTACTCATGGTGTTAATAACCCAGTCAAGCTTAGGACTATCACATGACTGGTGTTGATCTGTAAGTATATGTTTTGTTTTTTGAGTGAGAGAGAGAGAGAGAGAGAGAGAAATGGTGTGTTCTTTTTTTCTTTTACAATGCACCATCCTTTTTATTCAAAGCCTAAGAACAAAGTCGTACTTCCAAAAAGATGTGTAGCAGGCACAGTAAGCAATAATGATGGCAGAGCCTAGCCTGTCCGTTAGCTTTCTCATTCTTGTTGTGTATATTTGGCATCCTGAAGGCAGCATATTGAAGTCTTCCAGAACTAAGCATGTATACTTTCAACTTCTACATCAGCATTGAACTTTCCATATTGCTGTGAATAGGAATGAGTGGAACTTTATCTCCCGAGTCAGAAATGGACCACTGAGAGAGAACAAATATTGATGACTCGGGAGTTGCTAGCTTCGCTTCATTTTAGCACAGCTTTGTATGCATCCTTGTTTTTTGTACACTTTTTAATAAATGCCTTAACCATACACAGTCTTTCCTGTTTCACTATTCTGACAGTATTTGTGTATCTTTATAGACTGACTGTACAGTGCCACTCACACCAAATACAGGTAATCAAGCAAGATACATTTGTTCCCTACGGTGGTCCACAAGTGTCACAGCTCAAGCACCATTTCTATTGCAAAAAACCATCCAAACTAATGGCGGAAGTCAAAACGCACTAACATCAACAGCGGCGGAATTGGCGGTTGTGACATGTGATGCTGCCACCCGCATCTTGGCAAACTGCTGTGCATGTGCATACAAAGGCAGCCTCTAGCTATTCAAACACGTAACTGTTCTCCACCTTGTAAGATTGAGCGCAAAGACTCCCATAGTTTGGCTGGTGATCTCTGTGGGTGACAGGGAGCAGAGTGTATGCCCCCCCCCATGTGAGCTCAACCAATTAGGCTGTGGCATCAACATAGATTCGAACCCTTCATCTCCAGGTTCAATAGTTACACACATTATCACTGCACCAACACCTTCCTGCTGCGAGGAAGACATGCTAACCACTGACGCCACTGCGCCTCTCGGGTAAATCTCTTTATGATCAACATTATGGTCACGTGACTCAATCTGCCAGACAACAGAAGCCGGCAGAAAAGATAGTCAGTGTTTGTATAGTGTATGTAAAGTTTTTTAATACAAAATATGGATATTAAAGGTTAACATACAGTATGTACATGGAACCAGAACAGTGCATTTTCTCTTCATAGTATAAAATCAGCAATAATCACGATTTGAAATGAACCAGTCCGTCCATTTTAGAGATTCTTTGCAATCGTGATATTTACAACATGAGATGATCTAAAATATTCCTTTTAAGACTTGACCCAGGCATATAAAGTCTTTTTTTTTTTAATCATCATTCTTTTTCCAGGGATCCCTCGCTACTTCGTGCTTCAATTCATGCGGCTTGGGTGCATCCCGGTTGCCGTAAAAACAAGACCAATTATGCAAAAAAAAAAAAAAAAAAAAAAAAAGCAAACCCCGCAACAAACAAAAAACAACCTAAAACCTCCCATCAAAACTACTTAGATTTTTGTGAGGTGCGCATCTGTGTGCGCGCGTGTCTGTATGTGTGTGTATTTATATTTTATTTACATCTTATGCATTATTTTTTAATGTTTTTATAAGCATTTATAGCATTGAATATGTATTTATTGATATTATATACACATATACATGTATGTATACGTGAGTCGGGGGTGGGGTGGGGGGGGTTGATCCTACTTTGCGGAATTCGGTGGTCACGGGTGGGGGGGGTCCTCAGTCCCAATTAACCGCGGAAAGTGAGGGATCCCTGCATATATTTTTTCTGGACTTGTATACTCCAAAGCATTTTAATGAGGTTAGTATTTGAGTGTTCAGTCTTGAGCGCTGCCGTCGTCGTGCTAATGATCACCATGAGTTAGATAAATGATTAAGAGTTTTATGAGTTCAGAGAGATGGCTGCAGTTTGGTGACGTTCTTCTCATGCATGCTATGATGTCTGACAAGCTCATCCGAACGAGCAAATTTCTTTTGGCATCCTGGCCAGCGACAGGTAAACGGCTTCTCACCTGAGAACAGGGACCAAAAAAAAAAAAAAGTGTCTGAATTATTAGTAAACAATGGAAGACTTGGTTGGTAACTTAAACTGGGAAAAATGTGAAGACAAAAAGGGGGTTACGCACTTGTTTTACCTGTATGAGTCCGTGTGTGGGTCTTGAGGTGGTCGGAGCGTGAGAACTTTCTCTGACAAGTCTCGCACTGAAAGGGTTTTACTCCTGGGGGCGGGAAGTTGGGAGAGAAAAAAGAGATCTGATCAGTATTTACAGTAGAATATTGGTTCTACGGGGGTTACGAGGAGGTTGGCGCCTATCTTGGCTGACATTGGAGGACGGGGTACACCCTCGCCAGCTTGCCGGACTATTGCGAGGTCAACACGCATGCAACCGTTCATTCACATCGAGGGACAATCTGGCACAGCCAATTAGTCTGCACGTGTTTTTACTGTGGGTTCTGTATCGATTCAGCGTGTTCTCGCCTTGCTTGCGTGGGTTCCCTCTAGGCATTGAGGTTTCTTTGCATGGTCCACAAACATCCACGTTAGGCTAATTGGTTATTTCTCACTTGCCCCTAGGTATGAGTGTGAGGGTGAATGGTTGTGTTCATGTTGTCCCTGCAATGGAGGTTCACCTCGCTTTCAGACCGAGTCGGCTGAGATGGGCTCCAGCCCTCCCTGCGATCCTAGTAGAAGGATCAAGATGTTTGAGGTGAGTAAAGACAATGTCGGTGTCTGACCTGTGTGTCTGCGTTGATGCCTCTTTAGTTGGTCTGATCTGGAAAATCTGCGGCCACAGTCTGTGAAGTCGCACTGGTACGGTTTCTCCCCTGAATACACAGTTGGGTACAGGAATCATTACTTCATACAATACTTTGAATACCTTTGCATTTGGCTTGGAGCTTCCACTTGGGTGGATCAGTTCGGTTTTATTACCGTGTAAAAATAAACACCACATCACCTAGACTTCAGGTTCAGCTGGCATTGTTTTAATAGGTTATTCTGTATAATGTAGAGGAAATTATAAATCAATGTTGTTGCTGTTGGTCCTTCAGTGTTGAAGATGACCATGACCAGATGACCATCAGATCGATGATCTGTGGTATGGGTGAAGTCATGACTTGCGCTTGACTTTGATTTAAGTGAGGGAGAGTCACACGGATCATCAGCCTCACTCTCTCGTTCCGGTCTATCTGAGTCCAGTGGCACGACATGGTCGAGATGGCTGGAGATAGGTCAGGATGCAGTGGATGGCCAGCAGTGTCCTGTGTGTCTCACTGTGCTCTGGTTTCACTCCACGACACTTTGCTGGGTCCGCCTTCTTGTCCGGTAAAACCAATTTGGTGGTCTCTTCTACACAATCAGCCGGACCCAGTCTTCACATGAGTAGGTAGACGGGTCCTACTCTTACTGACTGTCTTGTGGCTTGCACATAAACCAATAGGAAGCTGGCGTTTTGATAAAAAAAAAAAATACATAACTATGACGCTAAGCTTACGCCCGTGGCGTAGTGGTTAGGGTGCTGAGTTCATGATTGGGAGGTTGTGTGTTCGAATCCCAGTTAGACCCTTACTGTGCTATCCCTCCTGGACAGCTCACCGGCCATCACAGGGCAGAAACACACTGACCGCTCTGCAGCCTACTCTTGACAAAAGTCAACCGGGTGATAATTATGAACATTAAAATACCGTAGGTGTCTCTGAGAGCTAATGTGCCGCTATAATTTTTAAGCCGCAGAGGTTTGTGTGTTTTACCCAGGGGTCCCCAACCCCCGGGCCGCAGTGATTAAAAAGGTTGGGGACCCCTGGTTTAGCGGACATTTTCAGCTTTGATGTGCACATAATGTATGGGCTTCCTAACTCCGGCAGAATAAAGAACTTGTCATACGTAGGTGTGATGCATACGTATTTATATTTATAGCATTTGGCAGATACCCTTATATTATAAGGGCCTTTTGCTCAAGGGCCCAACAGTGGCAGTTTGGTGGTACCGAGGCTTTAACCACCGACCTTCTGATCAGTAATCCTGAAGCTTAACCAGTGAGGCACCACTGAATATGTAGCTCACAGTGTTTTACTGAGAAAGCTACCCAGGCAAGACCACGGCTTTAATCACTTCCCTAAAGAGTACGAGTTAACATACTGTGATTAATGATTAGTGCTAATGTTACTGCACATGCACACACGTACACACACGGTGGGGGGAGGGGGGGGGGACGGCACATGACACAGTGTCTTGAAATAATTGGGTCAGAGACATTTCACTGATATCACCATAGTTTCCGCAGTGCTTCTGGTTCCTAACGATTCCATGGTGTGTGTGTGTGTGTGTGTGTGTGTGTGTGTGTGTATGCGCGCTGTATTCACACTGCTGCATGATGAAGAAATTCTGCTGTCTGATTCATCCTGTCATGAGCAGTTCTGAGAAACTGATGTCTTAATTGAGGACGATATTTTTAGTTTCGCCTGCGTTACTGACCCTGCCTTGTAATCAGGAATTATTTGGATAAACATGTCAACAAGCGCACACTCAAGAACATTCATGTTATCTCTTTTAAGGACTGGAAAGAATTTTTTATTTTTTTTTTTTATTTTTTTTTTTTTAAGGAAGGAAGAATTGTGTAATCCCTTCAGTTATCATTCATTCATTTTCTACGCCGCTTAATCCTAATTGGTGGTTACAGAGAGGCTGCGACCCATGGCTGTCTGTGAACTGATTCGTACAGGGAAAGGTGGTGGGGGGGGATAGTGCTTTCCCTCTGAGTGTGTTGGATGGTTCCACAGTCCAAAGAAAAAGATAAATGTATGCTTGCGGTGCATGTCACGCAGGGGGGTAATGCTTTCGCCTGGTGGGGTTGTGGTGGGGTTTGTTTGTGATAAGGAAGCCAATACTTTATGGGTGGGAATTGGATACGACTAAATTAGAGAGAAATTGGGCGTGGGGGGTGTGGTTGGACACCTAAGTCCAGGAATTGAACCCGGGACCTTGTTGCTGTTCCCACTATGCCGCCATGCTGCCTTGAGTCACCCTGAAATGGTTTACTTGGCAGTAATGACCAGCTCGCTGTACAGTATCCCATTTATCACATGGCTACTTACAAAAAAATTATTTGTGAACTGATTTTATCGTGGCAGAACTTTGGCATAGATGTTAGAATGTCTACCTCACAGCAAGAACATCCTGCAGTGGGCGAGGGAGTTTCTGTGTGGAGTTTGCATGTACTCTGTGTGCTTGTGCGAGTTTCCTCTGGGTGCTCCGGTTTCCTCCCACACTCCAGACATGCACATTAGGCTAACTGAACTTTCCGAGTTGCCCTGAGGTCTGAGTGTGAATGGCTCAGTTCATTTTCTGTAACCGCTTAATCCTAATTAAGGTCACGGGGAGGATGGCGCCAATCCCAGCCGACTCCGGACGAGGGCAGAGTACACCCTGGTCGGGCCATCGCAGGGTGTAAACACGCTGACGGCTTTGCAGTTACTCTTGTCAGAAGTCAGCAATGGTTCTTTTACAGCCCCACACCATAGACAGTGAGAGACATGGCCGGCCTTTGATAACCCAGTTAGCTGCACGGGGGGGGGGGGGAGACAGTGACAACCTTGTGGCGAGTGGGACTCGAACCCCCAACCTCAGGATCAGTTATCCAGCGCCCTATACTACTAGGCCACCACTGCCCAGTGTGAATGGCTGTGTGTGTTTTTTTCTTCTGGTGGTCTGGGAAGTTGGTCAGATTGTACCCTGCCTTCAGCCAATGTCAGCAGAGATAGGCTCTGACCTCCTCATGGCCCTGGTAGGAATAAACAGTGTGAATGTTTATCCACTTTGTGTGGGCGTAGTGGTTACTAAGGTGTATTTTAATACTGACTATCCATGTGTTAACGTGTTTGTGTCACGTTTATGTGTCATGGCACTCCAAAGCCGCCGGTAAAAGGATCTCTGATTGTGGATGTCACGCTTACAATGCTCAGGACTGTTGGTTACCTGTGTGTTTCCTTCCGTGCATCTGCAGGTGTGAGAGTTTGAAGTATCTCTTGCTGCACCCGGGGTATGAGCACATGAACGGGCGTTTCTCATTGGACTCGGATGACCTCGCAACGGTAGGGGTGATGCCTGGTACTCGCCTCACGTCCTGTACGATAAACAAAGATTAAATCGCAGTTTTGAGTCTCGGTGGTGCACTGGCATAACGGCTAGCACAGCTGTTTCACAGCAAGAAGGTCTTGGGTTCAAGTCCCAGGCTCAGCAAAGGTATTCAATGAGATATGTTCTCCCTTTGCTTGTGTGGGATTCCTCCAGGTACTCCAGTTTCCTCCCACAGTCCAAATCGCCCCTGGCTGTGAATGGTTGTGTGTAGATATCGGAGCGTTCAGGCAAGCCGTTCATGGTGTACCCTGCATTCATGCAGTGTTGGCTGAGATAGGCTCCACCCTGCTCATGATTTTAGTAGAATTAAGTGGTTGTATAGCAGCATAGGTTGAAGGAAGGGTGGCATAAACCCCTGTGAATGGTCAACATATATTTGAAAATTGGGGCAGTTTCACAGGATCCCCATCAAGGCTTGGGGGGGGACTTCAGATTAGAAGATTGTTTCAGGCAAAAATTTCATTATATGGAAAAGTCCCAAACAGCCGACTCTATATCAGCATGGACTGTGTACGGTTAAGATGATTTTCACCAGTAGATGGTATTTTGAGCCATTTTCAAAAATCCGAGGGGCTCAGGGGAGGGGTCATGGGAGCAGGAAGTGACCTTTAGTTGAACCCATTTAATAGTGACTGTGTATGTAAGCGCACCCACCTGAATTCCTCGGAACACGCCATGTGTGTGTATGTGATACTTCGCGCTATACATCACAGGAGCAACAGCTGCCGTGGGCTCGCTCTCAAACCCTGTACTCGGGCTGCAACACATCAACAGAGAAAACTCAGAAGGGTGCAGGTTAAAAACAAAAAAAACAAAGGACAGTGTATTATTAAAGTCACAGCCAGTACAGAAGGCCAGATGTGCGTCAACATTTCCCAGACCACCCCACATATAGTGTAAACATATAGGGCTGTCCAAAATCAGAGCAGTGAACATGGACTCTGACGTAATCCCAACATGGTGGCGTTTTGGTTAGTACGTCCGCCTCACGGCAGGAAGGTTGCGGGTTCAAATTCTCGGGCTTGGCGAGGTTGCGGGGAATCTGGAGCGATGTACACCCTGAACAGCTCCCCAGTTCGTTGCAGGACAAAACACACCCCCATTCGCACTCATTCCTAGGGGTAATATGGACCAGCGAGTTAGCCTAGCGTGCATGTATTTGAGAATTGTACGGAAACCAGAGTACCTGCAGGAAATCCATACAAGCACAGGAAGAGCATGCAAACTCAACACGGAAATGGATTCACCAATGCAATCGCCGGAACGTGCAGGTGGTGTTTGATCGGCAAGTCCGCCTCACCGCAAGAAAGTTCCGGGTTCGAGTCCAGGGATTCCATAACCTACGTTCTGTGAGGCAGACAGGCTAACCAGTACGCCGCTGTGCCTCCCCTCCCTTACTAAACTCTCTCACTCACTCATTTGTGGAACAGCTTAATCCCACTAAGGCGCCAGATCAGCTAACAGCTCGCCAGACCATTGCAGGGTAAACACACTTGCATTCAGAAAACACTGGTGTGTGTGTGTGTGTGTTAGGAAGGACACCATCTGAGAATATGAATGTTCACAGCACTGATAACATTCAAGGTCAGAATGTGCAGCACCTGATGTAGCACTAAGGCTCCATAAAGCCTTTTTTGTCTATTTCTCAGACTACGCTATGAGCGAACACGTAGTCCCCTCATCCGTCAGACTAACTATCTAGCTTTCTGCAGGGACAAACACCTCACTGCTCACTGCAAGGAGAGGGTGGGGTGGGTGGGGTGGGTGGGGTGGGTGTCCTGGTAAGAATCTGGATAGGTGTAAGTATTCTGCCTTGTATCACACTCTAACATGCACACATTGCTACAGTCACTCCCACACCCCAAACCCACCCTGGCCCATCACTCCGCATTCCACCACACCCACATGGAGATAGTTTATCTTCTCTGAACTGCTTGACTGAGCAAAAGCATGACCCCCTTCTGTCTTCACCTCCCTTTCAGCAGGGCAAGTTAAGCATTGATTTCATTCTGTGAAGTTTTTCTGCATTGTAAGCAGGAAGGCAGCTCCTCCGAAATCCACCCGAGATCTCACACACACACATATACACATACACACACACACACACACACACACACATACACACACACACACACATGCAATTTTTAATCTGGGATATCAGACAGTGAAAAACAAAGCCTGGCCGGACTTGATTCACTCTTTGTGGTCCGACCCACATCTTATTACCTCCCCCATAAAACACACACACAGAGAGACACACACACACACACACACACACACACACACACACACACACACACACACACATGCTTAAGACCCACTATCTATGTTTCCGCCATCTGTCTTTCTTTTGTGTCTTTTCTGAGTCCATGGTCAAGGTCAGCCTTCTATAACTGAAACCCTTTACAGGAAGTGTCTCCCACTACGACAGGCTAAAAACAGAGCATGAAGAATCCGCGCGTTCAGAAAGGGAGGGAGGTTCAGCTCCAGACGTCCTTGTGATGTTGACTGAATTTGCATTTCTTTGTTGCTAACCTACTTTGTTATAATTTTTAATACTACTGCTGATATTCATTCATTTGTTTTCGAAGCCGCTGGGGCAAAGACAGGGTACACTCTGTTCAGCTCGCCAGGCTATCGCAGGGCAGGGCCATCACACACAGGGGAGATTTGGAATGTACCAATCGGCATGCTCTGGAAGGGCAGCGGTAGTCTAGTGGTATATGGCGCTGGATCGCTGATCCTTAGGTTGGGGATTCGAGCCCCACTCTCCACAAGGTTTTGTGTGTGTGTGTGTGTGTGTGTGTGTGTGTGTGTGTCCCCAGTGCAGCTAACTGGGTTGTCAAAGGCCGGCCATGTCTCTCTTTGTCGATGGTGTGAGGCTGTAAAAGAACCATTGCTGACTTTCAACAAGAGTAGCTGCAAAGTCGTCAGCGTGTTTCCGCCCTGCGGTGGCCTGGTGGGCTGTCCAGGGTGTACTCTGCCTTCGCTTGGAGTCAGCTGGGATGGGCACCAGCCTCCCCTTGACCCCAATTAGGATTAAGAGGTTACAGGAAATGATGAATGAACATATTCTGCATGTTTTTGGACTGCTGGAGGAAACCGGAGTACAGAGAGGAATCCCACACAAACACAGGGAGAACATGCAAACTCCACAAAGAAAGGGCCCAAGCCCGGGAATCGAACCCAGGACCATCTTTGCTGCTGATAATATGCAAGGCTTATCCAATATCTCTGGGACTAAATTTTGACAATGGCCGGCACCTTGGCATGGTGGTTGGTACCATGTCTGCCTCACAGCAAGAATGTCCTAGGTTTGAGTCCCCGGGGTCAGCTGTTTCTGTGTGGAGTTTGCATATACAGTACTCCCTGTGTTTGCATGGGTTTTCTCCAGGTGCTCTGGTTTCCTCCCACAGTACAGAGATGTGTACATTAGCCTAACTGGCTGTTCCAAATGGCGTGTAGGTGTGGATGTGATTGCTAATGGTAGTGAGTGCTGATCCTGCGACGGCCTGGTGAGCTGTTCAAGGTGTACCGCACCTTCACTCAATGTTGACCGAGATAGGCTCCGGCCTTCTTGCAATCCCAATAGGATCACCCTAAATAAACACGTTCATGCTTGATTACAACTCGTAATCGCCCATGGAGTTTTCTCATCAAACTTGAGCAACACTGCAACACTTATTTCTGTAAAGATTTTCCAAGCTGGCAGGGTTGGGTTGTTACTGGGATTTGAGCCCACGACCTCACAGTCATGAGTCCTGCTTCCTAACCGCTACAGCTCTGACCCCATCAATCCAGAGTTGGGTTCACTTTTCATTAACATCTTGATTTTTATGATGGGAAACGGAACCACTCCATTAAGTCTTCTCCAGCACATCCCAGACTTTCAACAGGGATAAGGTCAGGACTCTGGGTGCCAATACATATGGGAAAGGGACTCCTCATGCTCCCTGAACCAGTCTTTCATTATTTCAGCCCATATTTTATACCTGTGCTATCAGGGTGGGTGGGTGGGGGGATATATGATAACCTTCTCATTCAGGTCATCAGCTGACTTCGTTTTTATGCAACATCACGTGACTGAACCATGACCGGACCAACTAAGTCAACAATACCATGGTGAGTATGTTTTGTAATCAAGGCTAAAGATGCTCAACATAATAATATTAAAAGTACTGAACATTTTCAGTGGGGCAACCTTCTGTATATCAACTTTGAGGTGATGAATGCTGTATAACAATGTGATTTCAGATCCAGACATTTTATTTAGAGTATCTAGTACAGAGGTGGGCAAACTACAGCCCGCGGGCCACATCCGGCCCGTTGGTGTTTTTAAACCGGCCCACCGAAGATTGATTGGTACAGAATTCATGTTTGATGGGAATGATCGATCGATTGCATCCGTTTAACTTTGACTCGTAATGACAGCATTTCAACACCAGTGGCGCATTAGGCGCAGTCGGATGATTTTGCAGCGCTCGAACCACTTCCTGTTATCACTCTTCTACTGCACAGAGCCATCTGCAGCAATGTCAGAGAAAAGAAAAGTACCAAAATACTTTTTTTTTTTTTTTTTTTTTTTAAACTGAAGTCTGCTCAAGGGCTATATGTTTTATTTGTCAAAAAAAATTACAGTTTTAAACGAATACATCAGCCACCGCTTTCCCACCAAGTATGCTGATTACGCCAACAACCTGTCACCTCAAGAACATCCGGCTACCACCGATAGGTCGGTCGCGAGCTTGCAGGCTCAGCGGATATACAGTATGCACAATTCAGCAGGAAGCACTGCGTAAATCCGTGGTCCAGCTCGACCAGGTAGTGAAGCCGGTTGTGAAACTCGTTAACTTTATTCGAGCGACGGAACTTCACCATCGTGAGTTTATTCATATTTCTGTAGAATCTGATGCTGACCGCAGGGACTTGCTTTACATTCTAATGTAAACATTGACTGTGTTCCTGAACTGAAACACACAGATTGACTTTGTGATTTTAAGCTTTTACTGTAGACGAACTGAATGTGAAGCGACAACGGAAAAACAGTTTGTGCATGAAATGCAAGCAAAAATCAGAGCCTTCAAAACCAGGCTAGTTTTATTTTCAAAGGAAATGTTAGACAACTCATTCACTCATTTCCCCCACACTGGCCACATTAAAATGAGGCACTGCAACATGTGAACAAACACTGAAGCCACTTCACGCTTCAATTCATGTGGCTTCAGTGCATTGTGGGTATTTTATTTAAATATTCATAGGATTAAAAAAATAATAATAAGGAAATTAAGGAAGAATAGAGGAAAAAGTTCAGGAAAATGCAGCAACATAAGGCCAATTATGCAAAAAAAAAAAACCCAAACAAACGAAATATCAACCCAAAACCCCCCAACAAAACTACTTACATTTTTATGTGAGGTGCGCGTTTATATTTTATTTACATCTTGTGCATTATTTTTGAATGTTTAATGGTTTTTATAAGCATTTATAGTGTTGAATATGTATTAATTGATATTATATACACAGAAACGTGAACGTATATAACGTATAACGTCGGGGGGGGGGGGGGTTGATCATACTTCGCGGAATTCGGCGGTTGCAATTATCCATGGAACGTGAGGGATCCCTGTACAGGAAAGCACTGGATGAAGAATTCTGCCGTCGGTTTTGTAATTTTTCGATAAATTGGCGGGGCATTTCAGCTGGTGTCGGGTCCCTTCTCATAAGAGCCTGAAACGGTACCACAGGAGTTGCAGTTGGATCTGATTGATCTCAATGTGTCATGATGTTAAAGGAGAAGTTCAACTCCCTAAAACTGGATGAGTTTTATGCTCCATTAAGTGCAGCTAAATTTCCAAACATCCAGAAGATGGCACAGAGGATGCCGGTGTTGTTTGGCTCGACATATGTATGTGAACAGACTTTTTCGTGTGATGAACACCAACAAAGCAACCCACAGATCCCAACTGAGTGATGAACACCTCAAATTCGTTCTCAGAACCACAACAGAATTACAGAATTACCACCAGACTTCGATGCACTGGCAAAAAATGGGTGATCGACCCGGCCCGTTTATCGAAATTTAAAAGTCGATGCGGCCGCCGAGCCAAAAGGTTTGCCCACCCCTGATCTAGTATCAATAAGTGTGTTATGAATTCATTCGAATCACTTCAACTTTTTTTCGAATTGGCCTGTTGATTTTGTCAGTGCTCTTTACAGCATGTACGTGAATCCCTGCAGCTGTGTGCTGATATGAAAACTGAGTCAATCTCTTTGATGATAACCCAGAGCAGAGGCTATCTGCTGCCTGAATTACTTATCTTAGGCCAGGTCAGAAGGATTGAAGATCATCCTTTTATACTCACTGTGCACCACTTCCTGTTTCAACAATGCCTCGGAATTACAGTTCAAAAAGGGAAGATGTGCTGTAGTAAAATGACACACACACACACTATGAGCAATAGTACAGAGTGGTCTGAGAAATGACCTACCTCTTGATGGTGGAGGCCAGACTGTTGATCGGGTTCCAGGTCACACATTCAGCCATTTGGTAGACGTTTTCACTGCCAAAGAATAAATAAAGCCATAGTGTAAAAATGATACTAATCATCAAGAGAAAGACTGGACGGTCATTTGAAGGTTTGGGACTTTAAATCCCAGCACTGATCTTTAACCTTTACTTCCTGAACCATCAAATTTAATCAGAATCTGACTCATTTAAAGTAAGGAATATACAGGTCACACTGTGGAATAATCAACAACAGGTTTCCAACATGAAACTGATCAGTTTTTGTATACCTACATGCCCTGAAATTAATTATTCCCACAACCTCTCCATCCATCCATTCCGCTTTCTTCTGCTTATCCAAGGTTGGAGGCAAGAGGTCTAGGAGGTAAATCCATGTATCCCTCGCCCACACTGCCCTTTTTAACTAATCCTGAAGATCCTGAACCATTCACAGGCCAGTCATGGCATACAATCCTTCCAGCAATTTCTGGTTCTATCCTAGGCCCGTTGCTATTCTGTCTATATATGCTCACTTTGGGTAATATCATTCGTGAACATGGTATTCGCTTTCATTGTTATATTGATGATACACAGTTATATATTTCAGCATAGCCAGATGAGAGACATCAACTTAATAAAGTTGAAAAATATGTGATATATATCTGATAAGACAGACGTACATGTACTTGAATCTCAGGCAGGTAGAAATAAGGTTTCTGATTATGTAGTAAGTTTGGATGTTGTTTTAGTCGCATCACGTGTAATAGTAAAGGGCCTTGGAGGGAGTATTGACTCTGGTCTTTCATTTGAAGCTCATGTTGATAATATTACCCGGGAAGCCTTCTTTTATCTCAGGAATATTGCTCAAATAAGAAATATGATGTCAGCGCATGATGCAGGAAAACTTGTTCATGCTTTTCTTACTTCGGGATGAGATTATTGGTATACGTTACTGTCTGGATGTTCTAATAGGAGCATAAACAAGCTCCAGTTAGTCCAGAATGCAGCAGCGTGAGTCCTTACTAGAACCAGAAGACATGAGCATATCACCTCAATCTTATTTACACTTCACTGGCTCCCAGTTTGACTTTGAATGGAATATAAAATACTACTTTTAAACGCAATAGCACTTAATGGTCTCGCGCCACATTATCTTGGTGAACTTGCTATCATTTGTGATCCAGCACGCCCTCTTAGATCAAAAGGTGCAGGATGGTCAGTGTTGGCTGGAGTAATGGATACGACTGCACGGTTGGAACTTTTAAAGCCCCACAGTTATGGATTAACCTTCCAGTTAATGTTCGGGACTCGGTCACAGTCTCTGCTTTTAAGTCGAGGATGAAAACCTACTTGTTTAGAGGAGCATTTTGTTAATCGGGTTTTATTAGGTAAAGGAGCAGATCTGGGGATCTCAGACATAGAGAGTTCTGGTAAACTGTGGTGTTGGGATGCTGTTGCTGTCCCACTGTGCATGCTCACAGAGGTCTGTTTGACAGTGGGGTGGCTGAATGTCCAACATCACAGGTTGCCGTCGTGTCTGCCTTTCTTCTGGTTCTCTCTCTTTTAGTTATGCTGCCATAGCATGTCATGCTGGAGTCCGTGCTTCACTCAGCAATAATAAAATCTTCTATTTCCATTACACGATTGAGTATACCTAACGCCCCCCCCTCCCCTCTCTCTCTCTCTCTCTCTCTCTCGCTCTCTCTCTCTATGTATTTTGTTGAGGTACACGTTCTTCTTCTGGGATGCTAGTAATCCTGATCCTCGTTTCTGCTTTCTGAGTCCTGTGGTCTGTCCTGGTGTGCTGATGCTGACTGGAGTTCCTCCTGCTGAGGAACATCTATATGGACCCAGATGTGCCCTCACAGACTCTAAACATGACTTTTCACTGTTGGTAATGAATTGTGTATCCTAAACGCCACCTTTGTGACAAGATGTAATGAACACTTGTGGACATTCCATCACAATCTGGGATACAAACAGTGACTTGGCTACATCTTGGCTGCGTAGTTTGTTAAGATTTCAACTTTTAATTCCAGATCTCATTCAAGACAAATCAAGCCGTTTGAATCTGATCATTGTCTTGTTGATATAGAAGCAAATTTTCCAACTGGAAAAATTATGAAAAAGAAAGATCTTCATCAATAACAGAAAGTGGCCTGCCAAAAATCTTTGACATTCGACGCCTTTGAGATGAGCCTTCTATCTAAGTATCATACGGCAGTAAACCAGACGTGATGCTTTCAAGCGATCCACTGCCTCTAACAATAGATCATATTGAGGAGTTGCTAACCAATTACAGAAAGGAAGCATCCAATCAGAGAGTCGCACAAATAGTGAAAGAAGACCATGTGAAACCGTGGATGAACAAGGAATATCAAGGGATTCGAGCAGAACATCATCATCAAGATTTATTAAAGAATCAAGCCCTTGCTAAAGAAGTAAGAAGACATCGCAACAAACTAAAGAATCATTCAGTCATTCTTTTTCTGTAACCGCTTAATCCTAATTAGGGTCGTGGGGAGGTTGGCGCCTATTCCATCAGACTCCGGGTGAGGGCAGGGTACACCCTGGTTGGCTCTTCAGGCCATCGCAGGGCAGAAACACACTGACAGCTATGCAACTACTCTTGACGAAAGTCAGCAATGGTTCTTTTTTTTTTTTTTTTTTTTTTTTTATGTCTCCCACCACAGATAGTGAGAAACATGGCTGGCCCTTGATAACCCAGTTAGCTACACTCTGCGTGGCAGTGACAACCCATTGAGAGTGGTGATGCATGTGATGCATCACATTCTTCAAATCTCTAGAAAGTCCAAAACACCATACGTGTAGCCTTTATTGATCTTAAGGTCGCATCCCCCAGTGCAGCTAACTGGGTTATCAAAGGCGGGCCATGTCTCTCACTGTCTATGATGAGAGGTTCATGTAAAAGAACCATTGCTGACTTTCGTAAAGAGGAGCTGCATAGCCGTCAGCGTGTTTCCGCCGCTTGCTAAAGGGTTGTGTCAGGAAGGGCATCCAACATAAAAACCTATACCAAATCAAACATGCGATGATTCGTGTGGCGACCCCTGAGAAAAAAGGGACAGTCAAAAGGAAAAGAAGATTGATCTTGAAGTCACATGACTGGATTCCGAGGGATGTGCTTCTTTTTCAATGCTTGGAGATATGGCTTCGATATCCTCACCTTATTTCCGCAAATATTTGGGCATTTTACACCAACACAAAGAACGGCATTAAACGATCGAAAGCTTTTTTTTGAAACACTAGTGGGTTGTCGTCAGGGTGCCTTGGAGTCCCATACCATCTTTACTGTGTATACGGACTATGAGGTCAGAGTGGCCCAACATGAGATATTACAGTGTATTCCAAAAGCAGATGTTCGTGTGAATGATGTCTTTCCTAAGGAAGTATCTACTGGAGAATATCAAACGAAGACCCCATCATGTGGTCACAATCAAATTCTGAACTCCTGTATATGGATGACCAGGTTATGTTTGATAATTCACATGAATGACAGAAAATGCTTTTTATTTACAAATATTGTTACAAACGCTTTGGCGTACAAATATCGTATGACAAAACGGAAACTATGGTCTTTAATGTAGATGAAACATTGACAGAAACAGAAAGTCTGGTCCATGTTGGCTCAAAGAAGTAGAGAAGTCTAGGATATACAATAAGTAACTGGAGCCAAGAATCAGATTGGCTTTCCAGAAATGGGAAGAACACCCAGTACAGATAACCGGGCTATCAAAGGCCAGCCATGTCTCTCACTGTCTGTGGTGAGAGGTTCATGTCAAAGAACCACTGCTTACTTTCGTCAAGAGTAGCTGCAGAGCCATCAGCGTGTTTCTGCCCTGCGATGGCCTGGCGAGCTTTCTGGGGTGTACTCTGCACTCGCCAGAGTCGACGGAGATGTTTTCCAGCCTCGCTGTGACCCTAATGATGATTCAGCGGTTCAGAAAATGAATGAATGAAATGGGAAGCGCTGAAACATGTGCATTCAACTTACAACCAGAATTGAACTCCTGACTGCATGCGTAAGATGATGATTGTTATATAGCATTATAGCATATAAGCCTGGGAAATGTTAGAAGAGGAACTGGAAAAAACTGGAAGTCGTTTGGCTTGGGTTTCTAAGAAAGATGATCTGAGAAGGTTATTAGCGAGGGAATCTTTTAATTCTTCTTTTCCTTTCGGCTGTTCCCTTCAGGGGTCGCCAAAGCGAATCATCTCCCTCCATCTCACCCTATCCTCCGCATCTTCTCTTACACCAACTACCTTCATGTCCTCCTTCACCACATCCAGGAATCGTCTCTTTGGTCTTCCTCTAGTCCTTCTTGCCTGGTAGTTCCAACCTCAGCATCCTACTACCAATATACTCACTATCCCTCCTCTGTACATGTCCAAACCATCTTTCAATCTAGCCTCTCTGACTTTGTCTCCAAAACCTCTGACATGTGCTGTCCCTCTGATGGACTCATTCCTGATCCTATCCATCCTCGTTACTCCCAAAGAGAACCTCAACATTTTCATCTCTGCTACCTCCAGCTCTGCCTCCTGTCTTTTCCCCAGGGCCACCGTTTCTAAACCATACAACATCGCTGGCCTCATCACCGTCTTGTACACTTTTCCTGTCAGAAAGAATCTTTTAAATCAAAAAATGAAAAAGACGGATAATCATGTGACAAATGAACCGGTTGATTGGAGTTCTGAAACATCAATTCTGCAACTTCTTAGAATTACTAACACGCTACACATTTGCCGGTTTTGTGTGAAACAACATCTACAATACCTGGAACATATTTGTAGATTGGGCGATAATGCCCTGCAAAAGCAAGTACTATTTGGAGAACGACAATTTACACTCAGGAATAAGATTGAAAAGTTTCTGGACATTGACCAACAGTAAGCTGGAAGGATCATGATGATGATGATGATGAGTGTGATGATGATGGTGAAGAAGAAAAAAGAAGACTTCTTGCAATTCCATCAAGCACGCTTCATAAAAGAGCACCCTATAGGTGCTAAACAGTCATGAGTGGGGCCGGTGGTGTAGTGGTTAGGGTGCTGGGCTCTTGATCGGGAGGTTGTGTGTTCGAAATCCAGTTAGACCCCAACTGTGCTAAGACCCCTGGGCAAGGTCTTAACCACAAGTGTGCCTCTGTTCACCCAGCAGTATAAATGGGTACCAGTAAAAATATACTGGGAAGGTAACCTGCGATGGTCTAGCGTCCCATCCAGGAGGAGTTGTACTCCTGGTCGCTTCATGCTACGGAAACCGGGGATCAGCACCGGCCTGATGAGCCACTATGGCTCGGGTGTAAAAAGCCCAACAGACTTTACCTACCTATGAGGTCAAATACAATGGTGACGACCTGAGCTATGAAAAAAGTTTGATCATTCTCTGATGAGTCTGCATACTTGGAGAGGAAAACTTGATGTATTTTTATGGAGAGATTAATACTGTATATTTAATTCATTTAAATGATGGAGAAGCAACAAGGAATCTGTATACACGCACCTCGATCATGCACAGGATGGACAGGTTGATGTTGGTTTGGGGTCAATATCTCAAAGATTGTAGGAGAAGAAGCATGACCAAATGTGGACTGAGCAATGATGTAACAATGGTGGTGTTATTGACAAATTATAACCAACTTTCTACCGAAAACCAGATGCTCTGTCTGATAGCGAGCAAGACGTCTGTGATATATTGCACCCAGACAGTCATCAGACACAACAGCTGATACGCTCCAATACACAGAGAGAAACGTCAGCGAGCTTGTAATTCAAATCAAGTGTTGGCTTTTCTCACTCATTTACTCATCTGCTGAATCACTTACTCCTTCTACTAGGGCCATAAGGAGGCTGGAGCCTATCTCAACCAACACTAGGTGAAGGTGGGGTACACCTTGAACAACCATTGTGGGCCCCACACACACAACCATTCACACTTAATTTGCACCCAAACAGCTGGTTAGACAAATGTGGATGTCTTTGGAGTGGAGGAGGAAAGCGGCATGCCCCGTGAGAACCCATGAGGAAAAAAATGCAAACGCCAAACAGAAACACCTGAGCCTGGGACCTTCTTGCTGTCAGGTAGACTGCTAAACATCACACCATTGCGTCCACCCAGGTTAGTCCAAATTTCCCCTTGGTGTGAGTAGTTGTGTGTGTGTGTGTGTGTGTGTGTGTGTTGGTCCTGGAATGGTCTGGTCAGATGTTCAGGGTGTAACCTGTCTTCACCTGTGTCAGCTAAAATAGGTCCAACTTCACCATGACCCTAGTAGGACTACGCAGTTTGGTAAATGAGAAGTTGAATGTTTTATTTTTATTATTATTATTATTATTATTATTATTACTGTGTTTCTGTATGTTGTTGAATTTCTTATATGTTGCTGAATTGTATTGCTCTCATATTCTGTTCATGTGGGTTTGAATTCCAGTTTTACGTGGAATGCAGTGGAGCTTCTGTATGGTTTCTACTGCACTCAGTGTTTACACACCAGATCAGCATTCTCAGAGCAGTGAGGTTCTCTCGCTCTCATATCTGATGAATGACGGCGGAACTGCAGAGTGCCGGAGAGTCCGCGTGCCTGGTACAGTGTTGTAATCATATAACGTCATGAAAGCGCTGACAGCAGGGAGACGCTGAGAGGCAAAGAGGCTGAATTAACCATTAGCCTGAAGCGATTATTCTGTGCTCAGGTAGCTAAAGAATTTCTGAGCGTAGCAAGAGTTATAGAGTATGAAGGAACATCTGTAACGTTTCTCTTTAACTTGAACCCAAGACAAGAATCTAACAAACATGGTAGAAGGTTATTGGGATTTTTTTTTCCCTTCTCAGAGTGTCAGAAGTTCCAAGTTTGATTCTGAGCGGTATAACACAGACATGATTTTTTTTTTTTTTTTTTTTTTTAGATTTCACTTTCACTCATTCACTCATAAACTGAACTGTTTATTCCTATTAGGATCACAGGGAGGTTGGAGTCTATCTCAGCCTACTATGGGTGAGGGCAGGGTGCAACCGTTCACATTCGCATGCATTCATTCCTTCATTCATTTTCTGAACCGATTAATCCAAATTAGGGCTCGCGAGGAGGCTGGCACCGATCTCAGCCGACTCTGGACGAGGACTTGGTACACCCTGGACAGCTCGCCAGGATATCGCAGCTCACTCGTACACACAGATCTAGAGACAATTTGAAGCACCCAAATTAGACTGTGCAGCATATTGATGTATATGTGCAGCATATCTGCCTCACAGCAGCAGGGAAACCCTGGGTTCGAGTCCCAGGCTTGGCGGGGTACTGTATTTCTGTGTGGAGTTTGCATGTTCTCCCCATGCTTCTGTGGGGTTCCTAAAGGTACTCCAGTTTCCTCCGACAGTATAAAGACTTGCACACTGACTCGCTTAGGGCCCGTCCACCCTTTGACAGGTCTAGAATTTCATCCTGCAGGATATTGTGCAACCTTCCGAACCAGCTCAAAGCTGATGGGGAAGTCGGTTTAGTTGCCAACCACCAAACCATGCAGCAAGCTGTACTGGGTTACAGTTTTAAAAGTGAACAAGGTAGTTGATTGGTCAGTTTACTGTACAGAGCACACAGATTGACTGCCTGAAGACTCAAATCAGTTGATGAAATGAGCGAGTCAGGTGTGCTGCTGATTGGTTGAAATAAAAACCTGCAGCCACATGACCCTTTGTGGCCCGAGTTTGACACGCCTGAAATAGACTAACATGCATTTCTTTGCACTTTGGGAAGAAACCAGAGTACCCTGAGGAAAACCACACAAGTATGAGAAGAACATGCAAACTCCATACCTGGAACCAGAACCCAGGATCTCCTTGCTGTGGGGCGGACATGACCATCACTACACCACGATATTTGTCTTTTGAGTGTCATCAGTAGAGCTGTATGTTTTAGAAACTGATGACATGGGTTTTTTTGTGTTTTTTTTTTGTATTGTTAACCCGTGGCCTTGATGTTAGAAACGCGTTTCCCAGCAATAACAGTTCCAGTATTCGTGATGAGTCCATTCCCAGGGTTGATATCTCTTGATGTTACATTCATGAAGGAATGATTGAGTATAACTATCTGTCTTCATTCCTCTGTATCACGGTTAGATCACAGTACAGTGGACTGGTGGATTTGGCTGAACACACAGAGTTTACAGGAAGCTGGTGTCATCAAATCTTATCAATGCTCGTTCTGATATTTTGGGTTCTCCACAATCTCCCATTTCTCGAAAACAACATGAGAACACTATTCCAAGTATGCACCCTAATCACTGAGCTCCTGGTAGTGAATTATTGTGACTAGAACCAGTGTTTTGTATAAAAGTTCACCACCTTGTTCTGTTCTGGATCTTAGGTTATCTGTAACTGAAATTTTATACATTAGAATTATAATATATTTACATTTAAGGCATATAGCAAGTGCGTCTATAGAGAGTGATAACATTTTATCATTTCTATACAGCTAAACATTCAAGGGTTAAGGGCCTTGCACAAGGGCTCAACAGTGGCCACTTGGTGGTACTAGGGCTTGAGCCCCTGACCTGCAGGCCACCACACACACTATATAAACAATATATATATACAGTCACTATCTGAGTTACGACCTAGATCGGTTCCGACCAACCAGTCGTAAGTCGGATATTTAACACAACGAAACCGAAACCACGCAGCACTCGCTATGAATTCATGTGAAGCGTATTCTTCACCTACACGTTCTTTCAACATGCGAAATAAACCCGTAGCCTTACTTTGCACTGCTCACAACATCACGTTCACATTTCTTTGCCTATTATCTTCCAACCACGTGTGTCGCAACTTTTCCATCTCTGCAATCGGTCCTTCACGCTGTTCTGTGACGATAGTTGACTTTAATTGTGGTCGCTGCATTCACTGCTTTCTTCAAAATTGTAGACAGTGTGGAGTGGGAGAGATGGAGATCTCACTTTCACTTTCATCTTCGTCTCCGACGACAGTGCCTTCCTTGCTTTCTTGGTAGAATCGCCGTCTGATGAATCGGACTTCCTCTTGGGGGCCATGGTAATGGTGTACAGTAAATGGATGTAAAATCGTACTGTAAAAGCGATGTTACTGTGACGGTATCTACTCACTGAGTGTAGCGATAGAATGCTGTGAGTGTGAGATGCTGGGAGGTTGTACTGCCACAACTATCTTTTGCGCTGCGCTGCCGGACGTATACAGTAAACTCATAATAGGCATCTGATAGACGTGGTCGTAAGTCTGGGTGGTCGTAACTTGCGTACATCATAACTCTGATAGTGATTGTGTGTGTGTATATATATATATATATATATATATATATATATATATATATATATATATATATATGTGTGTATATATGTATGTATATGTGTGTGTGTATATATGTATGTATATATATGTGTGTATATATGTATGTATATATGTGTGTATATATGTATGTATATATATGTGTGAATATATGTATATATATATATATGTATGTATATATGTGTGTATGTATATATATATGTGTATGTATATATATGTGTGTGTATATATGTGTGTATGTATATATATATGTGTGTGTATATATGTATGTATATGTATATATGTATATGTATATATATATATATATGTATATATGTATATATGTATATGTATGTGTGTGTATATATATGTGTGTGTGTATGTGTATATATATATATATATATATATATATATATATATATATATATATATATATATATATATATATATATATATGGCTATATATATATGTGTGTGTGTGTGTATATGTATGTATGTATATTATGTACATATGTGCATTTGGAGATGGCCTAACACAGTTAGCAATAAATCACTACCCGTCCCTTTTGTATGAATGAGCCCATAGACTGACATGGATTGGCTGGTGATTGCTGTGAGTGACAGGGGAGTGTATGCCCATCCTCCTTCCCGTGAGAGCTTGGCCAATTATTATGGACTCTTGGTCATGAATGGCTGTAGCATCAACCTGGATTCGAAATTGCGATCTCCAGGTTAATAGTCACACACCTTGTTGATGCTGTTGGGTTTTTCCACCCGAGCCTCATGGCTCATCATGCTGGGGCTTATCCCCGGTTTCCATAGCGTGAAGCGACCAGGAGTTGGGCTCCGGGGGCCAGTGGTGTAGTGGTTAGGGTGCTGCGCTCATGATCGGGAGGTTGTGAGTTCGAATCCCACTGAGACCCTCACTGTGCTAAGACCCCTGGGCAAGTTCTCAACCACAAGTGTGCCTCTGTTCACCCAGCAGTATAAATGGGTACCAGTAAAAATATACTGGGAAGGTAACCTGCGATGGACTAGCGTCCCATTCAGGGGGAGTTGAACTCCTGGTCGCTTCACGCTACGGAAATCAGGGATATGCACCGGCCTGATGAGCCACGAGGCTCGGGTGTAAAAACCCAACAGACCTGTTGATGCGCCATTCGGGAGCCCTTTATTTTATTTATTATAGTATTATTATATGATTATACATATTTCCTATTCCTCAAATACTCTTTTTCAGAAACATGTAATCCTCAGTTGATACTGAGCAAAAGTAGGGGTACATCCAGAACAGCTCGCCAGACCATTGCAGGGCCAACATACACACACACACACACACAATTATTCACACACAAACTGGAACTGGAGAAACCCAAACAAGAACAGAAAGAACATGCAAACTTAAAACACAAACTGACTCCCTCAACCCAGGACTTGAACCCAGGACCTTCTTAGTGTGAGGCAGAAATTCTAACCTGTGTGTTCTTGTACCTTCTCCACAATGCTCATCATATTCCCATAACTTTCCTTTCCTGGCCTCCAGTTTTGTCCTCGACCTCTGATTTACCCCGGTACTTTTGTCTCCTGGATGGCCAGGCATAGAAGATGAATTCAGAGGAAACAGACTGTAGATCACAGTGAATGTATTTTGGCCCGCTGAGGGCTGCTGTGCGCACCTATTGACCTTTACACAGACAGCATGGATCTCTGAATGTTTACACTGGACTTCTGAGTCATACAGTGAGTCTCTCTGCCGTCAACACAGAAACTGCTATCAGACTGGCTACAGGAATGAAAACGCCATAAATTTGAGTGCAAGTATAGGTGAGAAGAAAAAAAAATACAGCTGCTGTACCTGTTGTAGCTGTTTCGTAAAAGCAGGCTGTCATTGGGGGTGTGGCAACTGTAGACAGGTGGTGGGGCCATGTACTGCTGTTCATCTACAAAAAAGAAAGCATTGAGTTATTATTATTATTATTATTATTATTATTATTATTATTATTGTTGTTGTTGTTGTTGTGCAAATAGTGAATACGTTTCCTCATTGCATAAAGAATACCAGTGGCATTTATTATTTTATTGCATTGCCTTTGTTACTCTTTGTGGCTCGTTTGGTGAAGTTTGAGAGTCAATCTAGAATCTCACCAAATTCACTCACTCACTCATTTGCCTACCTGCATAATCAAGCCAATAGTGATATGACATGGGAATCTTAGTAGCAAGTAGTAGGGATTAACAGGGTGTAAATATAATATTTATATAAAATATTGTTGTTATTATTAATAATAATAATAATAATAATAATAATAATACAAATGCTCCCCGACTTACGTTCATACGTTTTACATATTTTTTTGATTTTACATTTTTTTTTTTTTTTTTAAAAAAACATTGTCAAATTTGGAGTTTAGCGTCCTCTGTAGTACGAGACGTACCTACGTAGTACGTTGACGTAATTACGCAATAACAATGACGCTGCGTCCATTGCTTACAAACTACAGACTGAACGGGCCTTGCTTCTTCCCAGTTCACCGCGTGTTACCCTTGTGTTCAGAAGATGTCTCTGTTATCTTTGTGTTTACTCTGTTTTGCGGACTTTTGTAACCCTAAGCAAATATGTTTGGGCAGAAGCGTAAGCCTACTCGTGATGGTGGTAATCCGAAAAGGCGGCAAGCCATCTCGTTAGAAAAGAAAGATGGCTATTATCGAGAAAATTGATGCTGGTGAAAAACATGTGAATGTTGCACGTTTCTTCCAAATGGCTCCGTCGACCATCGGAACCATTTACAAGCAGAAAGATCGCATCATAGAGAAAGTTAAAGGTTATATTTGATACTATATTTGATGAGTGAATTTGATTAAAATTTATCAATTTGAAATTATTTTGCTTGAAATTAATTTATTTGAAATTCATGTTGATATTATTTGATATATTTGATATTATTTTACAATGTTATGTTTATAATAATTGATTTCGGGGTGTTTTATGAGATACGGTAATGGTATTTATGGAGGTATAGTACAGTATGAACGTCATACGTCACTGGAACGTACAGTAACAACTTACGTTTTTTTTCACCTTACGTTCAGCCGTCCGGAATTGAACTAAAACGTAAGTCGGGGAGCGTCTGTAATAATAATAACAATAATAAGCACTCCATGAATGTTATTTTTTTAACAGCTGAAATAAAGTTGGTCGGGAAGTAGAGCTTGAACTTTTCTTAAAAAAAAAACAAAAAAAAAAAAACAGGTGATGGTGCACCAGTGGGGAGAATGAAGGCTCAGGCTCAGTCTCAACCCAAAATCCCAGCTATTGTTTGAAACATGCCCAACTCGCCTCTCTGTTCATGTGCCGTCCCCTTGTGGGTTACGTTTTAGTGCTCAAATAACCGACATATAACCGAGAGAATCCGGTCATTTTTCAAAATTAAAGATCGTTCAGACTCGGATAATAAATAAAACGGAAATAATGAATTATTTCTTCTGCGGACTTGTACCAATTGAGCCACGGACCGGTACCGGTCCGCAGACCGGTGGTTGGGGACCACGGCTTTAAGCTTCATCTCTTGGATGAACCCTGCCTTGTTTTTCTTCCCCAATTGTGTTCTAATCGTGCTCATAAATCATGGAACTCCACAATTTATTTTTGAAATCGTGGACATCATGGCCCCAGTATAAACCCAGGGTCAGTACCACTAAATTGCGAACATAGTTTTTGAGTGACACTTTCCTCCACTGCATCTTAAACTTCTTGAACGAATACTAAAAAATTTCATGTTGAACAGTCGGTATCCAAAGTTTGTCTTGGATAAATTTATTACCAGGGAAAAGTTGTGTAGTTTTCTTTTCCCTTTACTATGACTATGTCCAGATTTTTTTTCCCCCTCTCCTAATTACTGGATCCCGCTACCCCTCTGTTCCTGTTTTACGCTGTTTTGTAAGACTTACAGATTGTTCTTCAGGGAGTAGATATTGAAGTGTGGCCTTTTCCTCGCTTCCCACTCCAGTTATCCAAACAGGCCTCATGCTCTTCAAGCCCATAAAGCACTCACATAGATTTCTGCATCAAGCACGAAAGACTCGAAAAGGATTAGGCTCTTTAAATTTACCAGCACAAACGGGTTAAAAATGGATCCCTTGCTGATATTACACATTCTTCTTGTCTTGACCATCCTCTGCTTCAGTTACTCTACTGAGGAGGAGGAGGAGGAGGAGGATTGATCACATACAGAAACTGGACATAAATAAATCGAAAATAACTAAAATCCCAAAGTCTCAGAATAAATACTTTCTGGTTAAAGAAGCTTTGGTCTTGTTGCTCAGCCATAATAACTTTGATGTGGACAGCTGTGTAACGGTCTTTGAGCTGTGGCCTGGGAACGGGAATTTTCCTCCACTGTTCTCTTCACGGTGCAAAAGCATCTTTCTGATGATCCAGGTTGACCTGGTCATGGATCTGTGACGGTTTGCCTCCACTTTTGAACTTTTTACCGCTGACAGAGGAATGCATAACTTTGTGCCTCTTTTCACAGCAGTCTGACTTCATCTTCTTTTCCTTCCGGCTGTTCCCTTCAGGGGTCACCGCAGCGAATCATCTGCCTCCATCTCACCCTGTCCTCCGCATCTTCTTCTCATACACCAACTACCTTCATGTCCTCCTTCACCACATCCATAACTGTCCTCTCTGGGAGGAACACGGCAGTCTGACTCGTGTTCATTACATTTAAGTTATTAAGTTAATTGATGTCTACAGTTTTTTTTTTTGTTTTTTTTTTTATGTCTGATCTCTGAATTTACACTCCGAGGCCATAAAAATTGGAGAAAACGTGTCTTTCTACCTTGTTGTTAAGATTCTGTGCTAATGATTAGCACTGTCTGTATCTCCACTGCTTGACCCTACCCTCCTTAGTGATTTACTTTAAATGAAGACAAGTGGGTGCAGTGGTGGCCCAGTGGTAAGGTGCTGGATTTCCGATCCCAAGGCTGGGGGTTCGAGCCCTATTGTCAATTGCTGTCTCCCCAGTGAACTGGTTATCGAAGGCTGGCCATGTCTCTCACTGTCTGTCGTAAGAGGCATGTCAAAGAACCATTATTTTTCATATTCTTCCCTTTCGTAAAGAGTAGCTGCATAACCCTCAGTGTGTTTCTGCCCTACGATGGCCTGGCGAGCTGTCCAGGGTGTCCCCTGCCCTCGCTTGGACACGGCTGATGGGCGCCAGCCTTCCCGCAACCCTAATTAGGATTAAGTTGTTCAGAAAATGAATGAATGAATAATCTGGAGTAGATCTCCATCACACCTACCCCACTGCTACAACTGTATACAGCTGATTTATGGCACTTCTCATACAACTTGTATAACAATAATCTATAGTGTCGAAAGTGGAAAACGCTCTTATTTGTTGTGTACGTTTAGCCTTCATCGGGAGCCCCAAACCCACAGAGGAAGCAGATAACAGAAATTGAAACAAAGAGGGCTTATCGTATTTATTCCATTGATATTTAAACTGCATTTTTAACCTTACAGTGACTCGAAGCTCCTCCCACAAAGTTTTTTTTTTTTTTTTTTTGTAGTTCCTGTAGGCTGCTTGTCATGTGCAGTATATAGTGTAGTAAAATGAAAAATGAATTAATATATGCATTAAATTGTTTTTGACATAAAAGTCTAGGTGGGTGTAGGTGTGGGCAGTTGTGGAAATGAATATGTAAGAATGGGTGGGTATGGGTGTGGTTGTAGGCGTAGACGTGTGCAGATTTGTGAGTGCAGGTGAGGGTGGATATGGGTGTGGTCAGGTGTAAGAATAAACGTGGGTGTGGGCGTAGGAGTAAATGTGGGTGTTGGTGGGTGGGGTTGTGGGTAAGCGTGGACGGTTGAGGAAGTAAATGTGGGTGTGGGTGGAGCCAGGTATGTGAGTACATGTGACTGTAGGTGATTGTAGGTGTAGCTGTGAGCAGATGTGAATGTAGATGTGGGCGGATGAGGATGAAAGGGTGCACGGGTGTGGATGGGTGTATGTGGGTGTGTCAGGTGTGCTTACCCATGGTTGATTGTGACATAGAATCTTCATGTTTGAAAGGGTGGGAACAAGGAAAGGGCGGAGAATGAACAGGAGTGTGGGGGAAACCGAGCACTCCATCCATATCTGCTGTATTTAAAAAAAGAGAGTAAGCGAGAAAGAAAGAAAGAGTTAGCATTTAATATCTCTGGGCTCTTGAGTTATCCTTCTAAATCGCCAGACGAGCGTTTGATCCCGCCGTCTGAAGCCAATGGACTCATCCAGATCATTTCTGACTTGGAATACGAAAGTCATTTCAGTTTCACGAAAACTGGATCAGAATCCAATGGAAGTCCACGCCCACCTGCAATTATTACAATTTCTTTCAAAGCGTATTTTCACAATATTATTCTTTCATTTATTTTCCCAACCGCTCATTCCGGCTAGAGCCACAGGGAGGCTGAAGGCTACCTTAGCCAACACTTGCACACCCTGAACAGCTCACCAGTCCATGACACGGCCAGTACACCCAAATAGCCATTCACGAAACGGGGCTTCTAAATCTTTGCTCAGGTGATTCATGAATAAACTACATACATCTATAATAGATTGTGGGGCCGGTGGCGTAGGGGTTAGGGTGCTGTGCTCATGATCAGGAGGTTGTGTGTTCGAATCCGAGTTAGACCCCCACTGAGCTAAGACCCCTGGGAAAAGTCTTAAACACAAGTGTGCCTATGTTCACCCAGCAGTATCAATGGGTGCCAGTAAAAAAAAAAATAATAATAATATATATATATATTGGGAAGGTAACCTGCGATGGACTAGCGTCCCATCCAGTAGGAGTTGAACCCCTGGTCGCTTCACGCTATCAGTTGTAAAATGCCCAACAGACTTTATCTTTGTTTTTTATATATATATATATATATATATATATATATATATATATATATATATATATATATATCTCTATTCATCCACGGGCAGTGGTGGCCTAGTGGTAAAATGACACTGGGTCACTGATGGTTGGCGGTTCAAGCCCCACTCGCTACAGGTTGTCACTGCCCCCCCCCCCCCCATCCCCCCACACACACACACACACACACACAGTGCAGCTAACTGGGTTATCAAAGGCTGGCCGTGTCTCTCACTGGCTATGGTGAGATTTTCATGTAAAAGAACCAGTGCTGACTTTCAACAAGAGTAGCTGAAAAGCCGTCATACAGAAATGCTAAAGCATGGGACTTGAACTCAGGACCATCTTGCTGTGAGATCGTCATGCTAGTCACTATTGCCACAGTGGTGCCCATATAAACATTAAACTACATTAATCTATTATTCATTTCAGAGCCGCTTGATTTTATTAGGGTCGCAAGGAGGCTGGAGCCTATCTTGGCTGATAGTGGGCGAATGTGTAGTACACCCTGAACACCTCTCCAGACCGTTACAGGGCCTTAGATGCAAATGTATATAGTATTTGAATAAATAAATAAAAAATTCAGATGATTATTCAAATACTGTTCGGTTCTAAAGCTGTGAGGAGTCCATAAGCGCTTGGAGGTCACGACAATCAACTCTTTTATACCACAGTGTTGTTGAGTGGCGTTTTCTGTAAGGAGATGTAATAACAATTAAACATTCAAAAATAATGCATAAGATGTAAATAAAATATAAATACACACACACACACACACACACACACACACACAGATGCACGCATGCATGCACGCACGCGCGCACACACACACACACATACAAGCACGCATCTCCACACACACACACACACACACAGAAGCACACACACACAGATGTGCATCTCACATAAAAATGTAAGTAGTTTTGTTGAGTTGGTTTTTGTTGTTTGATTATTTTTGTTTGTTTTGGAGTTTTTTTCATAATTAGCCTTGTTTTGCAGTATTTTCCCTATTTTCTCTTAATTTACTTTTTTTTTTTTTTTTTCAATTGATATTTTTGAAAAACCCACGATGCACTGAAGCCTCAGGAACTGAAGCAATTTTCACCAAAACAAACAAATTTAAAAGTAAACATTTTGAAATATTTTGTCTACATTTTTTTTTTAATTTATGCCACTGTTATAAATACGTTACATTAGTGAAGCATTTCTGAAATTAGCTATAAATGAATTTTCAAATGAAATAAATAAAAGTCAAAGTATGAGTTCGTGTCTTTACCGTTAAGATAATAATGGTTAAATAAATAACGGTAAAGACCACATTGTGAATCACTCACGGTAAAGACCCGGTGGGGAACACTTCACTGTGATACCTGAAGAATCTGATCTGAAGAACGTTTATATGTTGTAATTAACGTTAGAATTTGATTTCTAGCATAATTAAGCAAAATAGAAATTCAATATTTGAGAAGATTCCGGGATAATTTTGTGAAGGCAGTGTGTCCTTTCATATTTGTTGAAAAAGATTTGGAGACTGGATATTGGATACTATATAAACAGAAACTTTTATTTTTTTCAAACTTATAATAACTGTCATATAGATTATGGTTGAATTTTCATACGAGTGTAAAAAGTAAATCGGGCAGAAATGATTGGCACAATGACGGTACAGTCTATTGCACAAAATGATTGACAGAATGAAAGTACGTACAACATTTTGGCATAAAACAAACTTTTAATGTATTTCATCACTTCCTGTTTCCCTGAGGTATAAATATGATGTGACACAGAGATCGTTTCTCTTATCCACTCTTCAACATGGGAAAGACAAAGGAACAACACATTCGAGTGAGGCAGATGTGTGTCGACCTTCACAAGTCGGGCGGCTGCTGCAAGAAAATCGCCCCTCTCTGGCATCTGCCCATATCTACTGTCAGAGGAACCATTAAGAAGTTTAAAACAACCGGAACTGTGGTAAACAAGTCTGGACGAGGACGCAAGGTTATTTTCCCAGCACCAGCGCGAGGAGAATAGTAAGAGAAGTAAAAAGTTCTTCAAAGCTCACTGTTGAAGAATCACAACAAATGGAGTATCTTGGGGTCACAAAGTTTCCAAAACAACCATCAGGCGCCATCTACATGCCAACAAGCTGTTTGGGAGGCATGCACGGAAAAAAACATTTTCTCACTTACAATCATAACCTCAAACGTCCAGAGTCCACTAAGCGGAACTGGGACTTCAAATAGAACCGTGTGCTTTGGTCAGATAAGACGAAGATAGAGTCTTGTTGCCAACAAATACTCTAAGTGGGTCTGGCGGAACACAAAAGATGAGTATGCAGAAAAGTACCTCATGCGCACTGTGAAGTATGAGGGAGGATTGTTGATGCTGTGGGCCTGTTTCTTTTCCAGAGACACTGCTGGGAGCCTCGGTGCATGGCATCATGAACGCATTGAAAGGCCATCACATTTTAAATGAACATCTGGTGGCTTCTGCCCGAAAGCTGAAGATTGGTCGTCATTGGCGCTTTAAGAAAGAAAATGACCCTAAACATGTGGCCAAATTTACATAGAAATGGTTCACCAGACACAGAATCAAGCTCCTCCCATGGACATTTCAGTCCCCAGACCTGAATCCGATCGAAAAGCCCAAGGAGTGAGCTGAAGAGGAGAGTGCAGAGGAGAGGACCCAGGTCGCTGGATGATAGAACAGAGAGGATTGGTCCAATCTCTCATTCCCTCTTTCTGTATTCTCCCTTCTTCTGAAACATTATCGGAGAAGATTAGGTGTTGTTTTGTTGGTAAAAGGGGGTTGTACAAAGTATTAACATCAGGGATGCTAATAACTGGGGAACACGTGATTTGATGTAAAAGAATTACTTCCTAATACAGTAAAACCTCCGCTGACGAACGCTTAAGCTCACGAACTTTTCGCCTCAAGAACATTAAATTTGCGAGCATATAGTCTCTGCTGACGAACTAGTTTTCGGCGGACGAACCAAACCACGCGGTCGAACAGCGCCACGGTGGCGGCCACGAGAAGCTGACGCACGCTCACGGCGTCACAGTTAAATCACCCCTTTCTTTGAATGCGGAAGTGGTTTGTGTTTGATAGACATTTTGGACCATATTGAGTGTACTTTTGCTATTATGGGACCGAAAAAGACCCCACCACAGGCGGAGATCATTGAAAAACACGAACGAGGTGTGCGTTTGTGTGACTCAGCGTCCCAGTACCAGTACGCTAAGTCTACCATTGCTCCCATCCTTAAGAACAAGGAAGCTATTAAGGGTGCGTGTGTGGCGAAGGGTGTTTCCAAACAGTAGGCGTTTCCAAACACTCCTTCCAAACAGTAAGTCCCTCCCTCCCTCCTCCTCCCACTCCATTCCATCAAGCCGTCAACTACCATCACAAAGGTAAATAAAACGACTTTATTATACAGTACAGTTTATTTCTTTAATTACAATACAATAGCACATTTATTATACATAAAATAAGGTATATTTTTGTTTAGTTTTAAGGCTTATTTAGTAGAAAATTATGTTTTATGGGGACCTGGGAACGGATTATTCTCATTTTAATGGTTTCTTATGGGAAATAAATGTTCGGAAGACGAACTTTTCGCCTCACACACACTTTCTGGGAACCAATTATGTTCGTGAGCTGAGGTATCACTGTATAGGATTTTTCCCCACTGAATAAATGCACTTTGATTCAGATTGGATTTTCCTCTTTTTTTCATTGTTGACCTATATAATTAAAAAAAAACTTTATTAAAAGCTAAAGAATGCATCTTAATATGGGGTGTCAATCTTTCTGAAGGACAGTGTATATATGTCTATGTACAGTGATCCCTCACTACTTCGTGCTTCAGTTTCTGTGGCGTCAGTGCATCGCGGGTTTTTCCAAAATATTCATAAAAAAATAAGGAAATTAAGGAAAAATATGCAAAATATTCAGGAAAATGACACAAAACAAGGCCAATTATGCAAAATAAAAACCAAAACAAAAAACAACTCGACAAAACGACTTATATTTTTATGTGAGATGCGCCGCATCTGGGTGCGTGTGCAAGCGTGTCTTGTATGTATGTATTTATATTATTTCCATCTTATGCATTATTTTTGAATATTTAGTAGTTATTATAAGCATTTATAGCGTTGAAAATGTATTTATTGATATTATATACACAAATACGTCAGTCAGAGGGGTCGATCCTCCTTCACGGAAATTGGCGGTCGTTTGGGGGGGGGGGGTCTCGGTCCCCATTATCCACGGAAGGTGAGGGATCCCTGTATGTATGTGTGATTGAACTTCATGCTCCCTCAAGGTTCCCCTTCACATCATCATCATCATCATCAATGGTTTGTATTTATTCCTTATAAATTCTCAACCCATTGGTGGCACGGTGGCTTGGTGGTTGGCACATCCACCTCACAGCAAGAAGGTTCTGGGGTCATATCCTGACCTCGGTGAGGATGTTTCTGAGTGGTTTTCATGATCCACCCACCCTCCCACCCCGATTCTTGTGTGGGTTTCCTCCAGGTACTCTGGTTTCCTCCCACAGTGCAAACACATTGCACATCAGGAAAACTGGCTGTTATCCCTCTGTATGAATATACCATAAGTCTGAATGGTTGTGTGTGTTGGCCTTGCGATGGTCTGGCAAACTGTTCAGTGTGTACCACTATTTTGCACCGAGTCGGATGAGATAGGCTTCAGCCTGATAAAATTAATTAAAACTTTCATCCTACTCGCGTTCTAGAGTGGCTGCTGTCAGACGAGTAAACTGTATTACCTCTGACTCCACTGCAGTACACATATTTATATCATCCACAGAGTAGCTTTTAATTACACTAAACAAAAAAAAAACAACACAAATGTATGTTTTGGTGTCCATGGCACTTCTGTGTGTTTTGTATGCTTTATATGTTTGGGAGTCCATGGCTCCCGTCAGGAGATTTAGTGCTCGCCTGTGATTAAAGGTCACTGAAAGTTCAGGATGAAATCATTGAGAGTTTAAACTTACTTGTTTCAACACACTCTCTGAGCCAGCATGTTTCCAACACTTGTGCTTTTGGGGAAATTGTGATTATCTATTACTGCTATAAGTCTTATATAACCTGATCTCACTGTTTATATTAATGTACAATTTCTCTGGATCGTGAGAGGAAACCCACATAAGTACAAGAGGAACATGAAAAGTCCATACAGAAACAAATTAATATCAATTAAATCCATTTTATATATATATATTCTTCGAACTTCTCTTTCTGCGGCTTCAGTGCATCACAGGTTTTTCAAAAATGTTCATTGAAAAATAAGGAAAAACAGTAGAAAAGTTAAGGAAAATGGTGCAAAACAAGGCCAATTATGAAAAAAAAAAAAAAAAAAAAAAAAAAAAAAACAACCCAAAACCCCCCAACAAAACTACTTATATTTTTATGTGAGATGCACATCTGTATGTGTGTGTATTTATATTTTATTTATATCTTATGAATTATTTTTAAATGTTTAATTGTTATTATAAGCATTTATAGCATTAAATATATATATTTATTGATATTATATACACATAGACATGTACATACATGTCAGTCGGGGAGGGTTGGGGGGTGATTGTACTTTGCAGAATTCAGTGGTCACTTGGGGATCTCAGTTCCAATTAACGGCGGAAAGTGAAGGATCCGTGTGTGTATGTACATTTTATATTTATATATATATATATAACGATATATATATATAATGATATGTGTATATATATATATATATGTGATATATGTATATGTATATATATATATGATATATGTATATGTATATATATATATGATATATGTATATGTATATATATGATATATGTATATATATATATATATATATATATATATATATATATGATATATGTATATATGATATATAATATTTCCCCCACCCACCCACTCTCTCTCACTCACTCATTTGCCAAACTGCTTAATCCTGCTAGGATCACAGCGAGGCTGGAGCCCATCCCAGCTGACACTGGGCAAATGCAGGTTACACACCCTGAAAAGTTCAGCAAACAATTGTTGTGCCAACACCACACACATCAACACACAGATACATACACACACACACACACACACACACACACACACACAGACTCACACCCAACAACCAACCAGCCTAATGTACATGCCTTTGGACTGTGGGAGGGGAAACCAGGGTGCCCGGAGGAAACCCACACAAGCGGAGTGGGATCATGAAGATTCCATACAGAAACACCCTCAGCAAGACCAGGTCCTGAACCCAGCAGTACTAACTCTATACATTTTTACATGATGAACAATTTAATTGTGGTCCCCATTATATTTAGAATATTAAGTATGATTTAGGAATCAGTATTCAATTCTTCAGTGCACTTGATACGTTTTTTTAAAAATATATTTATTATTTATAATGCCATTCAGACATCCGGATATTAAAACACATACACTGACACGCCCTTCTTGAAACTGTGTATTAGTTTAATGCTTTAAAAAAAAATTTGCATAACTTTTTATTCGAAGATAATTCATTCAGTCATTTATTATTTTTCTGAGCTGTGTAATGCTAATTAGGGTCATGGGAAGGCGGACGCCCATCTCAGCCAATTCTGGGAGAGGGCTGGGTACGCTCTGGACAGCTTGCCAGGCCATCACAGGGCCTTATATTATACTTAGTCATACTAAATGATACCGTTTAATAACTTGGTGAATTCCTATAAACTTCCCGAGTTTACATGTTGGATTTACAATATCAGCTCCCGAACATCTCGCTGTGTATTTACTCCTGAGTTAGTACTCAGTCCTGATGATACTATTTACGACTAACTCAAGCGAGACCCGAAAATGCTTTCTGGATCGACTGACACATTCATCTTTCATGGCAAAAAAAAAAATACACATGTAAAGCTCACTTACTTTGACTCCTCGGTATCGGGAGATTTTCGGTACAGCCGTTCAGATACGGGTTGCTGCCGAAGCCCTTGTTCTGTCCGGGCGGTGTTTCGGTGAATGAACCGTACTTGCAACCTCCAGTTAACTGCCCTGAAAAGTGCACAGTGAAGGCCCCGAGAGTGCAGTGCGGGTCGTCGTGGGTGTCCACTGTCCCCCAGCCCGGCTCCTGCTTGATGAACGAATGTGAGGTCAGCGCTCCGTATGAAGAACCAGGGTGGAAGTCGACGATCGGACCCCACTGAGGAGCTCCGCTGTTGGGCCCTGGAAGCGGCGGTAGCGTAGGCACAGCCGGCATGAGGGGAGTCAGATCTCGCACATCTGATCCCATCAGCCCACACGACTCGGTCAGCATTTAGAACAGATTGACTCTTGCGCAAAAGGGATTAGCAGAAATGCTGCTTTTGGAAATGAAATGCTTCCTCTTTGGTTACAAAAAAAAAAAATTCCCAAAAAACTTTTGAAACTCAAACCAAGTCCAAGGAGATGCACCACAACCAAACTCCAACATACCACCTTAGAACACTTGTTGTTCTTGATCGGGTTCTTCAACAGTGAGATGAATGCACTGGAAAGGGGTTTGAGGAGCTGAACGAGGT
The DNA here is from genome assembly GCA_024760905.1 of Plotosus lineatus. Lineage (NCBI taxonomy): Eukaryota > Metazoa > Chordata > Actinopteri > Siluriformes > Plotosidae > Plotosus > Plotosus lineatus. The sequence continues at coordinate 123,628,532 of CM045728.1, read as the reverse complement.
AGAGAGGGTTGAAATAGGAGTCACCCTGATCCTTTTTAAGACTGCCTGGAGCTCGTCCATGTGAGTCAGATGTAAAACAACCCTGGAGGAGGAGGAGGGGGGGGTGGAGGAGGAGTCACGGGAGAAATGATGAGCACTTCGTTAGCTTTTAGTCATTCCTCTAGACGGCACTTTCTGTGACCTGACCAATGTCTTGAATAATATGTTTGTGTGGGAAGGGGGAGGGGTTATCACTGATAGATAATAAAATAAAATCACCGATATTTATTCGGATTTGAAGCTGTGTATGACATGTAGTTAATAAAATTATTAATGAAAGGTAACGGGGGACGTGAGCTTTCTTTTGAAAGCTGGATTCATGAAAAATGATAAATAGGAAAGTCCTGCCGTGCGGAAACTGTGAAATATTTCGAACAGAAATACAAATTAAATTATTTAAACGTACGTAGTAGAAATATCTCGGGATAGAAAATCATAAAATATTCATGAGCAGCATGAAACCAGCAACTGGAACCTTCAGTTTCCTCTTTTCCACTTCCCAATTCTTTAATAAATATTTTTTCGCTTTTTTTTTTGCTTTTTTTACGACTATTAAAGTTTGAAAATCAACCAAACACAATTTATATTTACCACTGAATTAATAGACTACAGAAACTGAAAATATTTTATTTTCGGTTCACATTTGTAGCATTTAGCATTTCTGTAACCGCTTGATCCTAAGTCGGGTCACGGGGAGGCTGGCACCTATCCCTGCCGACTCTGGGCGAGGGCCGAGTACAACCTGGACAGCTCGCCAGGCCATCGCGGGGCGGAAACATGCTGACGACTTTCCAGCTACTCTTGTTGAAAGTCAGCGAGATTCCCTTTCAGCTTTTTTCCCGTTAACAGGGGTCGCCACAGCGAATAATTCGCACGTTTGATTTGGCAGAGGTTTTTACGTCGGATGCCCTTCCTGTCACAACCCTTTAGCAAGGGACAGAAACACGCTGACGACTTTGCAGCTCCTCTTTACGAAAGTCAGCAATGGTTCTTTTACATGAACCTCTCACCATAGACAGTGACAGACATGGCCCGCCTTTGATAACCCAGTTAGCTGCACTGTGGGGACACTGACAACCTTCTGGAGAGTGGGACTGGAACCCCCAACCTTAGGATCAGCGATCCAGCACCATATACCACCGGGCCACCACTGTCAGCAATGTTTTTTTTTTTACACCTCTCACCATAAACAGTGAGAGACATGACCGGCTGTTGGTAACCCAGTTAGCTGCACTGGGGGGACGGTGACAACCCATGGAGAGTGGGGCTTGAACCCTTAACCTTACGTTCAAGTAATGCAGCACCTTTACCACCAGGCCACCACTGCCCCAGCATTTAGCAGATTCTCTTATTCAGAAAGACTTACATTTATTATTATTATTATTATTTTACAAATAAAAGTAAAGGCCCTGCTCAGGGGCCCAACAGTAGCAGCTTGGTGCGACTGGGAGATCAAACCCTTGATCTTTGAATCAGAAACCCAGACTCTTAAAAACTGAGTTACCCGTGTCCAGTCTAAAATCCTTTTTTTTTTTTTTTTTCTTTAAAAAAAAAAAAAAAGAAGAGAAACAACAACAAAAAGTCACGTATTTGCTGAATTGCTTAATCCTACCACTGGACAAGGTAGGGTAGTACACCCTGAACAACTCACCAGACTATCTCAGGGTCAACAAATGCGCAACCATTCACGTCCACACTCGTACCTAGACACAATTTGGAATGGCCAATCATGTTGTCTTTGGATTTTGGGAGGAATCCGTAGTACACGGAGGAAACCCACGAAAGCACCGGAGAACATACAAACTCCACACAAAAACATCCTCAGCAAGCCCGGGACTTGAACCCGTGATCTTCTTGCTGTGAAGCGGACGTGCTAATCCGTACACCACCATGATGCTACACTGCTGTCATTCACTAAGAGTAATTGTAAAAGTATTTTTCCATTTTTTTTCGCCTTTTCTTTCAATGCAAACTGTCATGTCGGTTTAAATTCCTGCAAGCAACCATATTCTGCTTACTGTAACTTTTTCCAGGTGTAATTTGTCAATAGTGTGATTCAGCTTCCTGGAAAAATGAGAAATAAGATATTAAAGCTGTCTCTGGAGATAGTTGGGGTGGGGGTGGGGTCAGGGTGGGGCACTGAACACATTACATGTTACATTTCCACACTCACAGAGACAAGAAATTTATCACGGTCGTAATGTTTGAACTCATCATCACTTGCAGAGTCTGGTAAATATCTAGACATAACCACAAGCATCTTTTCTAATCAGCCACACCCACAACAACAGTGTTAAAAAAATGCACAATGAAGTGAACTCCGAAACCGTGTATGTGTTTGTTGACCTTGCAAATGGTACACCGCCATCACCCGGTGTTGGCTAAAATAGGCACCAGCTTCCTGGTGGCACTTGTATAGTAAGATGTTTGGCAAATGAGTCTGTGAGAGAGTACTGTATAGGAAATTTTCACAGGGTGCAGTTCCCATCATTGACCACCGGGAACATTCTCCACTCCAGAGCTAGTTTTACACGGGCAACAGCACAAAGAAAGTTGTGGCATGTGTACATGGGGAAGTCAGTGGCAGCAGAAACAATAAATATAAATGTAAATGCATGTTGTTCAAAAATATTTTAAGAAGAGAGAGAATTGATTTTTATTTGTGTTGATTGCGAGAACTCAAAACTGACCCATCTTCCACAAAAGCTCAAACACAACCTAATAAACCGAATGGCTATGTATTGCTAAACCCAAACTTGACCCAAAATGTGTCCCAACTGTAACTTAATCCCAGTTCTGAAACAAATCTCACCACCTCAAAAAGTGAACCAAGCTGTGTCAGAACAAATCATTCCTACACGTCCATTTGTGCCCATTTGTTTTGGCACAAGTCCATTCATTCATTCATTCATTTTCTGAACCACTGAACTCTTTCTAACTCCCAGCAGGACCATATGGTCCTCTTTCAAAAAAATGCTAATAGTGTAACTAACTAGACGCATCGTACTCTTCTGCCGTTCAGAACATGTTCCATACTTGTTGTAGCCTGACGCAGGACAGGTTGGTCTCACGTGCCTCAGTCAGCTGTGAGACGACCTTGAGTGCACAGGATTGTGTTGTTCACAAATTTGTGAGTGTTATTTTTACGTCATTATTATGTTATTCTTATTATTAGTGTTGTTATAATTTTGTTGAAAGAAATGTGTTCAGGGTGTTTCCTTAGGCCTTTTTGATTAGGAAAAACTAACGATAATTTTTTTTTTTTAACGGTAAAAAAAAAAAAAAATTGAGCGTTAAAGGGATAATCCTAATTAGAGTTGTGGGGAGGCTGGCAAGGGCGGGGTACAGCCTGGACAGCTCGCCAGGTCATCACAGGGCTGTTCCGGCGCACGTTCCCATCTAAAAACAGCTAATGGTATTAAAGCTGTTCATACATGGGCAAAGGGAAGAAGTTGCTTATAGAACATCTTGCAGCCAGAGCAAGTTGGGCTCACTTTCCTACATGTTTAACACAAGCACCCTCACTTTATAGGCAAGCCAAATGCTCGACAGAAAACACATAAGCATCAACTAGAGAAGAACTACCTATCTGCCGGAAAAGTCAGCGAAACCATTTCAGAAATCAGGATGAACGCGACTATGTACACATACCGTAACTCCGCCCACTTGACACTGATTGTGTTTAAATGGCAAATTGTACCTGGATCAAGATGCAACTTGCAGCGTCTTATACCCGCTGGTGTGAATTTATTACAAAACAAATTGGTACATGGGTGGCTGTGCTGGGCTCCTTGCTCCACGAACAACTTCTCATCTAAAGGCAGCTCATGTGTTGCTTTGTGTACATGCGTAGGCTCACAGTTGAAGATGACCAAATGACTGGAAGTCCTGCTTACATCAGTTCAATTGCAACATTTTTAAAATTACCCCTCATTCCAGAAAAGTAATTCATATTTCAGTTGCATTGAAGATGTATGTAGTGTACATGCTGTGAATGAAGATCTCATGAAGCTTGGATTTGGAAAGCTGAAATGTTTCTCTGTGAACATTAAGTTGGAGATCTACTGACCCTGATCTCAACTCTCAATGAAGCTCTCAATGGGGGGGGGGGGTGAGGGGGAGTCATAAAGAGTGCACATCTGATGATTCCCCATTTGTTGCATCATTTGGCTCCTAAGAGGAAGACAGCGGGGGATTTTCTTACTTTGAAAAAAAAAAAAAAATGATGATTCATTGCACGTCTTTCGGGACGCAGACTGACAACTTCGGTTTTCAAATACAATGTTTCATCATTACGATTTTTAGTCATTCATTCATTTTCCCCCCGGACGGCCACGTCTCACACTGTCTACGGTGAGAGGTTGATGTAAAAGAACCATTGCTGACTTTCGTAAAAAGGAGCTGCATAGTCGTCAGCGTGTTTCTGCCCCTTGCTAAACGGTTGTATCAGGAAGGGCATCCGACGTAAAAACCTATGAACCAAATCAAACGTGCGATGACTCGCGGTGGTGACCCCTGAAAAAGGGAACAGCTGAAAGGAAAAGAAGAAGTAGTCCTTCATTCATTTTCTGTAACCGCTTAATCCTAATTAAGGTCACGTGGAGGCTGGCGCCCATCTCAGCCGACTCTTGGGGGGGGGGGGCAATGACAATCCGTTGAGAGTGGGGTTTGAACCCCAAACCTTGGGATCAGTGATGCAGCACCTTTACCACCAGGCCAACATTATGATGTTACTGTAAATGTAAAAGAATGGCGTGGAAGCTTTGTCTGAACATGTGACATGTTAAAATTATTTACACTCATAGCATATTAAGGCAGAGTTCCAGTCTGCACATGAAAACTATAAATCCAGTGAAAAGTATTATGAATAATAATAATAATAATAATAATAATGTGGGACAGTGGTGGTCTAGTGGTATAGGGCGCTGGATCGCTGATCCAAAGGTTGGGGGTTCGAGTCCCACTCTGCACAAGGTTGTCACTGTCCGCCCCCCCCCCCCCCCCCCCCAGTGGAGCTAACTGGGTTATCAAAGGCGGGCCATGTCTGTCACTGTCTGTGGTGAGAGGTTCATGTAAAAGAACCATTGCTGACTTTCGACAAGAGTAGGCTGCAAAGCCGTCAGCGTGTTTCCGCCCTGCGATGGCCTGGCGAGCTGTCCAGGGTGTACTCTGCCCTCGCCCGAAGTTGGCTGGGATGGGCACCAGCCTCCCCGTGACCCAAATTAGGATGAAGCGGGTACAGAAAATGAACTGATGAATAATAATAATAATACAGCTGTCCAAAGTGTACTCTGCCCTTGCCAATTTGACTGAGATGGGCGTCAGCCTCCCCATGACCCTAACTAGGATTAAGCGGTTACAGAAAATGAACTGAATTGAAATAATAATAATAATAATAATAAATGTGATCAATAAAACCCTGAGTTGAAAAACATTTATAAAATGCACAACATTTTTAAAAAGTGAAATATGATCGATTTTGTAGTGATGTTAACGTAATGTTATTATAATCTGAAGTGAATGTTATCGATTCCTGCAAGTTCAATTTAAGAGCCGCGTTAAAGCATTAAATGAACCAAATAATCCTGTCGTCTATTATAATTTTTAAAAAGTGTTCCGATTAAAAACTACTTAGGTTCATTCATCATTCATTCATTCATTCATTTTCTCGGCCGCTTTGTCCTAAGTCGTGTCGCGGGGAAGCGAGCGCCCACAGGGCCGACGCTCACACAATCATTCAGAGTCTCATTTGCACCTTGAGGCAATTTGGAGCAGCCAATGAGTCGACTGTGCATGTCTTTGGATTTGTAGAAGGAAACCAGAATACCTGGAGGAAACCCATGCACACGCACGGAGAACATGCAAACTCCACACAGAAACACCAGAGCCTAGGAATCCCACCTTTTATGCTGTTTGGTGGATTTGGTCTCCACGACGCCCCCAACAATTGTAAAATTTATACTGTTTCCAAGACCTGATACCTCTCAACAGCTTTCAGGTCAGAACACACCAAGTCTTTCATCGGGAAGATTTTTATAGCGTCGCATGCCTTTTCATGTATTCGTTCATGTAATATTGAGTATGGTGTGCGGCGATAGCGACATAGTGTTTAGCAATGAGGTCCTGCGTCCGAGCTCGGTGCTCAGTCGAGGTGCTTCTATGTGGTTTTTCACATACAGTGGTACCTCACTTTACGAAATTAATCCGTTCCAGAGCCTTTTTCGTAACCTGCATTTTTCTTAAACTGAACCGCATTTTACATGTGAAACGCGTGATTCGTTCCAAGGCCCCCAATACTACCCCCTAAACACGCGTGTGTTGACCATGTCTTCTTAGCAGAGTTATAATCTTACAAATGTTTATGGAAGGTTAAAAGCCTGAGTCAAGAAATAAAGCATGAAACAACCGTAACTCTGTCCTTTACACGAAAAACATCATGGTAGATGCAGGTCCATAATAGCCAATGGGAAGAGCTGCGTCATCCCTCCTAGCCAATGGGAGTCCAGCGAGGTGGGATGTTGGGAGATAGCCAATAAGAGGGAGCTGCGTCATCCCTCCTAGCCAATGGGAGGTCAGCGATGTTTGAATGTCATTGATGGGAGAGCAGCTCGTGCATTGTTTTAATGTTTTAATGTTTGAATGGCGCGTTTGAATTTTTAAGATGGCGCTTTTGTAGCGCGAATTTGTTTCATATCCAAAGACAAAAATTTTAGGAAAATGCGTTTCGTAACCTGAATTTTTCGTTTAGTGAGACTTTCGGAACGTGAGATACCACTGTACTTGTGCAGGTTTTCTTCAGGTACTCAGGTTCCGCTTACAATCCAAAGGCAAGCATGTTAGGCTAATTGGATGTTTCAAATTGCCCCTAGATGTGAATACGAGCATGAATAGCTGTGTGTGTTTGTGTGTGTGTTTGTGTGTGTGTTGGCCCTGCGATGGATTGGTGAGGTGTTCAGGATGTACACTGTGTTCGTCCACACTCTACCATGATTGGCTCTAGCCCTCCCACGACCCCAGATTAATCAGTTTGACATGTTGGATTTTTTTTTTCAGGCTGAAACTATAAAAGCTGACCGTGGTTGGTCATATTGTATATAAAATGCACGTAAGGGTTAATGACGTCCTCTTCCTCTCAGCGTGGGTCATACGGAGGTCATCTTTAAGGATCTAGTTGCCTGTTAACTCTATAAAGTGCTTAAATCTCTGAGGGAAAAGGTACAGGCAACAGGCCACACCAATAAATAACATCTCATTGAAATAATCATTACCAGAACTAACACGTAACATCGTAAACATGTCGAGAAAGATTATTTAGCAACAAATACAGCAGGTTCCTTAAAACCCGGTCGTGATATGACCCGGTGAATGTAGCAGGAAGTGATTAATTCAGCAGTGGGTGTGGTGTAGTGGTAAACATGTCCATCTCACTGAAAGAAGGTTGTGGTTTCGAGTCCCAAGCTTAGCGAGGGCATTTTTGTCTGAAGTGTGTATGTTCTGCACATGCTTGTGTGGGTTTCCTCTGGGGACTCTGGTTTCCTCCCACAGTCCAAAGACCTGGACTTTAGACTAATTCACTGTTCCAAATTCCCCTGAGGTGTGTGTGTGTGTGTGTGTGTGTGTGTGTGTTGGCATTGTGATGGATTGGTAAACTGTGCAGGGTGTACCTTTTGCCCACCGTTGGTTGAGATAGACTTCAGCCTTCTTGCGACCCAGTAGGATTAAGCAGTTCAGCAAATGAGTGAATGAATGGATAAAATAATGGATTTAGCAGCTGGATTTTACCGAGGAACAACTTATTATATATATATTTTTGCATATTTTTGCATATTTTATTTCAATCTAATCAGAGATCATCAGAAAAGTATCGATAAACGATAGGAGCAAATTTGCCCCAAAGGAAGAGAAAATCACATGTGGCATGTTCGGGGCTGAAAGACGACAGAGACTGACGGTATCCCAGAAGGCTTTCACAGTAACCAATGTTGAACTTTTTCTCACAAAGAAAAACATCTGTGCACTTTAATACGGGTGGCGTCTGACTTATAACCGCATTTGGTTCTGACCAACAGGTCATCAGACGGTTTGGACATAAGTCGGGTCTGTACATGTATTACCATTAGCATGTACTGTATAACCGCAGCTTTCAACATGTTTGTGTCAAAATTTTGTTTGCAATCTTTTTACCTTTCTTCAGACATTAATATATGGAGGAGGAGGAGGAGGAGGAGGAGGAGGACTAGTGTACACTTATTTTGCGGATGCGGAGTGCCGTGGTACATTCACCTGGAAAGTATTTTTTCATAATAATAACAGGCAGTGGTGAGCTGATCCTGATCCTGATGCTTGGGGGTTCGAGTCCCACTCTCCACAAGGTTGCCCCCCCCCCCCTCCCCCAAGAGCAGCTAACTGGGTTATCAAAGGCGGGTCATGTCTCTCACTGTCTATGGTGAGAGGTTGATGTAAAAGAACCATTGCTGACCTTCGACAAGCGTAGCTGCAAAGCCGCCAGCGTGTTTCCGCTAACCCGTAAAGGGTTGTGTCGGGAAGGGCATCCGACGTAAAAACCTATGCCGAATCAAACATGCACATCATTAATATCACTTCCATGAAGACGGAGGCAGATGATACCCTGAAGGGAACAACTGAAAGGAAAAGAAGAAGAATAACAATCACAATAATAATAATAATAATAATGATGATGATGATGATGATAATAATAATAGTGTTACTGTTCTTTTCTTGTTGGAATTCTCTCTCTCTCTCTCTCTCTCTCTCTTCTCTCTCTTTGTCTATCTATCTATCTATCTACCTATCTATCTATTTATCTAATTTTGTGTACACATGTTTATATCTACAATCACACACACACACACACACACACACACACACACACAAGAATAGTAAAGTCAGGTCACAAGACTGATAAAACTGTCTCCCTTTAGAAAGATAAAGAAAGTATGAATCAAATATTTCACATGCAGTACAGGGATCCCTCACCTTCCACGGTTAATTGGGACCGAGATCCCCCGCAACCCCCGATTTCCACGAAGTAGGATCAACCCACCCTGACTGACGTATACGTACATGTATATGTGTATATAATATCAATAAATACATACTGTATTCAATGCTATAAATGCTTATAATAATAATGAAACATTCAAAAATAATGCATAAAATGTAAATAAAATATAAATACACACATATACAGACCTGCGCACACGCAGATGCAAACCTCACATAAAAATGTAAGTCGTTTTGTTGGGGGGTTCTGGGTTGTTTTTTTGTTTTTCTTTGTTTGGGGGGGGTTTGCATAATTGGCCTTATTTTTGTGGCATTTTCTTTAACTTTTTCCTCCATTCTTCTTTAATTTCCTTATTTTTTTTAATTCGATGAATATTTAAAAAAAAAAAATAATGCAATGCACTGAAGCCACATGGATTGAAGCGCGACGTAGCGCGGGATCCTGTGTATTGGTTGATATTCTGCATGACTTTGGTTGAATTCAAGCGAAATATAAAAGCTTTGTCTTTCTTCCATTTGTATTGAATTTAATTTCTTCACATATACAACTTTTACTTCAATTACTGTTATATGATGTAATGTCTTCGAGAGGAACTATGATTGTGTGTGAAATAAGTATGCTGTTGGAATGTAGGAAATAAATGAAAGCTGAAGTTTAATCAGCAGCAGATAAATCAGCATTCGGATTTTGCCAAGCATGGAAAGTCACTCTGGTGGTTTTAAGATTGGGAATACAACAAATTCTCCATTTGCCTTTCTATATAATAGCGGTTGTACACTTAGAGGAACCGGATGCAACAGAAGCTCATTCTCTTCTGGGTGTCACAGAATAATGAGAAAAAAAGTAAAAATCATTTACGGTATTGCACAACAGTTGTACCTTTTAGAATCTAATTGTGTTGAAAAGTTCATTTCAGTACAGTTTAAATCAGGGGTCCCCAAACTTTTTCCTGCGAGGGCCACATAACGTTTCCCTTCTCTGATGGGGGGGGCCGAAGTCAGTTTGTAACAAAAAAGGCGTGACGCTCGCAGGGCTGCCTTAACGTAAACGTTTATCTTTTTCCAGTAAGCCACGTATAACTAAATACTAGTCACCCTTTCCGGGACCTTCACAGAAAAAGTCAGGAAATGAATAATAATAATAATAATAAACTCTGGTGGCTATCAGTTGAGTAACCCGAAAGCTGCTGGAACAGACGACTGGTTCAGCCGAGCCTGGCGTACAAACGTATTCTCCTGAGCTAACGGTCCACTTTTTAGCTTTGAGAGTTTGTCTACTCGCATTTGGTCTTGCAAGCGAGCAGACTCGTCTTTATGACGGGATTCAGAGTGTCGGCGCAGATTGTATTCTTTGAATATCGCCACCGCCTTTTGAGAGATGATACAAACAACCTTTTCTTTGCAAAACAAAACAAAAAAATAATTGTTTGTCCACTGCAGGTTAAATACCCTGCATTCTGAATTAAATTTTCTCTTCCATAAGCTTTTTACCATAATTCGGTTCTATTTGACAGGGGACAGTCTAGGATTTTTGTTTCCGGGGGGGGTTGTTGTTCAGATGAGGCACAGACGGCAGAAGGGTGGAACAGAATATTATGTTCTGGGTGTGTATTATTCTTCATTGCGTGGCCAGACTAAAAAAAAAAAAAAAAATGCATCTCTGGTATTGTTCAGGGGGCCGGGCCAAATGCGGAGGAGGGCCGTATCCGGCCCGCGGGCCATAGTTTGGGGACCACTGGTTTAAGTCAAATATATCCAAGGGAAGTTGTCCACTTTATAATGTAGATCACTATAAAATACAGTGATCCCTCGCTACTTCGTGCTTCAGTTTCTATGGCTTCAGTGCATTGTGGGTTTTTAAAAAATATTCATAAAAAAAATAAAAACAGAAGGAAATTAAGGAAAAATAGGGGGAAAGTTAAGGAATGTGCATTCATATTTTATTTACATCTTATGCATTATTTTTGAATTTTTAATTGTTATTATAAGCACTTATAATGTCGAATATGTATTTATTGATATTATATACACATTGCTGGCTGTTCCACATCACCCCAAAGTGTGAGTATGAATGGTTGTGTGAGTACTGGCCTTGTGATTCGCTGGAGAGCTGTCCAGGGTGTAGCCCGGCTTCACTCAGAGTCAGCTGAGATGGGCGCCAGCCACCCTGTTACCCATATTAGGATTAAGCAGTTCAGGACATGAATGAATATATACAGTCAGCTCCTTTTCTTATGAAAACCCCTGAATCCGAAAAATCCAGTACACAAAAAAAATTTTCCTAAATTTTTGTCCTCTGTATACAAAACAACTTCATCTTACGAAAAGCGCCAAACACACCATTCAAACATTAAAACAATGCGCTAGTTGCGCTCTTATTGGCTGTCTCCCAACATCCTGCCCCGCTGGCCTCCCATTGGCTAAGAGGGATGACGCAGCTCCGTCCCATTGGTTATCTGTCAACATCCCGCCCCGCTGGCCTCCCATTGGCTTGGAGAGATGACGCTGTCGTTCCAACTTTGTTCAGTTTGTGTGGACTGTGTTCAGGTTTGTGTGTCATCAACTGTATTTTATGACTCAGGCTTTTAACCTTCCATAAACATTTGTAAGATTATAACTCTGCTAAGAAGACATGGTCAACACACGTGCGTGCGCGCGCACGCACGAGTGATTCCCGGTGAAAGTGATTCCCAGTGCCATGGTCATTGTAAGCTTCACTTCAGAGCACTGAAGAAGACATGGTCGACACACACACACACACACACACACACACACACGTGATTCCCAGTGCCATGGTCATTGTAAGCTTCACTTCAGAGCACTGAAGACATGGTCCACACACACACACACACACACACACACACACACACACTCACACACACACACGTGATTCCCGGTGCCATGGTCATTGTAAGCTTCACTTCAGAGCACTGAAGAAGACATGGTCCACACACACACACACACACACACACACACACACACGTGATTCCCAGTGCCATGGTCATTGTAAGCTTCACTTCAGAGCACTGAAGACATGGTCCACACACACACACACACACACACACACACACACACACACACACACAAACGTGATTCCCGGTGCCATGGTCATTGTAAGCTTCACTTCAGAGCACTGAAGAAGACATAGTCACACACACACACACACACACACACACACACACATACACACACACACACACACACACAAACGTGATTCCCTGTGCCATGGTCATTGTAAGCTTCACTTCAGAGCACTGAAGAAGACATGGTCCACACACACACACACACGTGATTCCCGGTGCCATGGTCATTGTAAGATTATAACTCTGCCAATTAGACATGGCCAGCATGAAGGAAGTACTTTAAAAGGTATGCTTTTAGAATTTTAAAGGGTTTATGGGGGTAGTCTTGGGAGCCTTGGAACGAATCACGCGTTTGACATGTAAAATGCGCCTCTACTTAAGAAAACTCCAGGTTCAGAAAAAGGTGCTGGAACGGATTAATTTCGTCAGAAGGGGGCCGACTGTCTACAACTACAAAACTATATCATAAACATCCAGCTGTGTATAAAAGGGAAGGTTGAGGCAAAGAGCATGTGACCCATTTTTACTCTATGAAGCAAGTGCGGCCTTTAGTCACTTTGAGAATTTATTGTTAGGAAGGCTGTGGAACATTCCAGGAAGGTATATCAGAACATATCATCTGGACAACAACACCCACAGCAGTTTTACAGTAACTTTCCTACTCCCACACATGTCCACACATTAAACTGAAACCCTAGTCACTTGGAGCTCATTTCACTGGAAGCTTACGATATGCTGGGCTGATCGAGCAACTAATTAAGCAAACATTCGCAAAGTTAAATACGTAACTGACCTCAGACGGTGTTCAGAAACCACAGCAGCATTTCTGTGCCTGATATTCTCAGAGCAGTAGCACACATTATGTCACCGCCATGTCTATGCCGAGTAGTGAGGCAAACAGCGATGCCATTCACAGAGATGTTTTCAAAATTATGCTTTTTTTAATTCACATTTGCTGAACTGCTTAATCCTACTCGGATCTTTGGAAAGCTGATGCCTATCTCAGTCGACACTCTGCAAAAGTGAGGTACACCCTGAACAGCTTCGTCAGACCATCGAAAGGTAACATACACAACCATTCACACTCACACCGAGCAGCAATTTGGAGCAGCCAGTTAGCCTAACATGCATGTTCTTGGGTTGTTAAAGGAAACCGGAATATTTGGGGAAACTCACGTAAGCATGGGGAGAACATGCAAGCTCCACCCAGAGACAGCCTGTGGAGCCTGAGATTCAAACTCAGGTCCTTCCTGCTGTGAGGCAGATGTACAAACCACTGGAAGACTGTGCCATGCAAAACATGGAATGCCCATGATCTCCAAGCTCTCAGGGAGCACTTCCTTAAAAACAGGCATGACTCTGTCATAGTAATCACTGCATAGGCTCAGGAACACTTCCAGAAGTCGTCCGAGCACACTTTTGAATTGAACACCAACAAGAAGCCAGATGGTCTGTCTCCTCTCGAGTCCAAAAAATGTGCCGTCCACGTTTTCCAAAATTAATTTTCAAAATTCTAATTTATCTGAGCACTTAAAATGAGTTTTGGCTTTGTCCAGATGTTCTTTTTCAACCCAGTTATCTTTTAGATCTTATGCTAATCAACTTAATTAGATATGGAATGTTCCTTTGTGGTTTTCTTGAAATATCACTTAGGTATCCAGCTTTATGAAATGGCAAAATGTCTCAGTTTGGACATTTAACGGACAAGATTGTGGATACAGGCGGCGGAAATGAGCTTCCTTCGCCGGGTGGTGGGACTTTCCTTCAGAGATACCCGAGATAGAGATTGAGAGGAGCCGGTTGAGGTGGCTCGGACATCTGGTTAGAATGTGTCCTGAACGCCACCCTGGTGTGATGTTTCGGAGATGTTCAACCGGGAAGAGACCCTGCGGCCAACCTAGAACACACTGTTGGGACTGTCTCTTGGCTGGTCCGGGAACACCTCAGTGTCCCCTTGAAAGAGCTGGAGAAAGTGGATGTCTAGACTGCAGTGCTTAGGCTGCTATCCCCATGACCCGACCCCACACCAAGTGAAAGATGATGATGACGATGATGATGATGATGATGATGATGATGCGTTTTCAATGTTCTATTGTAGCTGATATATGGGTTTATGAGATTTGCAAATCATTGCATCCTGTTTTTATTTACATTTTACATAGTGAAGGAACTTTTTTTTTTTAAATTCGGGTTATTTTTAGTTAGAATACAGCCCAACCCATGTAGAAACTAAACTGTCCATAAAGCCGTCCCAGTCCATCCTTACTGCATTAAGCGTTGATTTAGTATCCAGCCACTCTGGGCATGAGGCGCTCACTGAAGTGAAGCGCTTAGTGATGAGGTCACTGACCTGACTGATTGATGGGGACAGGAGATTGGTTGCAGTGGGTGTATGGAGGTAATTTTGACCCCAGCTGAGCCAAAGGAAATGTTTTAAATGTGCAATAAGTGACTTACCCAACCTAATTTATTTATTGTTTCTCGCGTTTTCTTTACGAAGATACAAAACAAAACCACACACATCCGTTACCTATTTTATGCAGGATCTGTAAGAGCCAGATTTTTTTTTTTTTAATGGATAAGATTTAACTACGATTTCTGAATCTGAGCTATAGGAACGTTTGGTACCAGGTACAGTACACCCTTACTACAAGGGGAATGATGTAATGTAGCTGGCCTGCTTGCGTCCTGGATGAAATATAACTGTTTTACTTTAACATTAAACCAATCCTTATCATCCGAAGTTTTTAATTTATGCTCTTTAAGGTCTTCATAATATTATGTGTTTTATCAGAATTAAAACTCTTGATGCTCCAGCCAACATAAAGCAGAGTGATTTGTGTTAGTATACTCGGCCAACGTTTGTTGTACATGGTCCTCTTGGTTACTCTTGACAAATGGTACAACTTCTCCAGCTGCTGATGATAATCGCTATCGTTCCTTCACTGTATAAAGGATGATTTTTTTTTTTTTACTACAGATCTCTGAGTCACATGATTTTGAAACACTTCCGAGCGAGTGAATGACCAGGGCTTTGTATTCATGTGCTGAGATTCATGTGCATCTTTTTTTTTTATTTATTTATCTAAACTCTTTCCAATTTAATAAGACATTTTTCAAAATAAAATCAGTAATTAACATAATTATAGGTAAATAGAAAATAGAAAAAAATCTTCATGGGTATTTTTTTTATATCTGTAAGGCTAATTTTAGTAGCTTTCCGCAAAATAAACTCTGGTGGCGGAATTTTACTCTTCGCTTTGACCGGATATGAATGTGCGGGGTGGAACTCTAGTAACATGATCTGATTTAGGGTAGCACGGTTGCCCTTATATATGGGTGTGTGTTAGCCCTGCTATGGGCTGGCAATCTGTTAAGGTGTACCTCACCCTCGCCCTGTGGCCTCAACCTTCCCGTGAACCTACTAGGATTAAGTGGCTTGACACATG
This sequence comes from Plotosus lineatus, assembly GCA_024760905.1. Classification (NCBI taxonomy): domain Eukaryota; kingdom Metazoa; phylum Chordata; class Actinopteri; order Siluriformes; family Plotosidae; genus Plotosus; species Plotosus lineatus. The sequence continues at coordinate 123,612,937 of CM045728.1, read as the reverse complement.
ACTAAGTGAGACAAAAAATGGATGTAAATGTTTCTGAGTAGAATCTACTCACATCATCTGATTTATTCCTAAAGTCACGTCATTCTGGGTACTTCATTTTACTGCCTGCTGAAACACACACTGGTGCGAACCCGGGGCCAAAATAAGTTGGAACGCTATGTGAATGCAATATGCCCAATTGAAGATCGAAAACATAACATTTTTTACCGTTAAGAACATTAGCTGGTTTTCATTTTAATAACAGCAACACATTGCAAAGAAATTGAGAGTGGGCAATCATAGGCTGGAATAGTAATCTTATATTCATTTTCTGAAGCGCTTAGGCCTAATTAGGGGTGAGGGCAGAGTACACCCTGGACAGCTCACCAGGCCATCGCAGGGCAGACACATGCTAACGGCTATGCAGCTACTCTCGAAACAAGTCAGCAGTGGTTCTATTACAGGCCTATCACCACAGACAGTGAGAGACATGGCCGGCCTTTGATAACCCAGTTAGCTGCACTGGTGGGGGGACAGTGACCAGTGACAACCCGTTGATAGACCGATGAACCCCCAACCTTGGGGTCAGTAATCCAGCACTCCACCATCATGCCAACACTGCTCTTCTATAAAAAGAGCATCTGAGCAGAGGTTCACCAATGTTAAAATAAATAAATAAATAAATAAAGCTGTGTCTACAAACTGGGAAACAATTTAATTAGACTCAGGGTCCTGACTATCTAGCTCAGGGGTCGGGAACCTTTTTGACTAAGAGAGCCAAAAAAAAAAATTAAAATCTAATCCTCTGAGAGCCAAATATATTTTTTAATACTGAGACCAATAATTTGAGAGTATAAATCGACTCTGAATTTATTTTAAACAACATTGTTATAACAAAGTTATTTATTAATAAGAAAAGTACTTCTTACTATTACAGTTACGAATTACGAATTCTGGTGCTGCATGGTGTTACTGATGGCTTTGTAGTCCGGTTGATACGTGGTGAGGTTCAGCTTCATGCAGGCGTTTAGGCTTCTATCTATTACACGTGACCGCAGGTTGGTCTTGATGCTTTTCAGGTGTGAGAAGGACTGCTCGCGTGTGCATGTGGAGCCAAACATGGTCAATACGACAGGACTCACGCTGCAGTGTTTATGTGACAGGAAGCACGTCCCAAGTTTTGGCAATCAGCTGGTCTGAGGGTTGAAGTTTTTCCTGTCTGTCCATTTGTGTTTTGCTTGCCAGCGCTGCTTGGCTTCGTGCACACGAGATGATCAAAACGAGGGAAATTTACCTAAATTTACCCAAAAACAACTCGCACAGGCTGTTGCATATAATCCAATAAAATTAGAGTTTCAAGGTATCGGCCCTGCCCACACACTGGAGTACAGAAAGGATTGGCTCTCCGCTGCGCGCCACAGTGACAAGTGGCATTGAAAATAGATGTATAGATTGAAATGCGGGAGATTTCTTTATGTTTTTGTTTTATTTCATGGCTTTTTTCGGTATTTTTATGTAAAGTACAGTGAAATTATACATTAGTTATTCTGTTAAGAAAGGCCATCTGATTTATCTGAGAGCCAGATGCAGTCATCAAAACAGCCACATCTGGCTCGCGAACCATAGGTTCCCAACCCCTGATCTAGCTGCAGCCATCAGTGACTTGGATTCAAAGGCCAAACTCTTAGGCTGGGATGGCATATGCTCCCTTCTTTCATGCATGGTGATCACCAACCAATCATGGGCGTCTCTGAGCTTATTTGTAGCAGGGGCAGATAGCCCTCCGACAGTGTTAGGTGTTAGTTGCTCTGGGTATACCCTGTGTTTGCCTCATGTCAATGAGATAGCCTCACTGCAGCCCTAGGAGTAAGCAACTCGGCAAAATAATTAATGAAAGGGATTTTCACATAGTATAATTTTATAAAGTTTAGATAAAATTGTGAGCAGAAACGTATCTCAAAAACATAATGCACTTGAACCTTGAGGTAAATAGTCTACAGTAGCATAAACAGAAATCCGAGGCTGCAGTGGGAACATGATCACCAAAACTGGACACTTGAAGAGTCGTCACGGACTTGTATGTTTTTGTGTGTTGCACTGTTGCCATATGGTCAATAGTTGCATGAATGAGATGTATAGGTGTTCCCAATACAGTGGCCAGGAATCATGTACCTTTATAAGTGCATTACATCCTTCTGTAATTTTTAGCCCGTCTCCGTCACGTCACAGCAAGAACGTCTTCGATTCAAGTCTTGGGTTTGATGAAGGTGTGGAGTTGACATGCTCTCTGGATATCCTCCACGTGCCCTGGTTTGCTCCTACAGACCAGAAACATGCATATTAGGATAACTGACTGTTGAAAATTTTAACATGGGTTGGCCCTGTGATGGTCTGGCGACCTACTCAGGGTGTACACCCGGTGTCAACAAGGATAGGCTCTTCCTCACTGCAGTAGTAGGTTTAAGTGGATTGAAAAATGAGAAGAGTGATAATGAGTATTAATCTTTATATCTATGGGAGTGAGCGCTGTTCTTGTCTATTTACGGTTCTTCCAAAATATGCGCATTGACTGGTAGGCAAAAAAAAAAAAACAGCGTTCTGTGTTTGCCATATGTACAAATATAAATCTAATTGTCATCATACCGTTCATGTATATTTATTAGAGTTAATTATGTTTTTTATTCATTCATTTTCTGAACCACTTTATCCAGATTAGGGTCGCGGGGAGGCTGGCGCTCATACTATCCGACTCCGGGCAAGAGCAGAGTACACCCTGAGAAGCTTGCCTAGGCCATCGCAGGCCAGAACCACGCTGACGGCTATGCAGCTACTCTTGTCGAAAGTCAGCAATAGTTCTTTTACATGAACCTCACACCACAGACAGTAAGAGACATGGCCGGCCTTTGATAACCCAGTTAGCTGCCCTGGGGGTTCTATTTTTTCATTCATTCATTTTCCAAACCGCTTAATCCTAATTAGGGTCGCAGGGAGGCTGGTACCCATGTCAGGTACCCATGTCAGCCGATTCTGGGCGAGGGCAAGGTACACAATGGACAGCTCACCAGGCCATCACAGGGTCAACACTCACACAACCATTCATACTCACGCTCACACCTATGGGCAGTTTGGAACAGCCAATTAACCTACAGCACTGTGCATATTTTTGGACTGTGGGAGGAAACCCCACACAAGCACGGAAAGAACACGCGGACTTCACACAGAAACACCCGAGCTGGGACTCGTACCCAGGCCTTCTTGCTGTAAGGCAGATATGCTAACCACTACGCCACCGTGCCGCCCAGGTTCTGTTTGGGTTTTTTTTTTTTTTTAATATATATTATTGGTAACACTAAATCACATTATCTGTGAACTCTGGATCTCTTCCGGGTCCATACAATTTGGAGGGTTGGGAGGGTGGAGGGTGCCCATCTCTGCCAACTATGGGTGAGGGCAGAGTACACTATGGACAGCTCACCAGCCCTTCACAGGGCAGAAACACGTTGACGGCTATGCAGCTACTCTTGATAACAGTCAGCAGTGATTCTTTCACATTCCTCTCACCACAGACAGGGCCGACCTTTGATAACCCAGTTAGCTGCACTTTGGGGGGGCTGGGTGACAACCTTGTGGAGAGCGGGACTCGAACCCTCAACCTTGTGATCGGTAACAGGATTGTAATATCTATAATTAGTTTAGCATGCTGGCTTCAAACTAACAACAAACAAAGGTGTGAAGAATGATTTATGGACGTTGCAACAGTCAGTATTGGTCGGGTATGGCCTCCATTTGTGGTGACACAACATGACAAAACCAGTCCTGCAAGTGTTGCACCCGGATGTAACAATCCTGTTCAGGAGTCATCGCTCTCTCTTACCCTGTCATGTTGTGGCGGTCAATCATGTTTCTGACGCTGGGTTGTGTACAGCCCATATGCCTCGCTACCTCACTGTAGCTCAGCCCAGCCACCAACATAGCCATTGTCCAGAAACATAGTTCATGTGATAAACGTAGTATTATTACGTAAACTAGACCAACAATAGTGGACATTTTTGAGTCTTTATGTCTGCTTTGGAAACATGTCCTCAAATTGTGTTTTGCTCAAACTGCATTTGGCCTGCTTTTGCAAAGTAGCCTACGTATGTGCAATGAATCGTGACAAAATGACAACTCATAACGTTCTCAAATGCCTGAGTACTGTAATCAATCAAGCCACAGTGTATACTCCCAACCCCGCCTACAAGTACAGCTATACAGAAATTTTTCTCAAAGTTTTTAATGACCATGAGGACTATATTAAAAGGGCAATGTCTTCTTCTTCTTCTTTTCCTTTCGGCTGTTCCCTTCAGGGGTCGCCACAGCAAATGATCTGCCTCCATCTCTCCCTATCCTCTGCATCTTCTACTCTTACTCCAACGACCTTCATGTCCGCCTTCACTGCATCCATAAATCTTCTCTTTGGTCTTCCTCTGGGCCTTTTGCCTGGTAGTTCCAACCTCAGCATCCTACGACCAATATACTCACTATCCCTCCTCTGTACATGTCCAAACCATCTCAATCTAGCCTCTCTGACTTTGTCTCCAAAACATCTAACATGTGCTGTCCCTCTGATGTACTCATTTCTGATCCTATCCATCCTCGTTACTCCCAAAGAGAACCTCAACATTTTCATCTCTGCTACCTCCAACTCTGACTCCTGTCTTTTCCCCAGGGCCACTGTCTCTAAACCATACAACATTGCTGGCCTCATCACCGTCTTGTACACTTTTCCCTTCATTCTTGCCGATACTCTCCTATCACACATCACACCGGACACTTTTCTCCAAATCTGAAATAAAATTGAAAAAAAAAACAAAACAATAAAAGTAAGAAAGTTAAAAAGTTATAATAATAATGTCTGTCTGTCTTCCTTTCGGCTTTTTCCCTTTCACTCAGGAGTCGCCACAGCGAATCATCTGATTCGCACATTTGATTTGGCAGAGGTTTTTTACGTCGGATGCCCTTCCTGTCACAACCCTTTTTTTAGCAAGGGACAGAAACACGCTGACGACTTTGCAGCTACTCTTTATGAAAGTCAGCAATGGTTCTTTTACATGCCTCTCACCATAAACAGTGAGCGACATGGCCCGCCTTTGATAACCCAGTTAGCTGCACTGGGGGGGACAGTGACAACCCTGTGGAGAGTGGGACTCGAACCCCAACCTTTGGATCAGCGATCCAGCGCCCTATACCACTAGACCACCACTGCCCTATAATAATAATAATAATAATAATCTTCTTCTTTTCCTTTCGGCTTTTCCCTTCAGGGGTCGCCACAGCGAATCATCTGCTTCCATCTCACCCTATCCTTTGCATCTTCTTCTCTTACACCAACGACCTTCATGTCCTCCTTTACCACATCCATGAATCGTCTCTTTGGTCTTCCTCTAGGCCTTTTGCCTGGTAGTTCCAGCCTCAGCATCCTATTACCAATATACTCACTATCCCTCCTCTGTACATGTCCAAACCATCTCAATCTAGCCTGTCTGACTTTGTCTCAAAACGTCTTCCATGTGCTGTCCCTCTGACGTGCTCATTCCTAATCCTATCCATCCTCGTTACTCCCAAAGAGAACCTCAACATTTTCATCTCTGCTACCTCCAGCTCTGACTCCTGTCTTTTCCACAGGTCCACTGTTTCTAACCCATACAGCATCGTTGGCCTCAACACCGTTTTGTACACTTTTCCTTTCATTTTGCCCGATACCCTCCTATCACACATCACACCGGACACTTTTCTCCAACCATTCCAGCCTGCCTGCACCGCTTCTTCACCTCTTTTCCACACTCTCCATTGCTCTGGATTGTTGAGCCTAAGTACTTAAAATCCTCCACCTTTCTTATCTCTGCTCCTGTAATCTCACCGTTCCTCTTTGGTCCTTGGCATTCATGCACATGTATTCTGTCTTACTGAGGCTAATCTTCATTCCCCTCCTTTCCAGGGCATACCTCCACCTCTCTAGATTTTCCTGCACTTGTTCTCTGCTCTCACTACAGATTACAATGTCATCTGCAAACATCATAGTCCATGGGGAATCTTGTCTAACCTCGTCTGTCCCAGCCTGTCCATCACCATAGCGAACAAGAAGGGGCTGAGAGCTGACCCTTGATGCAGTCCCACCTCCACACCTTGAACTCTTCTGTCACACCGACAGCACACCTTACCACTGTCTTACATCTCTCATACATGTCCTGCACCACTCTAACATACTTCTCTGCCACTCCAGACTTCCTCATGCAATACCACAGTTCTTCTCTCGGCACCCTGTCATATGCTTTCTCCAGATCCACAAAGGCACAATGCAGCTCCGTCTGACCTTCTCTGTACTTCTCCATTAACATCCTCAAGGCAAACACTGCATCTGTGGTGCTCTTTCTGGAGCATGAAACCAAACTGTTGTTCACAAATGCTGACTTCTGCCCTTAGTCTAGCTTCCACTATTCTTTCCCATAACTTCATCGGTATGGCTCATCAACTTTATCCCTCTGTAGTTGCCACAACTCTGCGTCTCCTTGTTCTTAAAAATGGGCACCAGCACACTTCTCCTCCATTCCTCTGGCATCCTCTCACTCTCTAAGACCTTGTTAAATGTTCTTGTCAGAAAATCTACTGCTACCTCTCCTAGACACTTCCATACCTCCACCGGTATGTCATCAGGACCAACTGCCTTTCCATTCTTCATCTCTTCAATGCCCTCCTCACATCACCCTTACTAATCTTTGCTACTTCCTGGTCCTCAACAGTCACCTCTTCTACTCTTTTCTCTCTCTCATTTTCCTCATTCATCAGCTCTTCAAAGTACTCTTTCCATCTTCCCAGCACACTTCTGTCATCCCAGTCAATACATTTCCCTCTCTGTCCTTTATCAATCTAACTTGCTGCGTCCTTCCCATCTCTATTTCTCTGCTGTGCCAACCTGTATAATTCATTTTCTCCTCCTTACTTTCCAGCCGAGCATACAACTCATCAAAGCGCGCTCTGTTTGGCCTTTGACACTGCTACCTTTGCCTTCACGCTGTGTCTCCCTGTACTCCTGTTTACTCTCTTCGGTTTTGTCAATGTCCCACTTCTTCTTAGCTAATCTCTCCCTTTGTACACACTCCTGCACTTCCTCATTCCACCACCAAGACTCCTTATCTACTTTCCTTCCAGATGCCACACCAAGTATTCTCCTACCTGTCTCCCTGATCACATTCGCTGTAGTTGTCCAGTCATCTGGACGCACTTCCTGCCCACCCAAAGCCTGTTTCAACTCCTCCTTGAAGACAACCTGACCTCTTCCTTTTTCAACTTCCACCACTTTGTCTTCTGCTCTGCCTTTGCCTTCTTCACCTTCCTCACCATAAGCATCATCCTGCACACCACCATCCTATGCTGTTTGGCAACACTCTCACCCGCTACTACTTTGCAGTCACTGACTTCCTTTAAATTACATCGCCTGCACAAGATGTAGTCTGCCTGTGTGCTCCTACCTCCACTTTTATAAGTCACCCTATGCTCCTCTCTCTTCTGGAAGAAAGTATTCACCACAGCCATTTCCATCCTTTTTGCAAAATCTACCAACATCTGTCCTTCTGCGTTCCTGTCCTGGATACCAAACCTACCCATCACTTCCTCGTCCCCTCTGTTTCCTGCACCAACATGTCCATTGAAGTCTGCCCCAATGACCACTCTTTCACCTCTGGGGTACTCTGCATCACTTCATCTAACTCCCTCAGAATCTCTCCTTCTCTTCTCGCTCACATCCTGTCTGTGGGGCATAAGCACTAACAACATTGACCATCACACCTTTAATTTCTAACTTGAGACTCATTACTCTGTCTGACACTCTTTTCACTTCTAGAACATTCCTGGCAAACTCCTCCTTCAAGATGACTCCGACTCCATTTCTCTTCCCATCCACACCGTGATAAAACAGCTTAAACCCTGCTCCTATGCTTCTAGCCTTGCGACCTTTCCACCTGGTCTCCTGAACACACAGTATGTCCACCTTCCTCCTCTGCATCATGTCAGCCAGCTCTCTACCTTTTCCTGTCATAGTTCAATATTCAAAGTCCCTACTTTCCAGTCCTAGACTCATGCCTTTCCTCTTCTCTCTCTGGCAGCGGACACGCCTCCCGCCTCTCCTTCTTCGACGTCTTCGACCAACAGTAGTCCAATTTCCATCAGCACCCTGTTGGTTGGCGGCACTGATGATGATGTTAACCAGACCTCGACCGATCCGGTATGTCATTCTTTCTTGTGATTCGCATAGTTTATTTGGCATTTGTTTTACGCCGGATGCCCTTCCTGACGCAACCCTCTGCATTTATCCGGGCTTGGGACCGGCGTGAGGGAGAGACACTGGTTTGTGCCCCCCCCTCACGGCTGCATTAATAATAATAATAATAATAATAATAATAATAATAATAATAATAATAATAATAATAATATAGAAGCGAACAGACATAGAATAACCTGACCTTTTTCAGGATTGGGCATTTTTGTTTATTTTTATAACAAAAAGGTTGAGGGGGTTATGCAGTTAGGAGAAATGGGTGTACGAGCCAATGATCTTGTTTGGAACTAATCCACATCTCTCAACTGATACGAAGTGGCCATTGCACACATATTCGTTCTCATCAACGTTCTGACGTTTATCCATATTTTGATTTACGCCATTGACAGACTCTCTTAGGCCGGCCATGTCTCTCACTGTCTATGGCGAGAGGATTGTAAAAGAACCATTGCTGACTTTCGACAAGAATAGCTGCTACAATGCCGGCAGCATGTTTCTGCCCCTTGCTAAGTATTGTGTCAGGAAGGGCATCCGACGTAAAAACCTATACCAAATCAGTTCAGTTCATTTTCTGTAACCGCTTCATCCTAATTAGGGTCGCGGGGAGGCTGGTGCCCATCCCAGCCAACTCAGGGCGAGGGCAGAGTACACCCTGGACAGCTCACCAGGGTGCTCATCGCAGGGTGGAAACACGCTGACGGCTTTGCAGCCTACTCTTGTCGAAAATCAGCAATGGTTCTTTTACATGCCTCACACCATAGACAGTGAGAGACATGGCCGGCCTTTGATAACCCAGTTAGCTCCACTGGGGGGGGATAGTGACAACCTTGTGGCGAATGGGACTCGAACCGCCAACCTTTGGATCAGCGATCCGGCGCCTTATACCACTAGACCACCACTGCCCCCCTATACCAAATCAAGCATGTGAATCACAGATTCGCTGTGGCGACCCCTGATGAAAAGGGAACAGCCAAAGGGGAAAGAAGAAGGCTTAAGGGTCTCGCTCAAGGGCCCAACAGGGTTGGTACTGAGGATTCAACCCCTGAATTTTGACTGTGACACACTGCCTTGACCACTGAGCGTGTTTCAAAACCTTCAACCAGGTTGTCTACCATTGCAAATCCACATGTCAACGAAAAAAATATATATGTGCACCACTGTAAGCATGCTGCTCATACCTTCTTTCTTCGTTTTGGCCTACCAATATGGCCGCCTCAACGGTTGACCCCGTTTGTGACGTCATTGTGATTACTCGACGGATTTTTTTTTGTTTGTTTGTTCGTTTGTTTGTGTGTCTGTCTGTCGTGTTTAAATCGGTAATTGCGGACAACATAGGCGCATTATCGTCGTCATTCTTTGAATTGAAGTTCTCCCTCTTTGTTTTACAGACGTGAATAAGAGCGTGTTCCTTTAAGACAGTTACCCGGAAGTACATGAGCGGCGCCGGTGTGTTGTGAAGTTCTTTTTCCGGTCGCTGAAGTCTCGCAGGGAACGTGTGGATTTTTATCTGCGCTTCATAAACATGAGTGTCCCGGCTTTTATTGACATAACTGAGGAGGATCAGGTACCAATCATTCTTCTTAGTGTAATCTAAGTGTGTGTTCGCATTTTATATTGTACTTTTCTTTAGTTTGTCTAGTCAACTCATAAAAGCATGGGTTCGATTAGCGCTATGTTTAGCAACGGTTTAGTTCCAAATCGTGGCTCAAGTCTTATGTGTGCGCCCTACAAAGGGTAAATGAAGAATGGGTTTCTACACTTTGTATAGAACACTACTTATACTGTAGGCTGAGTTTAGTATACAGCCGTGTGGTTCATGCCCTGTTATCTATGTGTATGTTACCTGTGGTAGCTAGCACGAACCTGCTAGCTAGCTGTACGTTTTGGTCTGACATCAGACCGTATGCTACATTTTATGTTTAAGTACAGCCTTGTCATTTTATATATCATATTATTTGTATACTAACAACTGTGGTGTCAATCTTTATCTTTATGGAAGACTTTTAATTATGCGCAGGCTAATGGAACATTGTTATTTTTAATGCAAAGCCAAGGTTATCATCTTATTTAATATTTCGTAATTTTTTTTGTTTATATAAAAATAGAAATTAGTCAGAAATGTACAACTAATTCCTTTTATTGTTGTTATTTCTGTATTTTGTCTGTGTTGAGAAACATTTGACTCTTAATGCAAGTTTTTTATGACTTTCTTTGTTCACTTGGACAACTTGGTTTTATTTCTTGGTGTTTTGTTTTATTCTTTTATTTCTTCTATAACTCTGGTGACCATATGAATGTTGTTGTTACAAAACAAACACAAAACATTCCGAAAGAAGAATCTACTTTTGTACTGAGCATTTTGGTAGTTGCAGGGCTGCCAACTTGTGTAAATTTATCCCTATTCATACAAACAAACAAAAAAACATACGCATTCAGTCATGAATATGAATTTTAAACTTTCAAGAAAATATGCTCATTTCAATTTTATTTGACAATATTTTATCAATAATTCTGATGAGAGATCAAACATCAATCAAACATGTGAATCAGATGATGACTCACTGTGGCAACCCCTGAAAAAGGCAAAGAAGATAGTAGGAGGTATCACGAAACAATTAGGGATTAATAAAAATATTTAACTCTTACAAATTTCTATTGTTTTTCTTGCCTAACTATTCTTTGATCCATGGAAATAGAACACCATTTTAAAACTTAATATCTTAAATTGTTGCATGTAAGGACTATTTAGTCCATTGACATTCCTGAATATAATCTTTTCTGTCTGTCTTCCTTTCAGCTTATTTCCTTTTACTCGGGAGTCGCCACAGCGAATCATCTGATTCGCACGTTTGATTTGGCAGAGGTTTTTAACGTCGGATGCCCTTCCTGTCACAACCCTTTTTAGCAAGGGACAGAAACACGCTGACGGCTTTGCAGCTACTCTTTACGAAAGTCAGCAATGGTTCTTTTACATCAACCTCTCACCATAGACAGTGACAGACATGACCCGCCTTTGATAACCCAGTTAGCCGCACTGGGGGCTGAATATAATCTTTTCTATATAAAATAAAAATGTTCAATTAAAAAAAACTATTTTGAGTCCATTACATTGTAATTGTAAAAAAATGCAATGTTTCTTTGTAACAATGAATAATACTAGCATAGTCATAATGTCGCTGAGTCATATTTATTATGGGGTTTTATATGCTGAATCAGGACTTGGTAATGAGGAAATTTTGATGCGTCAGTCACATCCAGACATTCCAAAAATAATAATAATAATAATTATTATTATTATAATTCAGAAAATGAACAATAAACATTTGAAACGATATTCATCTGTTTACCAGAGTTGAAGATAAATACAAAATTAATAAAAGCTGACATTATTGTGAATCAAATGTTACTTAACACAGACAAGTAAATAGAAATATGACTAAACCATGAAAGGAATCATCAGCATTTAAGTGATAGATTTGCATATTTCTAACTTCTATCTTATTCTTTTCCTTTCGGCTTTTCCTTTTTCAGGGGTCGCCACAGTGAATCATCTGATTCACGTGTTTGATCTGATATAGGTTTTTACACCAGATGCTCTTCCTGACACAACCCTTTAGCGAGGGACAGAAACACGCTGACGGCTTTGCAGCTCCTCTTTACGAAAGTCAGCGATGGTTCTTTTACATGAACCTCACACCATAGACAGTGAGAGACATGGCCAGCCTTTGATAACCCATTTAGCTGCACTGAGGAGACAGGGACAACCTTGTTGAGAGTGGGGCTCGAACCCCCAACCCTGGGATCAGCGATCCAGCGCCCTATACCACTAGACCACAGAGCAATAAGCAGATCGTAAAGGAGAATGCATTTCATCTTTTTAAAATAAGGCATCATGTCATCATACACCAACACCGCTGCTTGGTGGGGTAGTTCTGCTAATGACACTGGTGTTTTTATTTTGTTTATTTTTTTTTATTTTTTGGTGCTAAATCAAGCTTATTTTTATGTTTTCTTGCTGTAGGCTTCTGAGTTGCGGGCCTATATTAAATCTAAAGGAGCGGAGATCTCTGAGGAGAACTCGGAGGGAGGCCTTCATGTTGATCTGGCTCAGATTATTGAGGCCTGTGATGTTTGTCTAAAAGATGAAGACAAAGGTAAGTGTCCATGTTCACAAAATTGTGGCGATGTATTGATCTTGTGTCTTTTTTTCTTGTTTATATTTAACTCAGTCTGAATCAAATGTCTTGACAGCATTGATGAGTTTATAAGAAGGCGTGACGATGGGTAGTTAGGCTGTCTGATTGAACTGAGAGAACCATATTCAGCCATACTGAGGGGACAAACAGGGCTTGGTACAATCCTTAATGATAGATTTAGAAACTGGATTTATGTTGTGTGATTGATTGTTATAATAATGGGCATTACATTGATGGAGACAGTGAGAAAAAACTTCCTCAGATGACAGGAGGAAGGAACCTTGAGAGGAACCAAACTCGCCAGATAAACCTATCCTTATTTGGGTAGCACCAGTTAAAATGAAAAAGCATGTACAGAATCCCCCGCCATTTCGCATTTCCTACTTTGCGTTCCCACAATATTGTGGGATTTTTCATCGGGAAATTAAAAAATTAAAGATTATTCAAAATTCACGCACACTACATTCAACTACGCTACCCAACATGCTCTGTTCTCCTGCTTGACTTGAGTGTTCTCTGATTGGCTCTGAATCCAGCAAGCTGATTGGTCCAGATTATATTTCCCAGCATCCAACACACCTTTCCTCCCTCATGAAACAATAACTTTTATTGAGCTCAGGGCAAGCACTGGGGTGCGGGAATAATCGTGTTCACCGTAGTGGTGAGGGGGGAAAAAAAAACAAAATCACTGGGGGAGTATCAACACGCAAACTGGTCGAGCACGAAGCTATTTATAGTGCGCTGATGGCTGAGTGGCTTCAGGTGCGCTCTCTGGATTTTGCCTGTGGGTCACAGCCACACCCCTCACTAGCGCATGCAGTATATCAGGAGAGAGAGAGCTAGAGAGTTAAATGCTGCCAACTAAAACAGACCATAACAGTTGTGAAAATGCCTTATCGTTGAGGATTACCGACTGCCATAAAAATAATGTGAGTTTGGACACTAACATGATACGTACTAAAGCAAAGGCTCTGGAGGCGCTGATGAGTCCCAACCAAGCACCAGTGCCACCAGTGATTCTCCTTCTTGACGTGGCCATGGATTTGTTATTTAAAAGGTTTGTTATACAGTATTTATATACAGTGGTACCTCATTTTATGAAATTAATCCGTTCCAGAGCTTTTTTCGTAACCTGCATTTTTCGTAATTGAACCGCATTTTACATGTAAAACGCGTGATTCGTTCCAAGGCTCCCAATACTACCCCCTAAACCCTTTTAAAGATTATAAAAGCATACCTTTTAAGACCTCCTCGTGCTTCAATATCGTACCGATGGTAGACAGGTTTGGCCATATTCCTTTGTGATATCACTTGAGCCTGTTTCTTCTCACTCGCAGTGGAAATTATATGCGCGTGTGTGTGTTGACCATGTCTTCTAGCAGAGTTATAATCTTACAAATGTTTATGGAAGGTTAAAAGCCTGAGTCAAGAAATAAAGCATAAAAAAAAAACAGTCACTCTGTCCTTTACACGAAAAGCATCATGGTGGATTCAGCTCTATAATAGACAATGGGAGGCAGCTGCGTCATTACTCCTAGGCAATGGGATCCCTGTCCAAGATGGCGTCAGGCGGACCTGTCCAAGATGACGCTTGAGTGAAGGCGACATGAACAACGGCTCAGTTGTTAGCCAGTGTGAGGCCAGCGGGCGGGATGTTTGAATGTCATTGATGGGAGAGCAGCTCGTGCATTGTTTGAATGGCGCGTTTGAATTTTTAAGATGGCGCTTTCGTAACATGAACTTGTTTCCTTTCCTGAGACAAAAAATTTTAGGAAAATGCTTTCGTAACCTGAATTTTTCCTTTGGTGAGACTTTCGTAAGGTGAGGTACCACTGTATATTTGTCATTATAAGGTGTATAATTTGTTTCTATATAAATACACATTGCCTGTATTACATTAATATGCATAGAACACTTTAAAATTAACTTCTATATAAATTTTATATAATATATAGGTGGGTGGGTGTCCTTAAGAAGTGGCAGAAGGATCCCAGTGAGGTTTAGAAAAAAATAGAGGAAACTGGTTCAGAAATAGAGGAAATGAAATATTTCAGCTTGGGGGGTCAAAGAGTCCGTAGGGCCCCTGAAGCTGAAAAAACTATGGAAATTCCACTAAATTGCAGAGATCTGGGATCCCTGATGAACCTCACACCATACACAGTGTGAGACATGGGAGGCCTTTAATAACCCAGTTAGCTGCACTGTGGGGGGGAAACAGTGAGGACCATTGATAGTGGGGCTTGAACCCCCAACCTTGCGATCAGTAATCCAGCACCGTATCACCAGGCTCAGGGTGCTATTTGTTTCTCTAGTTATTTTTCTTTTAATCCGTGAGATATTATCTTTCTAAGATATCAGCTGCTGTTTATAACATCCAGTGTCATCTTGTTGTGTGTAGATGTGGAGAGTGTGATGAACAGCATTGTGTCTTTGTTGCTGATCTTGGAGACGGAGAAACAGGAAGCGCTCATCGAGAGTCTCTGTGAGAAGCTGGTGAAGTTCCGTGAGGGCGACCGGCCCACTCTCAGGATGCAGCTGTATGTACGCGGTGCACTCATCCACCCGTCCCCTCCATTACTCTCTCACCCATTACTCATGTACTTATTAATTCACTTCTGCACTTGCTTGCTCATCCCTCCATTTGCTCCCTGTGTCACCCACTAGCTCGTCCATCTGAGTACAGTGGTACCTCACCTTATGCTAGTCCCAGAATACGAAAACTCCAGTTTACGAAAAACATTTTCCTAAATTTTTTGTCTCTGTATACGAAACAAGTTCTCCTTATGAAATGCGCCATTCAAACAATGCACGACTTGCTCTCCCACTGACTACATCTCCCAACATCCCGCCCCGCTGGCCTCCCATTGGCTATCTCCCAACATCCCGCCCCGCAGGCCTCCCATTGGCTATGAGGGATGACGCAGCTCCCTCCCATTGGCTATTATGGAGCTGCATCTCCCATAATGCTTGTCGTGTAAAGGACAGAGTTACTGTTGTTTCATGAGTTTTTTGAGTCGTTGCAAGTTTATTTTTTGACTCAGGCTTTTAACCTTCCATAAACATTTGTAAGATTATAACTCTGCTAAGAAGACATGGTCAACACATGCGCGGGTGCGAGTGGAAAGAAGAAGCGGGCTCATGGCATGCGGTTGAGTGATATCACAAAGGAATATGGCCAAACTCGTCTACCATCAGTATGATATTGAAGCAGAAGGAGGTCTTATAAGGTATGCTTTTATAATTTTTACAGGGTTTAGGGGGTAGTATTGGGGGCCTTGGAACGAATCACATGTTTGACATGTAAAATACGGTTTAATTTACGAAAAATCCAGGTTAAGAAAAAGGCTCTGGAACACATTAATTTCGTAACGTGAGGTACCACTGTATTCACACAGTCACTCATCCCTTTGCTCTTCCTTGGTCACTCGTTCATGCATGTGCTCCCCCGGTGAGTCAATTGTTCATGCATGTAGTCTCTCGCTCAGCCACTCCTTCGTTTAGTCAACCAATCATGTGTGTGCTCACTCTTTCATATATCTGTTCATTTGACTCGTTCATCTATCATTCTGCTCCTGCAGCAATTCGTACTTTCACAAATACTGTGAGATATGTTACCTGGCTTTTTATCCACCTGATTAAAGGTGTATTACCATCACATTCTCGCACATGCCTACTTCACTGCACAGGAATGCTGCAATCTGATTGGTTCACCATCATGGGATTAAAAGTCATTACCCCATGCGGCTAATACTTGAATTACTGTGTGTTACCCTGCGATGGTCTGGTGAGCTGTTCAGGGTGTACACCCCAAGCCAGTGTCAGCAGAGATGGGCTCCAACCTTACCATGGCCCTAGTAGGATTACACAGTTGAGCAAAGGAGCGAGCAATGCTTCAATCAAAAAGATACTCACAGTTTGTAACGGACACGCCAACAAACAGCCTGTTGTTCCATCTCAGGGACGATTCAGCGATATGCACTCATCCCACCCACAGTGCAAATTGTCTTGATTGGAAGTTTCTTTCTTTCTTTTTTTTTTTTCTTGTTTAAAATCAATCAGGGATTTAGTGGCGTGGATCTGATTGACTGTCTCGCTGTTTATTTATGCAGCCTGAGTAACCTGTTCCACGGTATGGACGAGAACGCACCAGTGCGATACACTGTGTACTGCAGTCTCATTAAAGTGGCGGCTGCCTGCAACGCCATCACCTTCATCCCAACTGATCTAGATCAGGTATGGCCCAATCAGCAGCCATGATGGCAGCGAAAAAGACTAAACGACTCATATCATCTGAATACAAGGATTATAAATCTTTATTTCTCTGGAGGTGCGCAAGTGGATCGTTGACTGGAACCTGACCACAGAGAAGAAGCACACTCTGCTGAGGCTGGTGTATGAAGCGCTGGTCGACTGTAAGAAGAGGTACATGCAGATATTTATGGAAAATGTAGTTGTGTTTGTGGGGTTTTTTTTTGTTGTTTTTTTTTTTTTTTCCCCTCATGCGATTGTGCATGTGTGCGTGCAGTGAGGCTGCAGCAAAAGTGATGGTTGAACTGTTGGGCAGTTACACAGAAGATAATGCTTCCCAAGCCCGGGTAGATGCCCACAGGTAGGTTCCTTGTCCATATAACTCCATGTAGCTATAATGCCCCCCCCCCCATGTATATTACATACCTCTGTCTTCCTCTGACAGGTGCATTGTTCGTGCTTTGAAGGACCCAAGCACATTTCTGTTTGACCATCTCCTGGCTCTGAAACCGGTGCGCTTCCTGGAAGGAGAGCTCATCCACGACGTGAGTAAAGACTAGGCGTAAATGAACTGCAGTTTTCGACGAGTCATAAACTATTTTAATACCCTTAAGGCCACCTCTTGTGCTGCTTCTTATTCTACTTCTAAAGCAAACTGAGCAACATATTTAACAGATATTGATCTGTATGTGTGTGTGTGTGTGTGTGTGTGTGTGTGTATTTATATTTTATTTACATCTTATGCATTATTTTTGAATGTTTGTTATTATAAGCATTTATAGCATTTAATATGTATTTATATTTGGGGGTGGGGGGGTGGATCCTACTTCGCTGATTTTAATGGTCGCGTGGGGATCTCTGTCCCAATTAACTGTGTAAAGTGAGGGATCCTTATATATCTAAACATACTTTAACAATAAAATCAAACAAAATAAGGAAATGAGGAATAATGTACTACTTACTGTTTGATTGGCCCATTATCTGTGGATTTAAATGCATTATACCGAGAGCATAATTCCTGAATTGAACAGACAAACATTCACCACAAAGCAGTTTCTGAAACCTTAGAAATTCAACAAAATTCCAACCTTGAACATTTCTTAATTGTAAAAAAGCAATTTATTTTAACTTTGAGTTTCAAAAGATATCATGATGCCTGCAACAGTATTTTGAAGTTGGAGTGCTTATTTCTGCATGTCTAAATAAAAATGGAAGCATCAACTATAAAAATCTCATTTAATTTTTCCCCCTTATACAACACATATAGTGCTACCCTTAGACATACCGTATTTTTTTAGACCACAAGGCGCACTTAAAACCTTCAATCTTCCAAAAAAAAAAGAGAGAGAGAGAGAAATTATGCCGGTGCGCTTTATAATCCGGTGCGCCTTGTAATCCGGTGCGCCTTGTGTGCGTATGGGGCACATGACTCCATCTCACTGACACGGTCAAAATCCAAGTGAAGCAAACTAATTCAGAGCGTCCCATCATTCCAGTGGATTAACCAAAGAACTTTAACCGCTAGATATTGGTGTCAACAAGTCGCAAGTTAGAGGGATCCGGGCTTTATGTCCAAATACCGGATAAAGCACCGTTACAGGTGTCCTCCTGAGACCTCGGATTAAACTTCTTGAATTTAAAGTTACCATGGTACCTCACTTTACGATATTAATCCGTTACAAAGCCTTTTTCTTAATCTTGATTTTTTTTTTGTAAATGTTTTTCCGTCTGTCTAGAGTTGCATTCCACACACTAACTCAAAAAAAATGCAATCACAAATTATTTTCGTTTTTGATGTGAATGTTGGAACTGGGTAACTACATAAACCTATCGATTTTCGTCGTGGTCCGATGTACCGTATGGTCGCAGAGGTGTTCTTGCTTGTTTTGCAGGCCTGTTGTTTTTTTTTTTGTTTGTTTGTTTTGTTTTGTTTTTGTGTGTTAGATTTATTTACCTTAAAGCTCAGTTACGGCTGAAAGTGACATCCACCTCTTCCTCAGCACATAACTGTTCCTGGGAGAACGTAACAATTAAAAATTTCTCAATTACTATACACTGCTACTAAGTCTTGTTTGTGATGTTGAGTCGATGAGTATCATCAAACTCGGCCAAGACTGTAAAAGATGACGAAAAGCTAAAACGTCCTCCATCCTGTAGTTGATTTTGTTGAAGGTCTTGGTGTAGGATATCGCTTCAGTAGGTGCGCTCGGCTACAAGAAAGTCTGGTGGGATAGAAGGAATCTGAATACTTGCAATTTGTACAGCGTTATTCTGTGCATGCATCTTGAACAATGTAATGCCGAGTGTAATGAATCAAATGTTACTTGGCTTACTATTGGTTTGCTATTGGTTTATCAGCTGTATTCATCTCCAATTTTCTTGCTTTCTAGCTGCTGACCATCTTTGTGAGTGCAAAACTAGCAGCCTATGTCAAGTTCTACCAGAGCAACAAAGACTTCATTGATTCTCTCGGTAAGTACTTTAGAAATTCCATGGTGAACTGAAAAGTGAGAACCTGCCAATGAATGATAACATATTTGGATCATTTAATCTCTATAGTATCATCCAATCAAAATGCAGCTCTATCTAAACTTGACTACCATATTTTTCGGATTATACATCGAGCGCCGGAGTACAAGTCGCATTGGCCAAAAAATGCATAATAAAGAACAAAACAACATATAAGTCACACTGGACTATAAGTCGCAAATTCATGGAAACTGTCTACCTTGGCTTGGAAATCTGCTGGCAGTTTTTGTGATGTTGTGGTCCTCGCTCTGATAGCGAGGCGGTTGCGTTTCATGAAGTGGTAACAGCAAGAAAGTCCTCCTGCAAAGTTATTTCAACTCATCTCCTTGGACGTGTAGACGCAACTGCACTGTTGACAAGCCTTTCCCTGAGGTACATCGCTCAAGCACCCATGTGTGAACTCATTCCTCTAAGTGTGATCATCTAGCTTTTAGCCCGCGATCAGCTTTTTTTGTTTGTTTGTTTTCTTCATTGCAGTAATAATTATCTCCGCTTTTCTGCCCTCTTGTTGCCTTTTTGCGGTTGTGAGTATAAAAATAAACGTGAAATTACGTTCATTATTATTATGACGAGGCGGAACGGTGGTGTAGTGGTTAGTACGTCCGCCTCACAGCAAGAAGGCCTGGGTGTTTCTGTGTGAAGATGGCATGTTCTCTTCGTGCTTGCGTGGGTTTTCTCCGGGTGCTCCGGTTTCCTCCCACAGTCCAAAAACATGAACAACAGGTTAATTGGCCATTCTAAATTGTCCGTAAATTTGCATCGTGCAGAAGACAATGGCAAACCACTGCACTATCCTTGCCAAGAAAATCTCCATGAAGATGATAATCAAGGCGTTATCCTTCATGGCAGGTCGCCAAGAGTCCTATGACTCGGAAGGGACTAGACCAGACCATTATTATAAACAGAATTATATAATAAAAATTTTCACTACCTGGACATGGAGATGCAACTGCACTGTTGACAAGCCTCTTCCTGCAACACGTTGCTCAAGCACCCATGTGCGAGCTCGTTCCTCTAGCTGTAGCCATCTAGCTTCTAGCCCACAATTAGCTTCTTTTTGTTTTCTTCATTGCAGTAATAATAATCTCCGCTTTTCTCCAGTTCCTCACAAGTTTCTTGTTCACTCCAAACTTTCTGCTGCTCGATTACCATTTTCTGCTGCATATTTTACTTCTTGCAGCTTGTAACCCGCAGAATAGAATTTTCTTTTGGGGGCCATTTCTTCAGTGGTGGATGAGCAGGTACTGGTACCCAAGCTTAGAGTGCCCTCTTGTGGTTGTGGGTGTAAAAATAACAAACGTGAAATTGTGTCATACTCCAGAGCGACTTATATGTAAAATTATTACAGATAATTCTGTTGATCATTATAAGTCACACGTTCAGCCAAAGTATGAGGGGGGGGGAAATGCGACTTATAGTCCAGAAAATACGGTACTCAACCGGGTTTAATGTATAACTCTGCTAATGATACCCCTAAACAACATCAGTAAGCCTGTTGAGGCGACAGAACAGCTAAGGAACAACTTCAATTGGTGAAAATGGTAGTTGTAGTAAGGCATCAGTTTCACAAAGCCGGTGGATATGTAAGCACTGTGGCTGGGGTTACCGCGGTGATTCCATGACCCATGGAGGCAGTATCACAATGATATGGCGAGAGGAAACATGCTTGCACACTGGAAACATGAGTGACTGCGATACTCACTATTACTTCCAGGGAAGTTCAGGGTAACATCCATTAAGCCAATTATGCCTTGTGTGGTGATGGAAGTGCCTAGAACACTTGCAGTGTAATACCAGTGGAACCCCGGAGGGTTACGAATCGTCTGTTGTCATGTACAGCAGAGGTCCCAGACCACCAAGCAAAATGGACCGGTACAAGAAAATCAGGAAGGCTGAATTAAAAAAAAAATTTAATTATTAATTATCAGCGTCTGAAGTCAATTTGGTAACACGAGGCTGAACATTTAGCTAATTCATTAGATCAGTGAAATTTCTGGAGTCTTGTTCATTCAGAAATCTAGCTGACCAGCCTAAAAGTGCTAACAGTAGTAAAGCATAATTTGCGAGTAAATAAGTTTTTGTTTTCTTGTTCGTGATTACAGAGACATGTGAGCCCGCAAATACAGTGGTCATCTTATGAACTTAATCCGTTCCAGAGCCTTTTTCTTAACCTGGATTTTCGTAAATTGAACCGCATTTTACATGTAAAACGTGTGATTCGTTCCAAGGCTCCCAATACTACCCCATAAACCCTTTAAAAATTATAAAAGTATACCTTTTAAGACCTTCTGCTTCAATATCGTACCGATGGTAAACTGGTTTGGCCAAATTCCTTTGCAAGCCCGCTTCTTCTTTTCACTTGAACCGGAAATAGCGCATGCACACACGTGTTGACCATGTCTTCTTAACAGAGTTATAATCTTACAAATGTTTATGGAAGGTTAAAACCTGTGTCAAAAAATAAATGACTCAAAAAAACTCATGAAACAACAGTAACTCTGTCCTTTACACGACAAGCATTATGGGAGATGCAGCTCTATAATATAGCCGATGGGAGGGAGCTGCGTCATCCCTCCTAGCCAATGGGAGGCCAGCGGGGCAGGATGTTGGAAGATAGTCAATGGAGAGCAGCTCATGCAATGTTTGAATGGCGTGTTTCGTAAAGAGAACTTGTTTCATATATATGTTTTTCTTTTTCTATTGTAAGGTGAGGTACCACTGTAAAAGTTTTATGTTGAGCACAAGAATAAGAATGACGGTAAATAAACACTGGCAGCATATTGAGCCAATGGTAAATTAAAAAAAAAAAAAAACATGTACTTTAAATTAAACCTCAGCTAGCAAGTATTTTTTGTTTTTGTGTGTGTGGGGGGTGTCTTCTTCTTTTTTTTTTTTTTTTTTTTTTTTTCTTTTTTTTAAACCCCTCCTGTTCATTGGTGCATTCAACATGAGCACAGACGGATGATGTTTAAGCTGTTTATTCGTGTATCTGCTCAGCTGGAATTTAACACTCAGCAAAGGCTTTGTTTGGTGTCTGCTCAAAGAAGCGAGTTCATTAAATCCGGGATACTCCCTGCCTCTCGAATGAATGAGACAATTCAGTCACACTTATTAAAGTCCGAGCACCTAATGATGTGTCTCACTGATTCTCACTGGCTGTTTAATTAATGTAAATAGATTTTAATTTGGTTGAATATTAATTATTTACACGGGGAGCATCAACAGGAGCAGTTTTTATTAAAGATTGGTCCATTTAATAGAGGTTTCAGAGGGTGCATGGGACGAATGAAGGAAAGTAGGTGGTGCATGGCTGTTAAATGGATTACAGCTGTCTTTAGTACTGTAGTGTTGCTGTGCTTGTGTAATCAATGTTTCATCCACAGGAGGGTCCAATGCTGATGGTGAATTTACTGTGGTATAGTTGGGGGAGGGACTCAAGGAATTTTCCCTACATTTTCTCTCCAATTTATTCCTATCCAATTCCCACCCGGGTATTGCCTTCCCTATCACACTACCACCACCAACCAGGGAGGGGCGAATGCATGCATACGTCCTTCTGTGACATCCTGTGCGAGCCAACAACCTCTTTTCTAAATGCAGCACCATGCGTATTTGCGGCCGGTCGAACACAATCGGAGGGAAAACACTATCCGTCCGCTCATATGAATGATCTCACGGACACCTATGATTGGCCGGCAATAGCTGTGAGTGACAGGGACGTGAGCGTATTGTGTCCTTCCCTCCCACAAGAGCTCGGCCAATTAGCTCCCATGGACTCCTGGCTATGGATGGCTGTGACATTAACCCAGATTCGAATTTGCATTCCCTGGGTTAATAGTCATGCACCTTGCCGATGTTTAAATGCGTTTCTGACATGCTCTATAGTAGAGTTTTGTTAGTAGCCTTGACTTGCGTAACTGCAAAACGAATCCAGATTTATTTCATGTTATTGTTGCTGAGTATACAAAACTACATACTTAAAAATCCTTATTCTGTTGTAAAGCACACCCTCAGCAGTGCGCCAAGATTTTTAAGCACTTCAGTACACCGTTACCAAAAATTATTTCAGGCCTGTTATGTGCTGATTGTTTTTTTTTTTTTTTGATTTTTGAGTTTTTGGCTACTGGTTAAATATTTTGGAGCGGTGGACTGTTTTACAATGTACTGTTGCAGGGACTTTGACGTAGGGTGTAGGATTGAATAACCTGGCAACCTGATATAAATAAAGGAGTCTAAATCCATTAGGCCCCCTGCTGGGAAAGCTCTGTTCGTTTGGTGTTCACTGTACAGTATATGATTCTTGGTTTGCTGAAACACAGATGTTTTTGTTCAGGTCTTTCACACGAGCAAAACATGGCAAAGATGAGGTTACTGACCTTCATGGGCATGGCTGTGGAGACAAAGGAGATCTCTTTCGACATGATGCAGCAGGAGCTGCAGATTGGCGCTGATGATGTGGAACCTTTCGTAATTGATGGTACGGTACTGTTTCTGAGACCTCTTGAGACTTCTAAGTGACATAAGTGCTTATCAACTTCTGCTTGACTGAGTAAATATTTTCACTGCATGCGTCCTGGATCCTACCGTTTATTCATGTTTTGTTTTTTATTATTACTTTACTAGCCGTTCGGACCAAGATGGTCTACTGCAAGATAGACCAGACGCAGCGTAAGGTGGTTGTAAGGTAAGCTTCTTAGTTGAGCTGTATCATTCATTCATTTTATGAACCGCTTAATGCTAATTAGGGTCGCGAGGAGGCTGGCGCCCATCTGAAGGGCGGGGTACATCCTGAACAGCTCGCCAGGCCATCGCTGTGTTGAGCTGTATCAGTAACTAGTTTTTGCACGCTTACCTTAGGTGCTTCGATCTCCATTTAATTGGATCCCTGGTGAAGTGTAGGAGGGGCGATGTTTTCACGCGCCCCCCCCCCCCCCCCCCATTTCTACCACTGCAGAAACTTGTTGTTGCACTCCCGCAGTGCCGGTTCATTATGGATTTATGCAAAATTCATGTTGAATGGTCGTTACAGCATACCCTACCAGCCTATTGAAACTGGGTCACCTTGATATATTTTTATAGGTCACAGAGATCAATTCATTAAAATATTCACGTACACCGGATGATGCAGATTTTGTTGGATCAGTTTCCAGTTAATAGCAGTTACATTTAAGCGTCAATGTCTTCAGACCTAATGAAACTGGGTCACCTTGACCTCATTTCATGGTCAGGGGGTCCTGTTAAATGTGAGCTGTATTTGGCACAGGATTGTTTATTTATACAAGGTATGGCTCGGGACTATTTTTTTTTTTTTTTTTCAAACCTGTTTTCCATGACGCAAGAATTTTTAAAAATGATACAGGGATACCCCTTGTGTTCTGTAATGATGATGCATTTCTAGTTACGTTTAATTTTCCATTTTAATGTCTTTTAAAATTATATTTAAAGTGATCTTCAGGAGTATGAGGTCCTTTCTAAATTTTGACTTGAAGTAGACCTAACTGGGATTCGGCCAAAGTCAACTGGCGGGCACCAGCCTCCCTATGATTCTAATAAGATTAAGCAGTCTGGGAATTAAATAAAATGAATGAATGTGTTAAGAGTTTCATATTAAGAATATAGTTTCATTTAAAAGAATTGCATATTAAGTATTTGGAAGTACAGTGGTACCTTGACTTACTAGTGTCTTTTCTAATGAATTTTCCATGATACGATCTTGGATCCCACCAAAAATCTGCCCCATCCAACGAGCAAAATTTTGATTTACGAGCTTTGCTGGGGAAATGGCTTTTCCGGGCCAATTAGCCTCGTATTCTTATGCAGGTATTCCTCCTCGCTCCAAGAATGCCTTGTGCAATGCTTCTCAGTTATTTTCTGTGACGCCCCCTCTAAGAAAAAAAATAAACATTTCAAGTGCCCCGCACAAAACTATAGTATTCACTGCACGTCATATTGTTTGCTCGGTGCTTTTTCCCTGCACCATAGCGCAACAATGAGAGCGCCACTGCCAACTACTGTAGAGGATGTGCAATTACACTTAATTCTAGTACAGTATGGCAAAAAAGTATGTTCCCCAGGGTCGTCTGATCGGTCCATATCTGGCTCATCACTCCATTCAATGCAGAGCATCCGATAGTTTTGCTGTAGCAGTTTCTAATGGTTCATCGGTTGTTGGACATTTACCAATAGAAACAGAGCAAAATATTTTACTGTATAAAATAATTTTTAAAGCACGGTGGAACAATCAAATGTGTTGCTACTGATGAACATTATAGACATTCCCCAGTGGCAGGGGGTCTTGAAATACTGTGTAAACTCACTTTTACAGGCAGTGAACACCACATTTTAGTTACAGAGACTGTTGAATAAAACTGGTAATTTTGATCTACGATTTTATTTCCAATACACATGAGCGGTTATTAGACCTAAGATCAAAAACATTGGGGGGGGGCTTATTACATCGAATATGGTATTATTATGAAATATTTTTTGCATGTTTATTTTTATTGTCTGTCTGTCTTCCTTTCGGCTTTTTCCCTTTTACTCGGGAGTCGCCACAGCGAATCATCTGATTCGCACGTTTGATTTGGCAGAGGTTTTTACGTCGGATGCCCTTCCTGTCACAACCCTTTTTAGCAAGGGACAGAAACACGCTGACGACTTTGCAGCTCCTCTTTACGAAAGTCAGCAATGGTTCTTTTACATGTCTCACACCATAGACAGTGAGAGACGTGGCCCGCCTTTGATAACCCAGTTAGCTGCACTGGGGGGGGACAGTGACAACCTTGTGGAGAGTGGGACTCGAACCCCCAACCTTTGGATCAGCGATCCAGTGCCCTATACCACTAGACCGCCACTGCCCGTTTATTTTTATTGTATTAGGTCAAATATACGTGTTTGTGGCAAGTTGTGGGAGTTTGGGAGCGGTTTGGAACAAATGAATTGGTTTTCTGTTATTTCTTATGGGAATACAACTTTTCAGCTTACGAGCTCGCCCTCAGAACGGAGTAAATTCGTAAGTCAAGGTATCACTGTATCCGTGTTTGTCCCAGTTGTTCTATTTTATATTCTGCTTACCACGTGTCATCACATGTCAGCTGAGAATGGGAAAGATTTTTAAATGCTGCGGGGTGGATGGTTGGATCCATAATATGTAAAGAGATAAACTGGATCGATAGTTCATCCATTGCCCTGTCGGGTAATTAGGTGCTTTCTCTGTGGTGTCACGTATTGATGTCTACTTTTTGTGTTTAGCCACAGTACCCATCGCACATTTGGGAAGCAGCAGTGGCAGCAGCTTTACGACAGGCTGAGCTCCTGGAAACAGAACCTGGTCACAGTGAAAACCAGCCTGCAGGCACTCTCGCCGACTGCCTAACACATTATCATGATGCTCAGCAGTTTTTATATATGCACACACACACAAAAAAAACAAGAAAAATGAAGACCAGTTACTTTGTGTCTCTGTGTTTTTTTTTGTTGTTTTTTTTTTTAACATTCAACACTCCACGTCTGTTTTGTATATTTTGGTTTCAGGCTTTCATCTGACTGATTACGGAGATAAGTGATGAGGGTTAATGGTAAATATTGCTAATGGTGATGGATGAGACGCAGGCTTCAGGATAAGGAATTTCTGGTTGGGATAGTGTCAAGATAAGCTTCACTTGATGAACATCCAAGTCCAATTTTATATTCCTTGTATCCAAGTACAATGTGTAGCAGAATATCAAGCTTTCAGGAGCATGGGGTATAAAGCACATTGCAGATGCTTCATAAAAGGGACCCAGAGTCCTAGAAATCCAAACGATATGTAGTCAGCTACTCAAGAAGCTTGGCATTTTCTCCTGGGCTTTTCAGAGATTTACATTTACCTGGCTAACACTGATCAGCTGATTTTTAAATTCATTATGACTTCTGTATCATATTCAGTAATAACTCGAATGTTTCAGCTCAATTCCTACAGTTCAGCTCCATTCCAGACCGCACCTATAGCCATGAGATTTGGGTAAGTTCGTATCTCACAGAGATGAAATTGTTAATGAAGGCTGCAGTTTTTTGGATTTGCCAACTTTTCTGATGAATGTTGCTGAAAAGCAGGGTTTGCCTCTAATTAGTGACAACAATTAGCAACATTCACGTGATTTTTTTTTTCAATGCTAGTTCATAAACGTTAGTGACTGTTGGAAATTATTTTCAACTGCTTCGGTCTTTTGCCAGCTCCCAGTATAAAATTCCACATAAATGTCAGGCAAATCGCATTGTGTGGAGTCTTTGGCGAAACAGAAAAACTTTAGCGACCTACCGTTCAATTCTGCAGAGAAATGCATTCACGGAGAAATTAGAGCCGCTACTCCTTCACGGGTGGTTTGGTGATCTGATTAGAATTCATCCTGGTCACATCCATTTTAAAGGTATTTCAGGCACATCCAATTCCAAGGAGGTTCCGGGGCACACCCAGAACTAACTGGAGGAATGGTATGCCCCGTCAGCCCTGGGACCGCCTTGGGAATCCCAGCAGGGGTTTGAGAGCGTCACCGTGGAGAAGGATGCCAGGGTTTCCCCTGTACCAGCTGCCTGTGTGCTCTGACCTCTGATAAGTAGTAGAGGATGTTTAATTGAGCAAGCGAGCTATTCAAGGTGTATCCTGCCCAGGGATCCCAGCGAGGTTTAGAAGGAAAAAAAAAAATAGAGGAAATGGGTTCAAAAATAGAGGAAATGAAATATTTCAGCTGGGGGGGTTCAAAGGGGCTGCAGGACCCCTGAAGCTGAAAAAAAAAACGGAATTCCGCTAAATAGCAGAGATCTGGGATCCTTGCCTGCCTTTGCCCATTGTCGGCTGAGATAGGTATCAGCCTCTCTGTGACCCTAGTAAGATTAAGTGTTTCGGCAGATGAGTGAGTGATTGACTGTTCTATCGGAGCTTCTATAATACATGTAAGACCTTTTGGAAACAAAGTCAGAGAGGCTAGATTGAGATGGTTTGGACATGTACAGAGGAGGAATAGTTGAGTATATTGGTAGTAGGATGCTGAGGTTGGAACTACCAGGCAGAAGGCCTAGAGGAAGACCAAAGAGACGATTCATGGATGTGGTGAAGGAGGACATGAAGGTCGTTGGTGTAAGAGAAGAAGATGCAAAGGATAGGGTGAGATGGAGGCAGATAATTCGCTGTGGCGACCCCTGAAGGGAAAAGCCGAAAGGAAAAGAAGATCTGAGCTTCTATAATCAGGGGTCATTATGCAAAGCGTTTCCAATCACACGGGCTGTTTTCTTTAAAACGATGCGTTCTGGAAGTTTTAAATCCAAACCTAAAAGTTTTGTAGTCGGTTGCTGTGTTCCGTGGAACTGTATCTATGTGAACTATGAAACACGAAAGGTCACATGATTAAAAAGTAAATTATACAGAACACCACCGCAACTCCCACTATGACTCCGTCTGTCGTTCCTTATTCATCTCGCCCTCTCACTTGTTCCTGAAGTCTGGGTAGTTAAGACCACAATGATGTGCCGTTGATATTTAGCAGGTTTGCTGTAATTTTCGAGCGTTCCGTTTTACGGCTCAGGGTTATCAGGCTTTTTTTTTTTTTTTTTTTTTTTTAAAACGAGTAATATTTTGTAAAACTGGAAAATGTTTCCTTCGAGATTAGATTAAGTGAGTCTCACAAATCATTCTCACTCATTTTCTGAACTGCATAATCCTACAACTAGGCTCGCCGGGGGGCTAGAATCTCTCTCGGTCAACACCGGGCAAAGGCAGGGGACACCTGAACACTTTGTTAGACCATCACAGGGCAACACACACCTAAGGGTGATTTGCAACAGCCCGTGTCTTTGGACTGTAGGAGGAAGCTGGAGTACCCAGAGGAAACCTGCACAAGCATGAGGAGAACATGCTAACTCTACACAAACACTCTGGACTTGAACCTAGAACCTTCCTACACTGCAGTGAAAGTGAAACAACAAAAATTCATTCATTCATCTATTGACCAAAACGCATAATCCTTGGGTTGTGGGGAGGCTGGAGCCGATCTCAGCTAAATTTGAGTACACCCTGAACTGCTCACCAGACCATTGCAGGGCACCATACACAACTATTCACAATCACACTTCAGGGAAATTAGAGCAGCCAAATTGCCACAATTTGCATGTCTTCGGATTGTAGGAGGAAGCCCACACAAACACAGGGAGAATAACCCTTGACACCCTGAAACTCAACCCTCAGCTCAACTCAACCCTTGACACCCTGAAACTCAACTTCCCTCACCTTCTTGCTATGACGCAGACATGCCATCAACTATTCCTCCCTGCCGTCGTCCTGTTTATATCGAGGTTTTCAATATATTAAATTTTTTAAAAGATTTGTTTTATTACGGCGCGTCTATCCAGCAGCATTTCTGGCTGTGTGTCATGTTTCTGAGAAATAACACCGACAAAGGTGTTGACTTGCTTCATGGAAACCACACAAGCAAAATTCCAAATAACAAGAGTGAGGAATGTGGTATCATGGTACGGATAATCTTCATCATCACATTTTCCCCTGATTAATCACACTAGGGTCACGTGGAGGCTGGTGCCTATCTCTGCTGAATTTGGGCAAAGGAGAGGTACACCCCGAACTGCTTGGATCATTCCAGAGCAACCTACACACCCAAGGGCAAATAAAGCAGCCATTGAGCTTGATGTGCCTGGACATACTGTGGATTGTGGGGTGAAACCGGAGAACCCAGAAGAAACCCATGCAAGCCCAGAGAGAGCATGTAAACATCACACGGAAACACCCCACATGGGGAATACATCTTCCTGTCAGTTGAAGGAAAAAGTCTTTCACAGCACCCGGCCTGATCAAGAACAAACACCGTCCAAGATATCAACTGGCATATCTGTAGTGTCAAAATCAACAATCAAGAAAGGACTTCACCACCGCAAATGTCTGAAGGTTAGCTTGTATCAGAACGATAGAGAACGGGAAAGCTGCCAGTGATGGTGAGGGTATGCGTGCATGCAGGTAAATCACCTGCTCAGGTTCCGCCAAATGTTTTAAAATTCATGAGGCAGGTCTTCATTGTACAGGCGAACAACGAAATGAATCATGATAAGGCAATTAAATGGAATTTTCTCAAATGGCCGAGTCAGTCATCTGAACGAACCCTCACGTTGTAGTTTCCTGGCAGACCATCACCAGGGAAGAAACCCAGCACGTGGTCATGTCTAGGACAGTAGAGTACGTGTCGGTAATGGCCCAGTGATGGGATGCGAGGTTACTGATATGAAGGTTGGGGATTCTCGCCAAATTGTCACTGCTGTCCCCCTGGTGTAGCTAACTGGGATATCAAAGGACAGTCATGTCTCTCAGTGTCTGTGGTGAGAGGCATGTTAAAGAACAACTGCTGTTGTTTGTAACAAGTAATCCACTGGGTTACTGTCAGCATGTTTCTGCCCTGCAGTGGCCTGGTGAACAGTCCAGGGTGTACTCTTCCCTCACCTGGATGTCAGCTGAGATGGGCACCTGCCTCCCATGACTCAAATTAGGATTAAGCGGTTCAGAAAATGAATGAGATGAGATTGAAATATGGGCGCACGGCGGCATAGTGGTTAGCACGTCTGCCTTACAGCAAGAAGATATATATATATCTTAGAAATATATATCTTCTTCTATAATCACCTGAAGAGAGAGGATGGTTTCACCACCCCTCGAAACAGATCTGTAGTGATAAATGTAATATTATATATGTAATATTTATATTTATATATTATATATGTAATATTGATAAAAGCAATATTCTCCCCGTGCTTGCGTGGGTTTTCTTCGGGTACTTTGGTTTCCTCCCACTGTCCAAAAAATGCACTATAGATTAATTGGCTTTTCCAAATCTCTCCAAGGTGTGAATGGTTGTGTGTTGGCCCTGCAATGGCCTGGTGAGCTGTCCAAGGTGTACCCCACCCTCATCCAGAGTCGGCCTTCCCACAACCCTAATTAAGAGGTTCAGAAAATGAATGAGATTAGATTAGACTTAAATGTATTGTCAATACACCTGTATAAATACAGGATAACGAAATACAGTTTAACATCGAATCAAAAGTGCAGAGAGCAGAAAGTGCAATACATACAGAATGTGCAGTATGTACTGTTAGAAGTAGTAATGTACAGATAAGGGAAGTGCAAAATGAGGGAATAAGCAATTATGTACAGATATGGACAGTGTATATTATATTATATATAATAAATTAGCATTAATTTAAAGAGGAAATTATGTTCTATATCAGGGATCACCAACGTGGTGCCCGTGGGCACCAGGTAGCCCGCAAGGACACTATAAGTTGCCCGCGGACCTGTTCACTGCTAGTTTTAGGACAGGCCCACAGCTCCATAGCGCCACTCTCCATTGAGCTGCATCTAATTTTTTTGAATATATTTTAAATCAAATCAATATCTTCACATAGATAAATATCATTAATTATTAATGATAACATATAATTAAAGGTAAATTGAGCAAATTTGTAATTTCAGAGGTGTGTTTTGACCTGGTAGCCCTTCGCATTAATTGGTACCCAAGAAGTAGCTCTCGGTTTCAAAAAGGTCGGTGACCCCTGTTCTATATACTGTAAACTATAAATGTTCTATATTACTATACAGAAGAGCACATATGCAAATGTAATATACAAACTGCATTATATATATATATATATATATATATATATATATATATATATATATATATATATATTATATACCAAAAATAAAAGGACAGGACAAAGACTTTCTATTGAAACTCCATTTATCACTACAGATCTGTTTCGAGGGGTGGTGAAACCATCCTCTCTCTTCAGGTGATTATAGAAGAAGATATATATTTCTAAGATATATATATATCTATTATAGATTCTTCTATAATCACCTGAAGAGAGAGGATGGTTTCACCACCCCTCGAAACAGATCTGTAGTGATAAATGGAGTTTCAATAGAAAGTCTTTGTCCTGTCCTTTTATTTTTGTTATTTGCTCTACCAAAAAGTATTGCGCACTCTCCTACGGAAGGATCTACTCAGAAAATCCTCTCTCTCTCTCTCTCTATATATATATATATATATATATATATATATATATATATATATATATATATATATGAGAGAGAGAGAGAGAGATGTATGTATACAGCTATACAGGTGGTCTATTATGTAAAATGGACATATATACAGACATACAGTGTACTATTAATGTATACACAGTAGTGGACAAAAGGCACTGTGAACAGACTGTAACAGTGAGAGCATGTACATGTGCATGAATGATATGAATGGTATGAATGGAACTGCTATGCTGTTGTTCAGATGGGAAGGGAAGGTTCAACAAAGGACAGAGTTCAGTAGGGTGATAGCTGTGGGGAAGAAGCTGTTCCTAAACCTGCTGGTTTTTGTCCAAAGACTCCTGAAGCATCTTCTGGAGGGGAGAAACTAAGAGAGTCTTTTAGCAGTATGAGAGGAGTCCCTACGAATGCTACACGCCTGACAAAGACATCTCTTCTTGTGGACACCCTCAATAGCAGGATGTGTTTTTGTTTTCACCACTAGCTGCAGTGCCTTGCGGTCCGCGACAGAGCAGTTCCCATACCAGACTGCAACACAGTTGGTCAGGATCCTTTCTATGGTGCAGCGATAGAAGTTACCCAGGATGTCAGCAGAGAGGTGGTTCTTCTTCAGTGTCCTCAAGAAGAACAGTCGCTAAATTTCTTGATCAGGTTGGAGGTGTTGGTTGACCAAGAGAGGTTCTCCGAGATGTGGATTCCCAGGAATTTGAAGCTGGAGACACGTTTAACAGCAATGCCATTGATATGGATTTGGTCACGAGTGTCCCTTTTTTCCTTCCTGAAGTACACAATAAGCACCTTGGTTTTGCTGATGTTCAGGAGCAGGTTGTTCTCAGTGCACCATGCAGCATACATGGACATACTGTGTGTTCAGGAGACCAGGCGGAAAGGTAGCAAGGCTAGAAGCTTAGGAACAGGGTTTAAGCTGTTTTATCATGGTGTGGATGGGAAGAAAAATGGAGTAGGAGTCATCTTGAAGGAGGGGTTTTGTCCGGAATGTTCTCGAAGTGAAAAAGGTGTCAGACAGAGTAATGAGTCTCAAGTTAGAAATTGAAGCCGTGGTGTTCAATGTTATTGGTGCTTATGCCCTACAGGCAGGATGTGAGCTAGTAAAGGAGAGATTCTGGAGTCAGTTCGATGAAGTGATGCAGAGTACCCCCAGAGGTAAAAGAGTGGTCATTGGTGCAGACTTCAATGGACATGTTGGTGCAGGCAACAGAGGGGACGAGGAAGTGATGGGCAGGCGCACATCTAGGACAGGAGCACAGAAGGACAGATGTTTATAGATTTGGCAAAAAGGATGGAAATGGCTGCAGTGAATACTTTCTTCCAGAAGAGACAGTAGCATTGGGTGACTTATAAAAGCGGAGGTAGTAGGTGTGGGTAGTGGGTGAGTGTGTTGCCAAACAGCATAGGATGGTGGTGTGCAGGATGACGCTGATGGTGAGGAAGGTGAAGAAGGAAAAGGCAGAGCAGAAGACAAAGTGGTGGAAGCTGAAAAGGGATGAGTGTTGTGTTGTCTTCACGGAGGAGTTGAAAAATTTGCTTTGGATTGTCAGGAAGTGCATCCATTTGACTGGTCAACTACAGCTAATGTCATCAGGGAGACAGGTAGAAGAGTACTTGGTGTGTCTTCTGGAAGGAGAGTAGATAAGTAGACTTGGTGATGGAATGAGTAAGTTCAGGAGTGTGTACAAAGGAAGAGGTTAGCTGAGAAGAAGTGGGACATAGAGAGGACTGAAGAGAGTAAACAGGAGTACAGGGAGAAACAGCATAAGGCGAAGGTAGCGGTGTCAAAGGCCAAACAGAGGGAGGATGATGACTTGTATGCTAGGTTGGATGGGAAGGAGGGAGAAAATGATTTATACAGGTTGGCACAGCAGAGAAATAGAGATGGGAGGAACATGCAGCAAGTTAGAGTGATTAAGGACAGAAAGGGAAATGTATTGACTGATGACAAGTGTGCTGGGAAGATGGAAAGAGTACTTTGAAGAGCTGATGAATGAGGAAAATGAGAGAAAAAAGATTAGAAGAGGTGACCGTTGAGGACCAGGAAGTAGCAAAGATTAGTACAGATGAAGTGAGGGAGGGCATTGAAGAGGATGAAGAGTGGAAAGGCAATTGGTCCTGATGACATACCTGTGGAGGTATGGCAGTGTCAAGGAGAGGTAGTAGTAGATTTTCTGAAAAGAAAATTCAACAAGGTTTTAGAGAGTGAGAGGATGCCGGAAGAATGGAGAAGTGTGCTGGTGCCCATTTTTAAGAACAAGGGAGACGTGCAGAGTTGTGGCAACTACAGAGGGATAAAGTTGATGAGCCATATGATGAAGTTATGGGAAAGAATAGTGGAAGCTAGACTAAAGGCAGAGGTCAGCATTTCTGAACTACAGTTTGGTTTCATGCCAAGAAAGAGCACCACAGATGCAGTGTTTGCTTTGAGGATGTTAATAGAGAAGTAAAGAGAAGGTCAGAGGGAGTTCCATTGTGCCTTTGTGGATCTGGAGAAAGCATATGACAGGGTGCCAAGAGAGGAACTGTGGTATTGCATGAGGAAGTCTGGAGTTGCAGAGAAATATGTTAGAGTGGTGCAGGACATGTATGAGAGGTGTAAGACAGTGATGGGGTGTGCTGCCGGCATGACAGAAGAGGTCAAGGTGGAGGTGGGCTGCATCAAGGGTCAGCTCTGAGTACCTTCTTGTTTGTTATGGTGATGGACAGGCTGACAGATGAGGTTAGACAAGAATCTCCACGGACTACAGAGAATAAGTGCAGGAAAATCTATAGAGGTGGAGGTATACCCTGGAAAAGAGAGGAATGGTGGGTTAGCCTCAGTAAGACAGAATACATGCATGTGAACGAGAAGGACCCAAGAGGAATGGTGATGTTATAGGGAGTAGAGTTAATGAAGGTGGAGAATTTTAAGTACTTAGGCTCAACAATCCAGAGCAGTGGAGAGTGTGGAAAAGAGGTGAAGTGTGTGCCGGCAGGTTGGAATGGATGGAGAAAAGTGACCGGTGTGATGTGTGATAGGAGGGTATCAGCAAGAATAAAAGGAAAAGTGTACAAGACAGTGATGAGGCCAGCGATGTTGTATGGTTTAGACACAGTGGCACTGAGGAAAAGACAGGAGTCAGAGTTGGAGGTAGCACAGATAAAAATATTGAGGTTCTCTTTGGGAGTAATGAGGATGGATAGGGTCAGGAATGAGTACATCAGAGGGACAGCACATGTAAGAAGTTTTGGAGACAAAGTCAGAGAGGCTAGATTGAGATGGTTTGGACATGTACAGAGGAGGGATAGTAAATATATTGGTAGTAGGATGCTGAGGTTGGAACTACCAGGCAGAAGGCTTACAGGAAGACCAAAGAGGAGATTTATGGATGTGGTGAAGGAGGACATAAAGGCAGTTTGCGTAATTGAAGAAGATACAGAGGATATGGTGAGGTGAAGGCGGGTGATTTGCTGTGGTGACCCCTGAAGGGAACAGCCAAAAGGAAAATAAGAAGAGTTGAAGAAACCTAGAGAGGAACCAGGCTGAAAAGGGAAATCCATCCTCAGTTGGGTGGACTTGGGTGGAACCATAAAGATACAAACCATATATGAGAAACTTCATTACAGTACAAAATGTAGTCTGGTTGGTTATACAACAACTGTAAGTCATAAATAATTGTGGGGGAAAGAGTTTATAT
This sequence comes from Plotosus lineatus, assembly GCA_024760905.1. Classification (NCBI taxonomy): domain Eukaryota; kingdom Metazoa; phylum Chordata; class Actinopteri; order Siluriformes; family Plotosidae; genus Plotosus; species Plotosus lineatus. The sequence continues at coordinate 123,576,901 of CM045728.1, read as the reverse complement.
TACCAGCAGTGAAAATCATCTTCACAGTCTGTGAGTGCACATCAAAGACCGTATGGATCTACAACAGCAGGACGGAGGGGCACATCAGGACAGACCACAGGACTGAGAAAGCAAAAGGGTCAAGATCATGGCATCCCAGAAGCAACATGCTTACCTCAGCAAATCAGGGGGGCTAGGAACGTATACTCATAATCGTTATTGTTATTGTTAATCTCCTTTGGTTTTTGCGAACCTGTAGGTGTCGATGATCAGTTTTGTCCATTTTCTTCAATCGGCTCTGCTCAAGGTTATTCTGGAAAGTCTAGCAATAATGCTCCTACCCCACACCTCAATATCATCTGTCCATTTTCTACATAGTCGGGATCTTCTATTCCGCTCCTCAGTAATGCCAAACAGCACTTGCTTGATAAGACGAAACTATGATGAAACCAGCGGATGTTAAGGACATTTCTAAAGCAGTACATTTCAAACGCATTAAGTCTACGAATGCCATGTTTGCGGAGTGTCCATGTCTCAGCTGCGTATAAGACAGGACTCGGCAACCCGCGGCTCCAAAGCCGCATGCGGCTCTTTCACCTCTCTGATGCGGCTCCGTGGCTTTTAAAAATAATGAATGTGTACTTTACGGTGGCTGACAGGTGCAAACGTGCTTCATCTACAAAAACACTGCATCACCAAAAACAACTGCAAAAAGAAAGTGCCGCTGATTTACTCACAGCGGAAGCACTCCGGGCTCCCAGGGGTAGAGAGTTAAACCAGCTTTCACCTGAATGATGGGAGAATCTGCTTAAGGCAGAGTCCTGCAACGGTCGGATACCCACAGGTACCCAGAGGGTAACCTTAAAAAATGCTCTTTTAAGGTTGAAAATTATATAGATGAGAATTACCAGTCACGAGTGCAGGCGGATATTTATTTGGTGTGGGCAGGGTGATTTTGTGTGTGTGTGTGTTCTTGTGGGCATGGCTATGGTTATATTAATCAGCTACATTGGGAATCTCAGTGTTTTGGGTCTGCTGTGTTGGTGGCGAGAACATGCCACCAAACCCTTGTGCTCATGGCAAGCGGTGTTCTCACCATCCGGGCGAAAGAAATTTTTCCGCCGCCAGGGTTTGTAATCTAGGAACGGAAATCACAGCTGAAGTAAGAGTCGGTGGATGAGATTTGGTTTATGCACAGCAATCTCCGAATTAAATAACTCTCCTCCCAATGACAAAATAAAAGACTGGGTGTGGTTCAGTCTACACTCTGAGAATGGGTCGGTTAGTGCAGTATTTAGCATTAATATTATTTAAAAGAATATTGAGCAGGCTCCTTCTTAAAATAAGTATTCATATACTTTTCTGTTGTTTTTGTAAATTAAAATTATGACAAAACAACATTAATATAACGAATAAAGAAAAAGATCCCACGAAGGGAGTGATGGTGAGGGAGGCTACCCAACCCGTTAACACGTCTGTCTGCACCCCGTCCCTCACTTCGTGGGACAGATACTCTTTGTCTTTATAAAAATACAAGAAGGACTCAAACACGTTCATCATTTTCTGAACCGTTTAATCCTAATTAGGGTCACAGGGAGGCTGGTGCCCATCCCAGCCGACTCCGTGCAAGGGCAGAGTACACCCTGGACAGCTCGCCAGGCCATCGCAGGGCAGGAAGACGCTGATGGCTATGCAGCTCCTCTTGTTGAAAGTCAGCAATGGTTCTTTTCCAGCCTCGCACCATAAACAGCGAGAGACACGCCCAGCCTCAGTCCTCTCATGAGACAGTTACTGCAAAGTATGTGACTCATACAAGCAATCTTAAACGTGTACATTTATACAAATGCATTTCAGAGAATGCCATCTGGTCTTCCTTTTAAGATAAAGGATGGAATTTTGTATTTTGACCACAGCATAGTTCTTGACCACACCGACATTCATCAGCCCGGTTCAGCAATGTTCTAACAGTGTCCAAGTATGTGCTGAGGGATGTAGCTGAAGTGGTGCAGCTTACTGATGTTCAATTAGCAACTGGGTCCAAGTGCGCCAGAAATCTATCATATCACTACAGAGTGTTCTGGCTCGGGATCGTATGTTTAAAGTTAGAACAGTGGAGCTACACACTGCTGTGTGATGATGAAGATTCTCCGTACCACGATACTACATGCCTCACTCTTGTTATATGGAATTTTGCTTGTGTGGTTTCCATGAAACAAGTCAACAACTTTGTCAGTGTTATTTCTCAGAAACATGACACACAGCCAGAAATGCTGTTGGAAAGACAGTCCACGATAAAACAAATCAGACTTTTATTTTATCAAGCACAGGCTTAGTGCCTTAAATCCTAATGATCATCTCTTTAACAAAGATTTAACGTTTTCAAAATCTCTATATAATGAGGCAGGCTGACTTTCAGACAAAGGCTGAACCATTGCTGACTTTCGACAAGAGTAGCTGCAAAGCCATCAGCGTGTTTCCGCCTTGCGATGACCTGGCGAGTTTTCCGGGGCGGTACTCTGCCCTCGCCCGGAGTTGACTGGGATGGGCGACACATACACTACAACAATGACTCCACGCCTTGGGTCTATTTGGAACAGCCAATTGGCCTAATGTGCATGTCTTTGGACTATCAGAGGAGACCAGAGTACCCAGATGAAACCAGCGTAAGTATGGAGTGAACCTATGAACTTCACACACAGAAACGTCCTTGCTGAGCCTGGGCCCCAAACCTGAGACCTTCTTGCTCTGATGCGAATGTGCTAACCACTATGCTATCATGCCACACTAGTCAAAAATAAATAAATAAAATAAATATATATATCAAATTTAATAATGATTTAATATATAAAACATATTACATTTCCCGCTGTTTTATCCACCAACCAGAGAGGGGCGTAAGCGTGCACACGCCACTTCTGTGACATTCAATGCTAGCCACTCGCCTCTTTTCGAACTGCAGCGCATGTGTACGTATTTTGTTGCAGCCGAACACACTCAGAGGAGAAGCACTATCCGCCCCTTCGCACGAATGAGCTCACAGACGCACTTGATTGGCTGGCAATTGCTGTCCAAGTGACAGGAAAGTGAGTGTATGTCATCCCGCCGTCCCATGAGGGCTCTTTGCCCTTTGCCCACTCACTCATTTGCTGAACCACTTAACCCACCATTAGGTTTACTGGGAGGCTGGAGCCTAACTCATCCGACACCAAGTGCAGGTGGGGTCCATCCTGAACAGCTCACCAGACCATCATGTACTCTCAGCCACCCATTGTTAAATGATATCCATGTATACTAAGGACATGAATACCTTCAGTGCCATCTAGTGGCCATCCTTGACATACCCGTTACAGTAGTCTGATATAGTGAGTGCTGAGGATTTTATCCCTTGTGTTCAGTTCTGTTGGATCATCTGTAAAATTCAAGGGGCAAGCATATGATTGTCCTTGGTATGTCCACCTCACAGCAAAAAGATCCTGGGTTTTGATTCCTGGGCTTGGGTTTTCCCTGTTGAGTTTAGATGTTCTCCCTGCGCTTGTGTGGGTACCTCTGGGTAATCAGGTTTTTCCTCGGTCCAAATACATGCCGAATAGGTGAACTGGTGGTGCCAGGTTGGCCCTGGGTGATTATAAAGGTGAATAGGTGCGTGTTGTGCTGTGACACTCTGGGAAGCTGTTCAGGGTGCACCACACCTTCGCCCGGTGTTGGTTGAGATGAGCTTCAGTGTCCCCGTGACACTAATAGTAGCATTAAGAGATTCAGCAAAGTTTATAAATTGTTGTGCGTGATAAGCAGGTTCTGAAACACAGTACTCGGACCATCTTCTCTGTCACAAAGTCACTGAAAGCACTTCTGAAGTTCGATGTGAAGACTAACTGATGCTCTTGACTTGTATCTGTGTGATTTTATTCTGTGTGTTGCACTGCCGCCACATGATTGGCTGACCAGCCAGCTGAATTGGGGTATGAACAATGATAGCCTGTACTAAAGGAGACAAAGGCAAGTATTTTCCGAGGAGGCTGAGATCCTTAGTATTGCGGAGTCAGCAGCTACCATCATTATAAGAGGCTGTTGTGTCAAGAGCCATGTTCGATGCAGCACAGTGACATTTATTGTGCACAAATGTTGTAACCTGCAGGCAGCACGGTTGGCTTTTAGTGGTTGGAACATCCGCCTCACAGCAAAGACATCTTGGGCTCGGCGAGGACATTTTATGTGCGTCATTTGAATTTTCTCCGTGTGATTGCGTGGGTTTCCTCTGGGTACTGTGATTTCTTCTAACAGTCCAGAGGCACACACATCAGGCTAACTGGCTATTCCAAAGTGCTACTAGGTGTAAGGGCGAGTGTGAATGGTTGTGTGGATAGCCCTGTAGTACACTGGCACGCTGTTCAGAGTTGGCGGAGATAAGCTCCAGCCTCCTTGCAGCCGTAATATTATTAAGCGTCATGGCAAATGAATGATCGAGTGAGTGAGTGAGTGAGTGAGTAGGCAAAAGTGGGCCGGAATGGTGACACAGTGTCCGCCACTTGTCAGGCACATACACCTATACACACACACACACACACACACACACACACACGGACACATACTCACATACACCTATGCACTCTCACACACACAAACACATGCATGCATATACATACACACACATACACACTCTCACACACACACACACAAACACACACACACACACACACACACTCTCACACACACACACACACACACATACACCTATGCACACTCACACACACAAACACATGCATGCATATACATACACACACATACACACTCTCACACACACACACACACACACAAACACACACACACATACACCTATGCACTCTCACACACACAAACACATGCATGCATATACATACACACACATACACACTCTCACACACACACACACAAACACACACACACACATACACCTATGCACTCTCACACACACAAACACATGCATGCATGCACATACACACACATATACACAAACACTCACACACATACTCACATACACCTATACACACACACACATACTCACATACATCTATACACACACACACACATACACACACCTATACACACACTCATACACCTATGCACTCACACACACAAACACATGCATGCATGCACATACACACACATATACACAAACACTCACACAGACATGCACATACACACACACACTCATACACCTATGCACTCTCACACAAACACATGCATGCATGCACATACACACACACACATACTCACATACACCTATGCACTCTCACACACACAAACACATGCATGCATATACATACACACACATACACACTCAGTCACACAAACTCAAACACACACACACACATACACCTATGCACTCTCACACACACAAACACATGCATGCATATACATACACACACATACACACTCTCACACACACACACACAAACACACACACACACATACACCTATGCACTCTCACACACACAAACACATGCATGCATGCACATACACACACATATACACAAACACTCACACACATACTCACATACACCTATACACACACACACATACTCACATACATCTATACACACACACACACATTCACATACATCTATACACACACACACACATACACACACCTATACACACACTCATACACCTATGCACTCACACACACAAACACATGCATGCATACACATACACACACATATCCACAAACACTCACACACACATGCACATACACACACACACTCATACACCTATGCACTCTCACACACAAACACATGCATGCATGCACATACACACACACACATACTCACATACACCTATGTACTCTCACACACAAACACATGCATGCATGTACATGTACATACACACACACCTACTCATACACACATACACCCATGCACACTCACATACACCCATGCACACTCACATACTCCTATGCACTCTCACACACACATGCATGCATGCACACACATACACACACTCTTATGCATACACATGCATGCACACACTCACATACAACTATGCACTCTCACATGCACATACATACATACACACACTCACACACATGCACACATACACCTGTACACTCTCTCGCGCGCACACACACACACACACACACACACACACACACACACACACAAAGGCGTACCTATGTTCAAGACAGGCTCAGCAGGGGTGTTTCTGTATGGAGTTTTGATATGTTCGCCCTGGTGGTGGCACGGTAGGGTAGTGTTTAGCACTTCCACCTCACGCAAGAAGGTCCTGGGTTCGAATCCCAGCTTGGGTGTTTCTGCATGGAGTTTACATGTTCTCCCCGAGTTTGCGTGGGTTTCTTTCGGACAATCCGGTTTCCTCCCACAGTCCATAAACATGCACAGTAGATTAGTTGGCTGTTCCAAATCACACGTGGGCGTGAAGTGCGAGTATGAATGGTTTGTGTGAGTGTTTGGCCCTGCGATGGCCTGGCGAGCTGTCCAGGCAGTCACAGCCCCCGTTTTAAGCGGTTCATCAAATGAGTGAGAGAAATTGCACTTAAAATATTAAGCTCGGTTTTAAAAGGACATAGAGTAATCCTACCGCACAGCGGCTTTGCTCCTGACACTTCACATGTCTCCTGTGTGTTGGTGTGAACTGCACACGCAACACTCGCTCATTTGCTTCTGTCTGGCGCGCGGATCTGCTGTGCTGTGCTGTGAGCTCATCCAGGTGAGTAGATCGATTAGTCAGGTCTGCTGAGGTGCGTCCTCATTGGCTGTCATACAAAAGTAGTGGAAAATAGCACGTGGACCTGATTACACGTGCACGCGAGGGGCTGGGAGATTGTAATCAGCGCGTGAAGGAGTTAAAGGAACCCTGGGAATGTTTCTGGTCGTGGGAGGACAGCATATACTGTAGACTTTGGGACGGAACCGGGTCTTACAGCATATAAGACTGAAAGGAAGTATTTAGTACTACTTTCTTTAGTTTTATTAGTACTTTTTATAAGTATATATTATGGAGTAACAACATTTTAAATAGATATATTTGTTATCAAACAAAAAGTTTTTAAATTATTTATTCATTTGTTTGGTTTTCATTTTGTGACTCCGTTCAAGATGTGCACGCGCTGAGAGTCCAGTTCTCCTGTGAGCTCAGGACGCGTGCACGCGCTTTCTGTCAGTTCTCCTGTGAGCTCAGGACGCGTGCACGCGCTCTCTGTCAGTTCTCCTGTGAGCTCAGGACGCGTGCACGCGCTGACAGTACAGTTCTCCTGTGAGTGAGCTCGTGCGTTCTCGGTGTGGTGTATTTTGGCCGGTTGCCATGGAGCAGGTGGTGGCGGCGGTGCGGTCAGGAATTCATGTAAATAGAAACTTCCTGAAACGCGATGAGTCTTTATCGGCGATACCGAGGATTATAATCAACCGAACCGCTTTGGGAATTTAACAAACTCTTATAAAAACGAGCCGTTTCTGGATCACAGATGATTTGAACAGGTACACTTTTAAACCCTTTTATTTCCAGCTTGAGACCAAATGTTTGCTAAGAACCACCGAAAACTTGGCTACATGTGATCAGACGAATGATGCGGTGTTTGGGTTTACAGTGCAGTGTTTTATTGAGGATTTTAAATCTGCTATGGACTCAAATATCGTCTTTGGTCGAAATTTTCTTGTTGTGTCTTTTGGTTGTATTTGCCTGTTATTCAGGACACAAGAAAACTTTATGGTTGTTATTATTTGCAAAATGCTAATGTAAATAGCTCAGACGACAGACGGGCCAAACTGAGGCATAAAAAGTGAAAGCTAGAGAGGATGTAGAGAGAGAAATAGACAGACAGTACAGGATAGGAATGTAGCTGAGAGAATGACAGGACAGAGAGTAGCGAGAGAAAGAGACAGGCTGGGCTGGGCGGCGAGAGGGGGGGGCAGGCTGGACGGGGCGGCGAGAGGGGGTGCAGGCTGGGCTGGGCGGCGAGAGGGGGTGCAGGCTGGACGGGGCGGCGAGAGGGGGGTGCAGGCTGGACGGGGCGGCGAGAGGGGGGGGGCAGGCTGGACGGGGCGGCGAGAGAGTGGCGAGAGAAAGGGACGGGACGGAGAGCGTGGCGAGAGAAAGGGACGGGACGGAGAGCGTGGCGAGAGAAAGGGACGCGACGGAGATGGAGTGGCGAGAGAAAGGGACGCGACGGAGATGGAGTGGCGAGAGAAAGGGACGCGACGGAGATGGAGTGGCGAGAGAAAGGGACGCGACGGAGATGGAGTGGCGAGAGAAAGGGACGCGACGGAGATGGAGTGGCGAGAGAAAGGGACGCGACGGAGATGGAGTGGCGAGAGAAAGGGACGCGACGGAGATGGAGTGGCGAGAGAAAGGGACGCGACGGAGATGGAGTGGCGAGAGAAAGGGACGCGACGGAGATGGAGTGGCGAGAGAAAGGGACGCGACGGAGATGGAGTGGCGAGAGAAAGGGACGCGACGGAGATGGAGTGGCGAGAGAAAGGGACGCGACGGAGATGGAGTGGCGAGAGAAAGGGACGCGACGGAGATGGAGTGGCGAGAGAAAGGACGCGACGGAGATGGAGTGGCGAGAGAAAGGGACGCGACGGAGATGGAGTGGCGAGAGAAAGGGACGCGACGGAGATGGAGTGGCGAGAGAAAGGGACGCGACGGAGATGGAGTGGCGAGAGAAAGGGACGCGACGGAGATGGAGTGGCGAGAGAAAGGGACGCGACGGAGATGGAGTGGCGAGAGAAAGGGACGCGACGGAGATGGAGTGGCGAGAGAAAGGGACGCGACGGAGATGGAGTGGCGAGAGAAAGGGACGCGACGGAGATGGAGTGGCGAGAGAAAGGGACGCGACGGAGATGGAGTGGCGAGAGAAAGGGACGCGACGGAGATGGAGTGGCGAGAGAAAGGGACGCGACGGAGATGGAGTGGCGAGAGAAAGGGACGCGACGGAGATGGAGTGGCGAGAGAAAGGGACGCGACGGAGATGGAGTGGCGAGATAGGCGGAGAGAGAGAATAGTGAGAGAAAGAGACAGTAGAGAGTGGAGAGAGAGAATAGTGAGAGAAAGAGACAGTAGAGAGTACACAGACCATAGTGAGAGAAAGAGACATGGAATTGATTAGTAAGAGACAGCAGAGAGAGACAGGATAGAGGGAGTACCGAGAGAAAGAGAGATGAGAGCGAGTAGCGAGAGAGAGCCAGAAGAGAGGGAAAGAGACAGGATGGGAGAGTGGTGAGAGAAAGGGGCAGGATGGAGATGTGAGAAAAAGAAAGGATAGAGGAGACAGTGTGAGAAAGAGCTAAAAAGACAGGAGAGAGAGAGAGAGAGAGAGTGAGTACAGGATAGAGAGTAGTGAAAGAGAGTAAAGGCTAATGTCATGTGATCCATTTCTCCTCCATCTGTTTTTCTGTTTTCTGTCAGCTGGACAGAGATGCTGATATTAGTTTTTGTGTTGTGTGGCTTCACCTTTTGTGGACTCTGTGTGCGTGAGACAGAAACCGAAACCGAACAGGACAGAAATGCAGGTGAGTTCATTCAATGACAAGAAACGAAACACACGGTCGAATATAATTCGGATCATTCGGTGAGTTGAAATCATGACTGGGAAAATTACTGGAAACTGATCGCATTAAACATGTTTACATAAAATCTTTTTCTGGACACCAGACACCTTTAAAAAAAAAAAACTCTTTTTATTTATTTTTTCCCCCCCGCTTATCTTCGTTCGTATTACTCATTTGCTGAAATGGAATATTCTGGTTATTTATTGAAGCAATTTCCTCCTGAAGTTTTTAATGTCAGAACTTGGACACTATTCCGAAGTTATTTATACCCAGTTGATCTGATTTATAATCGATTTTAAACAGCAAGAAAAATGATGTCTCATTGTTGCCTTTACTGCTTAGTGGAAGAGGTGATGTATTAACCAACCTCTTTTTGTTTGTTTGTTTGTTTGCTTGCCTGTTAGCAGGATTAGGCAAAAACTAGTGATCTAATTTACATCAAACTTGTTTGGGGGTGCGGAATGGTTCTGGGAAGAACCCATAAAAATTTAGAGATGATGTGTTCATGGGATTATGTGGTTAAAATATGTGAAATAGCCTTATCTTTAACATAAAACAAAATGTTCATCTGATGCCCACTAGGGGGAAACATTTCTTTATAACGTTGCCAAGTTATAATGGTCAACGCCTTGATTATCATCTTCATGGAGGTTTTCTTGGCAAGGATAGTGCAGTGGTTCACCATTGCCTTCTGCACAATGCGAACCTATGGGCAATTTAGAACGGCCAATTCACCTACTGTGCATGTTTTTGGACTGTGGGAGGAAACCGGAGTACCCGGAGGAAACCCACGCAAGCACGGGGAGAAAATGCAAACGCCACACAGAAACGCCCAGGCCGGGAATCAAACCCAGGCCTTCTTGCTGTGAGGCGGACGTGCTAACCACTACGCCACCTTGCCGCCCGTTATAATAATCCATTTGTGTCCAGCTGAGGTACCTCCACGCAAACAAATGAATTGTTGGGTATTAAGACTGTATCATGAATGGCACAAATACTCTTTAAGGACATAGGGGCAGTGGTGGTCTAGTGGTAAAGGGTGCTGGATCGCTGATCCAAAGGTTGGGGGTTCGAGTCCCACTCTCCACAAGGTTGTCAATGTCTCCCCCAGTGCAGCTAACTGGGTTATCAAAGGAGGACATAAAAATATGTGAGAGTAATATTTATTCTATAAAAATTCCTCATTCATTCATTTTCTGAACCGCTTAATCCTGATTAAGGTAACGAGGATGCTGGTACCCATCCCATCTGAACTCCGGGCGAGGCCAGAGTACACCCTGGATAGCTTGCCAGGCCATCACAGGGCGGAAACACACTGACTGCTATGTGGCCTAATATTGCCGAAAGTCAGCAATGATTCTTTTACATGCCTCTCACCATAGACAGTGACAGACACGGCCTTTGATAACCCAAGTTAGTTGCACTGGGGTAAAGTCTTTGCGAATCGTTTTTATTCGTTATGCAGAGATGGATTTTGGTGTCCTTGGCAACTGAGTAACACACAATAGTCAATCGGCACTGACTCATTGAAGCATGGACATGGGACAAGCATCCAAACTGAAGTCAATGGGTTGGTTCTGTATACTGACAGATGAATGCTTGATAGTCATCCAGACTGAAGTCAACATACTGTGACGCACAGGCATGGGACAACCATCCAAGACATTCTATGACTGTGGTGGATGGGTGAGTTCTTTACAGCGTGTGGACAGAAAAACAGGCACAGGACAACCATCCAAAATTGAGTTGGTTATTTTTTTTCCAGTGACATACAGATGCTGGACAACTATCGATGGCGTCTTCCATGACTGTGGAAGAACCGTTAATAATTGTAGCTTTGATATGTGATTTCTAATTTGGTGGCAAAAAATCCCCTCACATATCACACTTGAAGAGAAAATTCTATTTTTTTAAATGTAGGCTGTTTCTATCTGTTCCTTTTCAGGTTTACTAGCTATAAAATCAAGTGAAATTGCTCCAATATTGAACGCTATAACTGGCAACCACAAAATAACCGACATTGTAACCTTAAAGGGAAAGCGTTCACCTCATAATAAAATGAAAGAAAAGTATTCCAAACGCTACACTGAAAGGATGTATTTTCATCATCAGGTGGTTTTTACTTACATTTTGTAGTGGCAGTCTGGGCAAAGTGCTTTTGAGTGTTGCTCGGGTGCAAAATTGCAAGAGTAGGACATGAGCAAGTCCTATCTGCATATCTACCCAGAATATTACATTTACAGACCGGCGTCTGCATGAATGCATGAACGCATAGTGTATGTACCGCAGTGCATTCTAATGCAAAACACTTCCCCATTTACCCTTTTTTTTTTTTTAATTTATTTATTTTTGCTTGTTTGGCACATAAAGAGAAAGAAAAGGGTGTCTTTACACTTGCTGTTTTTGTTTATATTTCTTTCTCGTGACCCATTCCATTTTCGGGGAATACAGAATAGGTTGATTTTTTTTTTTTTTTCTGAAGTAATGAAGGAAGATTTTCCCTCATTAGTATGGAAACCGTTCCCATCAGAGTTCATGTATTTTGCATAAAAATTCAAGTATTTGAAAATATATATTCTTAGG
>CM045728.1:123512297-123562297 GCA_024760905.1 Plotosus lineatus | reverse complement strand
GGGACAACCAAGGACATTTCACTGGATCTTGTATTTATGTTGTCTAAATTAGGGATATGATGAAAATTTAATGGCAGATGTTTAGGGGCGGTGCCATGAATTGAATTTAAAAATATGATTTACTGTTATTTGTTCAACTCCCAAGTTCAGGTGGTAGCATCTTGACCCGTATGAATTCCTTCCTAATAACCTATGTGGGTTCTGTTGGTGAGCGTCCAGAAGGAAGGTAATGATTGTGTTCTACATGATCTGCAACCTTCTTTTATTGTTTTCGGTCAGGCCAGAATACCTCGAAGAACTGGCATAATCAAAGTGGCACTGAATTAATGCAGATGTCAGTAGCCTTTTGTATACAAATCAAAATTTCCGCCCCGTCTGTGGAGGAATTTCAATTTTGAATTTGATTTGCTGATAATGGAATGGGCGATCTGATATCCTGACAATGATTGAGGTAAATTTAGTCCCCAGGTAGTTTTCACTGCCAATATTGTCCCCTGTGCAGACTAGTTCCAGTGTGTTGTTGTTATGGAGTCTGCGTTTTAATCATAACAGGATCGATTCTGCTTTCCCCAAATGAACAAAGTTGTGTGGCAGAACAAAAATGAAAATGAAGCTGATTTGCAATTCCATTTACTTTAAGTTCATCCTGCTTTTAGATTGTGGTGTAACATTTATCTGTACATCATTAAATACTTATTAAGCCTGCAGTGCTTACTGTGAATTTGAGAACACGAGGTACATGTCAGTTACTCATATTCAGAGAGTCCCTTTAAACCTAGGGGCAGTTTAGGCAGGCCAAGCCACCTATGTGTGTTATGTACCGGAGGAAACCAGGAGAGGTTCAGGAAAACCATGAAAATAAATCAGGCCAGTAACTTGAGCTCAAGGTCATACTGAAAATCTTGAAGCTGTCACCATGGAGACCGATTTTTTTTTTTTTTTTTTTTTTTTTTTAAATGAACCAGGATTTACTTTTTCCTAATAAAGGGCATGTATTTTCCCTTCTTTTTTCATCTGAAACAGTTACATTCAAGTTTCAGGATCTTATCATTGCTACAGCTCTTAGCTTAGTGTTTATGTATCTGTCATCCTAAACCAGTTCCTCCACTTTTTATAACCCAACCTGATGACCTCAATCTCCTGAGTGCATACCTTTAGACTTAAACACTGTAATACTTGGCGTATGCAGTATAATTTTTCACGGTTATTTACACATTGTGTATTCCAAGAGGATGATCTATAGTGGTATTATACACTGTAGTGCAAACACGTACTGAAACAATTTTAATCTTGGGCTGCCTAGATGCACAAATATATTATGCATGTTGAAAGGCACAAACCTGTTCATAGTGATGTCATACCGAGAGGCCAAAACCTGAACATGGTGGATTCTATGTTTTCAGGGACTGTCTACGTTCGCCTCCACTGCAGACACTTCCTATAAACACTCTAGTCGTGCAGATATTTTTGGACTTATTTATACAGTGGTACCTCACCTTACGAAATTAATCCGTTTCAGAGCCTTTTTCTTAACCTGGATTTTTCATAAATTTAACCGCATTTTACATGTAAAATGCGTGATTCGTTCCAAGGCCCCCAATACTACACCCTAAACCCTTTAAAAATTATTAAAGCATACGTTTTAAGACCTCCTTCTGCTTCAATATCATACCGATGGTATTCCTTTGTGATATCACTCAACCGTATTCCACGAGCCCTCTTCTTCTTTTCACTCGCACCAGAAATCACATGCGCACGTGTGTGTGTGTGTTGACCATGTCTTCTTAACAGAGTTATAATCTTACAAATGTTTATGAAAGGTTAAAAGCCTGAGTCGAAACACTCATGAAACAAAAGTAACTCTGTCCTTTACACAAAAAGCATTATGGAAGATACAGCTCCCTAATAGCCAATGTGAGGGAGCTGCGTCATCCCTCCTAGCCAATGGGAGGACAGCGGGGTGGGATGTTGGAAGATAGTCAATGGTAAAGCAGCTCGTGCGTTGTTCGAATGTTTGAATGGCGCGTTTCGTAAGGAGAACTTGTTTCGTATACAGAGACAAAAAATTTTGAAAAATGTTTTTCGTAACCTGGATTTTTCGTTTGCTGGGACTATCGTAAGGTGAGGTATTACTGTATGTATGTTGAATGTTCCCAACAGCACGCCCTGCCAGCCTATTGAAACTGGGTCACCTTGACCCATCTTTCAAGGAGGTTCATTCGTTCATTTTCTGTAACCGCTTTATCCTAATTATGGTCACGGGGAGGCTGGCGCCCATCCCAGCTGACTCCAGGCAAGGGCAGAGTACACCCTGGACAGCTTGCCAGGCCATCGCAGGGCAGAAACACACTAGCGGCTATGCAGCTACTCTTGTCAAAAGTCAGCAATGGTTCTTTTACATGAACCTCACACCGTAGAAAGTGAGAGACATGGCCGGCCTTTGATTACCCAGTTAGCTGCACTGTGGGGTGGGGGGGGGGCAGTGAGAACCTTGTGGAGAGTGGGGCTTGAACCCCCAACCCGAAGATCAGTGATCCAGCATCTTTACCACCAGGCCACCACTGTCTCTTTCAAGGAGGTCAATTCATCAAAAAGTGTCCGTTAACACCATCCAAGGTGCAGATTTTTTTGGACTGGTTTCCAGTTCATACCTGTTATTCTTAGTGTCAAAGTCTTCCAGCTTATTGAAACCGGGTCACCTTGGACTCATTCCAAGGTCACAGGGACCATTTAAACATGGTCATGTAAAAAGTCATAATATATGTAAAATTTACCACAGGATTGTTTAATTATACTGGGCATGCCTATGGACATCCGTGTTAACCTTCTACAAACTACATCAACTTGACCTAATTTCTATGTCACAACAAGTGCAGGAAAATCTAGAGAGGTGGAGGTTTGCCCTGGAAAGGAGAGGAAAGGTTAGCCTCAGAAAATCAGAATACATGTGTGTGAATGAGAAGGACCCAGGAGGAACGGTGAGGTTACAGGGAGCAGAGATAAGGAAGGTGGAGGATTTTAAGTACTTGGGCTCAACAATCCAGAGCAATGGAGAGTGTGGAAAAGAGGTGAAGAAGCGTGTGCAGGCAGGCTGGAATGGTTGGAGAAAAGTGTCCGGAGTGATGTGCGATAGGAGAGTGTCAGCAAGAATGAAGGGAAAAGTGTACAAGACGGTGTTGAGGCCTGCGATGTTGTATGGTTTAGAAACAGTGGCGCTGAGGAAAAGGCAGGAGGCAGAGCTGGAGGTAGCAGAGATGAAAATGTTGAGGTTCTCTTTGGGAGTAACGAGGATGGATAGGATCAGGAATGAGCACATCAGAGGGACAGCACATGTAAGATGTTTTGGAGACAAAGTCAGAGAGGCTAGATTGAGATGGTTTGGACATGTACAGAGGAGGGATAGTGAATATATTGGTAGTAGGATGCCGAGGTTGGAACTACCAGGCAGAAGGCCTCAAGGAAGACCAAAGAAGAGATTTATAGATGTGGTGAAGGAAGACATGAAGGTCGTTGGAGTCAGAAAAGAAGATGCAGAGGACAGGGTGAGATGGAGGCGGATGATTTGCTGTGGCGACCCCTGAAGGGGGCAGCCGAAAGTAAAAGAAGAAGAAGAAGAAGAATCAAATTTAGTAAACCTATGATGAAACCAAGTGTGCCGTCGACCACGTGGGGGATTCACCAAGTATTCTGTGACAACAATGTGTTTCTAGTTGTGCTGGAAGTTGAACAAATTCATTTCAAGCGTCAACAAAACCCCGTCTGCCTGATCTTTATAAATTTTGACGATTTTACCAATGAAAAGTTGAAAATATGCTCACCAACCTGAGTGGATAAACGTATGAGTGCTCTTGTGCATGCTCTGCAAAAGTCATGTGCTAGTTCTATCTCTGCCAGTGTTTGGAAATGCAATACAAATAGAGAGCTGGATACAATTACCAAAAATAATACTCGAAGCCAGGAATCAAACTCGATCTGTCTTTTGAGGACATGGAGACATTCTGAAAGTTTTGAGTTATGTTGATAAAACCACCAGAATGGAAGTGGACAGAGAATATGGGGAACATGGGTACAGTACAACCAAGGATTTACTACCCAGTCTGTATTTGGCAGTCTTAATTTTTCAGTTAGGAAGTAAATAGTCTTTATTTACAGTATATGCGTCACACTTGGGGAATTTTCTGAGTTGATTATCTGTAGCTGTATCACTTGGTATGTTCTACACAGAATAGCTTCATGTACAGGTAAATACAGGCATCGTCAGTGTCTGTATTATTTACCAACTGTGTTTCTTCCAGTAACCGGAGGCTAACATGACTTGTTTTTTCCGTCATCTTGTTCCTTTAATGTTGTCACACAGGTTCAGCGGTACTCTGCTACCAAAGTTCAGCTAAACTAATGTCACATTTTGAAAATATCCTGATGATAAATTCCCGGTGTATTCTAATGCATCAGCCTCATGTTTTCGTTTTCTTTTTGTGTTGTCATTTTCAAAACCCTCCACAACCTTTGTCTCATAATTCACTAATGTTCTTTGCAATGAAAAGTAATCTCGACTGACTAGTTCTGTCAGTAATATTAAGACAAGATGTGTGGGTGTATCTCATGGACCGGCGAAGGCTGATGAGTGTGGTTTTTAGGTTCACAAACATTTTTAAGTTTTTCCAAAAACAGTTGGAAGCATTCAGAAATGTTTGTAATGCTTGTCCCTAGAGTTGGTTTTGTCAAATTAGTTCACCATGCAACAAACATGATGTTCAGGAGGGCTTGCTCACCAATTCTTTCTCAAAGTGCTGAAGCACATTGGTCTTCATCTTAGAAGAAATCCATTTATATATTTATATATATATATATATATATATATATATATATATATATATATATATATATATATATATATATATATATATATATATATACACGCACACAGTGGTACCTTGACTTATGAGTTTGCCCTCGGAACACATTCAATTCTTAAGTCGAAAAGTTCATTAGATAAGAAATATGGGAAAATATTTCCAAGAAGAAATAGCAGAAAACCAATTAATCCATTCCAACCACCTTCCAAACTCGTATAACCTGCCACAAACATGTATATTTTACCTAATATATTAAAGATAAACATTTAAAAACAATAAATACGGTGTTTCATAATCATATATGTACATTAATAATAATTAATAAAACAAGAATAAACATTAAGTCAACTAAACCTTCCGATTATCAGGTGAGCTCCCACAAGGCCAGTGCTTCTCAAATAGTGGGCTAATGCCAAAGGGGTGTGTATGACCCTGGGGAACATGCTTTTTTTTTTTTGTCATGCTGTACTAGAATTAAGTGTAATTGTGCATCCACGACAGTAGATGGCAGTGGCTCTCTCATTATCGTGCTATGGTGTAGGGAAAAAGCACCGAGCAAATGATATGAAGTGCAGTAAACATTATTTATAGTCATGCAGGGTACTGGGGGGTGAAAAAAAAAATATTTTATATTCCTAGAGGGGCGTCACAGAATATAATTGAGAAGCACTGCACAAGGCATTCTTGGAGCGCGGAAGAATACGCGGCAAATCAGCCCGGAAAAGCCATTTCTTCAGCAGAGCTCGTAAATCACAATTTTGCTTGTTGAATGGGGCAGATTTTTGGTAGTATCGAAGCTCGTACCATGGAAAATTCATTATAAAAGCCACTAATTAAGTGTCAAAGTACGTGTGTGTGTGTATGTATATATATATATATATATATATATATAAGTCCATCTTGCTCACTTTTTTAAGGGTTGGGTGGCTCAATTCCAAGAGTCACATTGGTATCTGGTATTTTTTCAGGAGTTGGTAAAAGTTCAGAAACAGTGGCAAAATAGGAGCAAAGAGTTTTTAATCGTTGCAAGTAACATTTGCCGACAGTCACTAATGTCCCCCAATTGTGTTTTGCACAAACACTCCCACAAACATTCAAGCGAATGTTGCTAATTGTCATGAAATGTCCCAAGATGACACAGGCGAACACTGATTTTTGTCACCTTTCATCAGAAAGTTGTTTAATCCAAAAGTCACTAAATTTGTCAGAATTCACTCTGTTTGATACAGGCTTTAGAGATCTTATATATTCATCGATGTAACATGTTTCTTGGTTTTCAGAAGTTTAAAGAAAAAAAACACCTTGTTAAAATCTTAGTTTTTAAGTGATTTTTGAATGTAATAAGTTTTAGATATTTTTGCCTTTGCTTTAGATATGAGTAGAAATTTTTTGAGTAGGCATTATACTCTGTTTTATCCTTTTTTTTTTATTAATATTTTCAGATAACGGTGATGGGCATGACGTGGATGCGACAGCTCTATTGGTGGGCCTCATCGCAGGTGGAGTGACTCTCATCATTATTGGTATCCTAATCTGGTATTCCTGCTCGAACAAGTGCCGAAATAAGTAAGGGACATACTGCATAAATGCACTCACCCTCCCTCTTACTT
The DNA here is from genome assembly GCA_024760905.1 of Plotosus lineatus. Taxonomy (NCBI): domain Eukaryota; kingdom Metazoa; phylum Chordata; class Actinopteri; order Siluriformes; family Plotosidae; genus Plotosus; species Plotosus lineatus. The sequence goes on along the minus strand of CM045728.1, from coordinate 123,555,831 downwards.
ATTTATCGAACCACTCACTCCTACTAGGGTCATGTATGTATATCTCAGTCAACACTGGGCCAAGGCAGGGTACACCCTATACAGCTTGCCAAACCATCACTGGGCCAACAGTATCGGATAATTTAAAAAAGGAAATAATTCATTATTTCTTTTGTGGCCGGTACCGGTCGGTCCGTGGCCCAGGGATTGGGAACCACTGACTTAAAGTGATCATCAGGCAATTATGGTCATCTGTGAGCTCATGTATGAGGACTTTTTCTCCGAGTGTGTTACGACACCCCTGAATGTGCATGCACAGCAGTTCAGGTATCAGAGAGAAGGCACTTGATTACATAACGCCCCTCCTTCGTTGGCTCCTGTGATGGCTACGCAATAGTTGGCAAGTGGGGAATTGTCCGTGAATAAATTAGCAGGCAAAAACACTGTGGAGGATTTATGGTTCTATTAGAGGGAAAACGGATACAGTACTCATAAGGATTTCATTAGTTTATGATTAATGAGGCGTTGATCGTAAGACAAGGTGACTGTACATACTAATGCATAGTGGGTGAAGAATGGGCTTTCAGATTGTTGCAGTCAATTAAATCCTATATGGTGGACCTTTAAAGTATATTTAAATCGTATAAGGTATTAAGTTTAGGTTGTAAAAACTTTCTCAGTAGAGTAGGTCACCTGGTACCTCCAGTAGATGAAGTGATTATTTTTATTGACCTCTGAAATGTGGGCGGTTTTATTGCATCATCTTATAAGGTATGAGTAGAAATGATTACATGGAGTAGCTGTAAAATACTACTATGCAAATGTATGCAAAGAATAAGTCGTTTAGATGTCTGATGCTGGTGTGTGTTTTTTAAAATGAACTGCTGTAAGCTTGGTGGTAGCACTGAAACTGTTATTTTAACTTGCAGTGAAAAATTCTATATACTCTTGTTGTTTTTTTACAGTTAAGGTTATAGAGAACTGTGATGTTGGTGCAGTCTAAGTGTGTGTGTGTGTGTGTGTGTGTGTGTGTGTGTGTGTGTGTATCAGGCCTGTCACAACTCGGTCAAGACGCAGTAATGCCTCTGTGATCATTCGGAGGTTAGAGGAGGTGTCATTGCACCCCGTCCATCCTTTATCAGATGATATGGTAGCACATGGTCTCCCGTCATATGAGCAGGCCATCGCTATAACTGGACCACACGATGCACCACCTCCGCCATATCCTGGGTAAACACACACACACACACACAGCATATGCACACATATTTACACTAATGCATTGTCGTGTTATGAAATGTTGGACTTCTGTAGGCTGTGCCGAAAAACACTTTTGTGGAAATGTTTGTACATTTGATTGGGCTCTAAATTGAGTCAAAATGAGATTCAATTGACTTTTTTGCCAATATCTACACAACAATTCAAAATTATCATTATACACTAATTTTACAATTATTATTATTTTTAATTATTTTATTTCATTAAATATAAGAGACATTTGGTTAAGGCACTAAAAATAGAAACCGTGGTCTCTATTGTGTGGAATTGATTTATAATGGTATATGGTTGTGTATGTGAGTGTCGGGTCTAACGAGACCGGTTCAAAATGGGTCAATTTACAGTTCCAAGTTAGCCCAACAAACAACCTGTAATGTCTGAGGAGCTGTGTGTAGTTCAACCAAATAAATGTTCCTGAGAGTACAGTGGCTTCATCATTGTGAAATAGAACAACTTGTGTTCCACCAGGACTGGGGACATTTAATGTGTGCAAAACTGAGGAATTGGCCAAAAAGGGCGTATTGGTCACGGAGATCAGTTACCCCAGTGATGACTCTAACAGAGCTTCAGAGGTTCTCCAAAGTGAGGAGAACCTGCCAGAAGGAGAAACATCGCAGAAAGACTTGGCCGTTCATAGAGGAGGCGTATAAAAAAAGCTACTGTTGAGTAAAAGGCACATGGTAGACACTTCAATTATTTTTTTGGACAAATATTTTCATATCAGTAATATGGTGAAGCATGCTCAAATCTAAGTGTGCAAAATATGAATAATAGTGAACTATCAATAGGATACTCTTTTCATGGTACAGTGGTTTTCGTGGTAGTACGGTTCTGGATTACTGCTCCGAAGGTTGGAGGCACGGGCCTCACTATCACTGGGTTGTCACTGCTGTTGTCTCGCCACCCCCCCTCCCCCTCCAGGCAGCTAACTTGGTTACTAAAGGCCGGCCATGTCTCTCACGGTCTGTGGTGAGAGGCATGAAAAAGAACCATTGCTGACTTTCAACAAGAGTAGTTGGCATCAACATAGCCATCAATGTGTTTCTTCCCTGCGATGGGCACCTATTAGGATTAAGTCGTTCAGAAAATAATTGAATGATTAATATCATGATATTGCAATTTAATAGAAAAATCAACTTTCTTCCAGAAATGTACAGATGTTTTTGTCCCATGAATGCTTCAACAATGTCTTTTGTATATTGTAGCATGGCACATAAAACTAGCTTAGTAAATGTCACGGCTATAATATGAAAACCTTATCGTTGGCAGTAGTTGGAGAAGCTGGCACAAACATCAGGAACGCATACGGGAAAAACATGGTCAAAATCCCAAAAACAAAAGCGAAGCATGTGACCCACCGTCTCTGAACATGATTTCTGTAGCATGGTGTATAACTACGATTATCACGAAAATGGCTGAAATTTTTTCAATAGCTTTTTTTATTATGGCGCCAAGTTTTATCGCAAAGCTTATAGATGCTAATAGACGCTAGAAGATTTAAAGCTATACTTGCTGCTGCTGATGCTTTTGAATAAAGGGTCTGAACTGTGAAAGATGCTTCACGTTCTGTATATAATATGTGACCCATCACCGCAAAGTCGGAAATTAATCATTTTGAGGTGTTGGTACCATTTTGTTGGCGCTATCCCAAGTTTTAAAATCATACCAAACTGAACTGAAAGGAGTTCAAAGAGACATTGTTACACGAGTCTTGTCCATGTACCTGCTTGCATGTGCCCCTGAGGTTATAGTGTGCTCCTCTTTTTTTTTTTTTTTTTTAAGTTTATTTATTTATTTTGATGGCTTATATTCCAGTGTAGTGTTCACTAAAACAGCGCTGTGGATGTGACTGAATTGAATATTTGCCTCAGTGATCCATCTTGTGAACTGTTCAGCAACATCCACCATGCCATTGCTGAACAACTGTCAAGGATCTAAATTGAATATGCAGTGATGCTTAGTTTTGTACGTAATCACAGAAGCATGACACTTTTGTTTTCTTTTTCATCCCTTCAGGTCAAGACCCGGAACCATTCAACGACAACCCTGACCTGTCGGATAAAAAACACAGGATTAAGTGTTCCTTAATTTAAACCAAAATGTCACATGTTATTATAAACCACTCATATAGTTGTGCATAATAATAATAATAATAATAATAATACAGGGATCCCTCGCTACTTCGCGCTTCAATTCCTTCAGCTTCAGTGCATCGCGGTTTTTTTTTTTTGTTTTTTTTTAATAAATATTCGTTGAATTAAATATAAGGAAATTAAGGAAAAATAGGGGGAAAGTTAAGGAAAATGCCACAAAACAAGGCCAATTATTATGCAAAAAAAACCCTCAAACAAACAAAAACAAAAAAACAATCAAAACTTACATTTTAAAGTAGGGTGCACATCTGTATACATGCATCTGCATTTATAGCACTGAATATGTATTTATTGATATTATATACACATATACATGTACATCAGTGGGAGGGGGGGGGGGGTTGATCCTACTTCTCGAAATTTGGGTTGCGTGAGGATCTCGGTCTCAATTAACCGCAGAAAGTGAGGGATCCCTGGAAACTGACTTTTACACTAATTACAAAGCTGCCATATATAGTATGACTTAATTTATTTATCATTTAAACACTTCATTGCTTCTACATTTTTGCAGTTGTGTATAAAGCTCTAGTAGGACCGGTCATTTAAGGTTACACCTGTGACTAAAGTGCATTACGATTGTGCCAAATATAAATACATGTAGCGTAGAATGCCGTTGATTGAACGTGTTTTTGAGGTTTTTGCATGAAGGAAAATCGGGAAGAAAGATTCTGATGAAGAAAACGAAGACTTCTTACACACCTCAGTTGTTTCTCATTAACTCTGTCCAAACAAACAGAACCAGCTTTACCTCGTTTGTTTTTCATTTGGATAATAGTTCTGATTATACAAGTACGTACTGTATAATCTTTGCTAGTCTCAGTATTTCTGATGTATTTTGCTAATTGTATTTTTGTGCATCTTTTTGTCCCGTCTGTAAATGTGGTGTTTTTTTGTTTTGTTTTTTTTGAATCCCTGGAGACGAAGGATGTTGTTTGAGGGAAGTAAGATCAAGCTGAGGCTCATGTTTTGTCACCTGACTATTTCTTTGCTAATCTTTTGATGTTTGTTTGCTACAACATGTGGAGCTAATGTGTTTAATATACTGTTGTTAATTAAATATAATATACCTGTTCTCTTATGCCAGCACATACATTACAGATGATGATGATGATGATGATGAAGAAATTAAAATATTATTTATATTCAATCTTAAGTTGTGTAATTCACTTTCTCACACATGCATACACTGTCTCTTTTTCTCTGTGTGTGTGTGGTTGCACATTACATTTTGTATCCAAAGAAATTTATATAAAAGTTCGGAAAGTTAAACCATTGTGTGTGTTTATGTATGTACAATTCTAACTACATTAGATGTGAAATGTTTTTTATCATATTTTGTTTTATTACTTGACGTATAGCGTTGTAAGTAGTGATAAGGTATGTCAGGCATCGTCGGGTGTCGATCTTCTGTCACCTTGTGTTTGTTGGGGGTGGTGTAGAGACCGTTGTCTCTAAAGGTCGTACTCTGCCGATATTATTGATCAGAATCACATAAAACTTGGCAGACTTGTTCTTCAGGATAACGGCGACAATTCCACAGATTTTCGAACCGCAAACCAAATTATGACATCATGAAATTTGGCAACATGACACCAGCTTACCAACAACTTTGCAGGTTCAGGGTTTTTCACCTCACAGTCCAGCTGTACAGACATGACCTCACAGTCATTAAGTTTCGAAGTCCTCTGTAATTTTTGCAGAAATGCATTAAATGAACTGATGAGCAATTTTGTGGAGTCTTTTTTTTTTTTTTTTTTTTTTTTTTTTAAATACTGTAACTTGAAAGACAATGATTGGCATTATCAGCTGTGTATCTGGATCGGAACGTGTTGCAGATATCCCTCCTGTGTGGAGTTCAGTTGAGCTCCATTTCCTAAACTGCTCAATCCTGAACAGGCCATCGCAAGGCCAACACTCTCAGCCAACTCCAGGCAAGGGGGGGGGGGGGGGGGGAATACACCCTGAACAGGCCATCTCAGTCACACAAACATTCACTCTCACACATAGGGGTGATTTGGAACAGCCAATTAACCTGGGCATGCTTTTGGACTGTGGGAGGAAACCAGGGTACCCGAAGGAAACCGACGCAAGCACGCGGAGAACATGCAAACTCCACACAGAAACGCTCAAGCTGGGAATCAAACCCAGGACCTTCTTCCTGTCAGGCGGACGTGCTGACCACTACGCCACTGTGCTGCCCAGTTGTGTGTTTTATTGTTAAATCTAATTATATCATATTATATGTAATTTGTTATAAACCTGTGAGTATTTTTATTGCGACAAATTTTATTTTGTACATAATTTTATATTCATTTTAAACAATTAATACTTTTATTGCTGGATATATTTGCATATAATTATGACAGGATTATTTCTCTTTTTCTTAATAATAGTTTATAATGGTAGGTGTTAGTTTATTTCTTTCTATAATAAAAGTGTGAAAGTTCCGAGTCGGAAGTGGTTACTGGGAACGGAGCCAGGATGTGGAGCACCACCACCACCACCACCACGGCGCTCATCTAAGCGCTTGTTTTGTTGTTGTTGTTTTTTTTTTCTTTTCTTTTTAGAGATTTCTTTACCTCTTGTAAATCCAGCACTGCGGGTCACCTAAGGATCCGGTAGCTTTCTCTTTAAAAAAAAAATGTAATCGTGTTGTGCTGAATGTTCCACAAAATTCTGTCGGGAAACAGACCGAGTCCCGAGCCCGTCGCGGGAGGATGGATGGACGCTACCTGGCTTCGGGCTTCGCGGAGCGGCGGGCGTCTTCAGGCGAGACCGCGGATTGGGCCTACAGCACCCCGACCAGGTGGGATCGACAGGGGGAGAGTGGAGGATAAGGGACTGGGGAGGCTCAGGGTGGAAAGGCCGCTGAACGAAAAGGCCTGGAGTTACAGTATAAACATGGCTGCCTGTTAAAGTTGTGCACAAAAGTAACTTTTAAAGAAGTTAATAGTTAATTTCGGGGTTAGAGTTTGCCCCCCCTGATGACATTTTTACAGTGCAGTGCAGTTTATAAAGAGGTGATCAGTGTTTGTGTTGTGATCTGAACTCCACACAGCTCTGCAGCTCTCTCTGGGCTATTAGATTTACATTTTGCTGGATGGAGTTGGAAGCTGAAATGTTTGTGATCAGTGATGAGCCACGTGTCTCAAGCCTGATATTGTTATTGCTGTTGAATCCAACATCAGATCTTTCAGAGCTGAAGTGCCATGTGTCTGGATCACAGCCTTTACTGCACAGTTAATACTAACCAGTGGCTGAGGATTTGCATTCAGGATGAAACAGCCAACTTCCTCCCACATGACCATTCCATATATCCGTGGGGCCGGTGGTGTAGTGGTTAGAGTGCGGGGCTCATGATCAGGAGGTTGTGTGTTCGAATCCCAGGTAGACACCCGGGGGGGGGCAAGGTCTCAACCCCAAGTGTGCCTCTGTTCACCCAGCAGTATAAATGGGTACCAGTAAAAATATACTGGGAAGGTAATCTGCGATGGACTAGCGTCCCATCCAGGAACAGTTGAACTCCTGGTCGCTTCACGCTACGGAAACTGGGATTAGTGCCGACCTGATGAGTGACTAGGCTCGGGTGTAAAACACCCAACAGACTTTACCTAGTTTTTACCATTACATATACAGGGATATATACAGGGATCCCTCAGGGGCAGTGGTGGCCTAGTGGTATAGGGCGCTGGATCGCTGATCCAAAGGTTGGATGTTCGAGTTCCACTCTCCACACGGTTGTCACTGTCCCCCCCCCCCCCCCAGTGCGGCTAACTGGGTTATCAAAGGCGGGCCATGTCTGTCACTGTCTATGGTGAGAGGTTCATGTAAAAGAACCATTGCTGACTTTCGTAAAGAGGAGCTGCAAAGTCGTCAGCGTGTTTCTGTCCCTTGCTAAAAAAGGGTTGTGTCAGGAAGGGCATCCGACATAAAAACCTCTGCCAGATCAAACGTGCGCATCAGATGATTCGCTGTGGCAACTCCAGGGTAAAAGGGAAAAAGCCGAAAGGAAGACAAACACATACAGGTATCCCTCTCTGTCCATGGTTAATTAGGACCGAGTTCCCCCACGGCCACCGAATTTTGCAAAGTAGGACCCCAACCTCCCCTGACTGACGTATACGTATATGTGTATATAATATCAATAAATACATATTCAATGCTATAAATGCTTATAATAACAATTAAACATTAAAAAATATTGAATAAATAAAATATAAATACACATACATACAGATGTGCAGATGCGCACCTTACAAAAATGTAAGTCGTTTTGATGGGAGGTTTTGGGTTGTTTTTTTGTTTTGTTTGTTTGGGGTTTTTTGGGTTTATTTATTTATTTATTTAATTTTTTTTTTTTTGCATAACTGGCCTTGTTTTTCGGTGTTTTCCTTAACTTTTTTCCCCTATTCTTCCTTAATTTCCTTATTTTTTATTTCGATTAATATTTAAAAAAAAAAAAAAAAAGCACGATGCACTGAAGCCGCATGAATTGAAGCGCGAAGTAGCGAGAGATCCCTGTACCTGATTTTGAAAAAAGCAATTACAACTTTCAGCTCTTCGCAGTCCTGATTTCAGGTCTGCTGTCAGACCCCCAGTGGAAAACTGACCCCGCCTGAGAATATTTTTGAGATTGTGTACCAGGGAGCATCATGGCGCATCCACTTCACAGCAGTAAGCTACTGGACTCAAGTTCTGTGCGGAGTTTGCCTGCTCTTGCCAGGCTTGTGTGGGTTTCCTTCAGGTGCTCTGTTTTTCTCTCATGGTCATGAAACTTGGGCTAACTGGCTGTTCCAGATTGACCCTGGGTGTGAGTGTGAATGATTGTGTACATGTTGCCCTATGATAGTAAGGCAAGCTGTTCAGGGGACACCCTGCCATCCAGTTTTCAATTTTGGCAAAGGTAGGCTCCCGATGGCCAGTGTAGTCGGATTAAGTGTGTGTGAGTGAGAGATGGTGAGTTCTGCATATTCATTCATTTTCTGAACCACTTAATCCTAACTAGGGAGGCAAGTTCCCATCTCAGCCGACTCTGAGTGAGTGCCAACACTCGCACAGCCATTCATTCTCACTCTCACACCTAGGAGTGATTTGGAGCAGCCAGTTAACCAACTGCATGTTTTTGGACTGGTAGGAAATTGGAGTACCCGGAGGAAACCCACGCAAGCACAAGGAGAACATGCAAACTCCTCACAGAGACACCCGAGCTGGGAATCAAACCCTGGACCTTCTTGCTGTGAGGTGGACGTGCTAACCACTACGCCATCGTGCTGCCGTGTTCTGCATATATGAATGAAAAATAAGAATAAATATATGCTAACCCTGAAGTGTATGGATGGGGCTGGTGGCGTAGGGGTTAGGGTGCTGGGCTCATCAGGAGGTTGTGGGTTTGAATCCCAGTTAGACCCCACTGTGCAGAGACCCCTGGGCAAGGTCTTAACCACAAGTGTGCCTCTGTTCACCCAGCAGTATAAATGGGTACCAGTAAATAAAATATACTGGGAAGGTAACTTGCGATGATGGATTAGCGTCCCATCCAGGACGAGTTGAACTCCTTGTAGCTTCACTCTATGGAAAACGGGAATAAGTACCAGTCCAATCAGCCATTATGGCTCGGGTGTAAAAAGCCCAACGGACTTTACCTGAGGTGTATAACCTAATTTAGTTCTCCACCATCAAGTATTGACTTCCCTATCACTTGACCACCACCAACCAGGGAGGGGCTACGGCATGCACACACCCCCTCCATGACCTGCAATGCTTGGCCACCTGCGTGTTTTTGAACTGCAGTGCATGCATATCCAACACATTCGAAGGGAAAGCGCTATAACCCCCTCGTACTAATGAGATCACAGACGCACATGATTGGTTGGCGATTGCTGTGAGTGTATGCCGTCCCTCGATCCTGTGAGAGCTCCGCCAATTGGCACTCATGGACTCTTGGTCACAGATGGCTGTGGCATTAAATTGGATTTGATCTTGCGATCGCCGGGATAATAGTTACACACCTTGTCAGTGCGCCACTCAGGATTGCATTAATAGCAATCTTAATGGCGTCAAGGGTTTGGGGTTGTTGTGGTGGTGGTGGTGGTGTGGTGTATACACTCATGATTTAAGGTCAAGAAAAGGAAAAAAAAAACTTTACAAGGAATCCCTATCAATACCTGATCCAGAAACATTTCAGTCAGCACGTCCAATGATCCTTGAGCTGTTTGTGCAGTAGCTCCATCTTGCTGAAACCATACACCAAGTTCTTCAGGCTCAAGGTGTTCAAGTTGGGGGTTGGGCAGTCAAAAGACATCAACATCAGTTCTCTTGCACAACTAAGTTCCATGTGTGAAAATTTCTCGTTTAAACTTTTTTTTTTTTTTTTCCCCTTCATAAATTTGCTTCGTAAATGTGAGAGGGTTTTTTGGGTCACGCTGTACATATCATTTCTAATGCCTTCAAAATACTGAAGCTTTCCAGTTGGAGGTCAGCATTCTATTTTTAAAAAGTGACCCGTGGTTATTTTTATAAGGTCAGATGTGTATACGACACTTGAATATCTGGCTGTTTCCGAATTTGTGTTCGTGTCTGTACCTTCTTTCTTGTGGACCTATGAAGCGTCATCAATCACAACCCAAGTGCTGTTCCAGATGTTCTTGCTCCTTCCATTTTAACGGGATTCATCGGGTAATGACATTTGTGGATGGAGGTCCTACCTAGTGTCCTTGAATACTTTTCAAACCAACCAGTGCTTTTCAGTCATTAGATTCATGCACTACTGCTGTCATTCCTAACTATCACTCACTCATTGGCTGAACCACAGGTAGGCTGGAGCCTATTTCAGCCAACACTAGGCGAAGGCAAAGGCACGTTTTTAACAGCATCATAGGAGAACACGTACACAACTGTTTACAATCACACCTAGGGTCAACTTGGAACAACCATTTTGGTTAATACACATGACATTGGACTGTTGGAGGTAACCGGAGTACCTGGAGGAAACCCACGCAAGCATGGAGAGAACATTCAGACTAAATACACACAAGCGCCTGAGCATGGGAACTGAATCCAAGACCTTCTTCCTGTAAGGTGGACTAGCTAACCACTGCACCACCTTGCCACCCTGTATGTAACATGAAAAATGAAACTTGAGGCTGTGAACTAAACCCCAACCACTTCTGTGCTGAATACTTTGTGGTTTGATATGGGTGTTTATTGACATTCACATTTCTGGTTTAGTACACCAATTTGGAGTCCTATTCAGACCACACACACACACAAAACATGGTTAAGTCTCTGATCTCCGAATCTTTTCGTGCTCTGTTCAATGTAATTTATGACGCTGTGAGTACTGGGGTTCGTCGTAGAAGTTGCTCCATTTCACTTGCCTCATCATTATTGCACCAGGATTTCCAGAAGTCCGTTATTACTAATCATCAGAAAACAAAAGCTTTATTTTGGTACATTGTTGTGGTATGATGTGATCCTGAGTTGGTGCAACCATGGCCGATTTTTATTTTTTTTTATTATAATTTTTGTGTAAACCAAAAAGTTTAATATTTGTCTTCTACCTTTTCAGTTTGAAATTTGTATTTATTTAAGAAGCATTGCACTTTATATCCATTTTATAGTTCTACATTACATAACGTAATAATGAATATTAAGTGCTATGAAGTTTTTTTTGGGGGGGGAGGGTCCCCCCATTTTAGTCATATCCTGTCTCCCATCATACAACCCTCTTCAGTCAGGGACGAGAGTAAGCATGAACACGCTGCGCATGCATGTTTGGGGGAGGCCTAATACACTTGGCATGAAAAGCACTATCCACCCCTTGTACAAATGAGCTCACAGATGTCGGTGATTGGCTGGTGATCGCTGTAGGGACCCTCCCTCCTGCTCTCGCGCTCTCTCTCTCTCTACCCGCTCTCCCTCTCTCCCATGAGAGCTCAGCCCCATTTAGCCTCCATGGACTCCTAGTTGTGGATGGCAATATCATCAATCTGGATTCAAACCAATGTGGGTCACGCAATCTGTCGATGCACCACTTGGGAGCCTCTCTTCCTTTTTTTAAATTTTTTCCAACTATACAGTGGTATCTCTCCTTAGGCTAGTCCCAGAAAACGAAAAATCCAGTTTACGAAAAACATTTTCCAAAATTTTTTGTCTCTGTACACGAGACAAGATTTCCTTACGAAACGCGCCATTCAAACATTCAAACGCACCATTCAAACAATGCGCGGGTTGCTTTCCTATTGGCTGTCTCCCAACATCCCGCCCCGCTGGCCTCCTATTGGCTAGGAAGGATGACGAAGCTCCCTCCCATTTGCTCTCTGCCAACATCCCGCCCCGCTGGCCTCCCATTGGCTAGGAGAGATGACGCAGCAGCTTGTTTCATGAGTTTTTCGAGTATGCTCATTGCAACTTTATTTTTTGGCTCAGGCTTTTAACCTTGCATAAACATTTGTAAGAATATAAGTACTTTAAAAGGTATGCTCTTATAATTTTTAAAGTATACTATTGGGGGCCTTGGAACGAATCACACGTTTTACATGTAAAATGCGGTTGTACTTACGAAAAATCCAGGTTACGAAAAAGGTTCTGGAACGGATTAATTTTGTAAGGTGAGGTACCACTGTGCTTTGTTAATTCCACAAAAGACATTATTTTGGGCAGCATGGTGGCATAGTGGTTAGTACGTCCGCCTCAGAGCAAGAAGGTCTGGGTTTGATTCCCAGCCTGGGCATTTCAGTGTGGAGTTTGCATGTTCTCCCTGTGCTTGTATTGGTTTTCTTCTGGATATTCCAGTTTCCTCCCACAGTCCAAAAACATGCACAGTAGGCTACTCGGCTGTTCCAAATTGGCCGTGAGTGTTGCCCCTGCAATGGCCTGGTGAGCTGTCCAGGGTGTACCCCACCTTCGCCCAGGGTTGGCGGAGATGGGTGCCAGCCTCCCCACGACCCTAATTAGGATTAAGCAGTTCAGCAAATGATGAACGACATGATTTACTCTGCATTTAACCCATCCAAAGTGAGCACATGCACTCGGGGTACTTGGCTGCCTGGGGAGTAGCTGGGTGGCTTGCTCACAGGCACCTCAGCAATGAATGTGGAGGAAAGGAAGGTGCAGCTCTCCCACTACCACACATTTCCACTAGTTTGGGAATTGAACCAACGACCTTTTGGTCCCAAAGCCACTTGTCTTAAGCATTAGACCATGGGCTGGCCCGTATCAAGTTCATAAAACGTGAAAAATGCTTCTCATTACTCTGACACCTTCTGCAAATATTTTGCAGGTGACTTCTTACGGACAATTTTACCACATCAGCAGTTTTATGTTTTATTTACAATCGATTGATTATATGTATCAGGCTCAACTTATGTTGACTGTAATAATTTAAAGAAAAATTTAAAAGCATGCTTAAGAAAAAAAGGGCAGTGTATTGCTTAGAACACCCTTCTTGCAGCAGGAAGGTCCTGGGTTCAAGTCCCAAATCAGGTCTTTCTGTGCGGAGTTTGCATGTTTAGCTATGCTTGGGTGGGTTTCCTCTGGGTACTCTGGTTTCCTTCCACAGTTCAAAGACATGCACGTCAGACTAACTGGCTGTTCCATGTTAACTGTGAGTGTGGATGCTTGTGTCTGTTGCTCTGTGATGGTCTGCCATGCTGTTCAACCGTGTTCCCATTAGGCTAAATTGGAACGACAGTGGCGCGAATTATTATAGATTGGCGTAAAGAATTATTGGTGCTGTGTCAGTAATTTTTTTTCCATCTTTGTTTTGTTTCAAGTTCCACAATCTACAACTTGTTCTTACATAATGTTAAACAGTTGTCAAAATGTTCGGCATCTATCGGAAATATACCCCTCCCTCACCGTTCTCGCGCTTCTTGACGTCAAGCTAGCCAATTGCCTCTAGCATCCGAAAAATCTGAACACAGTATTGGCGCAAACTCAATTCGCCTTAATGGGAACACTGATGTTCACCCAATACCAGCGGAGATTGGCTCCAACTTTCCTGCGACCCTAATAGAATTCGGCATTTTGGCAAGTGAGTGAGTGTATAACAAATAAAAATTAATCAAGTTTCTAGTTGATTGTTAATTTTGTGACTAGACGTGTATTAAAGGTAGTAGCACTTCAGTGTATCTTCCCAGCACAGAAGCGTCTTGAGGAAAAAGGAGTTAGGATTTTCCTGTCTCAGTCACATGATTCTTACCTTTTTAATAACAGTGAGTGAACAAAAAGAAGAGACTGTTGAGGCAATTAGTGTTTATACCCTCAATAAATAATAACAGAAACTTGTTTCATCATGCAGTCGTTTCATTCATTTATTCATTCATTTTCTAAGCCACTTAATCTTAATTTTGGTTGTGGGTAGTCTGGCGCACATCTTGGCCAACTCTGGGCGAGTGTGGGTTATGCCCTGTACAGCCAGCCAGGCTATCGCAGGACCAACACTCTCACAAAAGTTCACACAAACGCGTGCATACACACACCTGGGTTTAAAAAAGCTCTCGGATTAATGTTCTTTTTTGTTTGTTTTTTTTTTTCCATTCATCCATTTTCCTCTACTTATCTGAGGTCAAGTTGCAGAGGTAACGGGCATCCCTCTCCCCAATGACACTTCACATCGTCCTGTGGGATCCCAGAGTGTTCCTAGCATATACCAGATATATAACCCCTCCAGTGATTTCTGGGTCTGTACTGTAAAACCTCTAATGGCGAAGCCAGAAGGATGCATCCTAATAAGATGCCCAAACCACCTTTGCTGACTCCTTTTGATACAAACAAGCAGCAGTTCTTCCCAGAGCTCCCTTTTCATGTTTGAGATTTTCATCCGTTCTCTTATGTACCCCTTGATATACCCATCCTATAGTCACACTCTCATAGTTTTGGCCAAATGCCATGACCATAGGTAAAGTGGAACATTGATAAACCTGTAAATTGACGGCTTTGCCTTTCAAATAAGCTTCCACTTCACTGTTGTTTAATTCTGAGCAATTCAATTCAGTCGTGGTATGTTCTAGAACAGGGGTGTCGAACTCGTGCCACAAAGGGCCGTGCGGCTGCAGGGTTTTGTTTCAACCAACCAGCAGCACACCGACTTTGCTCATTTAAACAACCGGTTTAAGTCTTCAGGCAGTTGATTGGTCAATCTGTGTGCTGTTTACAGAGACTGACCAATCAACTGCCTGAAGACTCGGATCAGTTGTTTAAATGAGCCAAGTCACGTGTGCTACTGCTTGGTTGAAACAAAAACCTGCAGCCACACGGCCCTTTGTGGCACGAGTTTGACACCCCTGTTCTAGAACCTAATAGAGAAATGGTAGTTCCCTCAACATAATTAAATAAAGACTAGATTGGATAATTTAAGTCATTTTTCACTGCTTTGCAGAATCAGACACACCATTAAAACCAATGACAGATGATGCGAATAACTTTGTCATCATGTGATTCATGCTATATCAAGGCGTTGGCAGCAAGTGAAAGAATAATTCTCAAAAATGATGCGTCAGAAGCGGGGGAGAAACGGTCACCATAAGGTCCTAAGTGACTGACAATGGCCAAATTATGATGGCCATACTACAGCTCCAAAATAAAAGTTCTTGAAGTGCTCCTGGTATACGGTTTTATTTAGGAATCATATTGACGTTGCCCGAAATATAGTCCATCAACATCAGGGAGTTGCACTTACAGACGCCATCCTAGTGGTAGAACCAAAGTGAGAGGGAATGGTGATTTCTTAAAAACACAGCAGATTTTCATTTTTCTTGAATGACCACCATTTACAGTGGAGCCTCGGTACTTGAACTTAATCCGTTCCAGACGGCTGCTCGGATTCCGATTTGTTCGGATTCCCAATCCGCTTTTCCCATTACGAGTAATGTAAATGGTCTTAATCCGTTCCGTCGTCTTTTAAACAGAAGTTAACGGTACCGTAACTCGTACCATAGGTCCACAATATAAAAAAAAAATGTACTGTATTCAATAATTTCTTTCACTTAATTTGAGGACCTATGGTACGAGTTACGGTATGGTCTCTCTCAAAAGAGTTGCGCGTTGAAATGCGCATTGGAGAGGGGTGTGGCTCTAACACACTCCTCTATGAAAATGGGTTGTGCTTTATTTTTCACAGGGAAGGCACTAGAGCATGGGCACTAGAGCGCTAGAAACACGTGTTCTAGTGTTTCTTTAATGCTTTACTGCTAGCTTTAGTACTGTATCGACAACTTCCGGACTTCCCCAGGGCAGCTTCTGGGGTGATACATAGTATCAATAACTTTCGGACTTCCCCAGGACAGCTTTATTAGGGTGATACATCAAGTACCGGCCTGATGAGCCATTAGGCTTGGGTGTAAAAGCCCAAACAGACCTTACATAGTATCAACAACTTCCTTTTCAACTTTTCTTATTCAAAACATGTTTTCAGATCAACAGACTGCACTCACCAGTTCATCAAAGCTAATTAGTCAGGTATCATATAGGAATGTGATATGATAGAATTTAATTCCTAAATTGTCATAGCTTGCTAGCCGCTAGCATTCCTAATTTATATTGCTTAAACTCTACAATACTCTCCTGTAATTTCCATCAAGAAACTAGTGATCTAACTTAAGATACCTAGGGCAAGTTCTTACTGTTGAGTTGCTTAAAGTAGGCATATTTAGCTAGAGTGGACATGTCACCATAGATGGTATTTGTAACTGAACTTTGTACAGTTTGCAAATGGGTTTATGGTATTTATCTGGGCCGCACCTTGATTTTCATTGCCATAACATCTTTGATGTTATTATCATAAAATATTACACTGTGAACATGCTGACAGATGATCAAGCTCGGAGCATAAACGGACATGTATGCCTTCAATTTCTCTCTTGTGCTTCGATTTTTAGTGACAGCCATACAAATTTTGATGGCATAGTCCTGTTACTAGGTAGGGGTGTCATTGAAAACCGATTATTGGTATTGATATATTGATTAAAAAAATTTCTTCAGATGTATCGATACAGTGGAATATTGCTGTACTGTTCCATAAATGCATTAAATAGAACAGACTAAGATATATTACAGTAGTTTGTATAATGCATTGAATACAGTGAGTCGTCGACTTACCACCTATGCGACTTACGTCGGATCGACTTTACGACCGCAAAAGTGGTGAAGCATGATTCTTGGCGGTGCAGTGCGAGTGTTGCGTACGACGGTTGTTTGCGCTGCCGGCAGCGCCAGCATCTTAAAATGCCAAGCAGGAGATGGTGTAGCTTCACTTTCTAACTGCTCAGAGCAAATTTATTCATCTACTTTCAATGCCAGGTCACTGTAGCATGAAGCTGAGAGCCAATCCTTTCTGTGTGGGCGGGTCCGATACCTTGAAACTCTAATTTTATTGGATTCATACGCTGCAGTGTTTATGTGACAGGAAGCACGTCCCAATTTTTGGCAATCAGCTGGTCTACGGATTGAAGTTTTTCCCTGTCTGTCCTTTTGTGTTTGCTTTGCAGCTGTGCTTGGCTTCGTGGAAATGAGCCGATCAAAATGAGGGAAATTTATCTCTTTACTCAAACAACACGCATAGTCTGTGGCTGTTGTTATAATCCAATAAAATTGGAGTTTGAAGCTATCGGACCCGCCCACACAGTGGAGTACAGAAAGGATTGGCTCTCCGCTGCATGTCACAGTGACATGGAATTGAAAGTAGATGTGTAGATTCAGAAGATGCACATATCTGCATTATCTGGTGATAAGTGTCGTGTCTTGTTCAAAATGTTCCGTGCTGTTGAGAACACGCGCTCTGACAGCACACTAGAAACAGGGACGTACCGTTTACCATACAGAGAGGCGGGACGTACCGTTTACCATACAGAGAGGCGGGACGTACCATTTACTAGGGGTGTCATTGAAAATGGCATTTACTACAGACGCTGTCATGAACACAGGAAGCTATAACGTTAGAAGTATCGATATCTCTTTTATAGGTATCGATCAACATAATTATATCGGCGATATTCCGATTGTCAATGAAATCCCTAGTACTAGGGCAACTTATGTTTTGATACAGATTTTTGTTTTTTGGTGAGAATGTATCAATTCTGAATTTTCGGCTATACTAAGTATGCCACGTCTTTCTTGCATCTTGACATCTTTCTTGTAACTTGACATCATTTCTTTGATGTTTCACAAAATAGAAGCTCACACAAAGTTGGTTTGGTTGCTTAGAGGCTGTTGGTGAGAATCCGTATTGGCTGATCGGGTTCTGCTTCATAAATTAAAAAAAAAATGGAAAAGTGAAATTAGTGCTTTCCAACTTAACCTTCCAATGTATTTTGTTGTTGTTTGATCAAAACAATATTGACGTGTCTTTGTAATTGTTAGTTTTTTCAATACTCGACCTGCACGCTGTCTGACTATGTTGCTCTTAGCTCCACTTATGGTGCAACTCGCATAGAGACAGAGCTACCCCAACGCCAGTCCTACGCCTCAAGTCTTACACTCACGACTTACACCACCTCTCATCACCCCACAGGTGAGTATATAAAAGGAACTGCCTCAAAAATGAAACAACAGTTCATTCAGTTTAAGATCACCTTTCCGTGTGTGCATTTCTCATTCTGTGGTTTTCTTCTGCTGGGTAGGTGTGTCTGGTGTCTTTGATGCCAATCTGCACACCACCGGAGGCAGCACTACTGAATCATCAGTCATGAGTTTCCTCTCTTCCATTGAATCCCGAGGCCTTCAGGCTGGACCTGCAGCCACGTCTTTGCTTCCTCAATTTAGGACTTCGCCATGGCAGACTGGTAAAAGACTTGCTTATGATATCTTTTTGATGATCAATGTATAATTTAAAAGAATCTGAGGGCAAGTAGTGCTGTTACTCGTAAATTGAGATGGTGAATATATGTAATGCTTTGGAATGGCCAACTCAATGTCCTGACCATAATCCAATAGGAATGTTTTGTGAGCAGATCGTGAGGGAACCCACCGAATTTCCAAAGTTGTAGCTATTCTGTATGGAGTACTGTACTTTTAGATCTGTTGGGTTTTTTTGTTTTGTTTTTGTTTTTTTTACACCTAAGCATACTTTAGAGCTAGAACTTATTCTTACCAGTTTTTCGAGCGTGAGGCGACTAGAAGTTCAAGTCCTGCTTCATAGGACACTAGTTGATTTTTTTTTTTTTTTTTTTTTTTTTTTTTGTTTCATCTCCAGTATTTTTACTCGTACCAATTTATAATTAATATAATTTATAATTATATTTATAATATATTAATGTTTATTTATATTATTGAATGAACTTGTGATGAAGACCTTGCCCAGGGTACTTAACACTGTTGTAGGTCTAACTCAGATCTACTTTTAGGACTTGTGTAAAATCTAATAGTGTATTAAATCATATTTATACAAAAATGTAGAAAGTTCAGAATCTTTTAAGTACCGTTGTATACCATCACTTTAAGACAGTTTTATGTGATAAAGTTCATGTGTAACTGAACAGCATGTTGTACTTTTCTTTTATGGCTTTATTTTCCGCTATAGGCACAAATTCTTCGACAGAACTCTTTCTATCTGGAACCCTCCCTTCTTCAGGGACATTTCCTACCCTGTCAGCTCTTTCTTCCTACCAGCACCCCAGCAACTTTCCCTCTCGTAGTTTTGCCCCCACATCAGCATTAACTGTTCAGCACACTACATTTAGCCCATCAAATAGCCTGATTTCATCCAATGACTCTCTACTTCAGATCAAATCTTCCCAAACCACTGTGCCAACAGCTTTTGCCTTTGATCGCCTGGGGGGTGCTTCCTTGGGTGCGAGCCTCCCGATCCAGTCATCCACATATCGTTCCGCACAGGAGTCTGCACCGCATCTCTTGCAGCCACATTTCAGTGTTTTAAACCCCCCTTTGAGTAACTCTCAGCAGGCTGTACCCCCTTATGGAGCCCCAGTTTTTTCTAGCTCTATTGAGCGAGCACTTCAGCGTGAATGTAGTGTCATCAAGCACCACCAGCGGCCTTCTAGCACCCAACCAGTCCAGCAACAGCTGTCTGGCAGTGTGCAACATACATTGCAAGATTACCTACCTGAAGATACTGATGTCTCTTACCAGGATCCATCTACACCTGTTCCAAACAGCCCCAGTGTGATTCCTAGTCAAGTTGTTAATGGTACCCCTCAGCAGAAGATCACCACAGTGCAACTACAGCAAACACAGACACAATCCTTGTCTGTATCCTCTTCTGGGTTTTCCTCCAATTGTGGAGTGAAAGCCAAGGATGATTCTAACAAATCAGCAGAGCACCTTGGGGAAGGCTCAGAATTGCATGATCAGGCAACCTCATCACCGATGCAGCAGCATAGATATGCTTCCACAGCCCAGAAACCAAGCTCTGTGATTGCTAGCCAGTCACAGACATACACATCAGCACAGCTTTCCAGTTTGATGTCCATCGGCCCTTCGCACACATACATTACATCCCAAAGTCTCATGACCAACCTTGGTGAGTCACAGACCTTCTCTTCGAATCAGTCTGAGAGGCTACCCTCTATATATAAAACATTGCCATCATTGGCGACTCAATCAGAAAATGAGACCCCGGTGAGCCACTCTCTAATGTATGCTTCTGGCCAAAAGCACATAATGTCTTCATCATCAAATAGAGAGAAATACGATGAGCAGGCAAAAAGACTTTGTATGGGCAATGCCTCCCATAGCTATTCTTCCAGTCATTCGCAGGGTCTTTCTACTGTTAGTTATTATACCCAGGGACCAGAATCTGTTAGTCCCTCGCAGAGCTATGCATCAGGTCATTCTCTCACACCAAGTCCTCCCTTTTCTTCCTCCTATCCCCACAGTTTACCATCAAGTAACTCCACCCAGGATTACACCCTAATGCAACCATCTTCAAACAAGGCAGATGGTATGGTGTTGCAGCAAACCCAGAAATACTTGCTGTCTGACCAGTCAACATCATCAACTACCACTTATGCTCAAGCCACCCAGAACAACCAGTCCACAGGGGAACAAAACCCAGCCTATGGCAAAAGCAAGCAAGATGAGAGTCTCTTTCTCAGTGCCAAAGAAAACTGTGGTGAGCTTCCGATTCAAGAAATGCAGGCATTACAACAGGCGGCTTCAATAACTAGTTCTACCCAGACTGTTACAAACGGAGATGTTGGCATACAGAGCAATGTTGTATATGTTGTTTCAAAAATAGAAGACCGACACGCACATAGTGTGATTCGAAGTAACTCTCGATCTGAAGATCAGTTAATAGGTCTTGCAACAATGTCCTCAGTCAAGGATGAGAGAATGAGTACTTTAGCTGGGCAGTTAGTAAGCAGTGTCCAGACTCCGGTAACTTCTGGCACAAAAAATAACTTGACATTGATGCAGTCGTCCCATGTGGTTTTGAACACTGACCAGTTGAAAGAATACCCTGTACTTCCTGTTGGTCAGCAAGAGGATCAACAAACTCAAAGTAACCGAGCGAGTCAGAAGCAGTTGTCACAGGACCAGACACAATTTGTTCAGCTACCCAGTGCCCAAGTCCTTCTGGAGCCCTCACAAATGATTCTTCTTCAACAACCTTTGCTCCACACAGGGCCAAATCAGTCGAAACCAGTCCAAATGCAGCCAGTTTCGGTTCAGTTCTTGCAAATGGATAATGAAATATTGAACTCTGGAGTCAGTACTGTTGAGCTTCCACAGATAACCCACCAAGCTGTGGATTCTTCAAAGCAACACCTGGTACAAAAAGAGAGTTTCAACAATGCAACAAATCAGCATGATGCCAAACAGCACTTTACCCTAAGCTCCATCTGCTTCCCTGACTCCATGCTGATGGCAGATGAGAGGAACATTTTGTCCAATGTAGATGACATCCTAGCTGCAACAGCAGCGGCCTGTGGTGTCACCCCACAGAACTTTAAATCAACATCCTCTGAAGGAGAATTAGCTTTGATATCCAGCCTAGCAGACTCAAAGTGTCACTTTGAGTTGGTTAATAACAAGCATGAAGCTAATAGTTTCTCTACACAACAAATGATTCCAAGCACACAAACAATTACATTATCTGTAAATGGTGGTCAGCTGTCAACAGACATTCACAAAGAAGTTGGACACCAAGCATTTACACCAACAAACTCTCATGCACAGCAAAATAATTCTAAGCATGAAATATCTGAGAAGGTGGCAAATCATCACAAGAAAAACGATGGATTACTCAAAGGACTTATTGGCAATGATTCTGCCATGAATTCTAATGGAGGTACCATAGACACAATTGATAATGACCACAGAGACTTTCACCTAACCTCACAGGAATTTAACCCCACTGGATTTGAGAAAACAGTCAGTCTATCAAAAAATAATCAGCTCAAAGTCACGAAGAGTGTTAAGATGGAAGAAAAGTTCGTAGAGTGCTCTTCTGATGGTCATGCTATGAAGCGAGTCAGGGCAAAGGGTTCATCAACGCAAGGTACCGAAACTGAAAATGGTCAACCCAAATCTAAAAAAAGAAGTGGCCAAGTAAAGCAACAGAACTCCAAAGGAAGTGAAACAAGCTCATCCTCTACCTCTGAGGGTTCGCTTGATGGTTACCAACAACAGGAAAGAATACGTCAAAAAATAAAAGAAGTAGAAGAAAAACAACCAGAAGTTAAAACTGGGTTCATTGGATCTTTCCTGGACTTTCTTAAATCTGGACCCAAGCAGCAATTCTCCTCTCCACCCATACGGTCACCTAACCGTACAAGAAAGCTGTCAGTTCCCAAAAGACCTGTCAGTCAATTGTCCATGCCCCCTAAACCTATACCCCCACCAATTCCAGTAGTTTCACCAGACATCAATACTGTAAGTTCAAGTAAAAGACTGGATGAAGAGCTTCAGAAGAACTTGGAGACACTTCCATCTTTCTCTTCAGATGAGGATGAGTCAGTTGGGAAAAACCAAGACCTTCAAAAGAGTATTAGTTCTGCACTTTCCTCTCTAGATGAGCCCTCGGACAAGCAACAGTTAGGTGTGTAATCAATCTTAATTATTTGTAATTTTTGTTTTAACCATAAGATTTCATTTATTCCAGTTGTGCCATGATTATAATATGGTGACTTGTCTCTAGACAGCAAAAGTTTAGGTGACGGTACAAGTCAAGAGCAGTCATCCAGCATTCAGCCTTCAGATACAAAGCTAAACGAGCATCAAAAGCCTGTGCTCAGTGAAGTGCCAGTGGAAGAACTTGTGAAGAACATACCTCGCAACAAACTTGCAGTATGCCTGACCACTGTAGCTATCGAAGGTCTCACGGATGAGGAACTGTCAGACAGTGGGGAGGAGGGAATGTACCGGGAACGTGATGAGTTTGTGGTGAAAAACGAGGACATAGAATGCCTGCAGGTATGCAGCTGACATAGATCTGATGTCTTTCATTGTCAGATAAGTAAAAAATAATAAATCTGGAAAGGACAAAAGAAAATAGATCATTCTCCACATTAAATCACACAGCAGTAAGTTTAGAATGGTACATGTTCCAGTTTTATTTCTTATTGGGATATTTATATATATATATATATATATATATATATATATATATATATATATAAACAAAAGGACAGGACAAAGGCTTTCTATTGAAACTCCATTTATCACTACAGATCTGTTTCGAGGGGTGGTGAAACCATCCCCTCTCTTCAGGTGATTACAGAAGAAGTCTTCTGTAATCACCTGAAGAGAGGGGATGGTTTCACCACCCCTCGAAACAGATCTGTAGTGATAAATGGAGTTTCAATAGAAAGCCTTTGTCCTGTCCTTTTGTTATTTGCTCTACCAAAAAGTATTGAGCACTCTCCTACGGAAGGATCTACTCAGAAAATCCTATATATATATATATATATATATATATATATATATAAAATAATATGGTAAGGTAGCCTGTTTGACTTTTTACACCTGAGCCTAGTGGCTCATCAGGCCGCTGCGTGCTTATTCCTGGTTTCTGTAGCGTGAAGCTACCAGGAGTTCAACTACATCGCAGGTTACCTTGTAGTTAAGACTTTACCCAGGGGTCTTAGCACAGTGGGGGTCAAACTGGGATAAGAACACACACCTTCCTGATCATGCACCCTAACCACTATGCCAATGACCCCACTATATACTCTGTGTGTGTGTGTGTGTGTGTGTGTGTGTGTATATATATATATATATACATACATATACATACATATATATATATATATATATATATATATATATATATATATATATATATATATGCCTGTCTGTCTTCCTTTCAGCTTTTCCCCTTATTTCTTTTTTTTTACTCGGGAGTCGCCACAGCGAATCATCTGATTCGCACGTTTTGATTTTGGCAGAGGTTTTTTACGTCGGATGCCCTTCCTGTCACAACCCTTTTAGCAAAGGACAGAAACACGCTGACGACTTTGCAGCCTACTCTTTACGAATGTCAGCAATGGCTCTTTTACATGCCTCTCACCATAGACGGTGACAGACATGGCCCGTCTTTGATAACCCAGTTAGTCGCACTGGGATATATATATATATATATATATATATATATATATATATATATATATATAAAATATACACACACACACACACAGTGGTACCTCACCTTACGAAAGTCTCACCGAACAAAAAATTCAGGTTATGAAAAGCATTTTCCTAAAATTTTTGTCTCAGGATACGAAACAAGTTCACATTACGAAAGCGCCATCTTAAAAATTCAAATGCGCCATTCAAATGTTCAAACAATGCACGAGTTGCTCTCCCATCAATGATGTTCAAATATCCCGCCCCGCTGACCTCCCATTGGCTAACAACTGAGCTGTCGTTCATGTCGCCTTCACTCAAGCGCCATCTTGGACAGAGATTCCATTTCCTAGGAGGAATGACGCAGCTACCTCCCATTGCCTATTATAGATCTGAATCTACCATGATGCTTTTCGTGTAAAGGACAGAATTACTGTTGTTTTATTGCTTTATTTCTTGACTCAGGCTTTTAACCTTCCATAAACATTTTGTAAGATTATAACTATGCTAAGAAGACATGGGTCAACACATGCGTGCGCACACACACACACACACGCGCGTGTGATTTCCCGTGCGAGTGAGAAGAAGAAACGGGCTCGAGTGATATCACAAAGGAATATGGCCAAACCCGTCTACCATCAGTATAATATTGAAGCAGAAGGAGGTCTTAAAAGGTATACTTTTATAATTTTTAAAGGATTTAGGGGGTAGTACTGGAAGCCTTGGAACGAATCACGCATTTTACATGATGTTCAACTTACGAAAATTGCAGGTTACGAAAAAAAGCTCTGGAACGGATTAATTTCGTAAGGTGAGGTACCTGTGTGTGTGTGTGTGTATGTGTGTGTGTATATATATATATATATAAAAGCATCAATAGAAAGTCTTTGTCCTGTCCTTTTATTTTTACTTATATTTGCTCTACGAAAAAGTATTGAGCACTCTTACGGGAGGATCTACTCAGAAAATTCTCTCTCTCTAATATATATATATATATAGAGAGAGAGAGAGAGAGAGAGATCCCTCACTACTTCGCGCTTCAATTCATGTGGCTTCAATGCGTCACTTTTTTTGTTTTGTTTGTGTTAGATATTCATCGAATTAAACAATAAGGAAATTAAGGTAGAATAGGGGGAAGGGTTAAGGAAAATGCCACAAAAAACAAGGCCAATTATGCAAAAAAAAAAACCCTAAACAAACAAAAAACAACCTAAACCTATCATCAAATCTAGTTACATTTTTGTGAGGTGTGCATCTGTGTGTGTTTGCGCGGGAACATCTGTATGTGTGTTTATTTATATTTTATTTACATCTTATGCATTCTTTTTTGAATGTTTAATTGTTATTATATATAAGCATTTATATAATTGAATATGTATTTATTGATATTATATACACACATACATGTACGTATATATCAGTTGGGGGGGGGGGGTTGATCCTACTTCACGGAATTCAGTGGTCGTGGGAGTATCTCAGGCCCAATTAACCATGTAAAGTGAGGGATCCCTCTGTGTGTGTATGGATGTATATGTATATAATATCCCTGATCAAGCCACCTGATTGAAGTATACGTACATGTATATGTGTATATAATATCAATAAATACATATTCAATTATATAAATGCTTATAATAACAATTAAACATTCAAAATAATGCACAAGATGTAACTAAAATATAAATCCACACAAAAGGTTTCTGTGCAGATGAGTTGGCACATATATACTACTGTATAGAGAATAGTGGCTATGGGCTAGTACATTTTAAAATGAAAACACTAACGCTTAGTAGTTTGCAATAAAGGCTTATGTTTGTTCTTTATCTGTTCTTCTTTTTCTCCTTTCGGCTTTTCCCTTCAGGGGTCGCCACACCGAATCATCTGCCTCCATCTCACCCTATCCTTTGCATCTTCTTCTCTTACACCAACTACCTTCATGGCCTCCTTCACCACGTCCATGAATTGTGTCTTTGGTCTTCCTCTAGTCCTTCTGCCTGGTAGTTCCAAGCTTAGCATCCTACTACCAATATACTCACTATCCGTCCTCTGTACATGTCCAAACCATCTCAATCTAGCCTCTCTGACTTTGTCTCCAAAACGTCTTACATGTGCTGTCCCTCTGATGCACTCATTCCTGATCCTATCCATCCTCGTTACTATCAAAGAGAACCTCAACATTTTCATCTCTGCTACCTCCAGCTCTGCCTCCTGTCTTTTCCCCAGGGCCACTGTTTCTAAACCATACAACATCGCTCCGTCTTGTACACTTTTCTTTCATTCTTGCCGATACTCTCCTATCACACATCACACCGGACACTTTTCTCCAACCATTCCAACCTGCCTGCACACACTTCTTCACTCTACCATACTTCTCTGCCACCCCAGACTTCCTCATGCAATACCACAGTTCCTCTCTCGGCACCCTGTCATATGCTTTCTCTAGATTCACAAAGGCACAATGCAGCTCCTTCTGACCTTCTCTGTACTTCTCTATTAAGATGCCTGTTATGGTGGGAATTGGTGTGTTGTCACATAGTATAAAGACTGTTTGATGCACTATATCAGGTGTGCCCAATCCTGCTCCTGGACATCTACCTTCCTAAAGACTTTCTCGCCAACTCTGTGGCCCATGAGGCAGATCTAAGCAGGTCTTAAGTCTTCATTTCAAAATCTTAAGCCTTGATTAGATGATTGGATGGTAAGGTGGGCATGATGGGGTTGGAGCAAACTTCTTCAGGAAGGTATATCTATATATTGGACACTTCTACACTATATGACCTGTTTGTCTTTTGTTGGACATAGATAACACTTACGGCAGGAATAGAACCTCCAGCCATTTGGAAGGTACAGAAGGCCTTGCTGCAGAAATTCATACCGGAGCTGAGAGATGGAAAGCGAGTGTTTTGTGCCACAAACAGTGTGAGTGAATTATTACTGATCTTAAATTGCTTTAGATAATAGTGTATTTATCGATCTAAAATTATAAAATATAATTTGGATGATTTCTAAATTTAGCATTGATCATTTTTACCATGAACATGATTAATTTGATCATCTTCCCGGCTTCAAATCCTTCCAATGAAGCACAGACTAGTTTCATTACTGTTAACATATTAGGCACATATTGATAGTTATTCATTCATTCATTTTCTAAGCCGCGGGTCACAGGGAGGTTGGTGCCCATCTCAGCCTACTCTGAGTGGGGGTTCCACCCTGGAAAACTTGTCAAGCCATTGCAGGGCAAACATTCACACAATGATTTATGCTTACAATCACACTTAGGAGTGATTTGGAACTGCCAGTTAGCCTATTGTGCATGCTTTTGGATTGTGGGAGGAAACCAGAACACCAGGAGAAAACCCACTCAAGCAAGGAGAGAGCATGTAAACTCAGGACTCAGAAAAGCCCAAGCACTGGATTTAAACTCGGGCCTTCTTTCTGTGAAGCGAATGTGCGATCCACTGGGCTGCCATTTAAACAGTTTTGTACTATTGTGTTTACAGCACTCTTAAATACTCAGCTCTCATTGGTCCGAAGAAGATGCTCTGACAGGAACTCTAGATCAAGGCATATCACAGATACAGTGGTACCTCTCCTTACAATAGTCCCAGAAAACGAAAAATCCAGTTTACGAAAAACATTTTCCTAAATTCTTTGTCTCTGTATACAAAAAGTTCTCCTTACGAAATGCGCCGAATGTGCCATCTAAACATTTAAAACAATGCGTGAGTTGCTTTCCCATTGACTGTCTCCCAACATCCCGCCCCGTTGGCCTCCCATTATCTAGGAGGGATGACGCAGCTCCCTCCCACTGGCTATCTCCTGACGTTCCGCCCCACTGGCTTCCCATTGGCTAGGAGGGATGACGCAGCTCCCTTGAACAGAAGCTTGTTTCATGAGTTTTTCGAGTGTGCTCATTGCAACTTTATTTTTTGGCTCAGGCTTTTAACCTTGCACAAACATTTGTAAGATTATAACTCTGCTAAGAAGATATGGTCAACGTGAAGTAAGTACCTTAAAAGGTTTGCTTTTCTCATTTTTAAAGTGTAGTATTGGGGGCCTTGGAACGAATCACACGTTTTACATGCAAAATGCGGTTATACTTACGAATAATCCAGGTTACGAAAAAGGCTCTGGAACGTATTGATTTCGTAAGGTGAGGTACCACTGTATTGTAGTTTCCACTGCCCTCCCAAGCCAGACCGCAGTATCTGCAAAATCATGAAACTGAGAAAATTGAGCCCACTAGGTGGAGCTGATTGCACTTAGTCAGAAAAACATAAAAGGCCAATTTGGCTAAAATTGCAGATACTGCGGTCTGGCTTGGGAGGGCAGACATTCATTTGGTACCTGGCCCTTCAGTGGGACACAATGGATTTAATTTACCTCTTAATACCACCATTATCACATCACAATTATAGAAACGTTAAATAAAATACAGTTGTGCTCAAAATAATATCAGTCATACATCACTAATCTGATCAATCACTGCTTTTGGTAGAAATGATATTTCGACATGGCAAATAATTTACTATCAGGTGTAGTAGAGTAATAGAATCCAACAGACCCAACAGTCATCACCTGCATGCTGCTGATTCCGTGTAATTGAAACAGTAATTGAAAGGGGTGTGTTCAAAATAATAGCAGTGTGGAGTTCAATTAGTGATGTCATTCATTCTTTGAAAAACAGGTGTCAATTATTATCTTTATTTAACGAAGGAAGGCAGCAAATGTTGTGCCTGCTATTTATAGAACATTTCTCTGTGAAATTCTGAGGAAAACGGGTAATTATAGACATTGTTCAGAAGAACAGCGTACCTTGATTAAAAAGTTGATTAGATGGCAGAAGAGCCACAATGTCGAGGACTCGGTCAACAATCGGCTTCAGGAAGACCAAAGAAGGTCTAAAGTTTCACTGCTGTTATTTTGAACACAATTGTATAGAATGCAACATAACCAGGTGAGGTTGCAGAATTGCAGAGAGTGGCATTTCACCAACACTTTTTTACTTTTACTGGTGGATGTTCCCGGTATTTTGTTGCTCGGCTTAATGTAACGAACATAAACCTTGCCTTCTCAACCTCTTCTTACAATGGCTAGCTTTTCCTGAAAATTCTGCCTTGAAAATGTATTTTGTAAGAATGTCTGACACCAACTTCATTTCTACTCCTTCATCAGCCATTGTGAGGGTAAAAAATGTCACTTGAATGTAGTGTGCAGATCACTACAGGGTATTCAGCTAGTTTTGCTCTAACCAGCCAATGAGAAGACAGAGAAATGATGACGTTATTGTAGACCAGCTAGCTGGCCCTGTGAGGCGAATCTGAAATCTGATTGGTTAAAGAAACAGCCCCAATGCTAATATGGTTTTTTACAAATCAGCAAAATCATGGATTACAGCTGTAGAATTGGATATGTCAATGTATGGTCATTCTATGTCCACTGCAAACTTCTTTTGAAGTCTACATCCACAGTTGTGGAACATTATGCAGGTGATGATGCATTCTGGTCAAATTCAGCAGCTGGTTTGCAAAACATCACACACATGCATTGATGATAAAATATGCTAGCACATACATTTAATGTTAGCTAATTCTGATTTGTTCCGTTTGCCATCCTTCCCCTCATGTAGTATCTGGGTTACTTTGGAGATGCTAAGACCATGTACCGGAGAGTATATGTCAAGTTTCTTGACACTGTGAACAAGCGGGAGTATGTGCGAGTCTGCAACAGAAAACCAAGGTGCAAGCCCGTGCATTCCATGAGGTACTACTGCATTTTTGTTTTTTCTTGTATTCTTCTTGCTTGTTCTTGCCTACACACACCTAGACTGCCATGAGCCAGAGCAGAATCAAAGCAGGGTTGTTGCCCCCCCAAAAAAAAAAAAAAAAAAAAAGTCACACATACATTGGAATCCTCCACACAGTCATACACACCAACAACAGCCTCTTCATGACCGCAAATTCCCTTCGAGGTCAGCTATCAGATTTGAACTATTCCTGAGCGAGTTGTGCCCACTCGCCAAGCTTCACAAAGAGCAACTCAGCAGACTGAAATTCTGTGGGTTTTACAACCATTTCAAAGCTGAACTTTTGCAGATCTGGTTCAGTTTGCTAGTTTGCTTGGGCATATCTTTATATACGGTATGAAATTTCCAATAAGAGTTTCAATTTCAGTTGATTTATATATTTTATATTTTCCTAGAGGCTCTCAGAAGGCTCTGCTGGCCCAGAAAGCTACCACACAAGCCATGTCAGATTCCTCTACTCTTAAACCCAGCACAAAGCAAAGCTTGTCCAAACCTAGGCCAAAGCAGCTGAAAGCCAAGGCCGAACCTCCACCGAAAAAGAGAAAGAAATGGAAGGAAGCGTTCGCGGACTCTGCACAATTGGCTTCTCCAGAAGCTGTTGGTGAAGATGACGGTGAGTAATTTTGCCGCAGGGAGACCATAAATTTAGTTGAACCCCTTTCTCCTCAGTTATTAGATGGAACTAGACCCTAAACTGGGCTTTAAGAATCTTCCAGACAAATATATAATTAAAAAAATATGTTTTTATTTCTATTTCTGGATGATTCCATGTTGAATCAACAGTGGCATCCTGGGTCTCCATCCTGGCTTTGCTTCAAATTTGATGTAAATGATTTCAATATACTGATCAACTACTGTGCAACATTTTTACTTTCTTTGTTTGACATAGTACAATGTATTAAAGAAAAGCCTGGCAATGAATAAAATGCATATTTTTAAGTAAATTGGAAAATTACTTTTAAAGGTGAGATAATACCTAGTTTTAGACCGTCTCCTAAAACGCTGATTCGGAGTGGTTGTACAGGAAGGCTGGTTTGGCTTCTTTTGTCCATTTATGGCTTTTCCACGCTCTGTTCCTACTCGGCTCTTACTGGTTGCCTTTCTGAAGTGATATATCAGGAAGCAAAACAGGATTAACCAATTACCTACCCCAAACTCTATTCCTAGGCACAATTGTATCTCTGGCTTCTTTATGGTCTTTCTGCTCCATAAATGGGAGGAGGAATCCAAACAGAATCCAACATTTAAAAATTAGTGATGAAAAGGCTGATTTTTTTTATTTTTTTTTTTAAACTGATTTAGTTTCTTTTGGTTTGTATGACTGTAGCGAGGTAACGGTTCATGAATTATTCTGTGAGTTAGCAGTTCACAAAATGATTTGGTGTGTTAGGAATTCGCGATACTCAAGAATTGCTAACTCGACTCGGCCGCTCAATGATTCACTACCTCAGTCCCTCCGTCAGCAACAAGTTATCCTCACGATATGCATCACACAGCACTTCCATCTCTGCCGGCTTTGAGACTCCTTGAGTGATTACGATGACTTTATGTGATAATATTAGCAAAGCGCTGGTGAATCGATTCACCTCGTTCACTTAATTGAATCGATTCTTTTGAACATTTCATTTGTGAATTGACTGTCATGACTGAAAAATCAGCAATGGAGGAGTTGGACAAGTAACTCCCTAAAGAACTGTTGAGTTTTTTGTTTCAGAGATTATACACTGGTGCTCCCCTGGTGCCTGAAATGAAAATTAAATGCTTGAAAATGGATATATCTTTAATATGTAGCCTTTCAAGTAAAGCCTGTTAGTGTTGGCAGCTTAAATAGCATGAGGTCAATGGATTTTTGATGTATTACATGTATTATGGACTCTTGGTTACAGTATATTGCTTTTCGTTTGAAGTATTCAAAAGTGGGCATGAAAATAATGCCCTGCTGTGGCTGTTTGGCACACCAGAGGTGTAAGTCCGGTGTTAAATCTTTAAAAGTTTACAGAATCATTATCAAGCTATAGCCTTGTTTTGATGCTCATTTCGACTTGTCTTGCAGTGTTCCTTTTAATTTGCGTTTGTCCCCCCCATATATCCTCTCAATCTCAAGAGTTCACACCCCCAGTCCCATTTGCCTCACGCTTCCTCAACACCAGGACGATGAAGGAGACCTTCAAGAGTTTTGTTGAGCTCCTGATTAGTGTTGCTCTGGATGCAGATGTCATGGTCACACTGGAGAGAGCAAACGGTAAGGACAAAAGGAGCATACAGTTTCAGGGTTATTAACGAGGGTCTTGTAAGGTCATGAAATACGGTGTGTTTATTTTTTTCAATAATTTATAGCATACCAACATATGGGGTCTAACAGGGACTCAAACCCATGATCTCTTGATCACAAGCCCAGAACCCTATTCACTACACCACACCAGCCCAATGTGTAGAGCAGTTGTAAAGCGGTTACTCTCGAGTCAATATGTTGATATATTGACTCGATTATTTATGCTAAGGTCACCACAGTTCAGGGTATCATACTGTAGGGATTACCAATGCCGGTACTCTTTTAATTAAAATGTTTCTGCAAGGAAAAGACAAGAAACCATGGGGCACAGTCTCTCAGGGGTTGGGTTAGTACAGTCGCCTCACAGCCAGGAGGATTGGAGTTCAAATCTCAGCCATTGGCTTTTCTGTGTGGACTTTGCATGTTCTCCCTGGTTTCTTCCAGATGCTCTAGTGGTGTTGATCTCTGGTTTTATTTATCTGTTTGTGTATTTTCCAGATGAACTACTTCTCCCTCATATGAAGAGGGTGGATGGCATGATCACAGACAACAGAAGAAGACTGCTGCCCAAATTGCAAGTGGGTCAGGTGTTCAAAGTGAGCAAGCCTTTAATTTCTGCAAATATTTAACTTGCTTTAAGTGTACATTAATGTACACAGAGCATAAGATCATGTCCGTCTGCTTTCCAGTGATGTTACATTTTTATTTCAATCAAAGCATTGACTTTATGTAAGCATCTAAGGATTAGATTGCATTCCTCGGTTTCACAGTCAGTTCTACACTACAGAGGTAGTAGTAGACACATCTCATTGAACACATGACTTAAATTTTTTTTTTTTTAATTATTAGGGTCGTGCAGAGAGTGGAGCCTATCTCGGTGTACACTGGGTGAAAGGTGGGGTACACCCTGGAGACTTCTCCATATCATCCCAGGGCAGCACACACAACCATTCACACTTGCAGTTGCACACTTGTGCATGTCTTTGGGCTGTGGGATGGAACTCGGATTACCCAGGTTATACCCACGCAAGCACAGGGAAGACAAAACAAACACACCAAAACAAAAACAAACAAACAAACAAAAAAAAAACGCCTGAGCAAGGATCTCCTTGCTGTGAGGTGGATGTACTAAAGACTACGTCACCGTACCTCCTCGGACTTATATAGCATAGGGTGGTATTCAGTAATAAATCCGAGGCAATCCAGCATAACTCCTAATAAGCCAATAAAATAATTATTGCACCATATTCTGTTACATGAAAATAATTTTTCAAGTAAATCAAGCCCACACCTCCCACCCTCTGAAAAAGTAGCTCGCTTTTAAAATTATTTTGGGCAGCTATGCAGGCAGGATACAAGTATCCAGTGCATTAGTGTATTATCTGGGGCAAGCAGTAATAGCTATGGTCAGAAGAAAGCTAAAACTGGAAAATTAATCCAAATATTTAAGGTCTGATGTAAGGGAGCATCACTTCAAATTCCCGTTAAGTTGCAATGCCCACCGGGTGAACCATTACAAGTGTGTCAAATCCACTAAACGAGTGTTACCGACACTGGCTATAATACCGTATCATTGGCCAGGAAAACATGAAGACACTCACACGGAAACACAGCAAAGTAGTATTCAGGCAGTCGTTTCTCACACAATCATTCTTTTTCGCTAAATGGAAAATTGAGGTCATGTTGAGAAGCTGCATTATTTTGCAGAACTTTTAACTTGTGTGTTGTTACACCCATATCCACTACATTCGCATACAAAGGCAGCATGAGGGCACATGTGATCTTAATTCGGACTAATTTGAAAGACCATCGCATTTCCTTAATAGAGGAAGTAATCCGATAATAATGCCTACAGGATGCAAGTGAACATTTAAAGCAGGAAAAAACAAACATTACGCACTGCTGTGGTTGGCGAATTAAGGAGGTTGTATAAGGGGGAGATGTTGATGGCGATTCGGTTTGGTTCCAAACCACCCGAGGTCGCCGTCAAGCGGTATCGACCGCCATGAACTGCCAACTGAGTATGGATGCCAAGTATGGATGCTTTCTGAACCACTTACAAACCTCATTACAACCCATTGACACCATGTTTTCACCTACTGCTCACAGCTGCTTTGCCACACTGCATCATATTTTTGTGGTACCAAAAGTGCCCTGTGTGACGCCTACTTTATTCTTAAGATCATGGAGTTTAATATTAGTGCCAATGGTGCTTGATTCACCGCGATCACTTTGAGTTGTCTTGTGCCTGTTGTCGTCCGCACCGGTTGGAATCACACTTTTTTTTTTTTTTTTTTTTTTTTTTTTTCTTTCTTCTATCCACTACTACTTCTGTTCCACTAACTGAAATTTATCCAAACATAGTCAGTAATATTGATGTGACTCATAGCTGTGCATCATATATCTTTTTATAAGCATTGATTATTTAATAATTTTTTTGTTTGTTTGTTTTATTTACATGAGGTTTTAAATCCTTGTATCTGCAACTCCTGAACTGTTTAGATGATTACACCAAACTTGGTCAGGAACACTGATATAACCCATTGATGTGTTTTATACTTATTTAGCCTATAGAAACTCTGTTTTTATTTTTTATTATTTTTTCTTCCAAAAAAGGCTCGTCATTACGTTATCTTTTATGAGCTGCAGGTAACTTGTGTCTCGCATCTAGGTTTTTATGCGAAAATAGTTTAAGTATTAAGTGTGTGTGTGTTTACATTTGCTTTATCATTCTTTCCTATTCCTGATTAAGTTCTTGTCTTTCCTGACCCATTCAGAATGCATTAGACAGCTTTCCTGAGTTGTCAGTGGTAACGGAGCTGAAAACAGATGGCGAGACCCCCACGTTTAAAGTCCGACTAAGTGGGAAGGCGTACAACAGGAAGACCATGAAACCTGCAAAATCCCCCATTAAACTTCCTCTGGTGAGTGGCATGAATAAATCTGTTTAGTCATTTAATGGTAAAATCTGCTAAGCTTTTTACACCCGAGCCTATTGGCTCACCAGGGCTGGAGCCTATCCGAGGTTTTCTTAGTCTGAAGCATCTGTGAGTTCAACTCCTCTTGGATGGGATGCTAGTCCATAGGCAGTTACTTACCTGGTATATTTATGCTTTTTTTTCTTTTTCTAAGTTTATACTGCTGGGTGGACAGAGGTGCACTTGTTGGTAAGGGCTTATACAGGGATCTTAGCATGGTGGGGGTCTAATGGGGAATCAAACCCACAACCTCTCGATCATAAACCCAGCACTCTAACCAATACACCACCGTGTCCCCCCCTCCCTTTAGTCGTGTGTGTTGCTACTGTATGTTCATTAACAGCAGGGGTCCCCAACCACCAGTCCGCGGCTTAATTGGTACCGCAGAAGAAATAATTCATTATTTCTGTTTTATTTATTATCTGAGTCTGAATGATCTTTATTTTTGAGAAGTCTTTTATTTTGAAAAATGACCGGATTCTCTCGGTTACATGTCGGTCATTTGAGCACTAAAATGTAACCCACAAGGGGACGGCACAATGACAGAGTTCAGTTGGACATGTTTCAAACAATAGCAGGGATTTTGGGTGAGACTGAGCCTGAGCCTTCATCTTCCAGCTTGTGCATGTTTTTTTTTTTTTTTTTTTTTTTTTTTTTTTTTTTTTTTTGTTTGGTTTTTTAGAAAATTTCAACCTCTACTTCCCAACCAACTTTATTTCAGCTCTTGAAAAATAACATTCATGGAGTGTGTATTGTTATTTTTATTATTATTAATAATAATAATAATAACAATAATAATATTTTATATAAATAAATTATATTTACAATATAAACAATCTATGACCAAACCCACCCCCACCCCCCAGTTCACGGTAAAATTGTCAAGCATTGACCGGTCCGCAGTGATAAAAAGGTTGGGGACCCCTGATTAACAGTACAGAATAACTGATTTGTAGTAATTGCTCTTAGCCACTAGGTGGTCTCATTATTATTATTATTATTATTATTATTATTACTTATTCTCTCCCTCTCAGGAGTACACAGTGGAGCAGCAGAAAACTCATTGGTTTTCTCTTTATCATTCACTACAGCATTACAAGTATCATACGTATCTCATTTGTATGGAAGAGGTAAGTTTGGGGTGGGTGGTGTGGGTTTTTTTTTTGTTTGTTTGTTTGTTTGTTTTTGTTTC
This sequence comes from Plotosus lineatus, assembly GCA_024760905.1. Classification (NCBI taxonomy): domain Eukaryota; kingdom Metazoa; phylum Chordata; class Actinopteri; order Siluriformes; family Plotosidae; genus Plotosus; species Plotosus lineatus. The sequence continues at coordinate 123,519,647 of CM045728.1, read as the reverse complement.
CCTTCTCTCTTTGCATTAAATGTCTACATTACATCAGGGGCACATGTTATTACTTTAAGTCCCCCCAAATATTTTCCATTCACTTAAACTGTCTTTACAACAGTTACATATACTGCTAAAGTTAAAAATGTCATCCCACCTAGTATTTTGTAAGACCATCTTTAGTCTTGATAATAGGACATAGTCACCATGGCATTGTTTTGATAAATTGAATCCATCCAGTGTTGGGATTATTTTTCGCAGACAATGTGAATTGATGATGGAAAAGCTGAACCACCATTCAAAGTCTTCTCCAGCACATCTCAAAAACTTTCAACAGGACTAAGAGCAGGGCTTTGGGGTGCCAATACATATGTGAAAATGATTCCTCGTGCTCCCTGAACCACTCTTTTATTATTCAAGTCCCAATTTTATATCCGTGCCATCAAGGAAGAAAAAGTCCACTGATCGAACAGCCTGCTCATTCAGTATGTTCTATTGCAGAGTAATGTTGCTGAGCCTCAACCTGACCAATCGAAGCAACAATACCATTGCAAATTTTTTTTTTTTTTTTGGCCAAGCAGTGTATATTTCTATAAACAAATGTACATCAAGACCAACTTTGGTCCTACAGGGACGTATAGTATATTAGTACTTTTTGATCAAGAGAAAGTCCACAACTATTTGTGTAATACAGCCGCTCCCCGACTTGCGTTCATCCGTTTTACGTTTTTCCGATTTTCCGTTTTTTTGTTTTTGTTTCTGTATTTTTTTTTTTAAAAAGTCAAATTTTGAGTTTAGACATACCTACGTAGTACACTAACGTAATGATGCTGTGTCCATTGTTTACAAACGACAGACTGAACGTGCCCCTCCTTCTTCCGAGTTCAGTTATTTTTATATATATACACACACACATGTATATATGTGTGTGTATATGTATATATGTGTGTGTGTGTGTATATATAATATATGTATATCTGTGTGTGCGTGTGTGTGTGTGTTATATAGCGTGTTACCCTTGTGTTAACACATCGTCTCTGTGATCTTTGTGTTTACACTGTTTTGTGGACTTTTGTAACCCTAAGCAAATATGGTTGGTCAGAAGCGTAAGCCTACTAGCATGGGTGCAAGTCGCACACACAGAGATGAATTAACTATCTGCTCAGATGGGCACAATCTACCACGCATACTCAGTTAAGCAAAGAGAGTTGTAAAATGAATGAAAACCCGAATCCAGAAAAGAAAGAGAACTCTCTGCTCTGCTGGTGATTCACATCAGTGCAGGCTGAGTACTAAACGAATTCAATGGCGCCCTTGCTCATTTGAAAGACCAGAGTTCCGTATAACCCGTCTTCAAGCACAGCAAGTACTCTACTTTTGGTATTGAGCGCCTCCCATATTGTAAGCGTTGCTTGGCTGTTTTAAGCTTCATGTAAAGTGAGTTGGCTCAGCTTCATGTAAAGTGACCATCCGTCGACCATCCTAACCATTTACAAGCAGAAAGATCACATCATAGAGAATGCTGAAGGTTATATTTGATACTGTATTTGATATATGATGAGTGAATTTGATTAAAATGTATCAATTTAAAATTATTTTGCTTGAATTTAATTTATTTGAAATTAATGTTGATATTATTTTACGATGTTATGTTTATAATAATTGATTTAGGGGTGTTTTATGAGATACGGTAATGGTATTTATGGATGTGTAGTACAGTATGAGCGTCATATGTCACTGTAACAACTTGTGTTCACTTTCAACTTGCGTTCGGCCGTCCGGAACCAATTAAAAACATAAGTCGTGGAGCGTCTGTACTGTGAAAAGTCAGTATATGGATATAGAAGATAAATATATTTAACGGGACATTTTTTCACCAAGTTGTCACGTATTCTTACAACTACTGGACTCCTTCAATGAAAGTTTCCATTTTGTGTGTTTGTGTGTGTGTGTGTGTGTCAGATTGCACTGTTGCGTTCACGGGGTATGGATCTGGGACAGGAGGAGACTGTGCAGACATGCATTGGGAATCGAGTGTGGGTGGAGGGACTCTTTGATCGTTTCGGAGAGCTTCTCACACAGGTACAGCAGGCCTGCCTTTGATTGGAGAACAAGTAGAGACAGTTCATGGGCCTTTCTAAAAGCACTTACTGACAACAGATGTGGAGAACCAGCAGAAGGTGGAGAAGCACTTGAAGCTTGCGAATCATGTGAAAGCATGAAGATGATGATTCATTATCAGGTGAACTATGAGAAACTGGAAAACCATCTGAACGTGGAGAAAACTAAACTATGTACAGACTGCAGAAGATGTAGAACACTAGAGAATATCAAGTAACAGAACACTGAAAGGATACGGGGGGACCCTAAGGAGAATGAAGAACCGTGAGGATGGGTACTAGAAGGTGGCTGTTCGCAAGTTTAAAGCATTTAACAAGAACTTTTGACACCGTTAGAATGTGAAAAGGAAAAAAACACGTGAACTGTGGGAAGACTGCAGGATCACAGAGTTGTGTAGGCAAGAAGATGGAGAACCTTGAGAAACATTGGGGATGAGTTAAACGATTATGACACAACAGAACATATTTCTAGGATTTTATGTATAGAAGAGCAACGGAACCTGTCCGTCTTCTCGTAACTACAGAAAGTCACGATCTTAATGTTTTCAATCTTGTTTTAAAGGTGCACATTCACTAGTGAAGATCTGGTGTGTTTTATCTTCCATTGTCCGTTCATTCTGGATGAATATAAAACTTTCCTGGAGAAATTACCCCAATTGACATGCGTAGTACAGTATGTCATATTCACGTTTTTACATCTGGTTTTGATTCTGTATTTGTTTACAGTAACAAGGCATTGTGACCAGAGGGACAATCTTCATATACTAGTCCTTCTCAAAAAATTAGCATATTGTGATAAAGTTCATTATTTTCTGATATTTTCTGATATCAGTAATGTACTGATAAAAATGAAACTTTCATATATTTTAGATTCATTGCACACCAACTGAAATATTTCAGGTCTTTTATTGTTTTAATTCTGATGATTTTGGCATACAGCTCATGAAAACCCAAAATTCCTATCTCAAAAAATTAGCATATGATGTTCAGGTAGTGTAAACGAGCTATTAACCTAATCATCTGAATCAACCAATTAACTCTAAACACCTGCAAAAGATTCCTGAGGCTTTTAAAAACTCCCAGCCTGGTTCATTACTCAAAACCGCAATCATGGCTAAGACTGCCGACCTGACTGCTGTCCAGAAGGCCATCATTGACACCCTCAAGCAAGAGGGTGAGATACAGAAAGAAAACTCTGAGCGAATAGGCTGTTCCCAGAGTGCTCTATCAAGCCACCTCAGTGGGACGTCTGTGGGAAGGAAAAAGTGTGGCAGGAAACGCCAGATTCCAGACCTTGGGGGACCTGTGGAAGCAGTGGACTGAGTCTGGAGTAGAAACATCCAGAGCCACCGTGCACAGGCGTGTGCAGGAAATGGGCTACAGGTGCTGCATTCCCCAGGTCAAGCCACTTTTGAAGCAGAAACAGCGGCAGAAGCGCCTGACCTGGGCTACAAAGAAGCAGCACTGGACTGTTGCTCAGTGGTCCAAAGTACTTTTTTCGGATGAAAGCAAATTTTGCATGTCATTCTGAAATCAAGGTGCCAGAGTCTGGAGGAAGACTGGGGACAAGGAAATGCCAAAATGCCTGAAGTCCAGTGTCGAGTCCCCATAGTCAGTGATGGTCTGGGGTGCCATGTCAGCTGCTGGTGTTGGTCCACTGTGTTGTATCAAGGGCGGGGTCAATGCAGCTCGCTATCAGGAGATTTTGGAGCACTTCATGCTTCCATCTGCTGAAAAAGCTTTATGGAGATGAAGATTTCATTTTTCAGCACGACCTGGCACCTGCTCACAGTGCCAAAACCACTGCTAAATGGTTTACTGACCATGGTATTACTGGGCTCAATTGGCCTGCCAACTCTCCTGACCTGAACCCCATAGAGAATCTGTGGGATATTGTGAAGAGAAAGTTGAGAGACACCAGACCCAACACTGTGGATGAGCTTAAGGCCGCTATCGAAGCATCCTGGGCCTCCATAACACCTCAGCAGTGCCACAGGCTGATTGGCTCCATGCCACGCCGCATTGAAGCAGTCATTTCTGCAAAAGGATTCCCGACCAAGTATTGAGTGCATAACTGAACATAATTATTTGAAGGGTGACTTTTTTGTATTAAAAATACTTTTTTTATATATATATATTGGTCGGATGAAATATGCTAATTTTTTGAGATAGGAATTTTTGGTTTTCATGAGCTGTATGCCAAAATCATCAGAATTAAAACAATAAAAAACCTGAAATATTTCAGTTGGTGTGCAATGAATCTAAAATATATGAAAGTTTAATTTTTATCAGTACATTACAGACAATAATGAACTTTATCACAATATGCTAATTTTTTGAGAAGGACTAGTATGTGATATCATGGCTGTGTGACATCAATTTGTAGAAACCGCCCACACCCCCACACCCCCCACATGTATTCCATACAACTTGTATGTAGTAATTTTAAAACATAACAATATTCACCTGCTTGTATTGACCATGTCTGTGTTGACGGCCGCCATTTATTTATGATGGGTGGATGAATAGATCTGCGCTCTCACCTGGTGGATCATCGTGACCGCTGCAGGGGTCGTTAAGATTTGTCTCCAGGAAACATGTTCTGAAAGATATATTAGCCGCGTTCATATTATTTTCAAGCGATAACACTATGTCATGTTTATTTAATACGCCTTTCAACTGAATGTGCACCTTTTAATTTTTAATGTAGAAATTTTTTATAGATCTAGACACAGATGACACTACAGCCAACTGATTTTTTTTTTTTTTTTTTTTTAAAGTCTCTGGGGATTAAAGAACGTGTGATACAGGATAATTTACATTAATAATTTTGGGACACTAATTTTCAACAAGAACAGCATTTATGATTGGAGAGAAGTGTGTGTGTGTGTGTGTGTGTGTGTGTGTTATTGATTTGTATAAATATATAAATACATAGATCTATGTTTTTAAAAAAAAGACTTTCTATATGATAGTGTATATTTTGTAAAGAGAGCTCTTTGGATGGATTTGTCTCTTTTACTGTATGTGCTTATAAACTCCTTTTATATGACAGAGGTTATAAAGACGGAGTTGGTGCAATTCTAATACTTATTTTGTCATAATGTTGTAATCAACAGCATTGGAACTATTTTCCTGCAGGAAATGTTATATTTTGTAGTCTTTCAAAACATTTTATCATAAACATAAATGTATTTTTCCACAAAGGAAATATTATTTCCTGATCATCTTTGTGGTACTCTGTTTTCTGAAAAAGATGCCCGGTGTGTTTCTATGGCGGTTTTCTAGCCCTGACAGTGTGTCTGAAGATCACTTCTTTACTGTAGAATACTACAAATTTTCCGCAGTTTTGCACAGATTATGATGCTTTTGCTTTTCTAGTGTAGCTGTGATACAACCTGCGCATATTTTTTGATATGCGAGAAACAATAAATACTTTCCTACCAACGAATCCACAGAGTCGGAGCTTTATTTATAGAGGAAGCGAAGCTTCAGTTATAATCGTATTTATGCTTTATCCTCGTTATATACTGCAATACATCTTACTTTAAAGCTAAATGAATTTCACGCCTTCCAAAATATCCTGTTACACATGAATATATGTACAGTAGGCCCCCGTTTTTCGCGGCGATTCGGGTCCGGCCCTTCCTGTGGATCATGAAAATTCGCGAGTTATTGACGCGGCTTTCAAACCCTATGTATGATATTACATACACTAAAATATGCTTGTTAAACACATTCTATAGACAGTCTTACTCATTAACGCAGTAAAATGCAGTAATTATTAAGTAAAAACTTTTTAATTTTGTACTGTGATAATATTTATTAATGAATAAAGCGCTTAGGTTCCTTACCAGAAGCTAGAGAAGATGCACGGCGTTTGAGTTTTGAGTGACATCATAGCACTTAAATAATCATTAAAAACCATGAAAAAAAAAAAAACCCATGAATTCACAATTCGAGCAATCACGTTGATGACTTGTGCGAAGGAGAAAAAAAAAGAGGTGTACACATCACCTGCAACCAATCAGCAGGAGGGAGAAACAAAAGCTCCCAGACATTGGCTAAATTTGAATCACATGTCGGTTACTTCTTTCTAGGTTTGTCGCCAATCCAAGAGTATGCGGAGATGCAAACGCTGAACCGCGACTAGTCAAGGGCCTACTGTACCTTATATTTTCATTAACGAGTGGTTTTTACTTACATTTGTAAAGTTGCATTTTTAAACTTGTGAGTACTAGAAATTTTCAGAAAAGGGCAAGGATGTATTAGATCACAAATATTAAACCAACAAATCATATGTGAGCTCTTGAATTAAATAAAATCAGTTCACGTTCACGTACATCAGAGAAACCTCGGCTCATTTATGTGGACCAGTGGTTTTCTCGCTGTTTATTCATGTGCAAATTCCAGTACTTACACATTGACCATCGGACACATTTGAACCACTTGTGACCTTTCACGGTACATTGTGGCCCCTCTGTGGTAGGATTTATGACTTCACAAAGCTTTGTAATAACAGTAAAGTATTTTAATATGCAAAGACGTACATGACTGATGCATAGTTTTATTACGTTTGGGTATAATTTTCCTTTGAAAGAATTTTTTATATAGAATTATATTTTACAAACTGTTCCCTAAACCCAACGAAGTCATCATATTAATCGGCATATTCTATATAATTATTTGGTTTGAGCCACACCCAGTGCTGCATGTTCATCCAGACTTCAGTTCTAACATAAACTGAGCATTTGATAGCGTCTCGGAATGCTACATACCATCATGCACATTTTGATTATACTGTATTCTGCTCCCCAGGCTGTAACTTCACAAATTGTAAAGGTATGTCAATAGTAATATACACAGATTAGCCATATTATTAAAACCACATGCATATTATTGTGCAAGTCCAACGTCTGTAAACAAAACCGCTCAATCTCACCAAGACACAGACTCCACAAAAAGGGTGTGCTGGGCTATGTCACAATAACCAACTGGCAATATTTCCATCTTAGATTACGCTTGGTTGGTTTTTTGTTTGTTTGTTTGTTTTGTTTTGTTTTGTTTTTTCAGAGTAGGATTTTCTGTGATGGCCTAGTGAACTGACCAGGGTGTGCCCACCCTCACCCAGCATCCGCGGAGATGGGTGCCAGCCTCCCCACACCCCTTATTAAAAAGTTAAAAATATATATCAGTTTATAAGTATAAAAAAAAATACTTTGAGGATCTTCTCGATCCCACCAATGCA
>CM045728.1:123482297-123507297 GCA_024760905.1 Plotosus lineatus | reverse complement strand
AATAAACAAACAAAACAAAGTCTGGCGAGTATAATGCCAAATTTCCTGGAAATAGATGAAATTTGAAATAATTTAATATTTTAATGTACATATATGTAAACCGTATTAAAAAAAGTTGATTGATCATTATCACTATGTAGTCCATGGCATAGTAAAATAGCTGACTATTACCTGTTGTGGTGCTTTACCTGTATCGGAATTCAAAGTTGTTCTCAAACCATTAAAATTATTGTGTACGTGAGTGTGAGTAATTAATTGTGTGTGTGTGTGTTGCCCTGCAATGGTCTGGTGAGATATTCAGTGTGTACCCTGCTTTCGCACAGAGATGGCCGAGATGTGCTCCAGACTTCCTGCATCCCTAATTAGGATTATACTGTTGTGAAAATGAATAATTAGATGATCCCTGAGGGGCAGATCAGTGGCGTAGAGGTTAGCATGTCCGCCTCACAGCAAGAAGGTCCTGGGTTTGACTCTCGGCTCAGGCATTCTTGTGTGGAGTTGACATGTTCTCCCCATGCTTGTGTGGGTTTCCATCAGGTACTCCAGTTTCCTCCTACAGTCCAAAAGACCTCCTTCTTCTTCAATATCGTACCGATGGTAGACGGGTTTGGCCATGTTCCTTTGTGATATCACTCGAGCCCATTTCTTCTTCTCACTCGCACCGGAAATCCCACATGAGCTGTGTGTGTGTGTGTGTGTGTTGACCGTGTCTTCTTATCAGAATTATAATTTTACAAATGTTTATGGAAGGTTAAAAGCCTGAGTCAAGAAATAAAGCATGAAACAACAGTAACTCTGTCCTTCACGCGAAAAGCATTATGGGAGATGCAGCTCCATAATAGCCAATGGGAGGGAGCTGCCTCATCCCTCCTAGCCAATGGGAGGCCAGCGGGGCGGGATGTTTGGAGATAGCCAATGGGAGGGAACTGCGTCATTCCTCCTAGCTGATGGGAGGCCAGCGGGGCGGGATGTTGGGAGATAGCCAATAACAGGGAGCTGCATCATCCCTCCTAGCCAATGGGAGGCTAGTGGGGCGGGATGTTGGGAGATAGCCAATAACAGGGAGCTGCATCATCCCTCCTAACCAATGGGAGGCTAGCGGGGCGGGATGTTGGGAGATAGCCAATAACAGGGAGCTGCATCATCCCTCCTAGCCAATGGGAGGCTAGCGGGGCGGGATGTTTGGCGATAGCCAATGGGAGGGAACTGCGTCATTCCTCCTAGCTGATGGGAGGCCAGGGGGGCGGGATGTTGGGAGATAGCCAATAACAGGGAGCTGCATCATCCCTCCTAGCCAATGGGAGGCTAGCGAGGCGGGATGTTGGGAGATAGCCAATAACAGGGAGCTGCATCATCCCTCCTAGCCAATGGGAGGCTAGCGGGGCGGGATGTTGGGAGATAGCCAATAACGGGGAGCTGCATCATCCTTCCTAGCCAATGGGAGGCTAGCGGGGCGGGATGTTGGGAGATAGCCAATAACGGGGAGCTGCATCATCCCTCCTAGCCAATGGGAGGCTAGCGGGGCGGGATGTTGGGAGATAGCCAATAACGGGGAGCTGCATCATCCCTCCTAGCCAATGGGAGGCTAGCGGGGCGGGATGTTGGGAGATAGCCAATAACGGGGAGCTGCATCATCCCTCCTAGCCAATGGGAGGCTAGCGGGGGCGGGACGTTTGAACATCATTGATGGGAGAGCAGCTCGTGCATTGTTTTGAATGTTTGAATGGCGCGTTTGGCGCGTTTCATAAGGAGAACTTTCATATACAGAGACAAAAAATTTTGGAAAATGTTTTTCGTAACCTGGATTTTTCGTTTGCTGAGACTATCGTAAGGTTGAGGTACCACTGTAATGACTAAGAACCCTTTTTTTCTCTTCATTAATTATCAGCACACCTGTTACCATCCTGATTAAGACACTGTATTCCAACTCGCATAGACATGTGAAACAAGACTTTCCGGTGCTGAGCTGTTAAACCACTCTGGAAGGGAAACACGGATGTTAAAAGACATACCTTGTACTGTATGTGTGACATTTCTGATTAAAAATGGCAGGATATTGAATCAAAGTCAGTTATGATGCTGTCGCTATATCTGCTGGGATTAGACTGACAAGTCCTGATGACGTTTCAGCTGAAGCTGTGATAAGTTACTCCGGTGAGTGATATGATGACTTGGTGAATTGACGAAACAGAGAGGTACTTTACATAACAATACGACTGCATTCGTTCTTTCAGAGGAAAGAAGCAGAGCTGTAGAACCAGTTTTTACTAACACGGGCAAGTTTCCCAAAGACTCTCTCTTTTTTTTCTGTACAGTACATATTGTAGGAAGGATTAATCCCCACTCATCAAATGTTGGTTTAATCAGGACATAAAGGTAAGTTTAAATAATTTAATAATATCTAAATAGACAAAATAAGCAACACCAGTCGAAAACTTTCGCATTATGATGTCATATATACCAGACAAACTCGTCTTTCTAACGCCTTACAATCCAACACGTCTGACGTCTGGGTTAGGAACAACTGACATACATTTCGCTTTGAGCAAGTTGAGGGTTGTGGGGACAGTCGCATAGTTGTTAAGGTGCTGTGCTCATGATCAGGAGGTTGTATGTTCAAATCCCAGTTAGACCCCAACTGTGCTCAGACCCCTGGGCAAGGTGTCAACCACAAGTGTGCCTCTGTTCACCAGTAAAAATATACTGGGAAGGTAACCGGTGATGGGCTAGTGTCCCATCCAGGGGGAGATAGGCTCCTCCCCACAACCCTATTAGGTAAAGTCAGTTGGGTTTCTTAGACCCAAGCTTAGTGGCTCATCAGGCCGGTGCTTATTTCCGGTTTCCATAGCGTGAAGCAACCAGTAGCTCAACTCCTCTTTAATGGGATGCTCGTCCATCGCAGTATTAATGTGACCTCCGGGTCGCGTCACTCTATGGAAACCGGAAATAAGCACCGGCCTGATGAGCCACCAAGCTTGGGTATAAAAAAACTCAACTGACTTTACTTAATAGGGTTGTGAACAGGCTGGAACCTATCTCAGTTGACACTGGGCGAAGATGGGGTACACCCTAAACAGCTGGCCAGACCATCACAGGGCAACATATACACAATCAATCACACTTACATCTGTACTTAAGATCAATTTCAGAAGTTGCCAAGTATTTTAGTTTGAAGTATTTTATTTTAAATACTTAACTGTCACCATTTAGGAAATAGATTGTGAGATGTCTACGAGATCCCTGCCAAAAAAAAAAAAAAAAAAAAAATCGAAGAGACTTTGTTCAGATCATTCCTGTAGTGATTCCGATATTTCAGCAGGAAAACATTCTTTGTCAAGAAAAACGAATGCAGTGAGTTGCTTCTTATTTATAAAACAACTATTTTGGAAGATGGTAAAAGGTGCTGGGTCACTGATCCTAAGGTTGGGGGTTCGAGTCCCACTGTCCACAAGGTTGTCACTGTGTGTGTGTGTGTCCCCCTCCCCCCTCTTCCCCATTGCAGCTAACTGGGTTATCAAAGGCGGGCCATGTCTCTCACTGTCTATGGTGAGAAGTTCATGTGAAAGAACCATTGCTGACTTTCGGCAAACGTCGCTGCAAAGCCGTCAGCATGTTTCCGCCCCTTGGTAAAGGGTTGAATCAGGGCGGGCATCCGACGTAAAAACCTATGGCGAATCAAACATGCGATGATTCGCTGTGGCGACCTGCAAGAAAAAAAGGGAACAGCCGAAAGGAAAAGAAAGAACTGTGTTTGCATGAGTTTCCTCCAGGTTATTCCTGTTTTCTCATACAATCCAAAAACATCCAGTTTAGGCGAACTGACTGTTCCAAAGGGCCCCCAGCTGTGAGTGCGTATGGTTGTGGGTTTATTGCCCTGCTGAGCTGATCAGGGTGTACCCCACCTTCAAGCAGTGTCAGCTGTCATTGGCTCCAGAATGACCCTAATAGGATTATGTGGTTTGGCTAATGAGTAAATGAGTGAATATTTAAGAGCCTTTGTGTGTATACGTAATATGTGATGTTTGCTTTTCACAAAAACTGATGCAACGAGTAGCTTGTAATTTCTTAAACAAATATTTTTGTAAGTTACACTTTGTGGTTGTATAAAATACAGTACGTGTTACTATAAACCGGTAATGTCATGGAAGAAATGCAGTCGCGGTGGGGGGTTGTCTTGAATAACCAAAAAAATGATGGACAGCTAATACTAGCATTGTCTATAAGCCTTTTAATGGCATTACTGGCTAAAATATTTGAACACGTTTTTAATACTGCATTCATTGTACTTGTATCTAAGAACACTTTATGCCAAAGAATTTTAACATACACAGTTCAAGGACCGTACAGTCTTAGCATGTGAAATTATTAATGCTACATATTTTAAATTGTTCTTGCTAAGCACACTGGTGTATCATGGAATGCTTTTCGGTGGAGGGTGGACGGATGCCCTCAGAGAAGCTCTGCAGTGGGATGATAAATGGATCGTCCTGATGAGAAACAGCACTGCTGCATTGAAAGGCAAATCAACTCTGCCTTCCTTCCTTCCTTGAAATCCTAAACAAAGCACCTTGTTTAGAAGAAAGACGTGAAAAAAAAAAAAAAAAAAAAATCATCCCGTCCCTAGTCCGTACCCCGTCCAACCGGTTTTCCTCACAAATCTGCTTTATTTCCTCGAACGCACATGTGTTCACACTGTTTACAGTGCTGCATGTGATCTTGTTTGACACTTCTGTCTTTGCATACCATGTGTGTCTTCATGTAGTATATTGTAAATAGAAAATGCTTTAATACTTTTCAGTGCAGCGGTTATTTCATATGAATCTGTTGTCAGATATAATGACATGCCTTTGTTAACCAAAAGGAAAAACGTTCTCTGGTTGAAATGAATATGGAGCAACAACAACAACAACAAAAAATGACGAGGAGTATTTCATCATGCTTCTGGGCAGTGGTAGGCTGGTGGTACAGGACGATGGATTGCTGATCCTAAGGTTGGGGGTTCGAGTCCCACTCTCCACAAGGTTGTCACTGTCCCCTGTCCCCCCCCACCTGTCCCCCACCCCAGTGCCGCTAACTGGGTTATCAAAGGCCGGCCATGTCTCTCACTGTCTGTAGTGAGTGGTTCATGTAAAAGAATCATTGCTGACTTTCGTAAAGAGGAGCTGCATCGCCATCAGCGTGTTTCTGCCCCTTGCTAAAGGGCTGTGACAGGAAGGGCATCTGACGAAAAACCTATGAATCAAATATGAGAATCAGATGATTCACTGTGGCGACCCCTGAAAAAGGGAAAAAGCCAAAAGGAAAAGATTTCATAATGCTTCTGCATGTTGGGATGTTTTTGTAGAGGTGGACATCTTGAACAACCAGATGTTTTAGCCAGTATAGCTCAGGTGTAAAAAGCCCTTTAAAAGTAAATATATGAAGAATTATGGGTGGCATGGTGAGAGGTTAACATGTCTGATTCACACACCCTCCAGCTACTCCAGTTTAATCCCAAAGTCTAAAGCCACGCATTAGGCAAATTTGTCTCCCCAATTGCTGCCAGATGTGAATGCGAGTGTGAATGGTTGTAAGTGTTGGTTCTGTGAGGGACTGGCAAGCTGTTATAGGTATACCTCAACTCTTCCCTAAGTCGGCTGAGATGGATTTCAGCCCCTCCGGTCGGTCCCCCGTCCATAGTCGGATTAAATGGTTCAGCAAATTAATTACTTAGAGTTGCATGGATGCTGGAGTCCACCTTAGCCGGCTCTGGGTGAGGGCAGAGTGCATCATGGATCGGCCATTGCAGGGAAGAAACACACTGATGGCAACCCACTGGCCTATTATTTACAAACGACCGAATGAATGGAGATTTGAACTTCTAAATTACAGTAATAATTCACAAGATAGGATAGATACACATCTATATACATACATATATACTGTACAGTGGTACCTCACCTTACGAAAGACCCAACAAACGAAAAATCCAAGTTGCGAAACGCATTTACCTAAAATTTCCATCTCTGGATACGAAAAAAAAAAAATTCACGGTACAAAACGCGACATCTCAAAAATTCAAACAATGCGCTCTCGGCTTTTGTTTTGAAATTGGCACAATAAAGTTGCTCTTCCATTGGCTATCTCCCAACACCCCGCCCCGCTGGCCTCCCATTGCTTAGGATGGAGCTGCATCTCCATGATACCCATGATGCTTTTTCGTGTGCCTTCGATCCATTGTTTGTCACGGTCTAACACATGTAAAGGACAGAGTTACTGTTGTTTCATGAGTTTTTCGAGTGTGCTCATTGCAACTTTATTTTTCGTCATTCATTATGGGCCCCAAGAAAGTGATTCCCAGTGCAAGTGAAAAGAAGAAGCGGGCTTATGGCAAGCAGTTGAATGATATTGCAAAGGAATATGGCCAAACCCGTCTACCATGGGGACGATATTGAAGCAGAAGGAGGCCTTAAAGGGTATACTTTTATAATTTTAAAGGGTTTAGGGGGTAGTATGCCACTCAACTTAGGAAAAAATCAGGTTACGAAACCACTTCTGGAACGTATTAATTTCGTAAGGTGAGGTACACTGTACTTGTTTTGTTAATTCCAAAGGGGAAATTAGAAAGGTTCATGTTGTTATGCTGTTATGGCGCAAATTTTGGCTGAGCTTACCTCTAGAGTTTTTATTTCCACCTGCTTCTCTTTAGCCAAGTTGTATTATAATGTTGAATCTAGAATTTCGAATAGATGTTTTCCCAATTTCTTCTTCTTTTTTAAACACTTTGTGATTATTGAACATGCATACATCATCGTTTTCTGTAACTGCTTAATCCTAATTCGGGTCACAGGGAGGCTGACGCCCATCCCAGCTGATTCCAGGCAAGGGAAGCGTACACCTTGGACGGCTCACCAGGTCATCGCAGGGCAGAAACACGCTGGCGGCTATGCAGCTCCTCTTGTTGAAAGTCAGAAATGGTTCATTTACGAACCTCTCTCCATAGACAGTGAGAAACATAGTCGGCCTTTGAGAACCCAGTTAGCTGCACTGTTGAAGGGTGGGGGGTGGGGGTGGGGGTGGGGTCAGTGACAACCCGTAGAGGAATGGGGCTTAAACTCCCAACCTGAGGATCAGTGATCCAGCACCTTCACCACCAGGCCACCACCGCCCTGTATATTTGTTGTATATTTAGCACTTGCGTAAACAAGTAACTCTTCTAATAGGCGTCAAATTCAAAGGAATGCGATAAAACTTCTTTAATACACCACCCGACTTTTCTCAAAGGAAACTGCAGCAGTATAGCAATATTGTTGACATGGTGGTTAGAGGCTCGTGAACGCTTTTCAAACTTATATTTGGTGTCACTTGTGTTTGTTGTGTTCTGCACACGTGTGAATGCTCTTGTGAAATTCCAACAACTTCCTGTGGACGTGGAGGTAGTGCGACACATTTATAACCACTACCCATGCTGTTCACTAGACAAAAGTGAAAATGAATGTGGACCAGGAGATGATTTTTTTTAAACTGTATCATAATATGGATTTCTTCCGCATGGTAAAAATGCACCCGATTTCCAGGAATATGCATTTTTTTGGATTATTTGAGTATTTTATTCGACTATCATCAATTTTAATGCATTGTTTACTTGTTCTGACAAATCTAGTCATTTGAGTTTATGGGCAACACTCAGTGATATTCAATATAAAGCAAATGAAATATTAGGGCTAGAGAAACCATATACAGTATAACAATACAGTGGGTATTAAAAAGAATAACCCCGTCAACATAGTGACTTTTTATTTTTTATTTAATCACGTTCTCCATTGCACATCAAGCTAATTGGCCTGTACCTGTGAATACCTGTGATAAACTGTAATCATTCTCATCAGTTCAGCATAAAAACAGAGATTTCTGAAGCATTACAGTGCTTACATCTATAACTGAAAGCAAGCAATCAACTACGGGTGGAATGGAACTGTCAAAAGATCTCTGGAATAAGATTATACAGTACACAGGCCCAAGTCAGGCGATGGATAGAAAAAAATTTAAAGGCTTTAAAAGTCCCTAGGAGCACAGTAAAATCCATTTTCTATTTTTTTTCTCTCTTTTTTTTTTTAAATTTTCCCCCATTTTCTCTCTAATTTATTCACATCAAATTCCGACCCATCAGGTATCAGGTATCAGGTATTCCGTTCCCTGTCACACGATCACCACCAACTAGGGAGGAATGAAAGCATGCACACTCCGTGACATACAATGCTAACCACCCGCCTCGTTTTCAACTGTATAAAATCAAAATGCACAAAAGATTATCAAGATTTATAATTTGGGGTGTGTGTGTGAGACGGGGGATTATTTTGATCTACGCCGTGCCACCGGGGTAGTTATACTTTTTCACCGAGATCTTATGTTGCGGATGAGAGAGTTGAAACACGTCGCTGTCTGAATCTCTCTTTCACTGTTATGATTCCCCAAAAGTTCTTCCATGCCATCAGGGAAGAAAAACTGTGTTGAAGGAAAAGTCTGATCCTCAGGATCTTATGATTTGTAATATTCAGTGACATTTCTGTTATAGCTCCAAATGTCACACAATGCATTCTTCACAGCAGGTCTGGAGCCAGAGTGGGCAAGGCCGAGTGCGTAATTTCTAAATCATGAGTTACTGACACAGCAAGCGAGAAGTAGGCAGGGACGGGGGGTGGGGAAAGGTCTCGGTGTATATGGACTCAACAATTTTCCAAGTGCTTTATGTAATACTGGTGTTGAAGGCCATCAAAGACCGACAGTCAATAGACTTATTATTGTGGCGCTACTACAGCGAGGGATTGTAGGCTTCAGGTTTTACTGTGCCATGGGTGAACCAAAGGAGTTCACTACATATTTCCAGTGTGGTTAACTTCGCATTACTTCGTCACGACTCCGGCCAAGGGTAGAGTACACCCTGGACAGCTCACCAGGCCATCGCAGGGCGGAAACACGCTGACGGTTTTGCAGCTACTCTTGTCGAAAGTCAGCAATGGTTCTTTTACATGAACCTCTCACCATAGACAGTGAGAGACATGGCCGGCCTTTGATAACCCAGTTAGCTGCACTGGGGGGGACGGACAGTGACAACCCTGTGGAGAGTGGGGCTCGAACCCCCAACCTTAGGATCAGCGATCCAGCGCCCTTTACCACCAGGCCACCACTGCCCCCAGGGATCACGATCATGATGATGAAGTATAATGTGCACAGTTAATTAGGTACCGACTGCTGCAAGACTTTTTATTTATTATATTTTCACCCTTGCTTTTTTTATGAATAATTGTAATTTCTGTTATTGCACTTTTATTTTTTTAAGAATTAAAGAAAAAATTTTTTGTTGATTCTAAATGATGGAATATTGATAATTTTTTACTGAAAGTGTTTCTGACAGCTCATTAAAATCAACTAATACTTTTGGCTGAACATTCATGAATTGGGTGGTGGCGTGGTTAGCATGTCCGCTCACAGCAAGCAGGTTGTGGGCTCAATTCTCAGCTCAGGTGTTTCTGTCTGGAGTTTTCATGTTCTCCTCGTTCTTGTGCAGGTTTCCTCGGGGTACTTCAGTTTCCTCCCACAGTCCAAAAACCCTGCACAGCAGCTTAATTAGCTGTTCCAAATTGCCCATAGGTGTGAGTATGAGTATGAGTATGAATGGTTGTGTGAGTATTGGCCTTGGGATGGCCTGGTGAGCTATCCAGGGTGTACCCTTTCCTTGCCTAGAGTCGGCTGAGTTGGGTGCCAGCCCCACTGTGATCCTAATTAGGATTAAGCAGTTCATGAAATGAAAGATTGAATGAATAATAAAGTTGGAAAGTTTTGACTGATCTACAGTGAAGTGTTTCTATTATTATGCAAATTAGCAGACCAATGGCAGCTCGAGGGCGTGTTTAATACTGGAGTGGGAGGAGTCAGAATGTGAGTGCGCAGAGCGCTGTCTTTAGTGAATCAGTTCAGATTTGCAGACAGCACTGTGTGTGTGTGTGTGTGTGTGTGTGTGTGTGTGTGTGTGTGTGTGTGTGCGCGCGTCATGCACCAACCTCCAAGTAATATAACACAGTGTTCATCAGAATGCACTGGTTTTCACCATGCAGGACTTTAATACAGACTACTCTTCTGAGTTAGACATCTGTGCCTGAGGCTTTGCAGGTAAGACAACCAAGTGTGTGTGTGTGTGTGTGTGTGTGTGTGTGTGTGTGTGTGAATATAACAATTACCATATTAGAGAATAATTGCAGAATGATGTGTGCAGATGTGTTCTGTATTTAAAGTGCAGGCTGTAATGGGAGTTGGTGCACTGTTTATTATTAGTGTTGTGGTTTGTGATTTGAATTTTAAATAATTTTCGACAGTTTTTTAATGTTGACAACATTGAGTCAAACCTGTTTTTGTTTATGGGGCATGTTTTCATATTTTGGTGGGAACCACATGTCTTCAGATGATTATCTAGCACATCATGAGAACTATTTGGCTGGTCCTCAAGAGGAAACTTATTCTTGAATTATTATCATTATTATTATTATTATTATTATTGCTATTATTATTATTATTATCATTATTATTATTATTATTATTATTGCTATTATTATTATTATTATCATTATTATTATTATTATCATTATTATTATTATTATTATTATTGCTATTATTATTATCATTCTTCTTCTTCTTATTATTATTATTATTATTATTATTATCATTATTATTATTATTATTGCTATTATTATTATCATCATTATTCTTGTTATTATTATTATTATTATTATTATTGCTATTCTTATTGTTATTGTTATTATTATTTACAATAACAACAACTACAATTAATAATAATAATAGTAATATCAATAACAATAAGAATAACAGTAATAATAAAATAATGATTATAATCAGTTTTCCACTTATGCTTTTTGTTTACTTATGTTCATATACAGTATCTGATGTACATTTTAGTATATCTTTATGAGTATATCTTAATAATTAGATTACATAAAGATTATATAAATAAAGATTATATTTTAATAATCTGATGGAAAGTGGACTATGTGTTTGCATGTGTATCTGTATTTGCTACGTATTGTGGACCCCAACAGCTTTTTCCTCAAGGGACTGGGAAGTGGTCCTCATTTCTTTCCCTCATGTGAGGATTGGGTTTAGTTTAGTCCTTGGGAACCTCATCGTCCACATATGAGGACATCGTATTTTCTTCGAACTATGTTGTGTGTGTCCTTGCACAGTTGTTATATGAGGACAGTGATGGACAGTGAAACAGCAGAGATAGATCATTACCTGGATAGATGGTGGTAGGCTGGCTGTAATGAGCATCACAGATGATGGATGATGGCTGGTGATGTGTAGAGGGGTCTTGAGTCTCATGGCAAAATCCTCGGATTCCCAGGTTTTGGTGTAGTCCATTACAACAACAAAACACTCATCATGTTTATATAGCTAGCATGCTAACATAACTACCTGTGACATCCTCACTACATGATTATATAGATAGAGATATATATATATATATAATAAAATACATATATATGTTGTATGTTTGTTAAGTTAGGTGTTTTAGTGGAGAAACATTATTGTGGATACAGGGTGTGCCGTCTTTTTACCAGACTTCTTCCTGTCTGAAGAATTGATCCATTTTAATAGTTATCAGGTGAGAAAGAAGAGAACTGGTGTGTGGGGAAACGACAAGACGCACTACATGAGGGTGTAGGGTAAGGAAGTGTGTGTGTGTGTGTGTGTGTGTGTGTGTGTGTGTGTGTGTGTGTGTGTGAGGGAGAGAGAGAAAAAGAGAGCGAGAGAGAATTCAAACAGAGCTTAATAACGTCTCTTTAGCGTCCCCCTAAGGAGATATCAGTTGGACCTGTCTGTGCTTGAATTGAGGCCAGATATTCTGTATTTCGTCTTGGCTTCATCTCTCCTCTTGTCACCACTGCCTGTGTGTTGCTATTAGGATCTTGTTGTGGAAAAAGCTTTGTTTTCCTGTTACACTGCATTTGTCAGGGCCATTATGGGAACAAACCCCTCAGTGATTATTTACAGTCTTGTTGGCCAAACACTGCAGTGTGTGTTGCCTGAGGGTGACGCATGCAGGGAATGCCCCTGGTACTTCAAGCAAGGTGTTGTTCGTATAGATTCAGTTGATGTCTTCAGATAACGCAGGAAGAATTTCATTGGATTGTGTAACGAATGGAATAAAAATTCAAACTGGGAAGAAAAAGAGGGAATATTTACATGCGGCGAAGTCGTAACCTAATGGTCCGGCCTTGGGATCAAAAGGTCTCTGATTCGATTTCCAAACCAGTGGGGGGGAAATATGTGGTTGTGAGGAGGTGAGCGGCACCTTCCCTTTCACAAGCCTTTGAGCAAGGCACCTCACCCCCCAACTGCTCTCCAGGCACCACCAGTGTATGTATGGCAGCCCAATGCTCACAGTGTTTGTATGCGCTCACTTTGGATGGGTTAAATACAGACGAAATCATTTCCCTTCTGCAACGAATACAGTGTATACCAAAATAAAAATATACTGAGGGGTTTCTGGACAGTTAATTTCTCACCTTACCTGTAATTTATAATAAATAAGTTTTTGAAATTTAGGGGGTTTCTGGGTGGGGTCAGTTTTATGTGTTTTTAAGAATCTCAGTCAAGAAAAGGAAATTTAAACTGGCAGCGTAGTGGTGAGCATGTTAACAAGAAGATCGAATGTTCGAGCCCCGAGTTTGTGCGTTTTGTCATCATGTTTGTCTGCGTGGATTCCTCTGGGTTCCTCCTATAGTCCAAAGCTATGCACACGAAGCTGATTGGCTGTTACAGCTTGTTTCTAGGTGTGTGTGTGTGTGTGTGTGTGTGTGTGTGTGTGTGTGTGTGTGTGTGTGTGTGTATTGGCCCCATAGTGGTCTGCTGAAGCATGGTGTACCCTGGCCTTGCCCAGAGTTGGCTGAGAATATCCCAGTGACCATAATAGGATTAAAGTAGCCTGGAAAGTGAGTGAGTGAGTGAGAGAGAGTGAGTGAGAGAGCGAGCAAATGAGTGAGAGAGTGAGAGAGAGAATGTGTGAGTGAGTGAGTGAGTGAGTGAGTGAGTGAGTGAGAGAGCGAGCAAGTGAGTGAATGAGTGAGTAAAAGAGTGAGTGGGTGAGTGAGTGGTTGAGTGAGTGGGTGAGTGAGTGAGTGAGAGAGATAGAAAGTGAGAGAGTGAGCAAGTGAGAGAGTGAGAGAGTAAGTGAGTGAGCGAGTGAGTGAGAGAGTGAGAGCGTGAGCAAGTGAGAGAGTGAGTGAGGGAGTAAGAGAGTGAGTGAGTGATTGAGTGAGTGATTGAGTGAGAGAGAGAGAGAGAAAGAAAGTGAGTGAGTGAGAGAGTGAGTGTGTGAGAGAGAGAGAGAGAGAGAGAGCGAGCAAGTGAGTGAGTGAGAGAGTGAGAGAGAGAGTAAGAGAGTGAGTGAGTGATTGAGTGAGAGAGAGAGAGAGAGAAAGAAAGTGAGTGAGTGAGTGAGAGAGTGAGTGAGAGAGAGAGAGAGAGAGAGAGAGAGAGAGGCGAGCAAGTGGGTGAGAGAGTGAGAGAGAGAATGTGTGGTGAGTGAGTGAGTGAGTGAGTGAGTGAGTGAGAGAGCGAGCAAGTGAGTGAATGAGTGAGTAAAGAGTGAGTGGGTGAGTGAGTGGTTGAGTGAGTGGGTGAGTGAGTGAGTGAGAGAGATAGAAAGTGAGAGAGTGAGCAAGTGAGAGAGTGAGAGAGTAAGTGAGTGGCGAGTGAGTGAGAGAGTGAGCGTGAGCAAGTGAGAGAGTGAGTGAGGGAGTAAGAGAGTGAGTGAGTGATTGAGTGAGTGATTGAGTGAGAGAGAGAGAAAGAAAGTGAGTGAGTGAGAGAGTGAGTGTGTGAGAGAGAGAGAGAGAGAGAGAGCGAGCAAGTGAGTGAGTGAGAGAGTGAGTGAGAGAGTAAGAGAGTGAGTGAGTGATTGAGTGAGAGAGAGAGAGAGAAAGAAAGTGAGTGAGTGAGTGAGAGAGTGAGTGAGAGAGAGAGAGAGAGAGAGAGAGAGAGAGCGAGCAAGTGAGTGAGTGAGAGAGTGAGTAAGAGAGTGAGTGAGTGATTGAGTGAGAGAGAGAGAGAGAAAGAAAGTGAGTGAGTGAGTGAGAGAGTGAGTGAGAGAGAGAGAGAGAGAGCGAGCAAGTGAGTGAGTGAGTGAGTGAGTGAGAGAGTAAGAGAGTGAGTGAGCGAGTGAGTGAGAGAGTGAGAGAGTAAGAGAGTGAGTAAGTGAGTGAGAGAGTAAGAGAGTGAGTGAGTGAGTGAGAGAGAGAGTGAGTGAGAGAGAGAGTGAGTGAGTGAGAGAGAGAGTGAGTGAGCGAGTGAGTGAGTGAGTGAGTGAGAGAGAGAGTGAGTGAGTGAGTGATATTGGTTGATGCAGAAAGGAGAACGTAGTTTGAGCGATGTCTCGGTTACAAAAGTATTCAGTGCAGCATGGAGCATGTTTGCTTGTTGATTTGTATCTTTGCTTTTCCTTCTGGGTCTCTATGGCCGTCCTTCGCGGATCTTCTGGCATCATCTCAGACAGGTTCTTTTGTACTCGTTTCCGAGCAATACTGCAGAACACTTATTAATATGGGTCTGCTATTTATACTTAACCTACTTTAGATTTTCCTAACCAAGTTCAAGTTGAAATGGATCACATTCGTAAAAGTAACTGGTCTTCTGTGAGCTTCCTTCGGACGTTTCATTCAAGAGCTGCAGTGTGAATTCTTATGGAACATGTTTCCCAGAATTTTGGGAATGTTCTGAAGTGCAGCTGTGATTACCTAAACTTTTGGAAATATCTAATATCATTCAGTTTGAGTTATTTACAGCGTACAAAACATTCATTTCCGAAGGAATTTAATAAACAGTATCTACAAAAACAGTTTGTATGGACACACTCACTATCCGAGTTACGACCTACATCAGTTCCAACCGACCAGTCGTAAGTCGGATATTTAACACAACGAAAACCGAAACCACGCAGCACTCGCTATGAATTCACGTGAAGCGTATTCTTCACCTGCACGTTCTTGCAACATGCGAAATAAACTCGTAGTCTTACTTTGCGCTGCTCGCAACATCACTTTCACATTTCTTCGCCAATTATCTTCCAACCACGTGTAGAGCGACTTTTTCATCTCCGCAATCGGTCCTTCACGCTGTTTTGTGATGATACTTGACTTAATTGTGGCCGCTGCTTTCACCGCTTCCGTAATGCGGTCCTTGCTTTCAAAATCGCCGACATCATGGAGTGGGAGAGCTGGAGATCTTACTTTCACGTTCATCTTGGTGTCCAACGACAGTACCTTCCTTGCTTTCTTGGTAGAATCGCCATCTGATGAATCAGACTTCCTCTTGGGGGCCATGGTACCGGTGTACAGTAAATGGATGTAAAATTGTCGTGTAAAAGCGATGTTACTGCGACGGTATCTACTCACTGAGTGTAGCGGTAGAATGCTGTGAGTGTGAGATGCTGGGATGTTGTTGCTGCCACAACTATCTTACGCGCTGCGCTGCCGGACGTATACGGTACACTCATAATAGGCATCTGATAGACGTGGTTGTAAGTACGAGTGGTCGTAACTCACGTACATCGTAACTCGGATAGTGACTGTATTTTTTTTGTGGTGCCCCATATATGAGAGAAAACCCAAAGGTAGAATGTTTATCTACTTTTTTGGACCAGCATGAAAAAATGTGATGCTGCAGGAGGACCTCTTCATTCCTCCACCATGATGGCTGAAGTGCCCTTGAGCTAGACACCTAAATCCTAGCTGCTCTTCGGGCATGTCAATGTGGCGGCCCACTGCTCCTGTGTGTTTGTGTGCTTATGCTGGATGGTTACAATTCAGAGAATCTTGTGAGATTAATACAGTACAGTATATCAAAAATAAAAAATTAAAAAAAAAAGGTTGTTTAATCTTGTGGTAGCGGACCAATCAGATCGCACCGTTCCTATGTAATATTGTCAAATATCAGATTTTTTTGTATCAATTAAAATCGTATTGTATTCCACGGAAGCCTGAGGTTTATACATCTGCAGCTTTGCTCTGTTGCTATAATATATCTGCTTTTGAAACTCATCACTGTCGTGCAAGTAAATGTTCGGTGATATGCAAACTCTCTCCGCATATGATTTAGTTTAACAGGAAGCAATTCAGAAGGAAGCAAAGAAACAAATCTCCCAACCACCACCGGCTGCTTTGAGCTGTCCAGTGTTGGACAGCAATTTTTTTTTTTAATTCATATCTTCTTATTTTCCTTTCGGCTGTTCCCTTCAGGGGGCGCCACAGCGAATCATCTGCCTCCATCTCACCCTATCCTTTGCATCTTCTTCTCTTACTCCAACGACCTTCATGTCCGCCTTCACCACATCCATGTAATCGCCTCTTTGGTCTTCCTCTAGGCCTTCCGCTTGGTAGTTCCAACCTCAGCGTCCTACTATCAATATACTCACTATCCCTCCTCTGTACATGTCCAAACCGTCTCAATCTAGCCTCTCTGACTATGTCTACAAAACGTCTCACATGTGCTGTTTTTTTTTTTTTTTAATTCATATATAACTTGCTAGGGGCAGTGGTGGTCTAGTGGTATAAGGCACCGGATCGCTGGTCCAAAGGTTGGGGGCTCGAGTCCCCCCCCCCCCCCCCAGTGCAGCTAACTGGGTTATCAAAGGCGGGCCATGTCTCTCACTGTCTATGGTGTGAGGCATGTAAAAGAACCATTGCTGACTTTCGTAAAGAGTAGGCTGTCAAAGCCGTCAGCGTGTTTCCGCCCTGCTGCGATGGCCTGGCGAGCTGTCCAGGGTGTACTCTGCCCTCACCCTGAGTTGGCTGGGATGGGCACCAGCCTCCCCGCGACCCTAATTAGGATGAAGCGGTTACAGAAAATGATGATGATGATGAATATAACTTGTATATTACATGATGTAATGTCAGTTTGTTTCAATTATCAGATTTCAGCGAACTTTTCTATTTACGTAATTAATCTTAAACAAAGTGACAAGGTTCATTTTCTGCGATTCAGCAACCTCTCAGAGACAGTTTAGTTTTTTTCCCACGTGTTGTACTGATCTGGAGAATTTCCTTTGTCTTGAAGCCCAGTTTTTTTGTTTTTTTTAAATTTTCCTTCATTAATGAGTAGGCGTTAGATGGGAGGGGCTCGGTGAAGGAATTAAATCTACATGTGTAAAGAGGTTGTGGGACTCTGGCTTCTCCTGTTGGAGACGAGGGTGGGAGATCTCTCAGGGACTTATACACACCTTCGGGCCCTGTGTTCGTGTCCAGAGAGGAAATGTAGCTTGTGAGAAATGATTAGCTGCTTTGCTATGAGTTGTACAGGGTTGGTTTTTTTTTTTAAATATTGACTTTGGCTACAAATAGTCTTTATATTGGAGCCTGAATTCCTATAAAGCTGTCTGTATTCCAGCACTGCACTTCGGGTTATAAATCATGGGAAACTTCTGCTTCATCTGTTACAGTCAATTTGTGACAAATTAAGCTTTAGCATTGAAAAAAAAAAAAAAAGCTGGATAATTTTCATTTCTTGAAGAAAACCTGTACAACAGCCAAAGCATATTAGAGAACTTGGGTTTTTGTTTATTTATGTAAAAATGCAAAAAAAAAAAAAAAAAAAAGATAAAATAGTGCTGCTACTTGAATCATGCTGGTTGTTGACTATTGTCGGCTTATCCTGAAGGAACAGTATGGCACCTTTTGGAGGTTCTATTCGCAGAAATTAAGTCTATCAACAGTAAATAAGTTTTTATTAATCTATAATCGTTTTAAAGATCATTGAGTGGCTGTAACATGAGAATGAGTTGTTTATATCGACACAGGGGATCCTGTCTCATGGTCGCCGCCATCTTGCTCCACCAAGTTTCAACCGTAGTTTCATACAAGCTTTGAACCAACCACCGGTCCGGTCCACTGCTCAATTGGTTCCGATCCGCAGAAGAAATAATTAATTTTTTCCGTTTTATTTATTATCCGAGTCTGAACGATCTTTCTGTCTGTCTGTCTTCCTTTCGGCTTTTTCCCTTTTACTCGGGAGTCGCCACAGCGAATCATCTGATTCACACGTTTTGATTTTGGCAGAGGTTTTTTTTTTACGTCGGATGCCCTTCCTGTCACAACCCTTTTTAGCGAGGGACAGAAACACGCTGACGGCTTTGCAGCTACTCTTTACGAAAGTCAGCAACGGTTCTTTTACATGCCTCACACCATAGACAGTGAGAGACATGGCCCGCCTTTGATAATCCAGTAAACTGCACTGGGGGGGGGAGACACAGTGACAACCTTGTGGAGAGTGGGACTTGAACCCCCAACTTTTATTTTTGAAAAATCTTTTATTTTGAAAAATGACCGGATTCTTTCGGTTACATGTCGGTCATTTGAGCGCTAAAATGTAACCTGCAAGGGGACGGCACATGAACAGAGGCGAATTGGACATGTTTCAAACAATATCGGGGATTTTGGGTGAGACTGAGCCTGAGCCTTCATTCTTCCCACTGGTGGACCATCACCTGTGATTTTTTTTTTTTTTTTTTTTTTTTTTTTTTTTTTTTTTAAGAAAAGTTCAAGCTCTACTTACCAACCAACCTTATTTCAGCTGTTAAAAAATAACATTCATGGAGCGCATATTATTATTATTATTAATAATAATAATATATATATATAAATAAATTATATTTATAATATTAACAATGGGTGACACACGCACCCCGTTCCGCGGTAAAATTGTCAAGCGTTGACCGGTCCGCGGTGATAAAAATGTTGGGGACCCCTTCCTGAAAAGACTAATTTAAAACGGATATATCAGACAATACAGTAGATTTGATGGGTTTGTTTGTTGAATTTTACAGTTCGGTAGATAAATGAACTATGCTAGTGATGAACGCTAGCTTAGCGATTGATATTACAGTTATCTAGCTAGCAAGGGTCAATGTTAGCTAATGTTTATTCATTAGTAATACTACTTATATTACTATTTCTTGACTAGTTTTCAAATGGAAAGAGATGAATTCATTCAATTCTGTTCTTTCTTTTTTACTTTTCCGCATCAGATGGCCGGGAAGCCATTCCGTGCCACTTATATCTGGAGCAGCATTATTAACAACCTGCAGACGCAGGTGGAGGTCAAGAGACGACGGCACAACCTGAAGTCCTACCCCAACTGCTTTCTGGGCTCTGAGGCTGTGGATGTGGTGTTGGCTCACATTATCCAAAACAAGTTCTGCGGTGATGATGAGGTGCCACGTTTCAAAGCAGTGCGTCTCTGTCAGGCGCTCATGGACTCGCGGGTGTTCGAAGCGGTGGACACCAAGGTGTTTGGGAAAGAAAAGAGGCAGGCCAAGTTTGAAGACAGCAGCTGTAGTTTGTACAGGTTCTTGAGTACGAATTCCAGAAGGGGCACAATCGAACATACGTATCAATCGGCGTCCATCAGCAGGACTGTGTCACCAAAAAGGTAAATCTTTTTTTCCTTTTGTGGACAATAATCCGTCTTGAAAACAGGACGTTATCAAAAATGTCAGAAATATTTTTTTAAGAGTACAAAAGGTAGTGTAATACTTTCTAATAAAGGGGGTGATCATACGAGAAGTTGAGTGACAGTTTTGCGATTCATTCATTCATTCATTTTATGACACCGTTTAATCGTAATTAGGATCGCGTGGAGGCTGGTGCCCATCCCAGCCAACTCCGGGCGAGGGTAGAATACACACTGGACAGCTCGCCAGGCAATCACAGGGCAGAAACACGCTGACAGCTATGTATTCCCAATTGATGTCTGGGATTCCCAGTTTATACTGTGAATCCAGTGTGCTCCTGATTATGCTGAAGGGGTTCCAGGAGACGAATGAAAGAGTAAAGATACTGCATTGGACATCTTTTTAAAATGAGATTCAGTAAATCTGATCTAGCTAAATGGGAATGTCTAGTATTTTCACTCAACAGCTTCCACTAGCTTCGAACCATACACACAACGCAACTATGGCCCGGAATATTGATCTTGCACAACGACTTAACTATATACTTAAAAATAAATATTATGTTGGCATAATTGTTTTTATATCGTTAGCGCCTAGTACATCGTGAACCCATTTTAGTTCCTCTTATTTAACATTCTGTCCAGATTGTAATCTAATCAGACTTATCCACTCAGGGAACAGGAACAGGAATATTCAAACACCACGCCAGTCAAAACAGATAAATCTCTGGAGGACGTTTTAGGGAACCTGAACTCGAACACAGCCATCACGCCCCAGCTGATGAACCTCGGTCTATCACAGGAGTGTAAGTCATTTCAAAACAAACGACACATTTATCTTTAGTCTAATGGCGATTATGTCCCAGGAAAATAAATACACCCCCCCCCCCCCCCAGAAAGGATATGTGAGTGTTTTATAACCCGTGTCCTGTCCATTACAGTGGTGGACGAGGTTTGGCAACAGCAGACAACACTGCGATTACTGCAGCTAATCGAGTTGCCTTTACTGGAGAGTCTTCTAGAAGGAAAAGAAAGTCCCCGCCCCCCCTTGCACGGTATGGACAGCGACCCAGACCTGCTCTACACCAGCAACTATGTAGACCGAGAAATCCTCAAAGCCTTCAGTGAAGCTCAGTATGTGTCTTTCTACATCTTCTGATCTGAATATCCACATCTTCATCTTTCTCCTCCATCTTCTTCTTTTTATTTATTTCTTTTCTGTTTCCTCATCTTGTGCCTCTTCTGTGCTTATATTCTGAGAATTCAAAAATGTAATTGATGAAGGAATAAATTGAAATAATCATGGGCATCACAGTGGTGTAGTGATATACACGTCTGCCTCAAAGCAAGGTCTTGGGTTCAAGTCCCGGGCTTGGCAAGGGCATTACTGTGTAGAGGTTGCAAGTTCTGCCCATGCTTACATTGGTTTTCTCTGAGTAATCTGGTTTTCTACCACGGTTCACATAAACACACATTGGGGTAATTGGCTGTAAGTCATTCCGTGTTGAACGTGAACGTTCTGCCCTCATTCCGCCTGTTCCACAATCATTCTGTAGCTCTTCCTTCTAAAATGGAGTAGTGCTGTAGTCGTTCCTCAAGTGTTCCGTGCTTTCCGTGAACGTTCCGAGAATTATCCGAAGGCCTTCCTTTGAAATCTGCACTGGTTCCGAAGGTAATCCGAGCGCTTTTACGCATGTATTCCGACATTGTACCATGGTCTTTCCATGTCTTTTCCGCACATTCCGTGAACGTTCTGAAAGTGTTCCAAAAGTACAATTTTCCATAGGTTTTTGTCCCATTTTCCGTGTAAAAACGCCGAAGCTCCTCTGTAGACTGTGTTCCGTGCCTTTCCGCCACAATCATTGCATTCTGTGCTCCAATGAAATGGGGGTATTACCGATCCCAAGGTTGGGGGTTCAAGCCCCACTGTCAAGGGTTGTCACTGCTGCCTCCCAATGCAGCTAAATGGGTTATCAAAGGTTGGCCATGTCTCTCACTGTCTATGGGGAGGAGCATGTAAAAGAACCATTGCCGACTTTCATCAAGAGTAGCTGCATGTGGACCCTGCCCTCGCACACAGTCAGCTGAGATGAGAAACAGCCACCCCGTGATCCTAATTAGAATTAATCAGTTCATAAAATGAATGAATGAATAGACAGGAACTTTCCAGTTGGTGTAACACCAGGATCTTATTAGATCATTACAAGTTCAACTTTGTCTTCGAATTAGCTGGAGCATGCATGTATCCTGTTACTCACTACACACAGTGGGCATGTGTGTTCACTCCACCAGTCATTTATGTCCTCCGTCATGTGTATGTCATGTTATATAGACTGATATAAGTATATTATCATTCATTTAATCTCCTCAGGAATAAATCTGTTTCTGATCTACTCTGCCCGTCTAAAGGTTTCAGCAACATTGTTTGCATGTAGATCTACTGAAACCTGGAGGTGTGGTCTGAACATTTATTTTTCCATGATGAATCAGCAATATCTGGACTCGTGAGCAAATGCAAAATACAAAACACACCACTCATCGTGTGCGTACTAATGAGATATTGTGTTCAGACGAACGGCAGCTGGTCATTAAGTAACACGCTCTGTTTGAAAGCCTCAGCCCTCAGGCAGTGCGATCTCTGCTACCACACGGCTTGCAGACTGAAGGTCAAGAGTACAGCTGAAACTCTTACTTTTTCTCTTTTGTGCTTCTTTATTGTTTATGTGGGTATTTTTCATTTCTTTATTAACCATTGTTGTTCTTTTGCTGTTGTCTAGTGCCGATGCCTGGCTCTCTGCAGCCGTGGACTGTCTGGAGTTTCTTCCTGACCAGTTGGTAGTTGAAGTCAGCCGAGGGCTTGCTAAGTGTCCGGAGGAGACAGCACAGTATAAATGTCTCCTTTATGGTATTCTCATCCAACACTACGGTCAGACGGACTATCCTCCACTGTTTAGCAACCACGTCTTTGATGTACACAGCGGCATCTCAGAGTTATTAGGTATGATGGAAGGAGGTCATTGGTAGTGTCCCTGGTCTCAGTATTTCTAATAAGGCTGCCAGGAATCGAAAAAAGAAATGTGCTTATACTGTAGCAAAAGGGTGAAAGGAAAACACCACTGGCATGATCCAGCAATATATACAAACATATATTTGTGCGTGGAGTAGGGGTTAGCACTCTCACCTCACAGCAAGAAGGTCATGGGTTCGAGCCACTTCCCTTAAATATTGTCCAAGACAAGATACATTTACAGCATTTAGCAGAGCGACTTACAGAAGTACTTTAAACTCTCTATAAGTGAATATATTCTTAAACTGGTTTGTTAGAACACAGACTAAGTATGCCATCGTTCAAACTCAGTCAGTAGGGGTTGTGTGGGTTTTTTTTTTTGTTTTTGTTTTGTTTTCCGTGGTGTGTGTTTGTATTCACACCATAGTGCTTAATCTAAATACTGCTGAAAAAGGTACGTTTGAAGATACCCAGTGACTCAGCTGTCCAGATGTTCAGCAAGTTCATTCCACCATCTTGGAGTAAGAACAGAGAAGAGTTTAGATACATTTTTCTCTTGTCCCTTGGTAGAGGGAGAGGTCAGTCTCGCAGTACGAGAGGCAAGCATTAGTGTTTTAAATCAAATGCGAGCAGCTACAGGAAGCCATGCTAAATTGTCACTTGGTGTAAATGTGCCACATCAGAACAAAATAAATGTTTATCCACCCAAATTACTTTTTAAGTCATCTCATGAATAAATTTGTTGAACTGAAGGTACATGCTTTGGTCATATATTTTTGTCAAAATTTATCCAATTTAAAAAAAAATAAACAAATAAGTGGGTAGTGTTGGCCTGGTGGTAAGGTGCTGGATTACTGATCCCAAAATTGGAGGGGTTCAAGCACCACTGTCAATGATTATCACTGCTATCCCCCCAGTGCAGCTGGCTAGGTTTACAAAGGCCGGCCATATCTCTCACTGTCTGGTGAGAGTCTGTAAAAGAACCATTGCTGATTTTCGTCAAGGGTGTCAGCGTGTTTCTGCACAGCGATGGCCAGCAAAAGCTGTCAAGGGTGTACTCTGCCCTTGACCAGAGTTGATTGAGATGGGCTCCAGCCTGTACGCTTCCCTAATTTGGATTAAACGGTTCAGATAATGAATAAATGAAAAAAAAAGATATATTTTTACATAAGTCTCATCATCCCTGATCCCTGAGGGATGTTCTTGTTTAGTATACAGTATACTAAAACAATTATGCACCTCACACTGCCTAGATGTCACTCAGTTGCAACATCCTTACCTTCATAATTGTTAAATATCACTCAATCACTTATTTGCGGGTTATTTGGAGGCTGGAGCCTATCTCTGCCAATACTGTGCAAAGGTCGGGTACACTCCAAGCCACTCGCCTGACCATCATAGCACCCACACACATTATTAGTAGCACCCTCACTCACACCTGAAGGAAATTTTGAACAGAAAATGGGCCTCAAATGCATGTCTTTGAACTGTCGGAGGAAACCGGAGTATTTGGAGGAAACCTATGCAAACATAGGGAAGAACATGCAAACTCCACACAAAACGGCTTGGCTGAGCCCAAGACTCGAACACAGGACTTTCTTGCTGTGAGGCAGATGTTCTTCATCATCATCATCATCATCATTTTCTGTAATCGCTTAATCTCTTCTGCTGATCATATAAAGGCTTGGTTTTTCTCGATCCACTTCAGTAAAGCTTTTCTCCTGTGTTTACTCGCCAAAATGATTGTATGTTGGAAGGGATGTTGGTTAAAGAACTAAGTGACTTATATCACCCATTAGTCAGTCTGTTCCTGATATCTGTAGCCACTCTATCCCCAGGGGGCGCTTTTCTGAGTTTGTGTATGTGTACTTGTAGTTAATGGGAAACAGGAGCAGGCACTGGAGGCCTTGCAGCTCTGTCTTAAACTCCAGGATTCCCGAAGCAGAGAAGAACTCCGCAGACTCCTCCGCTTCATGTCTCTGGCTGCACGGCCAAATGACATCAAATTGCACAAAGAGGTGAGACAGAATGCGTCTTAACGTCTCAACCCATGCATGTTGCTATATAATGAAACAGTGTGCTATGGATCTTTCACTCATTTGCTGAACCGCTTAATCCCGCTAGGGTCATGGGGATGCTGCAGCCTATCCCAGCTGATACTGGGTGAAGGCAGAATACATCCTGGATAGCTCGCCAGACCATCGCAGGGTCGACACTCAAACAACCATTTACACTCACAGTCACACCTAAGGGTGATTCGGAACAGCCAATTAGCCTACTGCGCATGTTTTTGGATTGTGGGAGGAAACCAGGGTTATTGGATGACGCCCATGCAAGCACGGGGAGAACATGCAAACTCCACACAGAAACGCCTGACCATGGAATCGAACCCAGGACCTTCTTGCTGTTAACCACTACACCACCATGTCATCCCCTGATCAAATTATGAGTCAAATTAATATTTTGTGATAAAATATTAAAACTAGTCAAATAGGA
>CM045728.1:123374797-123477297 GCA_024760905.1 Plotosus lineatus | reverse complement strand
AGAATAACTAATACATAATTTCACTATCATCTAAATAAAAATACAGAAAAAGAGCCGTCAAATAAAACAAAAAACAGACAAATAAATCTCATGCATTTTAATCTATACATCTGTTTTCAACGCCACTCCAAGAGCCAATCTTTTCTGTACTGCAGTGTGCGGGAAGGTCCGATACCTTGAAACTCTAATTTTATTGGATTATACGCACCAGCCTGCACAAATTGTTTTTGGGTCAAGAGGTAAATTTCCCTCGAAAAAATTTCAACATGCAGACCAGCTGACTGCCAAAACTTGGAACGCGCTTCCTGTTCACATACCAAACACTGCAGCGTGTGACTCTTGCCGTATTGACCATGTTTGGCTCTACATATGCATGCGATGAGTTGTTCTCACACCTGAAAAACATCAAGACCAACCTGCGGTCACGTTTAACAGATAGAAGCCTAAATGCCTGCATGAAGCTGAACCTCACCACGTATCAACCAGACTACAAAGCTATCAGCAAAACCATGCGGCACCAGAAGGTGCATTAATAATAAGAAGTACGTACTTTTCTTATTAATAAATAACTTCATTATAACAACGTTGTATTCAGTATTGAAAAATATACTGTATATGGCTCTCAGAGGATTAGATTATAAAATGTGGGGGGTTTTTTGGCTCTTTTACAGGGATCCCAGATCTCCGCTATTTAGCACAATTCCGCTATTTTTACTCGCCAAAGAGATGATTATTTTTATTTGTGTATATTTTGTTTCCTCTATTTCTGCACCCGTTTCCTCTATTTTTTTCTAAATCTCGCTCGGATCCGTGTCTTTTGATCAAAAAGGTTCCCGACCCCTGGTGTAGCTACTTTAAAATGATGTTATATTTTACTGAAAATTCTCAATATTCTGAATTAAGAGTTATTTGAATTATTAGTGCCGTAATTTATAATTACATCAAAACCGATTGTAAAATATTCTACATAGTTATGAGAGTGAGAAAAATGTTTATATGTTTATTTGAGTTTTAAAGAATTACTTTCAAAACTGATTCATTACCTTTATGAGGAGGCGATGTTTTCTCCTGTGTGGGTTTTGATAGTTTGTATGTTTGTGTGCAGTATAACTGTAAATTTTAAAGTCAGATTTGGATGACAAAACATTATTCATTAGAATGTGGTACCAGTAACAAACTGTTATATTTTGGAGGGGATTTGAGAATGTGAACATTTTTTAAATTCAGAAATCATGAAAAATCCATATTGTTAAATATGATGCAAATTGTTCATCAGACGCCCACTAGGGGGGAGACATTTCCTTATACAGGCAGTCATCGACTTACGACTGCTTTTGGTTCTGACAGACCGGACGTAATTCGATCTGGTCGTATGTCGACTTTCCATCCAAATGCACTCATGCCAAACAAAAACAGATGAATAAATCTCGGCCCTCTAGTTATTATTCAAAATATAAAGCGTTTTATCACCCATTGATGGTGCCCCAAAATGTCATTAATATGGCGGAAAGTGAGCATTGAAGAAGTTTTAGTTTTACTTCTGGGAAAAATAATAATAATTGTCCAAACTCCAAAGGGAAAAACGTTGTCATTGCTTTTCTTGGAGAAGGATTTTAATTCTTTACCTTGGGACCTGCACAATTGTAAATTGTGTTGTACATGTATTGCTGTTAGCTTGCTATTAGGTTTATGATGGGCTGTGGAAGATTACCAAAATTATTTTATTATTAATTAAAAAAAAATACAGTAGATATTTTAAAATTTTGTTATTATTATTTTGTTTTTGCCATGTTAGTAAAGTTTAGTATACCACTAGGCCACCACTGCCCCAAGTAGACTATGTACAGTACGCCCCAGAAAATAAGAAAAAATTGTAGAAAAGAAAAGAATCAGACCCCTGTGATGTGAGCGAGTGAGTAGTTCAGGGTATACCACACCAAACCATTACAGGGCGATACTTTTCATTCTTGCTGAATTTATTTTTTTTTTTTTCTACTTGGGGTTTGGACCATTTTTTGCCCGGGATTGTGTAATATAGCTTGTTCACTTTCTTTAAGATTTCTATGTGAGTTCCATTTTAAAATGTCAGACTTTCTCATTCTCATAAATGAATATAAGAAGATTGACATCTCTTTGACTTTTAATGTTCACCAGATTCCTGTACCACTGCACAAGCTTGTGAGTGATAAACTCGCCAGTATCATCAGGGGCAAAGATCCTGATGTCATTGCAGGTAAGTGCACTTGTACTTTATCAAAGTACTTTTTTAGGTACACACTATGTTTCGCACCAACGACCAGTGAGATAATCCCGAGCGCTGCTGACTGTAGACTTCTACACTGGAAAATAAATCAACCTGTGATCACTCCTGGAAGAAGAGATCATTCATTCATTCATTCATTTTCTGAACTACTTAATCCTAATTTGGGTCATGGGCAGGCTGGAACCCATTTTAGCTGACTCGGGGTGAAGGTAGAGTACACACAGGAAGGACACCTTGCTAGGCCATCTCAAGGCAGATGAGATTATTACAATACTTATTATTTTCTGGGGGCCTTTAGCGGTTAACACAGCCACCTCACAGAAACAAGGTTCAATCCTGGGTTCGATTCCCGGACGTAAGTAGGTGTGAGTGTGAATCGTTGAGTGTGTGTCAAATCGATGATGCTCTGGCGAGTTGTTAAGGGTATACAGAACCTTTGCCAGTGTTGGCTGAGATAGGCTCTAACCTCCCTGTGACCCTCAATAGGGTTCAGCAGTTCCGCAAATGAATGAGATATTATTTATAGCGAGGTTGTTATAAATTATCATGCATGGTTAAATTAAGTATTGATTTGGAATTGGTTGTGTATCAGCCCTTAGGTGAAGGTAATATTGAATGTGCGGGTTTTTAAAAGAAAAAAATAATTAACTTTCTTTATAGTGATGAAGCCATTAGGGTTTAGAACAGGTTTCTGTATAATTGGATGGACACACAGGTCTGGTACAAGTAAGGTCCTCCTGGAACTATAGAGAGGAGGCATGAGTACCGTATGTACACCCTGCTGGAAAGAAAATCCGTGCTTGCTGTATTTAACCCAAAACTACCTGCAGATCGTCCCGTTGTGTAATTCGTACTTATGTATGCTTAACCCATTTATTTCTAGTTACTCATTAAAATGCATTAGTCTCCGTCATTCGTGTTTATGACCCTGGCTATTGTATGTCAATACATCCATGTGCAGAATCATCAAAATTGAGAAGCACACACATAAAATTATTAAATATCCCCAATGCAGATTATGAAATACAAAAAAAAAAATACACATAAAACTTTAAATAATATTTGAAATATAGTAGGATGCAGAACACATTTGGGATTTTAGAAAGATCTCAGCTCCAGGATCTACTTGTACATTGTAAACTGCTTTCACATTACCACACTATACCAACTTTATTTATACAGGAATCCCTCACCTTCCGCAGTTAATTGGGACCGAGATCCCCCGCGACCGTCGAATTCCGCAAAGCATATATATATATGTATGTATATGTATATATATGTATATGTATGTATATGTATATATATATGTATGTATGTATATGTATATATATATATATGTATATATGTATATATATATATATATGTATGTATATATGTATATATATATGTATATATGTATACATGTATATATATATGTATACATGTATATATGTATATATATATATATATATATATGTATATGTGTATATATATATATATATATATATATATATATGTATATATGTATATATATATGTATACATGTATATATGTATATATATATGTATATGTGTATATATATATATATATATATATATATATATATATATATATATGTGTGTGTGTGTGTGTGTGTGTATATATATATATCTATATAATAAAAATAAAAGGACAGATCTGGACCCCACCCCTCGAAATATCTTCTTCTTCTTCTTCTTTTACTTTCGGCTGCTCCCTTCAGGGGTCGCCACAGCAAATCATCCGCCTCCATCTCACCCTGTCCTCTGCATCTTCTTTTCTGACTCCAACGACCTTCATGTCTTCCTTCACCACATCCATAAATCCCTTCTTTGGTCTTCCTCTAGACCTTCTGCCTGGTAGTTCCAACCTCAGCATCCTACTACCAATATACTCACTATCCCTCCTCTGTACATGTCCAAACCATCTCAATCTAGCCTCTCTGACTTTGTCTCCAAAACATCTTACATGTGTTGTCCCTCTGATATTCTCATTTCTGATCCTATCCATCCTCGTTACTATCAAAGAGAACCTCAACATTTTCATCTCCGCGACCTCCAGCTCTGCCTCCTGCCTTTTCCTCAGCGCCACTGTTTCTAAGCCATACAACATCGCTGGCCTCAATACCCCTCAAAACACCTCAAAACCCCTCGAAATATATAATATATATATAGTTATATATATAAAATGTGACTGATCCTGAGTATGTCAGAATTTTGTGTTTTGTTAGACATATGATTTATTTTTTAAATGTGTCGCCCATTATAAGAGCTAGAGATTGTTTTCAGGGGTGGGGGATTTCAATAATTTTTTTACATTATCATTGGGTGGATCCAAATTTAATGAAAGCATCCTTGGGTGATCACCTATCCATCATAAAAAATTCAGATTGACGTGTCAAAAACTGTGGACAGGAAGCTTCTGAAAGTTAGACAAATACACATAAACCCATGCAACGAACATATAGCAAATAGCCGCGCTGCAACGCTGAGTCTGTTTTGATTCATCAAAAAAAAAAAAAAAAAAAATCTGTTACCATGGTTTAATGACATCATGATACTGCTACTATGAACTTTTGTATGTGTGAGTACTGAACATTAAAATCATTCCTCATGTGAAAAATAACCAGTTTTGTTTTTTCTTCAGGTCCATCTTTCTGCAGACGTCTTACGAAGATTACTTACATGCAGACGGTACAGAAAACCACGAAAGAAGAGCTCTTCGCTTTACTCCAAACCATTCACAAGAACCCCAAACTTTCTGTAAAAGAAAAGCGACGGTTGCTCGGACAGTTCTACAGAGGCCATCCCGAGATATTTGTGCAATATTTTGGCAACCAGATATCCAGTGTTTATCTATAACACATTCATTCATTCAATTTCTGAACCACTTAAATCTAATTAAGGTCACGGGAAGGCTGGCGCCCATCTCTGCCAACTCCGGGCGAGGGCAAAGTACACCCTGAACAGCTCGCCAGGCCATCACAAGGTGGAAACACGCTGACGGCTTTGCAGCTACTCTTGACGAAGTCAGCAATGGTTCTTTTACATGAACCTCCCACCAAAGACGGTGAGAGACACGGCCGGCCTTTGATAACCCAGTTAGCTCCACTGGGGGGGGGGGGACAGCGACAACCCGTTGAGAGTGAGGCTTGAACCCCCAACCTTGGGATCAGTGATCCAGCACCTTTACCACCAGGCCACCACTGCCCTTATCTATAACAGTTACCGAAATTGTTTTGGACAAGATGTCTAAAATGTTTGTAAATGTAAAAAAATATGTAAATGCTATTAAGTTTTAATTTTCATGCTTGAATGATTGAGTTAACGAAGGTCGAAACGTGACGTCGTGCACTTTTTACTGCCTGTATTACAAATATGAATTAGTTTATCAGGTGACCAATTTGTATGATGCAAATGGTTTTGTTCAGACGTGACTGTTCCGAAATTATTTAACCCTTACAAGCATCTATAGTTGTTTTTGTTGGTTTCTAAACATTTTCAGTGAAATAAAGCTCTTTTTAAATAAACTATCTTTTTTAAATTCGTACCAACCAATGACTCTAGATCAGTTTTTATTTCGTACCACCAATTGGGAGGTTAGTGCCAGTGGGACATCCTCAGCTACGTCTAGTTGTTTCCACTATTTGAAAATATCCTCGTTTGTATAGGGCATCCATTTGCTCTAAAGCTATCTTATGTTTTTGTAGAAAAGGGGCAGGGGGTGAACTGGTTTCTAGATCCAATAAAACCAGGAGGTAACGCGTGATAGTAACACAATATTTTGCCTCTTTGTCGGCAGATTTTTGTAGATTTATGACAATAAAGAAAACTTTTCAAGATGAAAAAAGGAATCATATTGTTTGAGGTGGCTTATTCATTCCTGCATTCATTTTCTGAACTACTTAATCCTAAATAGGGTTGCAGGGAGGCTGGTGCTCATCTCAGCCAACTCCAGGCGAGGCCGAGGTACACTCTGGATAGGTCGCCAAGCCTTTGCAGGGGCAACACTCACAGCTGGGGGTGATCTGGAACGGCAAATTAACCTACTGTGCATGGTTTTGGACTGTGAGAGGAAATCAGAGAACCTGGAGGAAACCCGTGGCAAGCATAGGTAGAAGCTGCAAACTCCATATAGAAACACCCGAGCTGGGAATTGAACCCAGGATACTCTTGTTCTGAGGCAGACACGCGAACCACTACGCCACCGTGCCACCTGAGATGGCCTAATACTAACTTACTTTGGTGGTAGGCCTCCGTCAGTCCCGAAGGACTATGGCTGCACTCTGGCTGGTATCCCGGCTGGTGATACTCCCCAGTGCACAGAGCCTGGGTAGGGAGTAATGAGGGACAGGCTGTTACCCAAGCAGCAAGTCCCCCGTCTCGGCGCCACCAGAAGGATCCAATGGAAAGGCAAGTGCCGATACAACTGGGTTCCGGTGCAGGAGAGAATCTACAGTCAATTTAGAACGGCCAATTAACCTACAGTGCACGTCTTTGGATTGCGGGAGGAAACCGGAGCACCCGGAGGAAACCCGCACAAGCACGGGGAGAACATGCAAACTCCACACAGAAACGCCCAGGCCAGGAATCGAACCCAGGCCTTCTTGCTGTGAGGCGGACGTGCTAACCACTACGCCACCGTGCCGCCTAACTTACTTTATTCATTTATAAACAACAGTAAAGCCAAGAAACACCATGACGCCATTTGTAAAAATCCTCAGCAATAGTCGCCGATGAGACGTACTGTAGGACTGATACGCACTTAGAAATCTCAATGGATGAATGAGAATGTCCAAAATTAATATTAGTAAAAATATTATTATGTTCTAACCATCAGAATCCTTGGCTATGATTTCTTTCTATGAGACCATTTACTTCAACTTTAGTAATGGTACAATTCCTTACTACGCCATCTTTGTTCCCGAAGGCGTATTGGTCCAAAACACTAAATTTGTGTCTCTGACTCTTCTGACATTATTAGTCATTCTAAGATGCTGACCTATAACACTTATTTAACCATTTAATTCTCAGTCATGGCTGTATACACAATAAAATACAGTACAGTATTAGCCTAATTAAAATAGTCAGCAATAGCAAATAAAAAGTTTAGGAAAAATGTAGTATTTCACATGGCAAAGTTAGGACGCAAACCTAAATGCAAGTAATCATTTTCTGAACCGCTTAATCCTAAACAGGATCACGGGGAGGCTGTCGCCCATCTCAGCCGACTCTGGGCGAAGGCAGAGTACACCCTGGACAGCTCATCAGGCCATCACAGGGCCTTCTTTATCTCTGCTCCCTGTAACCTCACCGTTCGTCTTGGGTCCTTGTCGTTCACACACATGTATTCTGTCTTTCTGAGGCTAACCTTCATTCCTCTCCTTTCCAGGGCATACATACCTCCACCTGTCTAGATTTTCCTCCACTTGTTCTCTGCTCTCACTACAGATCACAGTGTATCGTAGGTTTTATAAAAAAAAAAAAAAAAAAAAAGGTAAAGTCTGTTGGGCTTTTTACACCCGAGCCTAGTGGCTCATCAGGCCGGTGCTTATCCGGTTTCCGTAGCGTGACGCGACCAGGAGTTCAAGTCCTCCTGGATGGGACGCTAGTCCATCGCAGGTTACCTTCCCAGTATATTTTTACTGGTACCCATTTATACTGCTGGGTGAACAGAGTCACACATGTGATTAAGACCTTGCCCAGGGGTCTTAGCACAGTGGGGGTCTAACTGGGATTCGAACACACAACCTCCCGATCATGAGCCCAGCACCCTACCCACTACACCACCGGCCTCACTACAGTGTATCGTACTTACTTAAATAATTGCTGGTCTAAGACAACATTAGAGCTTTGTAGACCCCCAGACGTTACGTCACGGGTCATCGCTACAGAAATGCAGAAATGTCACCAAATAGTTCTAGAACCAACAGCAGAACCAAAGTGTGAAAAACTCCGAATGTATTTGATGTTCTCATACAACAAGAATTCATCTGTAGGCAGTTAAGGAAAAGGTCAGTGCCAGTCTCGTCTGAGCTCTGCATATCCTGCTGTGGAAGAACGTATTCTTTGTTGTTATGTAACAGGGATGAGGTTCGGAATGTAATTAACAGACTCAAAGAAACTGCCCTTGAGTCCTACTTAAAAATTTGGTATGCGTTATGTGTGGGGAAGTTATGAGGCTGTTGCTGTACTGTGAAGAAACTCATACTTGCAAAAGCCTCTTTATTGAAAATATTTGCTTTTGGATGCAGATGATAAGTGACGACAAGGTTATGTTAAAGTACAATATATGGACCAAAAACTGAATTGTGTCCAACACAAAATTAAGAATAAAGTATGCATTTACATATTGAGAATGATCTTTTTGATCCAAATTGTGACATTTAGGCTGTAAGAGGTTAGTACAGACGATCATCGCTTTACGTTTATTCGCCTTACGTTTTTTAGATTTTGAATTTGAACTCGCTGTAAAAAAAAAAAAATTTTTTTAGCATGCTCTCCGTAGTACGAGACGTTCAAATGCTACTTCCACGTGATGCTACGTCCATTGTTTACATGGCGCTGCGTTCATTGTTTACAAACGACAGACCGAACGTGCCCTGCTTCTTCCCAGTTCACCGCGTGTTACCCTCGTGTTAAGACGTCGTCTCTGTGATCTTTGTGTTTACACTGTTTTGCGTATTTGTAACCCGAAGCAAATATGGTTGGTCAGAAGCATAAGCCTACTAGTGATAGTGGTCATCAGAATCAGTGGGAATAAGTGAATTTGATTAAAATGTATTTATTTTAAATTATTTAGCTTGAATTTAATATTGATATTATTTTACAATGTTATGTTAATAATTGATTTAGGGGTGTTTTATGCGATACTGGTACTGCAACTAGCATATGCATTGTGTTCATTTCTGATGGTACACTTAGTAGGTGTCGAAACAGCACTGGAACAGGTGGCAGCCATATTCCACCAATAGGGGTGTAGTTCAAGGATATCAAGAGTGACTCTCAAGCCCGCCTATAGCACATAATTCTCATAACCCAGATTGGAGCTTGAGTGTTTGTAGACGGGAGGGTGTGGCTTTGGAATGTCCTCCAAGGGAAGGGGGGAGTGGATTAATTGGAGCCCTGAAGATAAGCTTCTTTTGAATTTTGCTGGCCTTCCATATTCCCAATGCGCTGGCTTTAATATAAAATATACGGACGACAGTGGACAAATTCCTTTACTTTGTTTTATTGGAAGCGAAGTGAAATTTCCATCCGACTACAAAAACAATGCTTGTGGTGTTTTCACTGGACTACACATGGCAAAGCTCTGAACTATGTGTCATTCAACATTCAGAATAAAACTTTGTACAATATAAACCACCCAGTTTTAAAAATAAAACTGTTAAAAAAATTTCAAAAACACAGAAAAAAAAAAAACGTGAATAAAGATGAGACTCAAATGAGCTGAAGAGTTGAGACCATCACAAGGCGTCAAAAACCTCAGCTTTGAAAAGAGGTCATCTGTAGATGACACGGTGCCTTTCCAGTTCAAACACACGGGATGTGTGTGTGTGTGTGTGTGTGTGTGTGTGTGTGTGTGTCTTTACGTTAACACGCCCTCACAGTACGAACCATCCATGAAAAGGGAAGCAAAGGAGCCATCGCTGGAGGGACAGGGAACAGTTATAAGAGTCCATAACGAGCGTCAGTGTTTGAGACTCATCGGATGCGCTTCTGCTGTCTTGCACGGTATATGTCATTGACCGGTGGCGCGATGGCTCCTTTGTCCTCCTCGTCGTCTGAGTCAGCGTTGGGCCTCTTCAGTGACTTATTGATTATCCCATGATTTTCGATAGGCCCGTTTCCTTCTCCAGTTACATCACCACGGCCGCCTGTGATCAACTCCACTGCTGCTTCTACAGCTACACACAGACACAAGCACACAGAAGAGAGACATGAGGATACAAAAGCACAAAATGGATACTGTATAATGGACAGATCGATTTTAAAAAAAGCACAGAATACTGAGTGGCACATGGACAAGGTGCACGACTATCAACTTGAAGATTGCAAAATCGAATCCTGGTTGTTGTCCAGGGAGTCTGTAGGAGCTAACTGGGAGGGATGGGTGGCATACGCTGCCCTGTCACTCACAGTGATCACTTGCCAATCCATGTGCATCTGTGAGTTCATTCAAAATGGGTGGCTCGGGCTTTCCCTTTAAGTGTATCGGCAACAGTTTGTAAAGGGGTGGCTTGGAACCAGAGACAGGGAGGGAAGCGCATCGTGTGAACCGATTAGTTTCCATGGAATCCCGAGCACAGAGGGCTGCAGCATCAACCTGGATTCAAACCTGTGACCTCCAGGTTGACAGTTGTGCACCTTGTGGATGCGCCACTCAGGAGCCCTCGGAAATGTTTTTGAAGGCAAAAAACTCGGGGCTTGTTTAGGATACGTACTGTCTGGCAGTGTGCATCTTCCGAACATCTCCATCAGCTCATCCACCTGGACAAACGGACCCTGTGAGGGGAGAAACATGTTCAAAAACAATCTCACAATGACTCATAGGCTAATTAGCAAGTGTAATCAAATACAGTACATTGCGATTCCATAATATTTTCCTCAGTATTTATTGATTCCATATTTTCCCCTCTGTTTGAGCTGTAAAAATAGTTACAATTGACTACAGTGTTCTTTCTTTATTTTTGTAAGTGCTTCATAAAGGCAGAAGGTTGGGATGTTGACATTTTATGGCTGGCGTGTTTGATTTTTTTTTTTTTAGCACATAAATAATTTAATGAAGATCTGATTCCATACTTTTTTCCGGGGTGGGGTGGGGTGGGGGTGTGTGTATCAAACTCTTCAAAAGTATAAGCACTAACACCACAATTCAGGTAGTTTGTTATGACCAGCGAAGATGTTGGAGGCAGCAATTCTGCATCAGTGCTCCAGCTGTTTCCCGTCAGGTCATCATGGATAGATAATATTAAACAATGACCAAGTTGGCAAAATACCTGTTCCTGGCATCTTTGCTTAGTTTGTCTTAGTATGGTACCTCATCTGTTTCTCCATTTTCTATCTTTTGACAACTGTTAAACAATATAACTCTGTCCTATCATTTGCGTGTGTTTTGTTGACCTTTTGGATACCATCCAAAATGGCGTTGGGGACGTGACTGACAAAGATTTATAGGCAAGATGACATGTTGCAGATTTGCCGTACTTCAGAAAGAACAGTACAGTGATACCTCACTTTACGAAATTAATCCGTTCCAGCGCATTTTTCGTAACCTGCATTTTTCGTAAATTGAACCGCATTTTACATGTAAAATGAGTGATTCAT
Source organism: Plotosus lineatus (assembly GCA_024760905.1). Taxonomy (NCBI): domain Eukaryota; kingdom Metazoa; phylum Chordata; class Actinopteri; order Siluriformes; family Plotosidae; genus Plotosus; species Plotosus lineatus. Next base: position 123,465,711 of record CM045728.1, on the reverse strand, counting down.
CCCAAGCCTCCCAATACTACCCCATAAACCCTTTAAAAATGATAAAAGCATAAGTTTTAAGACCTCCATCTGCTTCAATATCGTACAGATGGTCGACGGGTTTGGCCATAATTCCTTTTCTCACGTGTGTGCTTACACGTATATCAACCATGTTTTCTTAGCAGAGTTATAATTTTACAAATGTTTGTGGAAGGTTAAAAGCCTGAGTAAGAAATAAAGCATGAAACAACAGTAACTCTGTCCTTTACATGAAAAGCATCATGGTAGCTGCAGCTCCATAATAGTCAATGGGAGGGAGCTTCGTCATCCCTCCTAGCCAATGGGAGGCCAGCGGGGCGGGATGTTTGAACGTCAGTGATGGGAGAGCAGCTCGTGCATTGTTTGAATGTTTGAATGTCGCATTTGAATGTTTGAAAGGCGCGTTTTAATGTTTGAATGGTGCGTTTGAATTTTTAAGATGACGCTTTCGTAACGTAAACTTGTTTCGTATACAGAGACAAAAATTTTAGGAAAATGTGTTTCGTAACCTGCATTTTTCGTTTGGTGAGACTTTCGTAAAGTGAGGTACCACTGTATATGGTACACAAAGTTGAAAACCAGGATCATGAGGACAGAATTATTCAAAAGTATCATTACTAAAAATTTTAACAAAAACCCAGTGATCCCTGAACATCAAAAGCTCATGTCTGGTCATGAGAACGTAAGCATGACAACAAAACTTCCTCAAAATGCTCATAATGCAAGTAAATAAAGGAAATAAATATCAGCTTGTATAGCAAGTATAGCTAATCGAGGAGTATTTGATTTGAAAATAGCACAATATTGATATACATGTACACATGGGGGTTTTGTCTCAACATGCATCTGGTAAGTATGGTGACTTATTGGTGAATGACTTTGGGTTACTGATCAAAACTTCAGGGGTTCAAGCCCCAGCATCAACAGATTGCCACTATTGCTCCCTTGAGTATAGTGCCGTTATTGGGGCTTGGACTGTACTCACGGTGAAACAATTTGGAGGTGGCAGCAGCTTCATGAGGATCACAGCAGCAGGGGGCACCGGAAACACTCCTCCTGGAACAGGGTGCAAGCCAGGGGCTGCCCCACACACAAACGATGCCATTATAATAGGAGCATAGGATGAGGTGGACAAGAAGTAAGCTTTGGAGAGCAGAACCCAAGAGGTGGTGCCGTAGCGACATAAGTACAGACAAGGTACATATTCTGTACTTATACTTACGGGCAAGGTGTCGAGGCTGAAACGGGATCATCTGGTTGGTATCTGGCTTGGGATACTCTGGCTTACGGTCTCCATCATCCTTTAGCGTTGGGGCCGAAGGGGCAACGACAGCTTCTGGGATCAGAGTGGCGTATTTAGCCCGTGACACGTCCTAACAAACAGAAGACGATTCATCGGTTTGATTGAATGCAGCATCTACTGTTTAGTCACAGATCTGTATAAACATTGCTGATTTGAACTCCAACAGCTAAACCTTCCTCCAGTGCTTATTCAGAAGCACCCCAAATTCGTGGTTGCAAATTTCCAAGGCAAGGACGCTAAAAGCCCCACTTTGATCGCAATGATTGGCTGGAATAGTGTGGCTCGTACTAAGCCACTTTCGTTGTTTGTTATCAACAGTCAGGCCTGCATGCAAAACACACAGATCAGAAATTTCCAAGAGGATTTGCTCGTTCTCATTCATTTGCTGACCTGCTTAATCCTCTACCAGGGTCACGGGGAATCTGGTGCCTATCTTGGTCAACACTAGGTGAAGATGGGGCATACCCTGAACAGCTCACTGGACCATCGCAGGGCAACACATACACAACTATTAAAGGTCACATTCACACCTGGAGAAATTTGAAACAGCCAATTAGCCTAATCTGCATGTCAAACATGGAAAGAAGCTGGAGGACCCGGAAAAACATGGAGAACATGAAAACTTTGGTGAAAGAAGTGCTGACCAGTCTGCCACTGTGCATGACTTCTCTCTCCCCCTACATCTTCATCCAATCACGAGGAATGGACATCGATCCCTGAAGCTTGAATGATGCTCATACAGGGATTGTCATGGCTGTGATCACAATGATCTACCGTACGGTTCGCCAGGCCACATATGGACGTGCATCAGTTAAAAGGTACTAATTACTCAAACTCATTTGAAACATTGAAAATTATTACTAGAATTTGAGCAAACATTGTTCAACTCCTTAAATGTGAAATTCGTACCTTGTACCCAAGAGCTTTCAGCTCACTGGAAGAGCAGGGGTACAGATCCATGAACTTGTACCTGTCCACCAACAGGGCCGTCTCCTTGCCCTCGTATTCCTCCTTAAAAGCCAAGAAGCGCCTGCGCTCGACTTTCAGGATACTAGCCAGGTCCCCAATGTTACTCTCAAACGCCAGAAATCGTGCCCAGATCTCCCTGTCAATCAAATACAATGTTAAAAGCTATTCAAAATGCACACCTTACCGCTCCATACATGTTATTTTGGTCATGTGGAAATGGGTCAGCTTTGAAATAGTACTTATAGAAGTATTTACAACTTTTTCATTATTTACTACAACACAGAAGAGTTCACTGACCCTGATTTTTCAGAAGAAAGACTTCCAGAGGTCAGAACCCTCTCAAACAGCACTCTTGTGTTGTTGTCCTCTGTGAAGGAAAAAATATTAAGAATATAATCAATCAGAGACACAAAGATAGAATAGAAGAAGCACCACCAGTAATTTGTGATGGCCTTCACGCTCGTGTTCAAGACAAATCAGGACTACAGTTTGCGTAAAATACACGTAGTGATGAGATAGTCTCAGGTTTGTTCATGGCTGTGTGGACACAATCTCCGTATGGCTTCGTCATTGATGAGTAAACATGTTACGACATAATAGATTGATGAATCACCACAATGGGCAGAACTTGATACTAACAAGTGCCTAATTAGAAATCATTACATCAAATCAGTACGGAAATTTGTCATTGCAAATTTACCAGCTTAAAGTTTAAAAAATAAATAAATAAATACTAGAATAGACTAACGTGTATGTACTCATGGTTCCTACACATTGGGCCAAATGTCATTCAAGCACTTTTTAAGGACTTTTCAAGGGACAAATTTTTATTTTCAAGTAATGTTTAACAGAGTAAAATACAACAAGAAATACCGTTTATGACTTCCAAACAGTGAAATACAATAATTTTAATATAGTGTAAATTAATATTCCTAAAATGTCAACTACTACATTTTCAATGTAATAACTAAAAATTTTGATTCGAATCATTTATTATTTTGCTGGAAAACATGCAATAATTTTAATAAACTGTAACAAGAAGGCCACATATTTTCTTAAATGTATATGTAAACACTTTCTTCACCTTTGGCTTTGGGTCAACACCTGTACTGGTTGCGGATACACTAGGCGTAGTCATAGTAATGCTAAAGTTAGTGCTTGTGGCGGTTATTCCAACTGCATTTCCTTTGCAATGGTCCGTTATGGGCAGTGGTGGCCTGGTGGTATAGGGCACTGGATCGCTGATCCAAAGGTTGGGGGTTCGAGTCCCACTCTCCATAAGGTTGTCACTGTCCCCCCAGTGCAGCTAACTGGGTTAACGGTTCAAACATGGACTATGGCTGCAGACAGATAGTCCGTTATCAGACGACCCTCATCAATGTTCTCTCTAATTTTTCATGTGGCTGGACATTCACACAAACTCCTTGAGCACACTAAGGACCACTGTGTGCAACATAAGATGTGCATGCTGTGGCCACACACCAGTATCATACCTGTTCAAAACCTTGGATTATAGTGTCTCTAAACTCCTCCGCACTGTTGTTAGCACGGTGCGTATGGGCAGGGCACATATGCAAGCACTGCGAATGCTATGATTGGCTGCGTAGCATAAGTGTACCATATCTTATCATTGGTTGTACACCTGTCACTCACTGAGTTACATTGCAAAATTGTACAGAAAACAATATTAGTGGTCTAATTAATTAGATTAGGTCTAATATCAGATATTAATTAATACGTTTCTGTTGAATTTAATTTTATGCGCTGCATAGATTTTCTTGTGCACTGAGGATGTGCAAGCAGTGCGCAACTGCACAAGCGTGCAGCTCAAAGGGAACATTGATCCTCATGCTCCTTGGTTCTTAAAAGTCTTTGCATGTTGTTTCAGTGTGTGACATTTGATTTTATGCGCGACTTTAATGCTCCTCCCCCAGAGCACCAATTGCAATGTTTTTTTCGGCATGCCTTACAAAACGCATGATGCAACATCTATCCAATCACTGCAGTCTTTGTTCTCCTGCGATTCTGCTTTAAATATACACTGACCGCCTGGCATTATGGCTGTTGGTACAATACAGTCCTCTTGAGCTTTTTTATAAATATTTATTCACTCGTGACGAGCGCAAAGGTCGCCTTCGACGCCATTGCCAAACTGCCGAAAATGGGATCTCTATGTCATAAAACAGATCAAGAAGCTTCTATAATGTCATAAAGTGGAACATCAGAGAAGATGTACAGGGATCCCTCACTTTCCGCGGTGAATTGGGACCGAGATCCCCCCGTGACCACCGAATTCTGCAAAGAAGGGTCATCCCCCCTAACTGATGTATACTTACATGTATATGTGTATATAATATCAATAAATACATAGTATAAATGCTTATAATAATAATTAAACATTTAATAATAATGCATAAGATGTAAATAAAATATAAATACACACACATACAGACGCGTGTGCACACACTCAGATGCGCACCTCACAAAAATGTAACCAGTTTTGATGGGAGGTTTGGGTTGTTTTTTGTTTTTGTTTGCTTGGATTTTTTTTTTTTTTTGCATAATTGGCCTTGTTTTTGTGGCATTTTCCTTAACGCTTTACCCTATTCTTCTTTAATTTCCTTATTTTTTTTAATTCGATGAATATTTAAAAACCCTCGATGCACTGAAGCCACATGAGTTGAAGCGCGGAGTAGCAAAGGATCCCTGTATTAGCAGTCAATGCTTGAAAAACATCGAGTCTCTGTGACTTTATTGTAGAAAAGATACAAAAATCAGACGTTTCTAATAAAATGTTATACATTTATTGCGCAGATAGACCCAAAGCTAAAAATCAAGCACTATTCAAGGATGGAGTAAGAAAACCATTGGTTTACAAGAGGTGGCGCATATCTGCCTCACAGCAAGAAGGTCCTAGGTTCGAGTCCCGACTTCAGCAAGGCATTTCTGTGAGGATCTTTGATGGTCTTCCCGTGTTTGCATTGCACCAAGGGTACGCCAGTTTCCCCCTCACAGTCCGAAGACATGCACATTAACTGGCTATTTCAAATTGCCCCTAGATGTGAATGTGAATGGTTTTGTGCGCATGTTTGCTATGCGGTGGTCTGGCTACATTTAGCTGAGATATGCTACGGCCCCCTACTACGCTAGTAGGATTAAGCAGTTTGTCAAATGAGCGAGTGAGTGTATGATGATATTACGGCTAACAAAAATAATTGTTGAAGCTTGTTTGGTAGCTGATTGAGGGAAACAGTGAGAAAGTTATCTCAAGAAAAATGGACATCAAGAGCAGGGGAATAAAACATCCAGATCTTACCATTTAGGTGAGAGAGGTAGTCGATGTATGCCAAGATATACTCCGGGATGTCTCCGTATTTCTTTAGACCAAGCTCAAAGATCTTAAACGCCACGGATTTATCCTGAAGACAAAACAGAAGACAGATCCAATCAGTTCAACTGCAAAGAAATGGCTGCATGAACTTGGAATAGCATGGCATGCAAGATATATGGCAAGGCAATGTTTTTAAAATATGAAACACCATTTTTTTTGTTGTTTGTTTTAAAAACTTTGGTTTAAACGAAGGCATGTGCATAGAGATTGCCACCTCCTCCTTACAGCAAGAATCCCAGGCCGGGGTGTTTGTACGGCGTTTTCATCTTCTCTCCATGCTTGTGTGGATTTCAATTTCCACCAACAGGTCAAATATATGTATATTAGGCAAATTGGACATTCTTGATTGTCCTTAGGTGTGGATGTAACTGTAAGTAGGTGCCTGAGTGAGTGAGTGAGTGTGTGTGTGTGTGTGTGTGTGTGTGTGTGTGTGTGTGTGTGTGTGTGTGTGTGCCTTGTGACGGTCTGGTGAGCTGTGGCAAGCAGTGTCAAATGAGATAGGCTCCAGCCTCCCTGCGACCCAAGTAGGAGGATTTAGCAGTTCGGAAAATGAGTGGGGGAAATGAGAGCAACAGTCACGGGTTCTTGCATGGCTTATGACTGACTGACTTCACACAAGTTTAAAAATACAATATTTTATATATAAATACAGTACAGGGATCCCTCGCTACTTTGTGCTTCAATTCATGCGGCTTCAGTGCATCGCAGTTTGTTTGTTTTTTTAAATATTCATCAAATTAATAAATCAGGAAATTAAGGACGAATAGGTGAAAAAGTTAAAGAAAATGCCACAAAAACAAGGCCAATTATGCAAAAAAACCTAAACAAACACAAAACAAAAAACAACCCAAAACCTCCCATCAAAACCAGTTACGTTTTTGTGAGGTGCGCATCTGAGTGTGTGCACGTGCGCGTCTGTATGTGTGTATTCATATTTTATTTACATCTTATGCATTATTTTTAAATGTTTAATTGTTATTATAAGCATTTATAGCATTGAATATGTATTTATTGAAATTATATACACATATACATGTACGTATACGTCAGTCGGGGGATTGGGGGGATTGATCCTACTTCACAGAGTTCGGTGGTCGTGGCGGGATCTCGGTCCCAATTAACTGCGGAAAGTGAGGGATCCCTGTATCGTCGTCGCGAGGGAAGGGTTTGCACTTATGGTTTCTATATAAACATGTTGACATGTTACTTTTTAATAAAAATTGTGATAAATACAATTATTTTCTGAGGGCACGGTAGAGTTCCGTTGATCGAACGTCAAAGAGACTGTTCAGTGATATCCACCTAGTCTAAGGTGGATAATCGTTTTAGCATAAACTACACAAGAACAAAGAGATCCAAATTACAATACGAGTTTTATGGCTTATTTTGGGATTTTTAATTGATTTAAACATTTAAGGATAATTTAAGCATTAGTTTAGGCTACAAGGGAATCTGATTGGTTCACTGGATCTCAAGCTTAATTAAAAAAAATTAACCCTGCTCAAAAAAAAAATGCTGAACATTGCCCAAGATAATAAACCAACCAGATCATGCCAAGAAAAATGGAATTATTTTGCTTTGTAGATGTTTAAACAATTAAAAAGTTTGATATGTTGATACATACAAAATGCTAATTATTAGCCAACTACTCTAAAACACTTATGGGGCGCTAATGACAAACTACTTTGGGGTGAAATTTATTATCTTCCCGAATGCCTCATCATTTCCTACTTTGTACTTAAATAGGACAACATGATTTCATCTCTCACTCTCAATTGCCGAATTACTTAATCCTACTATAGTTGTGGGAGGAATGGAGCCTATCTCAGCCAACACTGGGCAAAGGCAGGATGCACCTTGAACAGCTCGCCAGACCATCAGAAAGTAACTCACAGACAGACTTCCCGTTCATTATCTCACCTAGGGGCAATTTGAATCAGGCAGTAAGCCTAAGTTGCATCTTTGGACTGTAGGATGAAACCAGAGAACCCATAGGAAACCCATGCAAGCATCGGAAAAACATGCAGACTCCACCCAGAAACATCCTGGCCCAAGACCGGCAAACAGAGTAAAATCCAGCCTTTATGCTGTGAGGCGGACATACTAAGCACTACTGTACACCATCATTCCGCCCTACAGCTTGCCTTGCATTCTATTTCAGTTTTATGACTTATTTCATTCTTGTTCTTGTTTAAACCCCACATGATGCTTTCATCAACTGCATCTTGACCCACATTCATAAATATAAATAAATTAAGCCACTAAGTAAGCTGACAGTAATGCAGAGGTATTCTTTTTACCCCTCGGCCATATTTGGCAGAAGGATATTACCGTTGCCTTCAGCGTCTGTCCATCTGTCCATCATGGTACCATTGGTTACCAGTGTATCTTTCCAGCCTCCAGGTCACTTAGTTAAAATGAACTATATGTGTCAATTATTACAGTGATTATAACACTTTAATTCACTTTAATTAACAGTTACATTATCATTGTGTAATTCCAATAAGCAGAATGTGTAATGCATTAGCAGTGTGCACACACTTTATGTTCCTGTCATGTTTGCATTGTGTTTTATTCAGATGTGTGCCTTCAACTGTGTGCATTAACTATGTGCTGCTCTTCAGTAAAAAGATTAAGCATGCAACATTAAGATGCATCATTAATGTATGTATTGTATATTAATATGAAACATATTTGGAAAATGTTTTGTCTCCGTATACGAAACAAGTTCTTACGAAACACGCCAAACACGCCGTTCAAACATTCAAACAATGTACGGGCTGCTCTCCCATTGACTATCTTCCAACATCCCGCCCCGCTGGCCTCCCATTGGCTAGGACGGAAGACGCAGCTCCCTCCCATTGGCTATCTCCCAACATCCCGCCCTGCTGGCCTCCCATTGGCTAGGAGGGACGACAAAGCTCCCTCCCATTGGCTATTATGGAGCTGCATCTCCCACAATGTTTTTCGTGTAAAGGACAGAGTTACTGTTGTTTCATGAGTTTTTTGACTCAGGCTTTTAACCTTCCATAAGCATTTGTAAGATTAAAACTCTGCTAAGAAGACATGGTCAACACACGCGTGCACACACACACACACACACACACACACACACACGCACGCACACACGCACGCACACACGCACGCACGCACACACGCACGCGCGCTTGTGATTCCCAGTGCGAGTGAAAAGAGGAAGCGGGCTCGCAGTTGAGTGATATCACAAAGGAATATGGCCAAATCCGTCTACCATCGGTACGATATTGAAGCAGAAGGAGGTCTTAAAGGGTATACTTTTATAATTTTTAAAGGGTTTAGGGGGTAGTACTGGGGGCCTTGGAATGAATCATGCGTTTTACATGTAAAATGTGGTTCAATTTACGAAAAATCCAGGTTAAGAAAAAGGCACTAGAACGGATTAATTTCGTAAGGTGAGGTACTACTGTTATTTCTGATGGGAAATATCGTTTCACTCTTCAAACAAATCGGTAACTGACCATACCTTAGGAACGAATTGTGTTCGACCACCGAGGCTCCACTGTACTGTTAAGGTAAAGTCTGTTGGGTTTTTTACACCCTGAGCCATAGTGGCTCATCAGGCCAGTGTTTATCCCCGGTTTCCGTAGCATGAAGCAACTAGGAGTACAACTCCTTCTGGATGGGATCATCGCAGGTTACCTTCCCAGTATATTTTTACTTGTACCCATTTATACTACTGGGTGAACAGAGACACACTCGTGGTTAAGACCTTGCACAGTGGGGGTCTAACTGGGATTCGAACACAACCTCCCGATTATGAGCCCAGCACCCTAATCACTACACCACCGGCCCCACTTCCACTGTACAGTACTGTACTTACAATTAAATACTCCCTCTAGTGTTCAATTCATAGTCAAACTATGGCCAAGACATCATATCAGAGTTAAGTGTATTACTATTGTGCTTGTAGTTTATTCTTGACAGTGGTCAAGACTGAGGAAGTATTTTTTTAATTAAGAGACTATAAAGCCAGCCTGACACTAGAACGTATTCATGGTACACCACGGTACGCCAAAGTGAGTACCTTCGCGGGAACAATGCGGAAACTATGAGCGAGATGAGTGCCTTTGAGGGGCATTGCCGACCCAAGAAATGAAACATGTTCATTAATTTTGTCACGCACTCATTTGCGTGCCTCTCCGCGAACTGTGAGGAAACTGTGAGAAAACAGTGAGGGCACGTGTAAATGCCCACCACGTCACGCACGTCATATGGTAATTAATGCCGCGCAATGTTACACCTGTATCCTCAATGGTGCTTCTGTGTCCTCCATGGTGTTCATTGACTGCTACGCATTGTCCAACATTAACTGTTGGCGGACCAGGGAGTGAGTTGTGGACAGAACTGTATTTCTCACTGTTTCCTCAAAGCTAATCATAATCTACTCACCTTTAAGTTTGGGTGAGCACTCAAATCACTGTATTGAGCAACACCACGCACAAACGGTTAACCAATCAGAAATGTCCACATTGACTTGCCCTGTATCTTAAAGGGAAGGGTGTTCAGTTGCATGATATTTACATATTCAGAATGCCATGCAACTGAACACCCTTGCCTTTAAGATACAGGGCAAGTCTGCTTACATATAGTATCAATGTCATAGTCTTCGATTAGTAGTAATGCAGCAGCACCTGCACACTTTGTTGATTTAATGCCATTTTCTCGGCATCTCTAGAGTTCATCATCTTGACGACTACAAGAACGAATGGTGGATGAGGGCGTGTCATAAACGGAAGCGCGTTCACCTTTTTAGCGTGATATGGAGCAAACTTGTCTGGCCATTGAGTGACGTTGAGGAACTTGGAGCACAAACAATTCGCAAAAATACCGCAATGGTGAGGAATCGAGTGGAACGTCGCGGAACATCCTCAATGGTACGGATGAGCAAGCTATGAGCAAAGCTTATTCCTCTCAGGCATAAACTGTTTGACTGACAGGTGAAATAAACACAAAATCATTCCGCCATGGTACACATGAATGAGTGCCATTGAGGATTTAAAATGCGTACCAGTGTTAGGCTGGCTTTAGTATCGTAAGATAATTTCTAAACTATGCAAAATAAATAAATAAATTTATGTTACTTGTCTTAACAATTATGTGGCTGTAAACATACCTTACGAGGGTTTTAAATTCCTTTTAACAGAAGTCTAACAACAACTACAGTTATTTAATTATTACATTATGGCATATTATACATTTTAACCCTTTATAGTTACATTTAAAGTTGTGTAACATCATCAAAAGAAGGAAGTAGAGCAGTGACGATCTAGAGGCTCTCAATTGGGAATATCACACTGGCCACTACCAATAAACAACTGGCGGCCATTTTGCTGCCCTTGAACTACAATGACCTTTTGATAAACTTGTTTCAGCTGCTGGTCTCAGGTTGTTACCCTAAAAATTTTGATGGTAATATAACAAGCAGTTCTTGAGATATAGGCATGCATAGCCACAAATAATAACAATAATACAGTGATCCCTTGCTACTTCATGCTTCAGTTTCTGTGGCTTCAGTGCATCGCTGCATCGCGGGTTTTTAATATAAAACTATTTATCAAAAAATTTTAAAAATTCGGAAATTGAGAAAAAATAGGGAAGAGGTTAAGGAAAATGCCGCAAAACAAGGCCAATTAGGAAAAAAAACCCAAACAAATAAAAACAAAAACAACCCAAAACCCCCCAACAAAACTACGTACGTACTTACATTTTTATATGAGGTGCGCTTCTGAGTGTGTCGCGCATCTGTGTGTGTGCATGTGCGCTTCTGTATGTGTCTGTATTTCAATTTTATTTACATCTGATGCATTATTTTTGAATTTTTAATTGTTATTATAAGCATTTATAGTGTTAAATTTGTATTTATTGATATTATATACACATCCACATGTATGTATACATCAGTCAGGGGGCTCGATCTTACTTCGTGGAAATTGGTGGTCGGGGGGTGGGGGGGGGTGGTCTCGGTCCCCATTAGCCGCGGAAAGTGAGGGATCCCAGTAATGATGAATAAGGTCACAAACTGAGCTACATTCTCACAGCTGGTAATAATCTTTAATGCCCTTTTCCCTTGAAAGCTCAAATCCCCATTAGACACCCCACCCCCACCCCCCATGCTAAGACCCCTGGGCAAGGTCTTAACCAGCAGCGTAAATGGGAACCAGTAAAATATACGGGGAAGGTAACCTGCGATGGACGAGCGTCACATCCAAGAGGAGTTGAACTAATAGTTGCTTCACGCTATGGAAACCGGGGATAAGCACCGGCCCAATGAGCCACTAGGCTCAGGATGTAAAAAGCCCAATTGACTTTAATTTTATTAATAAGAAAACTGGAAATCAGGAGACATCACCTTGCTGCAGTAGTACTCCATGAGAGCAGCCGTGACATAAACATGGTGTCGCGTCCTGACGTCTTCTCTAGCTTTCTTAAAGATGGCGCGACCCGACTTGATTCCCTCTGCTCTTCTGGCAAACTTCATGTACTGAATATAAACCTGACAGAGGTGACATAAAACAAGCATTTCGGTCACGTAAAACACTTAATCACTCGTTAATCCTATTAAGATCACACACGCTGGCTGTCAGGGTACACCCTGAACAGCACACCAGACCATCACATGACCAACACAAACAAAACCATCCCACACCTAGCGGTCATTTTGGAACAGACAAGTAGCCTAATGTGCATGTTTTTGAACTGTTGGAGGAAACCAGAGTATCCAGAAGAAGCACGCACAGGTAGAACATGCAAACTCATACAGAAACAACGGCGCTGAGTCCGGAACTCAAACCCAGGACCTTCTTGCTGTGAGGTGAATGTGCTAACCACTACACCGGCCTGATATAAAACAATTCTGTACCTATCACAATGACGGTTAATTTTTTAATGCCGTGAAACTCACCAAGGTTGGATCGATGTCCTCTATGGCCAGGAGACGGTTGTATATACTGTGCACTTTTTCATATTTCATACGACTCTGTGGAACACACATCATAAGAAAGCGTGACCTTTAAATTCAAGAAAGCCAAGACACTTACCAGGGTTAGTAGTGCATGAAGAGAAACACCTCACCTCTTCATAATCAGCAAAAGAGAAATACAGCAGCATGTTTTTCTTCAGTAGAGTTGAAATTGCACGCTCGTAAATATTCGCAGCCTCATCGCTGAACAGCTTGGCATTGTTCATGTCCTGGAAAAAAAAACCCATCAGAGTACTAACAGTGTTAAAGTTTATACAGTCATGCACCGTATTACTCACTCACTCATTTGCCGAACCACCTAATCCCACCATCAGTGTTGTGGTGAGCCTGGAGCCTTGCTCAGCCAACAGCCTCTTGCAGGGCCAACACACACACAAACACACACACAAACACACATACACACCAATTGATACTTGCACCTAAGTGCAATTTCGAACAGCCAATTAGCTTAATGTGCATGTCTTTGGACTGGGGGAGGAAACCGAAGTGCCTGCAGGAAACCCACACAGAGAGGACATGCAAATTTCATAAAGAAAGGCCCGAGACTAGAACTTAAAACTTCCTTGATGAAGCACTATGCCACTATACCACCCTTTACTGTTTCATTCATACATTTATTTTCGGAAGCCCTTAATTCTAATTAGGTTCACATGCAGGCTGGCGCCCATCTCAGCTGACTCTGGGTTAGCGCAGAGTACACCATGGACAGCTCACCGGGCCATCGCGGGGCAGAAACACGCTGACGGCTATGTAGCTACTCTTGCTCTTATGTTCTTTAACATAACTCCCACTTTAGACAGAGAGAGAGACATGGCCAGCCTTTGATAACCCAGTTAGCTACACTGGCGGGACAGCAGTGACAACCCATTGATAGTGGGACTTGAACCCCCAACCTTGGGATCAGTTATGCAGTACTTGCCACCAGGCCATCACTGCCCCTTTACTGTTTTCATCTCAGCTAAAATCATTTCATGGTTGAAAAATCATAAAAACCTTTTCTCACTCGACAGTGCTGCTAAATTCTCAAATTCCATTGGTCAGATAACATTAATTAGTCTAACAACAAGAAAAACAATTAAAGTAGCCCCCCTGTTTTTCATGATAGTTCGGTTCCGGCCCTTCCCGCGGATCAAGAAAATCCGCGAGTTATTGACGCGGTTTTAAAACCCTATATTTGATATTACATGCACTAAACTATGCTTGTTAAACATATTCTATAGACAGTCTTACTCATTAATACAGTAATAATGCAGTAAAATGTAGTAACAATTAAGTAAAAACTTTTTAATTTTGCACTGTGATAATATTTATTAATGAATAAAGCGCTTACGCTCCTTACCAGAAGCTAGAGAAGATGTAGGGCGTTTGAGTGACATCACAAGGCTTAAATAATCATTAAAAAATTTACAATTCAAGCAATCACGTTGACATGTGTGCAAAGGAGAAAAAAAAAAAAAGGTGTACACATCATCTGCAACCAATCAGCAGGAGGGAGAAACAAAAGCTCTCAGGCATTGGTTAAAATGGAATCATGTGCCAGTTACTTCTAGGTTTGTCGCCAATCCGCGAGTATGTGGGGGCGCGAGCGGTCAACCGCGAACGGTCAAGGGCCTACTGTACTTGTAATCGCTAGTTCATATCAGTGCACTCATTCTACTGTGGGGCCAGTAGTGTATTGATTTGGATGGAGGAGTCATGATCCACGTTAGACCCCCCGAACAAGGTCTTAACCACAAGTGTTCCTCTGTTCACCCAGCAGGAAAATGGCTACCAGTTTAATAATAAATAAATAAAATAAAATAATAATAATAATGGGAAGGTACTCTGCAATGGGCTGGTGTTCCATTCAGGATGAACTGAACTCCTAATTGCTTCACGCTACAGAAACTGGGATAAGCTCGAGCTCTGATGAGTCACTGGATGGATGGATACCAACTTTATTAATCCCGGAGGGAAATTCGCAAATCAGTGGGAAAAGCCTTATAGAATTACTTCACCCTACGTAATTGTTCTGCTATGTTACTGTCGCTACAACAACAAAACCAATGGTGATGAATCTGTCAAAAAAAAAAAAAAGGTACAAACCCCTTTTTCTGCAAGTAGCTTGCTGGACTGTTCCAAATACTGGGCAGCTTCATACCAGATATCAGGATGATGTCCGAGCACTAAAAGGCACTGCTCGTAGGCAAACATCACTGCAGGAACAACCACAGATACAAGTCAGATATCACACCTTGGCTAGTCAAGACCCTTATCTATATCTCTATGGCTCTCTGTATGGTGATGTAAATAACATCAGCAACGCGGCTTAGAGGAGCAAGTGAGGAAGAGTTGCACACAATGACGGCCTCGGTCTTTCGTCCCAGCCTATCTGTATCCAGTGGCAAGACAAAATTAAGATGGTTGGAGACAATGTCACAGGATGATGCCATGTCTGCCTTCCTTCTGATTCTCTCCATTTAATTATGCTGCCATAGTCAGTCATGCATGTCCCTACTTGTACTTGCGTGCAGCACTAATAGGACCCCCCCCCCCCCCCCTCCATGTTTTTTTTCTGAGGTACACATGCTTCTTCTGGGATGCCCGTGATCCCGATCCTCCTGATCCTTCTACATCCGAAGTCCTGTGGTCCGTCCTTGTGTCCTGATGCTGGCTGGAATTCTCATCTTGGAAGTCCCTCACTCCTGCTAATAAAGATCCGCAGACCGAGACGTGCATTCACAGACTGTGAGGATGACTTTCATTGCTGGTGATAAAAATCCTTTTCCTAAAATGGTTTAGGACTTACACTTGTGATACACCAACCGAACTACATGTTGGACTCTAATGAAGCTTCTCATATCATTTGTATTTTTATATGGTTTTACTCAAATAAGGATGGGTTTCCCTTTTGGGCCGGGTTCCTCTCAAGGTTTCTTCCTAATGTCAACTGAGGAAGTTTTTCCTAGCCACCGTGCTGTGGAATTACTCATTATGGATATGTAGGGTTTGAAGAAAAATGTTTCAATGATTAAATGACTTTTTTTTTAAAAATGCATAACTATGTAAAGCAGCATTGTGACAAAGTAAATACAAATAAAACTGAATTGAAATGAATGGTTAGGTTGGGGGGAGGGTGGATTTCACTTTGAGTGAGAGGAGAAAGAGAATGTGTGCCCTCCATTCCAAGAGAGCATGGACAATGTCACTCCCTTGTCTACAGACCAAATATGGTGGTGGTATCTTCACAATTCAACCATAGAATCTCATGGAAGTCATTGTTACTATTATTTTTATTGTATATTAGCTATCAATACACCATTAAGACAGTGATGGAAGTTCACGGCTTGCATCTTTAATTGATTTCCAGAGCTACCTGTACTTTAAGACTCTTAACCCTGAAAATGCTAAATGCTACAGATCAGTGTTTTGCACGATACAAAAGGGTTTTTCTTTTTTTGCTGTTTTTACAGTGGCCATGGGGAAAAGACAGGAGGCAGAGCTGGAGGTAGCACAGATGAAAATGTTGAGGTTCTCTTTGGGAGTAACGAGGATGGATAGCATCAGGAATGAGCACATCAGAGGGACAGCACATGTAAGATGTTTTGGAGACAAAGTCAGAGAGGCTAGATTGAGATGGTTTGGACATGTACAGAGGAGGGATAGGATCAGGAATGAGCACATCAGAGGGACAGCACATGTAAGATGTTTTGGAGACAAAGTCAGAGAGGCTAGATTGAGATGGTTTGGACATGTACAGAGGAGGGATAGTGAGTATATTGGTAGTAGGATGCTGAGGTTGGAACTACCAGGCAGAAGGCCGAGAGGCAGACCAAAGAGACGATTCATGGACGTGGTGAAGGAGGACATGAAGGCAGTTGGTGTAAAAGAAGAAGATGCAGACTAAAGGGTGAGATGGTGGCAGATGATTTGCTGTGACGAGCCCTGAATGGAAAAGCCGAAAGGAAAAGAAGAAGACACTCCCAATTCAGCTTATGAGGTCAAAAAGGGAATGTTCAAGCTGAATAGTAAACATACATTACATGACAAAGCTGGGATTGTACACGTCTTGTTATTTTATGATGATTTGCCTAGTCACCTCTTTTAGTGATGAGTGTTTGGTCTTCTGTGCGCAACGGGTTGCTCTTCTCCCACTGGATGTATTTCTTCCACATTTCCACCTGCTGCGCTTCTTGAGGAGAGTTTTGTGGGGGTACAGAGGGTGCATTTCTGTCCAAACCCTTCATCACTGTTTCATACTCCTACAAAACATGTTATAGAGTTTATTTAAACGATACGCTTGACAGTTAATCTGTGAACACCATACACAGTTCACTATAGACAGTTTCGCTCACTATCACAAATGGCAAATTAAACAGTGATTAAAGCGGAAACACCAACCTTGGCGACCCTCCGAGCATTCATGTAATCTCGGCTCCGATCTTCTATCATCTTTTTGGCCAAGTGAATATTAATCCCCTTTAAAATGCAATAGAGATTTATTGGGTACCATGCAGTCATACATATAAGCAGACACAAATATAAACAGAAAATCTTACTCTACAGTTTTATTTTGATTACATATACAGATGCTCCCCAACTTACGTTCATTTGTTTTACGTATTTATCGATTTTACGTTTTTACCAAAAAAAAAAAAAAAAAAATTATGTCAAATTTTGAGTTTCGCGTGCTCTGTAGTACAAGACGTACCTACATAGTACGCTGACGTAATACGCTACTTCCGCATGACGCTGCATCCATTGTTTACAAATGACAGACTGAACGTGCCCCTCCTTCTTCCCAGTTCACTGCGTGTTACCCTTGTGTTAAGACGACGTCTCTGTGATCTTTGTGTTTTGCGGACTTTTGTAACCCTAAGCAAATATGGTTGGTCAGAAGCGTAAGCCTACTAGTGATAGCGGTAATCAGAAAAAGCAGCAAGCCATCTCGATAGAAACGAAGATGGCTATTATCAAGAAAATTGATGCTGGTGAAAAACGTGAATGTTGCATGCTTCTTCCAAACGACTCCGTCGACCATCAGAACCATTGAGAAGCAGAAAGATCGCATCATAGAGAATGTTAAAGGTTATATTTGATACTGTATTTGATATTTGATTCGCAAATTTGATTCAAATTTATCTATTTGAAATTATTTTGCTTGAATCTAATTAATTTAAAATTAATGTTGATATTATTTGATATATTTGATATTATTTTACAATGTTATGTTTATAATAATTGATTTAGGGGTGTTTTATGAGATACGGTAATGGTATTTATAGATGTATAGTACAGCATGAACGTCATATGTCACTGGAACATACAGTAACAACTTGTGTTTTTTTGGGGGTTTTTTTCACCATACGTTCGGCCGTCCGGAACCGAACTAAAACGTAAGTTGGGGAGCGTCTGTCCATAAAAATTGACATTATGCACACTGATTAAAAGTGAAGGTAGATTAGGTAGCAACAGAATAGTCAGGTCAATGAAGTTGAAATTTTTGTGGGTGTTGGCCTTGCGATGACCTGAAGAGCTATGCGCTGTGTCAGCTGAAATAGGCCCTGGTCTCCCCATAACCACAGTGGGATTTAGTGGTTTGGCATACAAATGAGTGAGATTAAGTCTGTGTTAAGATACATATTATGGAATCATTAAATATTTCTCAATCATGTGTCAGCACAGGTCTATACACACACCAATTACTGACACACTCGTTGAGTGAACTGCATAAATCTATTAGGGCCAGGAGCAGGCTGGCACCCAGCTCAGCCGACACAGGGTGAAAGCAGGGTTACACCTTGAACAGCTCACCAGACCATCACAGAGCAACACATACAACCATTCCCACTGACACCTTGGGGCAATCTGAAACAGCCAATTATCCTAATGTGCATGACTGTGGGAGAAAACCAGAGCGCCCAGAGAAAACCTATGTAAGCCCGGGAAGAATCTCCACACAAAAATACCTAAGCCCAGGATCATGCTGTGAGACAGACATGCAAACCAGTACACCACTGCCCAAATACCAACTAGTGTACAGTAATGCAAGAAATGTGGGCAAAGCTTGGGGTCTGAGCTACTTTAATGAGGGCTGAATTAGGATGGCGAGATGAGGGAGTGCGTTGCTTCTGGTATGCAGTGGTGTATCCAAGGCTGGTCTAAAAAGGGCTACCAGGGGTGGCGTATGGTTACGGCCATGGGTTACTGAGCGAAAGGTCAGTGGAAGGTCTGCCAATGTAACCAGTGACAAGGCCATGGGGTGCCCAAAACTCACTGTGACATCGCCTACAGATTGACCTCCTACACACTTTGATGATGTCATCAATTATCAATTATCGGAGCTAACCCATTTATTTATTTCATATTTCCTACCACTAGTGCTCTCTCACCTCTTCGTATTTACTGTAATCTCTCCACAGTTGTTCAATGTTGATCATGGGATTGACGCAACCTCTCTGATATACTCGCCGCACGGCTGTGATCCGCTGGTTCTCTGCATACGAACCCACTGCCTCGCTATAGTACAGATCAGAACGATTTCAGGCCTGTGCGAATAGCATTTTTTTTTTAAATGGTGAAACTATCTTACTCATAAGCGTGGTATACTCACACTCCTTTGAGAAAGTTAATGTAGTCCACCCAGATCTGCAAAGACAAAAAAGATGTCTTAGTACAGCATTACTGCTACAGGAGAAATTAAATGAGGTGCACATGATCATTCACTCACTCACCTGGTACGACATGATCTCCATTCCGATTTTGTCTAGAGCAAAATCATACGCCTGAGCCATCTTTTCCCTGACAGTGAAGAAAGACAGTGATGAGGATGCATACCCTAATGACACCCATCATCTCTTCTACAGATTGACAGTAAGGTGTAAAATTACATCATGTGTTTCTGCCAGTCTGACTACATCTCACTTCAGCATATTCATGGCTAATAACAGCACAGAAATCACATACTTGTAGCTCGGCAGCTTTCCTTTTGTCTCTCGTACGTACGAGAGGTAACATTTCCAGAGGTCGATGTGCAGAACCTTCATGAGGCATCTCTGAAACAACTGAGTAGGTAAAGCAAATCGGTCAACAATTAATGCGTAAATGTATTAGGTGGGTTATTTATTTCAGGCATTAAAAAGAACTTATAAAGGTTTTTCTGTGAAATCACCCCAACTCATGGGCTCAGTACTGTATTCCTTTCATACTGCTACAAACATCTCGTTTTGGTTCGGCCCTGTTTACAATAACAAGAGGAACCATGTTGTGCGTGCACGATAACTATTCAGTGCAACACAGATTAGTACAAAGGCAAAGTCCGTGGGCTTTTTACGCCCGAGCCATAGCGGCTCATCAGGCCGGTGCTTATCCCCGGTTTCCGTAGCGTGAAGCGACCAGGAGTTCAACTCCTCCTGGATGGGACACTAGTCCATCGCAGGTTACCCTCCCAGTATATTTTTACTTGTACACATTTATACTGCTGGGTGAACAGAGGCACACTTGTGGTTGAGACCTTGCCCAGGGGTCTTAGCACAGTGAGGGTCTCAGTGGGATTTGAACTCATGACCTCCCGATCATGAGAGCAGCACCATAACCACTACACCACCGGCCGCACTCCTTATAATTATACCACTGATTAGTACAAAGTGAAATCCGAGATCAAGGGTGAAGAAACAGAAAAAAAAAAAGTCAATGTTTACTAAAACTGTGGTTACACTGGGACTACGACGCCCACTGTCTCCATGATTTGAGAATATCTTGAGTTTGGATGTATTGGGTAGAATTATGATGATTTGATGCCAATTGTAACAGAATGTAGGAATCGTAGGGCTTAACAGAGCATAAGAGCACCATTGTAGGGGATCTTGTTGAATTTGGAAGCATGATTCCTTCAAATTTTATGTCTTGGATACACCCTGCCTCACTTTTATGCCCCAACCATGCTCCAAGTACAGGGCAGTGATGGCCTGGTGGTAAGGTGTTGGATTGTGGATTACCACTGTCAAGGGTTGACACTGCTTCAACACCACCACCCCCCACCACCACCCCATGGGTGCAGCTAACTGGGTTATCAAAGACCGGCCATGTCTCTCAGTGTCCGTGTTACCCCGTCCCCACCCCCACCCCCCAGTGTCTGTGGTGAGGGGTTCAAGTAAAAGACCCATTGCTGACTTTTTAACAACAGTAGCTGCATAGCCGTCATCATGTTTCTTTCCTGCAATGTCCTGGTGAGCTGTCCAGGGTGTACTCTGTCCTCACCTAGAGTCAAATGAGATGGGCACAAGCCTCCCTACAACCATAATTAGGATTAAGTGGTTCAGAACATGAATAAATTATGCTCGGACGTGGTGAAGGAGGACATGAAGGTAGTTGGTGTAAGAGAAAAAGATGCCGAGGATAGGGTGAGATGGAGGCAGATGATTCGCTGTGGCGACCCCTGAAGGGAAAAGCCGAAAGGAAAAGAAGAAGAAGAAGAAGAAGAGAGTGGGCTCATATCTCATGGAACTCCAGGCTTTTGGAATAAGAATGCAAATGGATTCAATTCTATTTCCAAGAGATAATAATTTATTTAATATACAGTACTGTACCTGCAAAGTGAAAGCCCCTTTACTGCAGGATTAAGCAGGTGACTGCTGCTGCTTGATCATGTGCCCTGTGGGAGACATCTCGACGAACTCCCAGTACCAATGTGTTTGTTTAATATTAGCAAGCTCATAGGCTTCGTTCATTCATTTCCTGAACTGGTTAATCCTAGTCAGCTCATGGGGAGACTGGCACCCATCTCAGCCGACTCTGGGGTACACCACGGAGAGCTCGTCAACCTATCGCAGGGTAACCCAGTAGCCTACTCTTAACAAATTAGAGTAAGGGTTCTTTTACATGCCTCTCCCACAGACAGGGAGAGACCTGGCCTGCCTTTGATAACCCAGTTAGCTGCATCCTGCTCGAACCCCTGATCAGTACGCTAGCACCAGGGATTTAGCTCAGTTGGTAGAGCATCCGCTTTATCCTCCAGAAGGTCGGAGTTCGAATCCGGCCACGTCATACCATAAGACGTTAAAATTTGGCAGGTGTTGCTTCCTGCTTGGCGCTCAGCATCAAAGGATAGAACAACACAATAACTGGCGCTGCACAGTGGTAACAGGTGCCCAGAGCACAAAAACCAAATTTCATGTATGTAATGTACTTTGACAATAAAAAGTTATCATTAACTCAACACTCCCCAGTGCGCTTTGAGCATAATATTCAGTATGGATAAAGTGCAATATAAATCGACTACTTCACCTTCCCACTGGGGCACTACTCCGGCTCATGAGCTTCTTTTAATAAATAGTGCCATGCATTTTCCTTCTCAACAAAAAATACAGTATCTGTGATACCCTAGTAAGGCAAACTTCCTATTTATTCTCTTCACTCAATGTTCCTTTCCCTAACACACTGGTATCAGATAATAAATGTGCTTTTCCGTAGGTGAATACGCAGGTAAGCATTCAAATACACACAATTCCACATGATGTACAGGATAGTGTCGCTCACACTTTTTCTGCTTTCCAGATACATTAAAATGTATGAGTATAGTTTTAGTATGTAAACATGACTGGAACTGGAGGTGTGGTATCATGACAGGTATCCATCAGTTGCTCCATAAGTACTATAGAACTGATGGCTACCCAGAGAGGAACAATGAAGTATCTTCAGACACCATAATGGGACACGTTCTTAGTTCATGCAAGTTAATTTTGAATGCGAGAGAGGAAACGACGGCTTACCTTTTCAACCTTGTCATAGTTTTTAGCCTTGATCTGTGGATAGATTTCAAAACTGCTGTTATTACGATAGGATTCTGCTCATATTTTCATCTCTCTCGTTCTCTCACTCACTCACACACACACACACACACACACACACACACACACACACACACACTTAGATCAACAATGTGAAATTCATACAAAACCCCATTATTAGTTGACCCTACGTCTGAATATGGATGCATCTGTGTTGTGATTCTTGTCCACAAAATCTAATTATGTTTACTTAACTGTATTCACAATCAGACTTTGTTTTTTGGAGGTTTGTGTGTGTGTGTGTGTGTGTGTGTGTGTCTTAAACTAAATAAATTGAATTAAAATAAAATTAGTGTGAAAAAGATGTGGATGAGTGCTAACCTCACAAAAAAAAATACAATTTAGATATCTTGCATGTCTGTCTTCCTTTCGGCTTTTCCCCTTTTACTCGGGAGTCGCCACAGTGAAGCATCTGATTCGCACGTTTGATTTGGCAGAGGTTTTTACGTCGGATGCCCTTCCTGTCACAACCCTTTTTAGCAAGGGACAGAAACACGCTGACGGCTTTGCAGCTACTCTTTACGAAAGTCAGCAATGGTTCTTTTACATGAACCTCTCACCATAGACAGTGAGAGACATGGCCCGCCTTTGATAACCCAGTTAGCCGCACTGGGGGGGGGGGGGGGGGGGCAGTGACAACCTTGTAGAGAGTGGGACTCGAACCCCCAACCTTTGGATCAGCGATCCAGCGCCCTATACCACTAGACCACCACTGCCCCAATTTAGATATCTTGCATGATGTAATATAATGCCAGGAGAGCTTGTGCAAATTAATTTGTCTAAATACAAATCAAGGCCGAGAGTCAATGGATCATTCATCACAGAAGTAGTGGCACTTTCTTTTCTTTTCTTTTTTTTCTCTTTTCTTTTTCTTGGGGGTTTGAAAACTATATAAATAGTAAATAACCCACTTCTGTTTTTAAATCTGTTAAACATGCAGAAGTAATGAAATGGGAACTGGGTAAAGAACGCCATCTGATGTCTGAGTACAAGGCCTGCTTAAATACACACTCAACTAAGGAACATTACAAAAAAAAAAAAAAAAAAAAAAAAAAAAAAGACAAAATGCAAGAGTTTTTTTTTTTTTTTTTTTATAGGAATGCACTTTAGGAAATGTTCACCTACTTCATCCTACTATAAGAATTGTATGGAGGCAAGAGCCTATCTTAGCCAACTCTGGTCAAAGGCATAAGGTGTATTCACAGAAGAGCTCACCAACCCATTGCAGGGCAACACACATGCTCTTCCTGAAAAACATTTGACACTCACACCTGGGGTAATTTGGAACAGCCACAGTTAGCCTAACACCCATGTCTTCGGATTGTGGGAGGAAACCGGAGTATCCGAAGGAAAGCACAGGGAGAACATTCAAACTCACTCACTCGCACTCACTTGCCGAACCGCTCAATCCTGCCAGGGTTAGAAGGAGGCTGGCACCTATCTTAACCAACACCGGGCAAAGGCAGGGTACACCCTAAACAGCTTTCCAGTCCATTACAAGGCAAACACACCTAGAATCAGTCACACACCTAAAGACCGTTTGTAACCGTCAATCAGTCTAATTGGAATGTCTTTGGGCTGTTGGAGGAAACTGGAATACCATGAGGAAACCCACACAAGCACAAAGAGATCATGCAAACCTCACACAGAAACACCCTTGCCAAGCCTGGGACTTAAACCCAGCGCCTTCTTGCTGTGGGGCGGATATGCAAACCACTGTGCTATCGTGCCACACATTTAGTGTGACAAAATATTAGAAATATTCAAAAAATCTGACCGATCCATATAGAAACAAACACAAAAATCTTATGATTTCTTCAGGCAAGTGTGTCTTACAACTTCATTCATCAAACTGCTTGGATCCTACTATGGTCACAGGGAAGCTAAAGCCTATCTCAGCTGAGTCATCCATGCTCACATCCTGGGATAATTTGGAGCAGACAATTAGCCACAGGCGCCATGTCTTTGTGTCGGAAACTGGAGTATAGGAAGACCATGCTAACTCTACACATGAAACACCCTCGCGGTGCCCTGAACTTGAACCCACGGCCTGGTTGTTGTGAGGTGGATGTACGACTGACTACATTCCGCCTTGCGTACGTAACAATATTATCTCCAAGATAATCAATCAAATGAATGATTTCCTGCCACAATTCGACCTTAAATGTGCTGCCGATGAGATTAGCAAGGAGTTCATGTCACATTACCCTTTCCAACATAAGACGTTAGGAACGAAAACACTGAAGCAACTGCACATGATTTAAATCTACTTAATGCAAAAATGGTTGATTGTTCAGCGCTACACGCCCAAAAATACTAGCTGGAGCTGCTCACGGGCCCAAAAAGCAGTTATTCATTTTACAAATACTATATGTTCTAATCATAAAGCTAACCCAACAAGCAACAGTTATCGTTTATGTGCTTAAAGAAACCTGCAGATGAAAAGAAAATCAGCTGTTGTAGCGCCTGAGAACTGCTTAATGCAAAGTCTGATCAATGCACCACACTGTATAAACTTCACTGCCTTCTCAAATCCGAAATAAATATGTTAATTCAATCTACTCCAAATTTACTTTTTGCTATTTTTGCTATATTGTATTAATCTGGCAAGGTCAGTTATTTCCCCTGCATTGAACTCAACCAAAGCGGGCACGCACACACATTCAGCTGCCACATGCATTGGGGCGCCTGGTGCCTTGCTCAAGGGCACTTCAGCTATGAAGGTGGGGGAAGGGAAGGAGGTGCCGCTCACTCCCCCCCACCACCACCACATATTTTTCCCTCCTGGTCTCTAACCATTAGGCCAACAGTTACGCCCAATTTACAGAGCATGCTTAAAGTTAGAGTTGGACACCATGCCTAATAATAAGTCAGCATAATAAAACTACACGATAAAACACAAAACAGTTTTTATTTTAGAATGCGAATTCTTACAATTTGCCTGCCTGAGGTCTAAAGGTACAGATGGGACCCTTAGAGAGCCTAAAGATATATAATTTACCAGGTGTAAGCGTCAACCTTATTTCTCCTTTTTTGTTAGAGAATGGACATGGGGCACTGAACAACATGTCAGATTGTTAAAAAAATAAACCTTCTGTAGGTAAATTTCATTGTTTAAAAAAATAATAATAAAAAAGTCTTCAACTGGACCTACTACGTTTTGCACCTGAACTGTACATAAAATGTGACCCATCACAGAAAAGTGGGTATTCCATCATAAATTATTCATTTTGAGTTATGGAAACCATTTTATAACTGATATGGTGTAGCTTTAAAACGAGACCAGATTTTTTTAACACGTGTTGCTAGTTTTGGGGTAGCTGACCAAAACCTGTCAGGAACTTTGAGCCTTTTAAGTACGTGCAACTTCTGAGAAAACTGCATTCCAGATTCAAAGTATTTCATAGTTTCCAACATAATACTCACTTTTCTGTGATGGGTTATGTATTTTACTTAAAGCTGCTGTGAAATTTTATTAAGGGCATGAGG
The DNA here is from genome assembly GCA_024760905.1 of Plotosus lineatus. NCBI lineage: Eukaryota > Metazoa > Chordata > Actinopteri > Siluriformes > Plotosidae > Plotosus > Plotosus lineatus. The sequence continues at coordinate 123,439,696 of CM045728.1, read as the reverse complement.
GTATAACTGATGTTAAAGCCAAGGACACACACACACACACACACACACACACACATACACACACACACACACACACACACACACACACACACACACACACACGAAGCCAATCTATCAGAGTCAAAATTACAGCCCAATAATTCAACAAATCTCATGTTTATTCATCAGTTTTATTAATGAGAGGAAGAAAGCCAGACATATATAACCCTAAAGTCGGTAAAGCAGACAGACCAAAAATAAAAATGTTTTCCACCAGCTTTTGTTGTATTGTGCAGTTTATCATGAAACATATTAGCTATATCAAATTAAAAGTAATTTAACTCTATAATATCTGCATGAAGTTAAAACAGCAATTAAAAGAGTAAAAAAAAAAAAAAGAGTATGAATTAAATTATGTATGCATTAAGGAAATAAAAACAATGAATTGAACTGTTTAACTTAACGTGTCTTTGCTAGTTGTGGATGACCGAATGATGTACACATATGTACAACATGAAAGAGTCATTATAACAGACACTTCAAGACACTACTCAATCTTGAAAATAAAAAAAGAGAACTTGTTAACCTTAACATTAAAAAATAAAGCTAGCCCAGATGATACTTTTGTTTGTAATTGTATATTGTAATGGTAAATAGTTTCTTTCAAATATTTACTACATAGCTAAACTGTGATTTCACTGATTAAGCTTCATTTATTCCAGGACATGTGAATTGTCCACGTAGATATTTTACACTTTTGTCCACAGCTTATAAAAAGCTGAATAGACGAAACAGAAACCAAGCTGAAATGCTTTCTTTATTATTATTTACTTTTTCTTACAAAATTTTCTCTCCTCCTTGAATCGCCACCTTATCATGGTGGTGGGGTGGGGATTCGCGTGACCTAATGATTCTAGGAGCCATGTTGTCGGGGGCAGAATGTCCCTGGCGGGGTCACCCAAGGCAAACAGGTCCTGCGTGAAGGTCCAGACGAAGTGCAGTTCAGAAGACCTCTATGAAAAATAAAAATAAAAGGATACAGTTTCCCTTTCCCGGACGCATGTCACCGGGGTCCCCCCTGGAGCCAGGCCTGGGGGAGGGGCTCGAAGGCAAGCGCCTGGTGGTCGAGCTTCTGCCCTTAGAGCCCGGCTGGGCCCAGCCCGAAAAGGAGACATGGGTCTGCCCTCCCATGGACCCACCACCTGTGGGAGGGGTCATAGGGATCGGGTGCAATGAGTTGGATGGCAGCCGAAGGCATGGGTTCTGTTGAACCGATCCTCGGTCACTGTCTCTGACTCTTGAGACATGGAATGTCACCTCTCTGGTGGGGAAGGAGCCTGAGTTGGTGCGTGAGTTGGAGGGATACCAACTAGATATAGTCGGGCTCACCTCAATGCATAGCTTGGGCTCTGGAGCCATCCATCTCGAGTGAGGCTGAACTGTGAACCGATCAACACCTGGTGGTGAGCTGGCTTTGATGGTGGGGGAGGCTACCTTCCAGACCTGGTAGGCCCAAGCACGTAATTAGGGTCTGCTGGGAACATTTGGAGAGTGATTATCGTTTGGCCTCAAAAAGGTTCTGGACCACCATCCTACGCCTCAGGAGGAAGAAGCAGTTCTCCACAAACACTGTTTACAGTGGAGGTGGAAGGAATACTTTGAGTACCTCCTCAATCCCACCAACATTGCCCTCCATGGAGGGGTAAGACCCTGGGTGTTTAGGCAGGGGTCTGTCCATCACTGGAGTGGAGGTCACTGAGGTAGTCAAAAAGCTCCTTGGTGGTCGGACTCCGGAGTTGAATGAGATCCGCTCTGAATATCTCAGGGCTCTGCATGCTGTATGACTGTCTTGGTTAACACGTCTCTGCAACATCGCATGGTCATCATCGGGGTGTACCTCTGGATTGGCCAACCAGGGTGGTGTGTTCCAATTATCGAGGAATCACACTCCTCAGCCTACCCGGGAAGATCTATGCAGGGGTACTGAAGAGGAGGATCTGGCTGATAGTCGAACCTCAGATTCAGGAGAAACAATGTGGTTTTCGTCGTAGTCGTAGCACTCTTGACCAATTCTATACACTCCACAGGATCTTGGAGGGGGCATGGGAGTTTGCCCAATCTGCTAACATGTGTCTTGTGGATTTGGAAAAGGCTTTCGACCGTGTCCCTCGGGCTATCTTGTGGGGTGTGCTCCCGGAGTCTGGTGTTCCTGACTCGTTGTTATGGGCCATTCAATCGCTGTATCACCAGAGCCAGAGTTTGGTCCGTATTGGTAACAACAGGTCGAATTCATTTCCGGTGAGGATTGGAGTCCGCCAAGGCTGTCCTTTGTCACCGATTCTGTTCATAATTTTTATGGACAGAATTTCTAGACGCAGCCGAGGTGTTGAGGGGTTATGGTTTAGTGGCCATCGGATCTTGTCTCTGCTTTTTGCGGATGATGTTGTCCTTTTGGCTTCATCAGGTCAGGATCTCCAGCTCTCATTGGAGCGATTTGTAGTCGAGTGCGAGGCAGCCAGGATGAAAATCAGCACCTCCAAGCCTAAGGCCATGGTTCTCAGTCGGACAAGGGTGGAATGCACCCTCTGGGTGGGGAATGAGGTCCTGCCCCAAGTGGAGGAGTTTAAGTATCTTGGGGTCTTGTTCACGAGTGAGGGAAGGATGGAGCATGAGATCGACAGACGGATCGCCTGCAGCCTCTGCTGTTAAATGGAGCCTGTACCGGTCCATTGTGGGGAAGGAGCTGAGCCGCAAGACAAAGCTCTCGATTTACCAGTCGATCTACGCTCCAAACCTCACCTATGGTCACAGGCTTTGGGTAGTGACCGAAAGAACAAGATCGCGGATACACACGGCTAAAATTAGCTTCCTTCGCCGAGTGGTGGGGCTCTCCCTTAGAGATAAGGTGAGAAGCTCTCCCATTCAGAGAGAGCTCAGAGTAGATCTACTGCTCCTCTGCATTGAGAGGGGCCAGTTGAGGTGGCTTGGGCATCTGATTAGAATGCCTCCCTGGTGTGGTGTTTTGGGCATGTCCAACCGGGACAAGATCCTGGGGTCGACCTAGAACATGCTGGAGGCACTATGTCTCGCAGCTTGTCTGGGAACGCCTCGGTGTCCCCCCCAGAAGAGCTGGAGGAAGTGGCTGGGGAGAGGGATGTCTGGGCTTCTTTGCTTAGATTGCTGCCCCCACGACTCAACCCCGGAAGAAGCAGAAGATGATGAATGAATGAATGACTGTACTAAATTTTCTGAAGTATTAAGAGTGACTTAGTACATTTTTCAGATAAGTAATCCAATCACAACTATAACTTTTCAAGTTCAAATTCCAACTTGGTTTGCAAAGAGGGTAGAAAATGTCCAGTAACATTTCCGAACTCTCCACAAACTTTACATAGGAAATTGAGATTTTAGAAATATTCCAAATTGGAAATGGGAATTTACACATGAATTAACTGGAAAATTTGCTATAATTTATGAGAACTGTATTCTACATAAACATACATGTTTTAAAAAGCAGAAATGCATATAAATCATTCTAGTACAAATTACACTTTCATTATTTATTACACCTTTATTTATGAATGAACAATGCAGGGTAGAACTTCAATTAAATTTGGATTCAATGTTGGTTTTAACCAAGGTTATGCTGCAAGATATTTTCAACTACATACAAGTTGCTCGTTTGGACAAACCTACACAAACCTACACTGCAACCACAATTTCACTTTTCTCAATGTAAATGAAGGCCAGGAGTCAGGACTACACCTTTATTATGTCATGCCAAGAAAAAGATGACTGTAAACAAATTCTACCCGTGTTGTTTCACATCCGGATTGAGTTCAAACTGTACAGGGCAGCTGATTCCCAGGTCTGGAGTGGAAAATTATTGCCTTAAACTATTAAATCTTGGGCACTCCTTAAAACTATTGTGACTGTCTGAAACTTAAAAAAAAAAAAAAATAAAATAATAATAATAATAATAATAAAAAGTTAAGAACTTAAGTGTCTAGCACAGAGCTACGACATCTGACAAAGTAATTATAACCATGCTCTAAAATCTAGCACTTATCTTTTCCAGAAGAGCAGATAATATAACTAATATAACTGGAAAATGGGGACTAAATCTGGAACAAAAAAAAAACACCATAAAGATGGAATAGGATGGTCAGGTTCCACAGACTTTTAGCTAATATATAAGCCGATTTTTAACATTTTGTTTGAGACAAAAAGTAAAACAACGTCCTGTCAGAAATCGGGGCAAACATATAAACCATGTGGATTTGTTTATTGTGAAATACTTACCATGCTAGTCTACCACCCTATTAGCTTTACCTCCAAATTGATCACACTAATTTATCCTGCCCTACCTGCTATTGTAAAATAGCTAGAAATACAGGAAGGTAAAAGGGCAACACATGCTTTCTCCAAAACATGAGAAGCCACATACCAATTCTTCCCTGTACTGCTGCACCCAGAGAGTACAGCTAATTATGCGCCTTTGGCTCCCAACCACATATGACTGCATCCATCACCACCAGGATTCAGTGTGCAATCTCCTGCTTGAGCAATTCGGGAGCTGCTTTCCATGTTAGTTTGCAGATGCTATCCACTTCTTTAATGTGTAGTCTATGGTCTGGGCTACCCATAAGAACAAGTAACATCTTTTGAGTTTAGTTAAAATGCTAAGTGTAGTGTAAAAGGGAAGCAAGATAAACTTATCGCTACCAGTTAGCAAAACACAAGTACAACAAATCACACCCCTGTCTTAAAAAAAAACAAAACTGTTTAGTGGTCATACAGTAGATATGGTAACAATCACCCCATTTAACTTGCTGATTTGCAGCCTAAAATTTAGGCACAAAACATTTTAAGCTCTTTACAACTAAGTGAAAGCAACAATTTTTTTAAATGTATAAAACGACTATTATTAAAAAGATCTCCCTCCTCCTAAAAAGGTGTGACGAATGACTTTATCCATAGCACAACAAAAGAATTAGGTTCCCCTTGTGATCAATTAGTTCAGCATAAAATTAGTATACAATATATAATTAGCTCAGCTATCCCGAGAGCATCTAAGAGCTTGGAAGTGTAACTAAAATCAAGCAATAAACTAATGGTGGCAAGGCACTGTTAAAAGATCTCAGGGATGAAAATATTTACAGGCGCAAGTGAGATGACTATACAAAAATTCAATGGCTTTGTTACACCTTAGGGGAATAGGAAATCCAAAATCAAAAAGTGGACAGTACATGGTACCACGGGGACCCCTCCCAGATCAGACTGGCCCTCCAAACTGAATGGAAAGGTGAGAAGGCTAGAGATTCCTATGGCATTTTTGAACTTTCAAACAGTTTCAAAAGTGCTCAGAAAACAGTGGTCATTAGCGACTTTTAAGCTAAAGTCTAGACCAAGCCAAGGCCATCATCATTACTATTGCCACTTACGTGGCTACATTGATGCAAAAAGCCCAAGGATTTTTGTCCAAACGATAACCCATGGACCAGACAAGGTCAACCAAGATGTAAGGCGGTATCAAGTTGGAAGGAAAAGTCTCTTTTTTGGTCCGTCGGACACCCTGATGTAAACGTGAGTCTACAATGTATGTTGTGCCCAAATACAAATTTACAAAGAAACATTAACTAGTACTGAAAAAAAGTGGCATAGTGACCTGGAAAAATGTTTAAAGGAAAGACTTCTTTTTAAATAAGGCCCCCACTAGCTTGTGCATTTTGCAAAGCTATTCCTGCCACGCATCTGTTCTTTCTTCCTTTCGGCTTTTTCCCTTTTTCTCGGGAGTCACCACAGCGAATCATCTGATTCACAAATTAGATCCGGCAGAGGTTTTTACGTCGGATGCCCTTCCTGTCACAACCCTTTTAGCAAGGGACAGAAACACGCTGACGGCTTTGCAGCTACTCTTTACGAAAGTCAGCAATGGTTCTTTTACATGAACCTCTCACCATAGACAGTGAGAGACATGGCCCTATTCCTCAAAAATCCTGAAATAAGTTTGCTGCACTAATACCCTCAGTAGCCACAGACTTTATACAAACTTTACAGTGGACAGGGGTTAATGCTATGTCAAACTTTGCATAACCAAACCATTTCCAAATTACAGTGGAGATGCTGCCAGTTTCAGACCAGCTTTTTACTTGTTGATGGATGTACGTACTGCCATCTTGATACTGTATGTTGCCGTTCAATAGACACTGACAGAAAGCAGTTCGGCAGTCGAAACCAATCCATCCATTTTCTACACAGCTTTTCTATGCTGGGTAACAGGCACTGGAGCCTATACTAGAACAACAAGCACGAGACAGGAAAGAGCCCTGGGTGGGATTCCAACCTAAAACAGAATTAGCAGTGTCACGTTCGTTCATCGTTCATTTTGTGTAATCCTAATTAGGGTCACAGGGAGACTGGCGCCCATCCCAGCCGACTTTGGGCGAGGTCAGAGTACACCCTGGACAGCTTGCCAGGCCATCGCAGGGTGGAAACACGCTGACAGCTATGCAGCCTACTTTTGTCGAAAGTCAGCAATAGTTCTTTTTTGCATGAACGTCACACCATAGACAGTGAGACATGGCTGGCCTTTGATAACCCAGGTGACAACCTGTGGAGTGGGGCTTGAACCCCCAACCTTATGATCAGTGATTGAGCACCTTACCACCAGGCCACCACTGCCCTGCCACTGCAGTGTCACTTAAGTTAAAATAAATAAATAAATTAATTAATTAAATTAAATTCGGCATATAAAAAAAAACTTTGTGAAGTTTGTGGGCTCTGTATTAATTAGCCAATTATAAAAGGTACATTTATTTATTTATTCAGTTTTCTTTTAGCAGGGTAGCCCTTTCAGCTCACTCGGAACTGCTCTGCCAAGGGGCCCTGCATCACGTGCAATTTTTTTGCCATTGCCTTCTGCACGATGCGAACCTACGGGCAATTTAGAACTGCCAATTAACCTACTGTGCATGTCTTTGGACTGCGGGAGGAAACCGGAGCACCCGGAGGAAACCCACACAAGCACGAGGAGAACATGCAAACTCCACACAGAAACGCCCAAGCCGGGAATCGAACCCAGGACTTCGTGATTTTCATTTTACACATTGTCCTAAACAAACAAAAAAAATGTAATTAATCAATGAAATCGAGTCATTGCCAGATCTTGCCCCTAGGTAGAAATGTGAGACTCTTGGGGGGATTACCTGAAGCCAACAACCCCATTCAGTAGTTATGAGACAGTAATACAAACAGTAGAACAGTAACTTGTTAGGCACTAGCCTTTTACACCACTGGCTGACCTGAACTAGCCATTAGTTGTGACTCTTCATTAGCAGTAAATAAAAGACACATGTAGCTGTATACAACATTTGTAGTTGGATTTCAATTTATGTTTTATTAATTTGCAGTTCAGCAAAATTACAAAGAGATCAATTAAAATAAAATAAAATAAATTCCATTTGCATCCATTCACATCATTGATGTGCTCACTGCTACCATGCTGTGCATTGCCGAATTGCTCTCTCCCAAACTTCCATTTCGGTCTCCATTGGATTTGCTCTCATTAGTTCTTCTGTAGATCAAACATTCTTCAACAGTGTGAACAATGTTGACGGCAAGGCAGCATTATGGGTGTGGAAATTACTGGGATAATAGGCATGATAAGAATGCAAAGAAGCTTTTGGCTAGAGGTATAAAGCCTAAAGCGGTAAGCCTTGGGTTATAGCCTTGGCTCATCCAGCATGATAGTCGAAGAGCTGTCAGTGTCAAAAATGCTTCACAAATGTGGCGCAGCTGGGAGGGTTGCAAGAAAGTAAGTAACCCAGCAAAATGGGCAATACCCCTCAGCCCATTTGCCACCTTTGCCTTTTATAAAAAGTTATGCCCAATCCCAAAATGGACACCACACATGGTAATAATCAGTGATGGGGTTTAAGTTGTTGTGCAAAAGACACTCAAAACGGCAGCTGAGGTGGCCATGCTAATTAATATATATCATACTACAACAAAATTTAATAGGTCTATGTAGGTACACAGTCCCAACATCCACACCAAAAATGGTAATGATCGGTGATGGTGTTTTTGAGCTAGAGCTCAGAAAGCTGTAGTGGAAATTCCCGATATATCAGACAGCAATGAGAATTTATTGGCTTGTGTGGGGACCCAGTTCAAACATCCACCCCAAAAATACAAATGATGGGTGATGCTGTTTTGTGAATTTGTGCATGGAATGCAACCATACGCAGACAGACAGACATCCCGTGTGACAATACAACTTCAAGCCCATTGGGCAGAGAGGCAGAAGTACCCCTCAATCAAGGTTACATCAAGTCTCGATTGAGCATTGTCCAAAGGCACCTGGAAGAGTCTGAGACCAAATTGACAGAGATGTTGGATTATATAGTCTACACCAAACCATTACACCATCCAAACACAACCATATCTACATGTGGCAGCAAGGTGCTCATTAGTCAGGTACAACCAGCAGGTAACATGGAGTTTCACCTGGGTGTAATAACCTACACAACATGTTGGTGCTTTTATAAAGAGGCCGCAGTGAGTGAGTGAGTGAGTGAATGAGAGAGAGCTATATCTGGAGGTCGCCTGAAAATTCAAAAGTGGAAGGCGAATAAACTGTCCGTCTGCGCCAGAGTCTTGACTTCCACTCAAAAGTGGAAGGCGAATAAACCGTCTGTCTGCCCCAGAGTCGTCAGTACAGTACCTGAGCAATTACAAGGAAGTCATAGCAACTTGTTGTAAGGGTGTTTCTCTGCATTAGTTACGTGGCAGTTGCCAAAATAAAAGGAAAATGGATGGCCTCAAATTACCATAAAATACTTTAGGAAAACCTCCTGACCCTTGCAAGAAAGTTGTCATGGGGAAGAAGGTACACTTTCCAATACGTAAGTAAACACACAGCAATGTTGACTACAGAGTATATGAAACAGAAAAAAAAGTGCATGTCCTGGTGTGGTATAGTCAGAATCCAGACTGAAACCCAATGAAAATCCGTGAATCACACGGAGATTAGTCTGCCAACAGTCAGGATTTCATTTGATTGAGCTTGAACAGTTCTGTAAGGCTAGATGTGCAAAGTTGGTAGAAAAGTATCCCAACACTCTCACAGGGCTGTAATTAAAGCAAAAATTGGTTCCACTAAGGACCGATACAGGGGAATTGAAAGATGCTTTTATCTGAACTATTACTAGTAAATCTTCCACCTTGCAATGAGTAAATACAGCTAGAAAAATATTTTTTGCGTCTTTATTGTTGACTATAAAGCAACAAATTGAGAATATTCTGAGAGGGTGATTCTTTTCAATACTTACTGTAAGTGAAAAACAATGAGAGCCATATATATTTGGACAGTGTTTTCTCCTCCTAAATACCACCACACTGGATTTGAAATGATGCGGTCAAAATGTCATTCAAAGGCAGCCTTTAAGTCATAGACTAACAAAAATGCTGTGACTTCTGGAATTACAGCAATTTTATGCATAGTCTACATTTTCACAAGCTTATGAGTAATTGGACAAACAGTTTAAATGGCTAGTATTCCTAATTTCTTGACACATTAATGAGATAAAATGTCTAGAGTTCATCCATCAACAACTTCGATCTATTTTGGAGTCAGGTCACGGGTCAGCCGTGAAGCAGAGAGGTCCAGGCATCCCTCTCCCAAGCCACTTCCTTCAGCTCTTCCAGGAGACATTCTCAAATTAGCTGAGAGGGCTACAATTCCTGTAATGCATTCTGTCGGCCCGGGGGTCTCAATCTAGTTGGACATGCTCAAAACGGCACATCAAAAAGGTGTTCGAGAAGCATTCTAATCAGATGCCCGAGCCACTTCAACTGGCTCCTCTCAACGTGAAGAAACATCAGTTGCACTCCAAGCTACTCACCCCCTCTCTTAGGGAGAGCCCTGCTACCCAGCAAAGGAAGCTCATTTCAGCCGCTTGTATCCGCAATTTTATTCTTAGTCAGTACCCAAAACTCGTGACCATAGGAGAGGGTTGAACAGTTGACAAACCGTTCCATGGCCAGTCTTCATAATTTCATGACACATTAATGAGATAAAATGTCTGGAATTGATCCCAATTAATGAATTTGCATTTGGTGACTGTTTGAGAGAACTCTCAATATATAGTACAAAGAAGTGTTCATTCAAGTAAATGGATGAACATTAGATGGGGGCAGTGGGAAGCCAACACCCACCAATCAGATGGATAGCAGTGGACAAAAAGGAATCCACTGACGAGCTCAGCAACACGAAAAACTATAAGAGGCAACTAAACTGGATCACATTTGAATACTTTCTTGGTCGGGGGGGGGTTCCCCCACATATTTCTTCGGTCAAGAACACTCTTGAGAATGTAGACTTATGATCGTCAAAGTGTCTCTTCAATGTATGCAGATATACATGAATGTAAATGCAGAATTTCCCTTAAGATGCAAACCACTGATCAAGAACAGAGAGGCTAGAGCAAACATTTTTAGAAAGCTCACCCAGTTAGGCAGGAAAATGTATGGAGAAGTAACATAAAGGGCTTGTAATCCAAAGCACACCACATCATGTCAAACAGTTGACATGGACATGTAGGTCGGTCAGTGGAAGTGGGATGAATTCTGAAGTGGGTAATTCTATACTTTCTGATCAGAGTCACTCAAATACTGCAAAACTGACAGGAAGGCACCTCACAGTATAAATGGATAATGGTAAGCTATACAGTACAGCGGGGGAAAAAATTCAACAACTTAAAGATAGAGAATGCTCATAGCTCTCCATGTCAGTCAGTTACTGAAGACAAAAAGTCAGAAAGACCCACAAACAAGCATCAGCTGGACATGTCGAAAACTCGGCAGTGGGTGACTTCCATCGTTTCCAGACTTCAATCAGCCACTGACTGGGAAAGATTTCATTGACATGTTAAAAATTATGAAGGAATTTATAATTTCCTTCTTTTGTCCAACTATTTTTGAACCTATGATGATAGAAAAAGGCAGAAAATTTAAAGGCCAATGTTTTTATTTAAAACCTTGAATTAAAGAGCAAAGTCCTCAGTTCCATCACATCTTGACAGCATCATTTCAAATCATTGTGTACTGTGACAAAGTTAGAAAATTTGTCTTAGTGTGTAAAGTTATACAGCTGATAAATTTTCTTATTAGAATTTTTTTAATTTTAGGCATAGTTGAACAAAATTAAGAGTCCCAAGCTGATGAGTGTTTTTATCGATTTTCAGACAAGTACATGATGATTACAACCACTTTCCCACCTACTGGTCCAAACCAGGGGGAAACGGACTCCTGTAATTTGTTGGTTATTGATCCTGGCTTCAGTTCAATTTTATTTCTATGGTATTCTCAATAATAGACAAAAGTTCAACAAAAGGTTTGACTTAAGGCTGAAAAGTTACCTTTTTAATACAAGTTAATCTGTTTAAATATAACGATGAATAAAAGTTAACAAATCTAGACCAAATAAATGTAAAAATATAAATGCAGACGCTCCCCGACTTATATTCAGCTGTTTTACTTTCCCCCCCCCCAAAAAAAGTACAATTTTGAGTTCAGACGTACCTACGTGGTACGCTGACGTAATGACGCTGGGTCCATTGTTTACAAACGACAGACTGAACGTGCCCCTCCTTCTTCCCAGTTCAGTTTTTTATATATATATATATATATATATATATATATATATATATATATACATATATATATATATAGTTTTATATATCTCAGTTATATAGCGCGTTACCCTTGTGTTAAGATGTCGTATCTGTGATCTTTGTGTTTACACTGTTTTGCGGACTTTTGTAACCCTAAGCAAATATGGTTGGTCAGAAGCGTAAGCCTACTAGCATGGGTGCAAGTCTAATACAAAGAGATGAATTAACTATCTGCTCTGATCAGTGCAATCTACCATGCATGCTCAGTTCAGCAAAGAGCGTTGTAAAATGAATGAAAACCCGAATCCAGAAAAGAAAGAGAACTCTCCACTCTGCTGGTGATTCACATCAGTGCAGGCTAAGTTCTAAACGAGTTCAACGGCGCCCTTGATCACTTCAAAGACCGGAAGTCCGTATAACCCACAGCAAGTAAACTACTTTCGGTTTGGAGCGCCTCACATATTGTAAGCGTTGATTGGCTGTTTTAAGCTTCATGTAATGTGACTCGACTCAGCTTCATGTAATGTGACTATCGGAACCATTTACAAGCAGAAAGATCGCATCATAGAGAATGTTAAGGTTATATCTGATACTGTATTTGATGTTTGATAAGTGAATTTGATTAAAATTTATCTATTTGAAATTATTTTGAATTTTTTTTTTAATTAATGTTGATATTATTTGATGTATTTGATATTATTTTACAATAATTAATTTAGGGGTGTTTTATGAGATACGGTAATGGTATGTATGGATGTATAGTACAGTATGAGCGTCATACATCACACGTCATACGTCACTGTAACAACTTACGTTCACCTTCAACTTACGTTCGGTCATCCGGAACCAATTAAAAACATAAGTCAGAGAGCGTCTGTATGCTAAAACACAGCATGCATGGCACATTAATTATTAAAGGATTCCTCACCAAAAGACAATATTCCAATGAACGCTGGTGAGCTGTGGTGAAATAAATTCCCAAAAGAATTAGAATGAATAATACGATTTTACTGCAGCAAATAATTTGGGATATTCATAAAACACTCAGTCTACAAACTGTTTAACACCCCACAAACTTCTCAAATATCTGGCAAATAAAAAGCGTATTCACCAGCTGTGTCTGATGTCTCTGACAAAAAGTGAGTCAATTTTTGTATTCCTGAAATCTTCGCCAAACTATTCTTGAACATTGTTAACTCTTCAACAGAAAAACTCGGATTTATGAGGAACACAGAAAACTTTCCAAAAAAATATTGCACCAGGGGTTAGTGACCTTGGAGACTAGTTGGGAGGGGTTTTTTTTCCTCGCATTGACCCCAAGCTTATTTTGAACATGCTTAAAATTTTAGGTTTGGCGAACCAAGAACACCACTCAGAGAACATAGTGAATATTTCTGAGTATTATTTTTGGAAAATTTTTGGCAAAAGTAAATTCGTCGATATTCGTGATTTGGTGAGATACCCCCAAACAGTTACACACGACCCCTGGCAAAAATTACGGAATCACCAGTCTCGGAGAATGTTCATTCAGTTGTTTAATTTTACAGAAAAAAGCAGATCACAGACATGACACAAAACTAAAATAATTTCCAATGGCAACTTTCTGGCTTTAAGAAACACTAAATAAAATCAAGAAAAAAAAATGTAGACCAAGCAGGGGAATAAATTATGGAATCACTCAATTTGTAAAAAAAAAAAAATTATGGAATTATGTTTAAAAAAAAACAAAAAAAAAAAAAAACAGGTCGAATTCGTTTCCGGTTGGAGTTGGAGTCCGCCAAGGCTGTCCTTTGTCACCGATTCTGTTCATAATTTTTATGGACAGAATTTCTAGGCGCAGTCGAGGCATTCTGGTTTAGTGGCCATCGGATCTCGTCTCTGCTTTTTGCGGATGATGTTGTCCTTTTGGCTCCATCAAGTCAGGACCTTCAGCTCTCATTGGAGCGATTCGCACTCGAGTGCGAAGCAGCCAGGATGAAGATCAGTACCTCCAAGTCCGAGGCCATGGTTCGCAATTGGACAAGGGTGGAATGCACACTCCGGGTGGGGAATGAGGTCCTGCCCCAAGTGGAGGAGTTTAAGTATCTTGGGGTCTTGTTCACAAGTGAGGGAAGGATGGAGCAAGAGATTGAAAGACGGATCGCTGCAGCCTCTGCTGTGAAACGGAGCCTGTACCAGTCCGTCGCGGTGAAGAAGGAGCTGAGCCGCAAGGCAAAGCTCTCAATTTACCAGTTGATCTACGTTCCAACCCTCACCTATGGTGAGGAGCTTTGGGTAGTGACCGAAAGAACAAGATCGCGGATACAAGTGGCTGAAATGAGCTTCCTTTGCCGAGTGGCGGGGTTCTCCCTTAGAGATAAGGTGAGAAGTTCTATTATCCGTGGCAAGCTCGGAGTAGATCTGCTGCTCCTCTGCATTGAGAGGGGCCAGTTGAGGTGCCTCGGGCATCTGGTCAGAATGCCTCCCGGGAGTGGTGTTTCAGGCATGTCCAACCGAGAAGAGACCCCGGGGTCGACCTAGAACACGCTGGAGGGACTATGTCTCACAGCTTGTCTGGGACCGCCTTGGTGTCCCCCCCGGAAGAGTTGGAGGAAGTGGCTGGGGAGAGGGACGTCTGGACCTCTTTGCTAAGGTTGCTGCCCAGGCGACCCAACCGTGGACTTAGCGGAAGATGATGAGATGAGATGAAAAAACAACAAAAGAACACTTCAACACACCACGAGTACTTTGTTGCACCACTCTGGCTTTTATAACAGCTTGCAGTCAGAGGAATGGACTTAATGAGTGACAAACAGTACTTTTCATCAATCTGGCTCCAACTTTTTCTGATTGCTTTTGGCAGATCAGCTTTACAGGTTGAAGCCTCGTCATGGACCATTTTCTTCAACTTCCACCACAGATTTTCAATTGGATTGAGATCCGGATTATTTGCAGGCCATGACATTGATCTTGTGTGTCTTTCTTCAAGGAATGTATTCACAGTTTTTGCTCTATGGCAAGATGCATTATCAGCTTGAAAAATGATTTCATCACCCCAATCATCTTGTCAATTGATAGAATAATAAAAGTGTCCAAAATTGCAACTTACACTTGTGCATTTATTGAAGATATAATGACAACCACCCAGTGCCTTTATCTGACATGCAGCCCCATATCATCAATGACTGTGGAAATTTGCATGTTTTCTTCAGGCAGTCATCTTCATAAATCTCACTGGAATTGCAGCAAACAAAAGTTCCAGCATCATCACCCTGTCCAATGCAGATTTGCGATTCATTACTGAATATGACTTTCATCCAGTCATCCACAGTCCATGTGGATGCTTTTCCTTAGCCCACAGTTACCTTGTTTTTTTTCCCCATTTAGTTGTTAATGATGGCTTTCTTTCGCTTTTCTGTATGTAAATCCCATTTCCTTTACTTGCTTTCTTACAGTTCGGTCACAGACATTGACTCCAGTTTCCTCCCATTTGTTCCTTATTTGTTTAGCTGTACATTTTCTGTTTAAGACATATTGCTTTAAGTTTTCTGTCTTGATACTTTGATGTCTTCCCTGGTCTACCAGTATGCTTGCCTTTAACAACCTTCCAATGCTGTTTGTACTCAGTCCAGATTTTAGACACCGCTGACTGAAC
Organism: Plotosus lineatus; assembly: GCA_024760905.1. Classification (NCBI taxonomy): domain Eukaryota; kingdom Metazoa; phylum Chordata; class Actinopteri; order Siluriformes; family Plotosidae; genus Plotosus; species Plotosus lineatus. The sequence goes on along the minus strand of CM045728.1, from coordinate 123,424,408 downwards.
AACCAACATCTTTTTCAGCACTGCATGATGATTTACCTTCTTTAAGAAGTTTGATAATCCTCTCCTTTGTTTCAATTGACATCTCTCGTGTTGGAGCCATGATTCATGTCAGTCCACTTGGTGCAACAGCTCTCCAAGGTGTGATCACTGCTGTTTAACTGCAGACTAACGAACAGATCTAATCGGATGCAGGGTGTTAGTTTTGGGAACGGACATTTACAGTGTGATTCCATAATTTTTCCCTCAAATAGAGTGATTCCATAATTTATTCCCCTGCTTGGTCTAAGAGGGTAACTCTTTCTGACCACCATTTTTTCCTTGATTTCTTTTAATGTTTCATAAAGCCAGAAAGTTGGCATTTGAAATTACTTTAGTTTTGTGTCATGTCTGTGATGTGCTTTTTTTCTGCAAAATTAAACAACTGAATGAACATCCTCCAAGACTGGTGATTCCATAATTTTTGCCTGGGGTTATAAATACCTAGTTTACCACACTGTCTGCTCAATACACTCAATGCACATCTGAGTTTCTTCTTTGGTGTCTATACCACCAGAACTCATTGTAAAGTGCTACAGATCTTAATATTAGCTGAGGTTAGCAGCTGGAGTATAAAAAATAAAAAAAAATGTATTTTATTTAAAAATCATATTATTTACATCTTTCCGTGATTGAATCAGAGTTAAATCACTGAAAAAATAGGGTTAGCATAACAGCAGACTAAGAACACTTTGCTTGGCTTGGAGTGCCAGTATAAAGTTCTCACCTGCCTCGAGAACTGGATCAAGATTACACACAAGCTGACTACATACTGCATATGATTAAGCACCCTCAGGGATACCACGTCAATGACGATGCTAAATTGGTAGCTAGAGGTTTTTATTGTAGCTTCAGGTCAAATTCAAAGAAGCAGACAGCAAGCATGTTTTGCTTGACTTGGAGTATTAATGTACATTTCTATTATAAAACTATACCTAAACTTGAAAGTTATGTACCTCAGATGTACAGTGTGTAAAACTATTTACATTTTTTTCATTTGGGGGGGGGGGGGGGGGATAACATGAAATGTGACGTCAATATAAATCTTTCGAAGTTGCCAAAAAACAAAATGTGTGAATATGCACAGATCAATCTTTGAGTGTTCACACACAAATCCACAATGACCTCAAAGAATTGACACAGGAGGCAAGAAATTGACACAACAAGTGAATAAAAGGCTAAAGCACTCTGATACTATTAAAAGAGTTTAATGCTGTTGCAGATAAAACATGCAACAATATGAACTTTACCTCAGAAAATTGAAAAGGAATGAAAAAAGCATGATTACAAACCCCTCTGTCCCAAACCAGCCCAACCTCCCATCCCATCCCCGGTACTGCCGTTTGAGGCTTGTGAAAGTCACATTGTTGATCCGATCACTAAATGAAATTTTGTGCACACATAAAAAGGAATAGGAAAAAAATTTAACCTCAGCTTCAATGTATAGCTTCCAGAATCTGCCCGAACTGGGAAACTGCGTGATAAGTCTCTCATATGTCTTCCTCGCTTTATCTATCGGTTGATTCTAGAAGAAGTAACATACATTTTACATACATGAAAGAAAACAAGCTGATTCTTTAAGGCAGGGTCACTTACATAAACCCTCCCCACCTTCCCGATTTCAACTCCCCAATTAAGCCCCCCAGGGTTTAAATTACTTATATATATATAAAAAAATAATAATAAAAGAAAAAAAAAAGAAAAAAAAAAAAAAAGAAAAGAATGCAACCCTGTGTCACTAAACCTGTGCTTCTCGAATCAGTATGCTCCACGCGTCCAGGTCATAGGGGTTTTCTTCCAACTTCTTCTCTGCCTTCTTCACCTTTTCTGGAATATACTCCGAGGCCTGCCGTGGAAACAAATGGCAAATGAAATCAACAGATGGACTGGTGAACAGGTAGACAAGTCTTGAGTGCACTATGCTACAACACATCTCAAACGTCAAAGAATACTTTGGAAGTGGGAACGTTGAAAAACATGATCTCAGGGTCTCTCAACGGGGAACTATGAAGTTGAGCTGAAAAGTTCATAGGCCGACCATGATTCAATCTCCAAACTTCAATGAGAACAGGCAGATATTTTTCAACAAAAGCTCCCTTGAGTCTATACACGTCTTTCTTCAGCGTCCCAGCAATTGGACTTCCTTGGTGGAGAAATTTCATGGTTATGACACTACTTCTTATAAATTAGCCAATGAACTTTAAAGCCCACCCTCATATACTGAAGCAGCATAAACTACATCTGTTATCCTACCCCACACACTTGTATGATTGCACATATCAAATATACACACAGCAGTTCTAACAGGTAACGACTGCAACACTGAGAAGCCAGAAGTCTACAACTCGTGTTGGAGAACCCATTGTTCTGCACACCTGATACTCAAAAACAAACACTAAAATGCACAGTACAGAAGACTTTCCAGAATCAGAGATGGAATTCTGTGTACAAGATCATGACTGTTTAAACAGGTGATACAAGATCAAAATTTTTTCCCCCACAGAGCATGAGAAAAAAAAAAAACTGGTGACATACCCTATAATCACAAAGACTGGCAACAAGTCACTCGTGAAGTTTTTTTTTTTTTTTTAACCCATCAACTTCAAACTTCCAGAAACATCAGATTACTCACTCCATAGGATTCATCCAAGGGATCGTTCAAGCCGATCAGGTGTTCTTTTACATGTAGTTGTACAAAGGTAGAGCATCAATAGGCACCTAACACTTGTTGTGTTGAGGAATTTAAACAACAATAAAAAAAAACCAAACCAAATAAAAAGAGGTAAACCATACTGGGGGAGGGGGGTGCGCACTACACTCATGATCAGGGGATTGTGTGTTCGAATCCCAGTTAGACCCCCACTGTGCTAAGACCACTGGGCAAGATCTTAACCACAAGTGTGCCTCTGCTCACCCAGCAGTATAAATGGGTACCAGTAAAATATACTGCTAAAGTAACCTGCGATGGACTAGCGTCCCATCCAGGAGGAGTTGTACTCCTAGTCGCTTCACGCTATGGAAATCGGGGATGAGCACTGGTCCGATGAGCCACTATGGCTCGGGTGTAAAAAGCCCAGCAGACTTTGCTTTCCCTTACACTGCTTGGGGTGGGGGGTGGGGGTTGATTTTAAAGTTCCCATTTCCACATAGGAAGCCATGAGTGACCGAAGTAAGTCAATGAACTCGCGAAACGAGTGACAACAGAAAGTTTTCTAAAGCGACGCAAAGTAGGCATATATGGAGTTCAACTAAGCTGAACTTTGACATGAGTCAAATCACCAATCAAAACTTAAATGCTGCTACTTGACAGATGTCATCGATCACAGGCTTCCCTAAAACCTTTTCCTCTTCACTTCCATCGACTATGTAAAACCAGCGATTTCATGTGCAGTTCCACATCAAACACACTCATGTCATTCGCTACTTCCTATGCGGACGCAGTTTTAGTCTGATCTTAAATCCCAACAATACTGTTAGTATTACCTGTGAACGCAGATTCTCATTGGCAAACAATACATAGTGGGTCACAACAGCGCTGAGCACATATGCAGTCAACTTCTACATTACTTTTTCTTGTGAACAAGTTCAATACCATCAGCTTTTTTGTACAGATTCATGACATTATCCCAGTAAAGTAGGGGTGTCATTGAAAACCTATTATTGGTATCGATATAATGATAAAAAAAAAATTTCCGACGATGCATCGATACATTGGAATATTGCTGTACTGTTCCATAAATGCATTAAATAGAACAGACTAAGATATATTACAGTAGTTTGTATAAAGAACATAATACAGTGAGTCGTCGACTTACGACCTATGCGACTTACGTCTGATCGACTTGACGACCGCAAAAGTGGTGAAGCATGATTCATGGCGGTGCAGTGCGAGTGTTGCGTACGACGGTTGTTTGTGCTGCCGGCAGCACCAGCATCTTAAAAGGCCAAGCAGGAGATGATGTAGATTCACTTTCTAACTGCTCAGAGCAAATCTATTCATCTACTGTCAATGCCACGTCACTGTGGCGCGAAGCTGAGAGTCAATCCTTTCTGTGTGGGCGGGTCCGATACCTTGAAGCTCTAATTTTATTGGACTCACACGCTGCAGTGTTTACGTAACAGGAAGTTTTAGCAATCAGCTGGTCTGCGGGTTGAAGTTTTTCCATGTCCGTCCATTTGTGTTTACTTGCCAGCTGTGCTTGGCTTCGTGGAAATGAGCCGATCAAAATGAGGGAAATTATCTCTTTACTCAAACAACACGCGCAGTCTGTAGCTGTTGTTATAATTCAATAAAACTGGAGTTTGAAGCTATCGGACCCACCAACACACTGGAGTACAGAAAGGATTGGCTCTCCACTGCGTGTCACAGTGACGTGGAATCGAAAATAGACATATAGATTCAGAAGATGGACATATCTGCATTATCCAGTGATAAGTGTCTCTTCTTCAAAATGTTCCGTGCTTTTGAGAACATGCCCTCTGACAGCACACTCGAAGCAGGGACGTACCATTTACCATACAGAGAGGCGGGACGTACCATTTACCATACAGAGGGGCGGGACGTACCATTTACCATACAGAGGGGCGGGACGTACCATTTACCATACAGAGGGGCGGGACGTACCATTTACCATACAGAGGGGCGGGACGTACCATTTACCATACAGAGGGGCGGGACGTACCATTTACCATACAGAGGGGCGGGACGTACCATTTACCATACAGAGGGGCGGGACGTACCATTTACTTGGGGTGTCATTGAAATGGCATTTACTAGACGCTGTCATGAACACAGGAAGCAATAACGTTAGAAGTATCGATACCCCTTTTATAGGTATCGATTATCAATCGACATAATTATATCGGCGATATTCCGATAGTCAATGACATCCCTACAGTGAAGACCATTTTAGTTTGCAAATTGCCAGACTTTGAATGGCGAATACGAAAGCACAGCACTACTGCACATGTAGCCAGTTATCAACCTGCACAAAAAGCATGCTCAAAAAATAAGGCTAATTTTATGCCATACCTTGTTGATATTTACACCTGTATTATGCATCCATCCAAGATGCATTTTTTGGTACGTTAGCAGTTTATCTTGCGAGCTATGAAAAATAGTACATGTGGTGCTGTTTGGAGAGGTCGGATGACTGGGGTTAAGATTTGAACCAGATTTAAAGACTATAACATCACAACAAAGATATGACATCATAAACTCTGTCATTGCATCACGTACTACATTCTTAAACTTTTAAATTAACATTAGTTGATGTTAATTTTCCTATATTTATTTTTAAATCATTTTATTTGAGATTTATCTACTTTTATAGTTTAACTGCAGTTTATCTTCCTACCCGCCCACCCACCCTCCCTCCCTAGGGGCAATTTAGAACAGCCAATCAGCAGCCTTACATGCATGTTTTCAGGATTTAACAACTATAGAATCAAAACAATCGTATGACGTCACAAACAAACTATATCTGTCACAGTGTCACAACACTATTGAAAGGTTATATTAACAACATACTGTAAAGTTATAATTCATGCTGGAGGGTTTTTTTTTTTTTTACAACTTTACAAACACACAGTACACAACAGACCTTGGAAGCTACTACACCCTCCTGAAGCCTGCACCTAAATACACACAAACTTCTTCCCTCGACTTGAACAACTGATTACACAAATATTCAACTATTCACAAATAACCATTTAATCATACGCACTAATTGATCTTAAACTGTACTTATCATAAAACAATGCCAGTAATTAGTTTAAATCGAACCCAAACAAGGCCGCAAAACATCAAATGAATAATAAAGAGTTTGAAAAAAAATCAGCCAAGTAACACTTCTTTTACCTGATCTGGAGCGACTTCTGCAGACATTATTAAAATACAAATACGCTATTATTTCTCTAACTACCCTACAAACGTAGACACAAAACCATTTATACCATTAAACTAGCCTCTACTTCAGCATGGCCCGCTTGTTTCTTTATGCATAAAATGGCGAGTTGTGCTTCGCTACTTCCGGTAACACCGGAAGTGCTCGTGAAATCCTGACTGTTTTGTTTCGTGTACAGTATTCAGGATTTTTTTTTTTCCCCTGTGACATTTTTCCAATATCAGAAAATTAAACAAGTCGATATAATATCAAGACTCGTAAAATAAATAGTGGAGATAAATAAATATTATAAGCCTTTGTTCTGACCCATTTTCAACAGTTCAATCAGAAGCCGTTTTATTGGCATGTGGTGTTTCAAATCAACGAATCAAACACAAGAAGAGTTTCTTGAACCACTGAGGCACAAAAGCTTATTGACACAAATGTAATATTTTAAATACATTCACTAAATATTTACCTTTTTTTAAATATAATTTATTATTTCAGATTTAGCTTTTTAAATCATTTTGTGAAATTGTGTTCTGAACATATCTGAACAATATGTTCACCATGGTCACCTGACATACACTGCAAGTTCAGGAAATAATCAAAATGTTCACATTTGTTGACATGAGCAAATATTTCACTGTTTTCACTCGTTCTGTTTTTCGGATATAAGAAGCATTACAACCTGGGCAAGAAAATTTGCAAATAGAACGATGCATTCTAACTAGATTTAAAGAACATGCATCCTGTGAAAACAGTGAAATATTTGCTCATGTCAACAAATGCGAAAATTTTGATTATTTACTGAACATGCAGTGTATATCAGGTGACCATGGTGAACATATTGTTCCAAACTTAGGCCAGTATTTGTGAGCAAACACTCTGATTGTAGACAGGGCAAACCACTGGCGCACTCTTTTATTCAAGTAAGCCATTCATATCAAAACACAAAAGCCTAAACTGAACACAGGACTGTGTGTCAGTAAGCAATAGACTAAATTCGCATCTCGGCTCGCGCACAGGATCTCGACTACCAAACGTGGCGGAAGTAAACCTTGATGTGGAGGAGAACTGCACTATCGATACGTTTAATTAATGGAAAGTTCCCGACCTTCGAGCTTATTGTATACGTAGGGGTCTTCCCGGTTGTTCCCGCAAGCGTAAAGATTAACTTGTTGCGCTTGCATTTGCAGCGACTTTACAAAAGAAATCTAAACAAATCCAACGTGACTATGCCAGCTTGTTGACATTTGAAGTGGATGAGGAAAGCGTGACAATTACTGACCCCTTGGGACTTGAAGACGGCTGGGAGACAGAAAATTACGCCTTATCGAAGTGGCCCCTGTGTATGTACGCTGACATAGCAGATTTTTTGTGAATGAAGGACCAGGCACCCCTACTTGCGCGACTTCGTAATGACTACAAAGAAGGTAAATACAAGTTTGACAGCTGTCACCAAGAGATCTGACAGCTCTTGTTTGTCTATTATACAAATTAATATAACAGTAATTTTCAAGATCTAAGTCGATGATATTTAATGGTTACGGCATCACCGATTTTTATGGTAATTTAACAGGTAAATAAAAGGTAATATAGTCTGTAGGGTATATGAATTAGAATAAAGAACACTTTAAGAATAAACTTACTGCTTTAATCTAACGTTTGCATCCCTCCGGATTCTTCAGCTTGGCAGGGAAGGTAAATAATGTGAATGGCGGCGGACATGTACACACGTTAGTCCAAAATATGTAGGCATGTATACTGCGATGTTGTATGGTTTAGAAACAGTGGCACTAAGGAAAAGACAGGAGGCAGAGCTGGAGGTAGCAGAAATGAAAATGTTGAAGTTCTCTTTGGGAGTAACGAGGATGGATAGGATCAGGAATGAGCACATCAGAGGGACAGCACATGTTAGATGTTTTGGAGACAAAGTCAGAGAGGCTAGATTGAGATGGTTTGGACATCGTCAGAGGAGGGATAGTGAGTATATTGGTAGTAGGATGCTGAGGTTGGATCTACCAGGCAGAAGGCCTAGAGGAAGACCAAAGAAAATAATTATGGATGTGGTGAAGGAGGACATGAAGGTAGTTGGAGTAAGAGTAGAAGATGCAGAGGATAGGGTGAGATGGAGACAGATGATTCGCTGAGGTAATCCCAGAAGGGAAAAGCCGAAAGGAAAAAAAGAAGAAGCCATGCAACAATGAGAGGTCAGAGATTTTAAATTTTTTCTTTAATACTCATTTAAGAGTTCCTCTGTTTATGTAAACTTTTTTAATTAATGGATGGATGGATGGATGGATAGATAGATAGATAGATATAGATATGTATTTAAGGAGGCCTTGTCCTCAGACAGGATGGAATGGTGGTATAGTGGTTAGCATGTCTATCTTACAGACGTACAGTACTTATGTAGTACGCTGATGTAATGATGCTGCGTCCATTGTTTACAAACGACAAGACTGAACGTGCCCCTCCTTCTTCCCAGTTCAGTTTTATATATCTATAAAATCAGTTATATAGCGTGCTACCCTTGTGTTAAGACATCGTCTCTGTGATCTTTGTGTTTTATACTGTTTTGTGGACTTTTGTAACCCTAAGCAAATATGGTTGGTCAGAAACGTAAGCCTACTAGCATGGGTGTAAATCTCATACACAGAGATGAATTAACTATCTGGTCGGATCGGCGTAATCGACCATGCATACTCAGTTAAGCAAAAAGAGTTGTAAAATGAATGAAAACTCGAATCCAGAGAGAACTCGCAGCTCTGCTGGTGATTCACATCAGTGCAGGCTGTGCTCTAAACGAGTTCAACGACGCCCTTGCTCACTTAAAAGACCGGAAGTCCGTATAACCCACAGCAAGTACACTACTTTCGCAAGTACACTACTTTTGGTTTTGAGTGCCTCACATATTGTCAGCGTTGATTGGCTGTTTTAAGCTTCATGTAAAGTGACTCGGTATAAATAAGTGACTTATTTGAAATTAATCTTGATATTATTTTATATATTTGATATTATTTTAGCAATGTTATGTTTATAATAATTGATTTAAGGGGTATTTTATGAGATACGTTCATGGCATTTATGGATGTACAGTTCAATATGAGCGTTTGACGTCACACGTCAAACGTCACTGCAACAACTTACGTTAATCTTCAACTTCCGTTCGGCCATCCGGAACCAATTAAAAACGTAAGTCGGGGAGCGTCTGTTTGTTCAATAATATAATTATGTAAAAAATGTGTTTTTTTTTTTTTTTTGGTTGGTTGTTTTTTTTTTTCAGTTCGTGACTTAAAAATAATGTCGACAGGCAGATTTCCGGACACCCTCAGACTAAATTTCTTTCCCAGAATTCAGTTCGGACGCCCTTTTCCGCCATTTTTACTGCTGTATCCAGCAGGTAAAATTCTATCACTGGTTTTAAAATAAACATTTTTAACGTACTGCGAAATTATACTGGTGGCGATTTTTATGCCAAACTGTAGTTAAAAGTGTATTTTTTCTATGTCGCTGGGTTTTATTTAGTATAAAAACAAGATGGCGGAGATTTTGTGTTGATTGTTTGAGTCAGGGTTCCCTCTGAGTTCAATGCAGGTTTTTTAGACCGTGTTTGAGTTCGCGCTAGAATAGAACTATATCGTAAATATATTCCTAAATGAAGGAAACTTGTTGGTAGAATTGAATTTGGGAGAAAGTGGTGTTTATTCGGTCTTAATAAGAGGAAGCGAACTACTGTACGTGGTTGAGTCGCTTGTGCATAATGATTAGCGGTTTTTCAGTAAAGTGTAACTGTTTAGGTCCTTTAAAGATGTTCCCTCTTTTTCAGATTTCCTTGGCCTGGTAACGCGATTAAAAGACTCAACAATGTCTGGAAGGTAATTTGTTGGGAGTGTGTGTCTGTGTCTGTTGTGAGTCGAAAGCTGTCACGTGGTTAAATTTGGGTATTCTCTTAACTACATAAATATTTTATAATTTAAATCAAAAAAAAAAAAAAGAAAAGTTGTGATTAGCATGTTTTTATTTTATGTATTTTATGTTTTTAATTACCTCTTGTGTAGACAAGAGGTGATGAGAAGCAATTCCAGCCACATGTAAATCATGATTCTGTCCCCTATGGTTGCCTCGGTAACCCTCACACATTTCCCACTTCCTGGATTTTTCATTTAAATTACTTAATGTTCTGGGGAAAAATGTTTTGGTCACGTATGGCAATTGTAATGTGGTTTCCAAGGCAGCTATACAACACAAATTAAGTTTCTGCTCATTTTTAATATAAACATTTTTCTGCTATTTTACTGTATCCCAGGTTGTGGTGCAAGGCAATCTTTGCTGGATACAAGCGTGGCTTAAGAAATCAGCGGGAACATACAGCTCTGCTGAAGGTTGAAGGAGTTTACACCAGACAAGAAGTAGACTTCTACCTGGGGAAACGCTGTGCCTATGTTTATAAAGCAAAAAAGTGAGTGTTTGAATTGTATATGACGTTTATCCTTTCACTTACACCAAGCAAACTGGATTAAGGGGAAAACATTGCCAATCATCAGTGGTGCAGTTTGAAGGTCAGTGCCCACGATCGCCTCAGTTTCCTGAGCTGGGATGTTGTCTTTCTGTCTACGTACGTTATTTTTGGCATGCTGAGGTCTGAGACACTTTTCTGTGCACAGATATTTTAAAGTGTTGTCCACCCTGTGAACTTAAACGAGACTGGTCATTCACTTCTGACATCTCAATGAGCTGCCTCCCACACCATCGTGTGTAACCGCTGTATTTTTTAAAATGCAGCCAGAAGAATGTGAAATATGTGATGGGTATTTTTTTCACTCCAAAAATCGCAATGTTGTCAATCACTGAGGCTACGTTTACCACCAAGTTTCAGCCACTAACTGATTTCAAACCAATTTGTTTCAGCAGTCAAAGAACTGTGTCTCCTATGGGACATTTGTTCCACAGTGGCACCAATCTGCCTGGTTTCGAATCAAGTCACTCGTGTTGGGATAGGGCAGGATAAAACGAACAATCAAAACTTGGTGTCTGCTTGGGGTATAATTAAAAAAAAAAGATGGATTAATTCGGGAATGGGCAGAAAGGTTTTACAGGATTTTCATATTGTAGTTTTCACCCCTAAACCAATTTAAAAACAACCAATAAAGCTTGTGTGTGCCAAATATAAAATGTGTACCAGCACTCATGTTGGTATTTCTTCATAATCCAAAAGCGAGACGAAACCCTGTGCTTCAGTATAGACGTAAGGTCAGTTAGATAAAAAAAGTATATATTCTTTAAGTTGGCTATTGCTTTGTTAACTGATGTACAGAAGGCTTTGTATAAAAGTGGTTAAAAAAATTAATTTGTCACAGCAGCAATTATAGGTAATGGGATTTTGCAGAATGTTCCCGGAGATGGAACTATTTTCATTTTTGTGACATCACCCAGGCCTGAAGTACATAATTATTAGTATATGCTGCCATTAAAGCAAGCAAAATGCAAAAAACTTGAGGCCGCAGATGGTCTCCCAGCACATCCCACGACCTCATTTTGTCCCCTAATTTTATGTGTGCCCAACTCCCAAAACCCCACCAGTTTGGAAGGGTTGAAAGCATGCACACGCCTCCACTGTGGCATGTATTGTCTCAACATGCGTATTTTGGGCCGGTGTAACACACTTGGAGGGAAAGCACTATCTGCCCCCTTATTTGAATGAACTCACAAACGCATGATTGGTTGACGATCACTGTGAGTGTATGCCATCCTTCCCTCCCGTGGGAGCTCGGCCAATTAACTCCCATGGACTCCCAGTCACTGATGGCTGATTTGAGCTTGTGATGTCGGGGTTAGTGGTTGCACAACTTATTGATGTGCCATTCGGGAACACGGAAATCAACCTAAAATGAGTTTTTTAGAGTTTATATTTACTTATTTTAATCCCAAGACTGAGGCGGGTTAGGTTATCCGTGCATTGAAGCTGCTAATAGCGCAGAGACCTTGTGGCTTACAGTGTCTGGTTTGGTCTGTTCAGTGGGCCAATCAAATCACACCATTTCCGTGGATTATATGCTCATGTTTGTTCTAATATACATTCCTATTGTGCTTTATTCATAGAACTACAGTGACCCCAGGTGGAAAACCCAATAAGACTCGTGTTATCTGGGGCAAAGTCACACGCGCTCATGGTAACAGTGGCATGGTACGTGCCAAGTTCGCAAACAACCTGCCGCCCAAAGCCATCGGCCACAGAATACGTGTGGTAAGTAGACCAGGATGAAATCTAACAGGTTGCACGCTCGCTTTTATTACACATGGCATGACGTGGAAGGAATTCAAGTGCCGTTTTAATGGCGTTCATGCTTGGTTGTTTGTAATACTGATCTAATACTTTAAATAGGATTTAATTCTGAGACTAATGGTAGTGCGAGTATGGATGGTTTAGCTTCCGTGTCCACAGTCAAACCTTGGTTATTGCTTGCTGTATTTTGGGAGGATTTAGACTTCCTGGTGCATTTTGTTCAAGTTGTTGATCCAAATATTTTCATTTAAAGCCCCAAAAGAGAGTTGTCCCAAGTATACCACATGAGATACTGTGGACGGCCAGTCTTAATACTCTTCAGTCTTCTACAACCTCATCTGCTGGCAGACAGGGACTGAGAGAGGGTAGAGAAAGAGAGATGGAGAAGGAGAGAATGAGAAACCGGGGACAGAAGGGAGAGGTAGGCAAGGAAAGAGAGAAGGCAGTAGCAGAGACAGGACGGAAAGGAAGAGGGACTCAAGTGGTGCATTGACAAGGTGTGCAACTGCTAATTGGGACGGTGCAAGTTTGATCGTCAATTAACCTCCGTCAGAGAAATAGTTGGGTGATCTGGGTTGAGAAAGGAAATGGGTGAGAAGGAAATGCGTAATGAGATGCAGAACATTTTATTTTTGTCGTAAAGCAAAAGTTACATTTTCTGATAACAGACCTTAAAATCGTTTACATTACATTAACAGCATTTGGGAGATGCTCTTATCCAGAGCGAATTACATTGGTCATTTTTATACAATTTGTGCAATTGAGGGTTAAGGGCCTTGCTCAAGGGCCCAACAGTGGTCACAGTGAGGATTGAACCACTGACATTTGGATCAGTAATCCATGAAGCCACCACTGGCCAAGCAGTGATTGAGACACTTGATCTGAATGCCATTGTCTTCGCTACGTCCGTCTGCTCGGGCTGTCTGACCACAGGCTGTGCACACTTTCAGGAATTTCTACTGGCCATGCATATCGTAAATATATATTTAAAAAAAAAAAAAAAAAAAAAAGAATGAATAGTTGTACAGCTTTCTCTGTGGCTTTAAGAGAATATATTTATAGAATTATATAAAGACGGCCTTCACTGTTGTGGTTTGGAGTTCTTTATTGGTTTTAAACTAAACACTGAATTGTTCTTTTGTGTGTTTCAGATGCTGTACCCTTCCCGAGTCTAATGGGCTTTCTTTAAAAGATGCTATTAATTATAATTATAGTTATAAGGAATTAAGTATAATTATAATTAATAATGTTTTTCATTGGACTATTGTCCACAATAAAAGTGTTTGAACACAGGTTCGGTTGCAGTGTGGTTGTTAAAGAACTTGGGACTGTGGTGGAGCAAGAGTCGGAAGGAAGTCATTGCTGTCTTAAATTGAGGTGGTGAGGTGGGCGGGGTCTTCAAAATGCAAGTACTGTATGTGGGGATTTTACTGATCGTTAGACAGTTGAATGATAGTAGTACAATAACATTACGAGCTGTAATGGGAGTACAGTACAAATGACAGATTTATGAATTTAAAAAACGAACCATATGTTGATGTGCGTGGACTTGAGAAGCCTAAAATTTAATGGGATCTGTAGGAGTGAAGGGAGTCGAGCACCTGCAAATGAAAATGTTCACTCATTGCTGATGTTCCTGTCAGCGGTGAACTGATGAAGAATGGAATTGTAGTTCTTCAGAGCAAATATCCGCGTTCGTCTTTTCCTTTCGGCTTTTCCCTTCAGGGGGCGCCACAGCGAATCATCTGATTCCATCTCACCCTGTCCTCTGCATTTTCTTCACTTACTCCAACTACCTTCATGTCCTCCTTCACCACATCCATCAATTGTCTCTTTGGTCAGCCTCTAGGCCTTCTGCCTGGTAGTTCCAACCTCAGCATCCTACTACCAATATACTCACCATCCCTCCTCTGTACATGTCCAAACCATCTCAATCTAGCCTCTCTGACTTTGTCTCCAAAACGTCTTACATGTGCTGTCCCTCTGATGTACTCATTCCTGATCCTATCCATCCTGTTACTGCCGAAGAGAACCTCAACATGTCCCCTATGAAAAAGCAACCTGAATATGTACATGTAATTACATGTGCTGAAAACTGAAGTCACTTCATTTTTTTCTGACGTGGAGTGATGATACACTTCCTTATTATTACTGTCTGCTTTGTGCAAGCAGTTTTTTTAATGAATCCACATATCAGAGAGAAGGGAAAGAAAACCTTTTATGATCTCTCCCTCCAATGAACAACAGTGAACATGCCTCGTGTTGGATCATTCCTGAAGACATGAGGGTTTGGTGTAGACAGTGTGGGGTAAGTCTTGACACGTGATTATGCAGTAATAGGTAAATGGCGGCGGTGCACTGTGACGTCAGAGCTGGTGATTTTATTTGCACGTTCAGGTGAGAGGCACTTCTACCAGATTGAGTAAATTAATGTTGGTTTGAGGACCATTTTATTCAATGACTTAATCTGATTTTAACCATAAAAAAAGCACGTGTTTGTGATATTTGCATAAATTTCGAATGCAAAAAAAAAGCTGGAGTCACCTGCAGCTATGAACAATGAACTTGAATAATTCAGGTAAATGAAGTATTGTGATTAATAAAATTATGACCAAATAGGTGTAGCACATATATGGTCAAGTTTGTTGATCAAATGTGTTATTCTGCATACTCCATTTTGTATTAATTGCTCATAAACTCGTTCAGAGAGTTGAAGGACTCGAGGTGGTTTAACGAGTTTCAAGTGTTAGCTAATCCCTGATTAACAGTGGACACAATTTCACAAACCGGAAGTACCGCTCTCCTTTTCTTTATCTCAATATTTCAATAGTGTAACACAAGAACTATTAACACGAATGATTACAAAATAAAGACTGAAATATTAGCGTTCTGTTTTACATGATACAATATCATCTCGTTTATGGCTCTTTTTTTTTTTGTTTCTTGCTAATTCCTGGTTGGTAATTGTGGTGCCGCATGGGAAATGTAGTCTTTTAGCGCGAGCTTGATCTGCAGCGTATGGTAAACATAAACTACATTTCCCGTCATGCTTCCGGTTCCGACGGTGCTTCGAGGATGCTTTATAAGCGTGTTGTTGTTATTTTCCCCGGTTCAAAATCTTCAGCTCGCCAAAGAAGAGGCTTACAGGTAAAGTTATCCCGAATCCTCTTTATCTTCTTCTAAAACAAATAATTTACTGTTATCGGTCAGTTAATAAGCATATTTTTATTCACCGTTGGTGAAATAAACGTTTAAGAATTTAAAAAAAAAAAAAAAAAAGAAACACAAGGAATTAATGGAATCTGGGATGAAAATTCTAATGTGGGGTATTTTAGTAGATTTATTATTATTTAAATATAGCCATGTTTGCATACATATTTTTTAAAGCATAAGGATCAGTCAGTTTGGTGATGGAGTCAAAACAGCCAATTTTCCTGAAAACACCTCAGAATAATAATAATAATAATCATAATAATAATAGAATTGAAGTGAAGTCAACCTAAAGCTTATTTCTAGTGAACATCAATCAGATTCCAGATGTTTACATCAGCTGGTTTATATCAGCTCTTAAACAGATCTGGTTACCTGTAAGTCCATGACATGGTAAGATCTTCCTTTGGATCTGTGTCCTGGTGGGCCTCAGAGGATGTCATCAAATACTGTACTGTAAGAAAGACTCGTGGTCTCAGATGATACTGTGCAGTGGGTTTCTCGATTCTCAGATACTGGGAGAGTTCGGGGAAATTTCCGCCAGCTCTTTACAATCCTGAAGCGAGATACTATAGAGCCTGTACATTGTCACGGTTGTGTACTGTATAGAGCGAACTCGTAAGATGAAAAGTTCATTAGATGAAACAATTATTCCCAGAAAAAATAAGAAAACCAATTAATCTGTTCCAACCCCCTCCCAAACTCGTATAATCTGCCACAAACACGTATATTTGACCTAATATATGAAAGATAAACATGTAAAAACAATAAATGTTTAATCATAATACATGTACATTAACATGAATAATATATAGTAACAATAAAACCAGAATAAACAATAATCCAACTCGCTCTTCTGATCATCGACTGCGGCAAAGGTGTCACGTGGGCAGGCAGGAGGTGGTGTGTAACAGAGGAGGAGGAGAATTTTGTGCGTGTACATGCTACGAATGCCAATGAGGAAAGGCTCGTGGTGAGCTCCCACAAGGCCAGTGCTTCCGGTGGTGGGGTGGGTGGTTGGGGGGTGTATTGCGTATATGACCCTGGGGAACATGCTCTTTTGCCATACTGTACTAGAATTAAGTGTAATTGCGCATCCACTCCAGTAGTTGGCAGTGGTGCTGTCATGGTGTAGGGGGAAAAAGCATCGAGGAAACCATATGAAGTGCAGTAAATACTATTTATATTTGTGCGTGGGAGCTCTTAAAGTGAATTTTTGCACATTGGATGGAGCAGATTTTTGGTGGGTTCGAAGCTCATATCATGGAAAATCGTTATATGGGACACTCGTTGGATGAGGTACCACTGTATATGTTTATAATGGATTACAAATAGATATAAGAAAATCTATAATCATTTAGGTTAGCATATCCACCTCACCGCAAGAAGGCTTGGGCTCGATTCCTAGCCTCGGCGGTTCTGTGTGGAGTTTGCATGTTCTACCTGTGCTTGTGCGGGTTTCCTCCGGGTACTCCAGTTTCCTCGTGATCGGATGTAGATGTAGACAGAGAGAGATGAAGACATACACAGTAGGCTGATTGCCCCTAGGTGTAGATGGATGTGTGTGTGTGTGTGTTGCATTGTGGTGGATTGGTGGGCTGTATACGGTGTACACCGACTTCCTCCTGTGTTGGCGGAGATAGACTTCAGCCTCAATGTGACATGATGTATGAGTGGTATGTTTGGATGATTGTACCGAAAGAAAAATGTTTTTTCCCGCCAGTAAAGTTACGAATGGTAGGACGATGTACGAATTAACCACCACACCACCGTGCCGTGTCTGGCCAGAGGCTAACTGTTAACTTATTTCTGTTTTTCCGAGGCTTTATAAATAATACTACGGGGTGGAATTTTCACAGAAAATAAGCAACTGGTCTTCACATTGACTGGTCTGCAACACTACTATATCCTGTCTGACCAGTGAATTTATCAGGTTGCCAGAAGGATAACTAACCTGATCGCTAATTTCATGCATCCTACAGATTTTTTTTACTCGCCATGGGCCAGCGGACGGAGTTTAATTTCCGTTCCTCATACTGTGTTAGTTCTTCGACCTCTTTTCGTATTCCATGATGGGTTGAGAACGGTACAATCCAGCTTGTCAAATAGAAATCAACTGTTTACATATCACCTGCCATCCAAACGGAATAAACTTTGAGTCCGGTGTTCTGAAAAATACCGCAAAGTAAACATTGAAGCCTGCCAGATTCCTGCAGAATGGAGTCTCTGGTTATAGCATGTTATATATAGTGTTCTAATAATGTGATTATATTGTCTGGCTCAAAAAAAAAGTCTGTTATATGCCTGTTATTGTTGTTCTTGTATTTTTTATTATTTTTTTTTAACCTACTTTAAATTTTGTTGATCAGACTTAACATGAGACCATCCAGGGCGTGTCCGAACAAACAGAAATTGATATATATGAGCTAATTGTAAATAGATATCCTCATCGCGACATGACGTGTGCTTGTTTCTGCTTTCTGATAGCTCGGATAGATACAAGCTTAGAGTGGAGGCCATTTAAGCGCTCTTATGGTTGCTAATAGAAGATGAAAGAGCATGATTTGGGAAAGGACTGCCTGGCAGCAGGTCCTGCGTACAGGGCTGTTCCGTCCAGAGAGGTTTTACCAGCGAGTCAAGTCGACCACTACCAGCTCACCAACATCCAGGTCAGTATTAAAGCCAGGTATTGAGTATCTGTGAAAAGGTTCCTGAAATGTGTTTTTGGTCCCCTCCCCCCACTTTGTGTTTGTGTCTGGGTCTGATTGTGTTCTCGGGGTAAGCGTGAGTTTTAGGGATGTGGGATGATGCTGACGCAGTCGTCCGCTGTCAGTGCGCCACAGCATCCAGCTGTTGTTTTGTGTTTGGACACTGCGTCCTTCCCTTCGTATTGTTATCGACTTTCACCAATCAGCGATTAGTCAGCAAGGGTCCTCTGTCGCCCTTTTTCCTCTTTGTCTTGCACTGTCAAGCCTATCTCTCTTCCTGACTCTCTTCCTCTGTCTCCACCGTTCAGTATTCCACTGGGGCTGCCCCAGCCAGATACCGATTGGCTGCTTTCTTTCCGCTGTGCTCAGTTGTTTACATAACCCAGACCCGCCCTTTTTGTGGCCAACAGCCAATGACTTGGCAGAGTTGCATTGATGCATGTAGCAGCCTTGGCAACCGATAGGTCGATTCTCCCCTCCCTCTGTACTGCCTGAGGGAGCTGTGCAACGTGACCATGTTTGAGAAAGGACGAAAGAGAACAGAAGAGGAGGGATTTCAAGAGGATGAAGGAAGGGGTGCTGTCCTGACACAGCAGAAAACATTTTTCTGAACGGTTTCATTCATAAAAGCGAGGCATGCACAGTGTTCTACCTTGTATTCATTCCTTTATAAGCGTTCTTACATTTGCGTTAAGTAACCGCTGTTTTCCTGGTTAGCACGTCCGCATCACAGCAAGAATATTCGGGCTCAGGTGTTTCTGTGTGGAGTTTGCATGTTCTCCCTGTGCTTGCATGGGTTTCCTCCGGGAGCTCCGGTTTCCTCGAAAAAAATCGCAATGACTTATTAGGCTAACTGGCTGCTCCAAATTTCACCCTGGGTGTGACTTTGATTGGTTGTGTGTGTGTGCGCGTTGACCTTTCAATGTTTTAAGGTGTATGGGTGTTAGCGCCTGGACAGAAATACGGATTTCCGTCAAAAACAAAAATGCTAGTATTCTTTTTCTTTTTTCTTTTATTTTTTATTTTTTTTTAAACATCAAAGTAACTGCAATTATATAAACGCTTTATTTCTAGATGATTTGATTTCAACATTCCCAAGTAATACTCATACATATAGTGCAATATATCAGTGAGTAATAATTTATACCATAAAATAGTTCATAATTTTGGATTTCTTAGATGGCATAAAAAGCAAAAATTATTTGAACAATGCACACATCAATATATTACGGATAAATAAAGTAAACTGATAATTTATTTTCATTACTCATATAAAATGAGGTATTCAAGTATAGAAAACCAAAATAGTATATAAAAATAAAATAAGACTAGACAAGAACAAGTATAGTCTGTCTTCCTTTCGGCTTTTTCCCTTTCACTCGGGAGTTGCCACAGCGAATCATCTGATTCGCACGTTTTGATTTGGCAGAGGTTTTTACGTCGGATGCCCTTCCTGTCACAACCCTTTTAGCAAGGGACAGAAACACGCTGACGGCTTTGCAGCTACTCTTTACGAAAGTCAACAATGGTTCTTTTACATGAACCTCTCACCATAGACAGTGAGAGACATGGCCCACCTTTGATAACCCAGTTAGCCGCACTGGGGGGGACAGTGACAACCCTGTGGAGAGTGGGACTCGAACCCCCAACCTTTGGATCAGCGATCCAGCGCCCTATACCACTAGACCACCACTGCCCCCTACAAGAACAAGTGTAGATAATATATAAAATAGTTACATGACAGTCCCTTATTGATGAGATTTCTTTTCGGCGTTTTCCCGTTATCAGGGGTCGCCACAGCGAATGATTCGCACATTTGATTTGGCAGAGGTTCTTACGTCGGATACCCTTCCTGTCACAACCCTTTAGCGGGGGGCAGAAACACGCTGACGGCTTTGCAGCTACTCTTTACGAAAGTCAGCAATGGTTCTTTTACATGAACCTCTCACCATAGACAGTGAGAGACATGGCCCGCCTTTGATAACCCAGTTAGCTGCACTGGGGGGACAATGACAACCCTGTGGAGACTGGGACTTGAACCCCCAACCTAAGGATCAGCGATCCAACGCCGTATACCACTAGTCCACCACTGTCCCTTATTAAATTATGGAACTAGAAATGAAGACTTATACTCTTCTCTGGCTTTATTATCTAAATATTTTTTTACTGTTTTTGTTTTTTTTTGAAGATATTTAAAGATGGACTTGACGGAACATTCGAAGGCAGACTGTTCGAGTTTTTTATACCCTGTATATAAAAAGTATTTGAAAGTGCATTTTCAACATTTGGAAGATAAAAACCATACATACTATTTCCTGTATCATGACTATGAATATAACTAGTCTTCTAAAATTGTTACATAAATATGTAGATGCAGTCGTCGTCTTTTCCTTTCGGGTTTTTTTTCGACAGTGAGAGACATGGCCGGCTCTTTGGTCGTCCATGAATCGTCTCTTTGGTTGAATCGTCTCTTTGGTGATATATATATATATATATATATATATATATATATATATATATATATATATATAGACATAGACAGTGAGAGACATGGCCCGCCTTTGATAACCCAGTTAGCTGCACTGGAGGTGGAGGTGGGGGCATGACAACCTTGTAGAGAGTGGGACTCGATCCCCCAACCTTAGGATCAGCAATCCAGCGCCCTTTACCACCAGCCCACCCCTGCCCTTAGTTGCAGTGTTGTTAAAATTTTTATATATTGAGTTTAATTTTAATTGAATTTGGCGATATTTTACATTCAGCCATCCTGGGTCTTTTAATTCGTTATATCCGACATGCGTTCAAAGTTCCATTTTTAGATATGAACCTGACATTCTTTATTTTGTATAATTTGTAACTTGTTTTTTTTTTCAAGGTTTAGAAAGAGCACTGTCCCAGGCTGTTGATGCATATTTCTTATGACACAATACTAGTGCATTACACAGTGTTTGTCTTGTGTTTTTATTAAGTACACTGGTGTGTCTGTATAGAAAGTTCAATCTGGATGAACATTTTTAAATTAATGACACAACTATATTAATGCCTGATTGAGTAAGATGCCTAAGTATTTAACTTTTTTTTAATTTTTTATAACCAGCAGAATTGATTTCAAAGTTGATAGCATGTTTTAGTTTACATTTTGACCCAAACAGTGAACAATCTGTTTTACCAAAGTGTAATGACAGTTTGTTATCTATTAGCCAGTTAGAACATGACTCAAT
This sequence comes from Plotosus lineatus, assembly GCA_024760905.1. Lineage (NCBI taxonomy): Eukaryota > Metazoa > Chordata > Actinopteri > Siluriformes > Plotosidae > Plotosus > Plotosus lineatus. The sequence goes on along the minus strand of CM045728.1, from coordinate 123,403,059 downwards.
GTTCTTCCCAAGTACATTCGATATTTTGTTGGTATCTTTATCTAACACAATCAACACGCTATCAACTGCATATAACATTAATTTACAGTTGTTTGACATACAAGCTGACACATCGTTTACATAACATAGGTACAATAGTGGCCCCAATATACCACCTTGGGGAACTCCACAAGTAATATATTTTGGATCATGTTTACAGTCATTAACCATAACAACTTGCTTTCTATTTGATAAATATGATTCAAACCAATCGAGTTGGGTTCCTATAGCTGAGAGTTTTTTGGGTTTTTTTTTTTGCATATAATTTCATGGTTTACAGAGTCAAATGCTTTTTGTACATCTAAGAGTGCCATTCCAGTATTACGGCTCTCCGAAGATTGTTTCTTTATGTAATCATTCAGCCAGTTTAAACAGGTACCTGTTGAAAAAGTTTTTCTCAAGCCTGACTGATTTTCATATGATAAGTTGTTCTCAGTTAAATACTTGTATGATTTGGCAATGTACATTTAAAAAATATATATTTTAGAAATACAACACAATATGCTTATTGGTCTATAGTTGCTACATTTAGAGTACTATTTTTCTTATGTAAAAGAGTAACTCTGGCTGATTTTAGCTCATAAGGTACAGTATTTGTACAAATTGATGAGTTTACTGAATTCTTTGAATATAAACTCCTCACAAACTAGTTGTAGTTTGAGACTATCTGGTTAAATATTTTGTTATTTGTAAAAAAATGTAAATATATTTTGATCTCCAGAGTATTTACTTTTAGAAACACATTTACAAGTGTTCTCGCTACTGATGTAAAAAAAAAAAAAAAAAATTGTTAATGAAGGTAACAACTGAAAAAGAATAATGAATTAATGTACTGTCATTCTCTAATACAATTGGATTACTACATTTAGATTTATTTCTATAACCTACCGGAAGCCTTCCGTAGCAATTTGTCGTGATTAGCGGACGTGTTCATGTATTGTTGCACTGTCTAAGAAATCCGAACATTGCTGAACTGTATCTTATTAACTAGATCTATCAATATTAACGTGTGCTTGCTTTCCGAAAGGTAAAAAAAACCCCAAACGAATAAAGTCTGGCAAGTATAATGCCAAATTTCCTGGAAACTGGCGCATCTAAAACAGATATAAAGAGACTAGACGGTCGTATAAAAAGTCATTGGCGAGATGACTGGTTGAAGGATACCGACAATTTTGGAAAGCCTGTCAGCACATGGTGTCAAAAGTTAGCAGACAAGCCAGGAGTTGCATTTTGTTTATTGTGTCAGCAAGGTATTAGATACGGACAGAATGGAAAGAAGGTGCTACTTAAGCACACAAACAATGATAGAGAGATTTTCTTTCGGCTTTTTCCCTTTATCAGGGGTCGCCACAGTGAATGATTTGCACGCGATGATAAAACACATCAAAAAGTCGTCCGCCAGCAAGCACTGACACAAACTTTACCTGGTTAGTATAATTTATTGATTTCATGAATATGGGTAACTTTAATGTTAGATCCTCCTTGTGATGCTGCAATAGAATATATATCTGCTGCAAAAATGTGAATGGCTATTTGTACAGACAGATGCTCCCCGACTTACGTTCATCCGTTTTACGTTTTTTATTTATTTATCATTATTTTTTTTAAAAAGTCAAATTTTGAGTTTAGACGTACAGTACTTATGTAGTACGCTGATGTAATGATGCTGCGTCCATTGTTTACAAACGACAAGACTGAACGTGCCCCTCCTTCTTCCCAGTTCAGTTTTATATATCTATAAAATCAGTTATATAGTGCGCTACCCTTGTGTTAAGACATCGTCTCTGTGATCTTTGTGTTTACACTGTTTTGCGGACTTTTGTAACCCTAAGCAAATATGGTTGGTCAGAAGCGTAAGCCTACTAGCATGGGTGCAAGTCTCATACACAGAGATGAATTAACTATCTGCTCAGATCGGTGCAATCTACCATGCATACTCAGTTAAGCAAAGAGAGTTGTAAAATGAATGAAAACCCGAATCCAGAAAAGAAAGAGAACTCTCCGCTCTGCTGGTGATTCACATCAGTGCAGGCTGAGTACTAAACGAGTTCAATGGCGCCCTTGCTCACTTGAAAGACCGGAAGTCCATATCACCCGTGCTTTGTTTCAAGCACAGCAAGTAAACGACTTTCGGTATTGAGCGCCTTACATATTGTACGCATTGATTGGCTGTTTTAAGCTTCATGTAAAGTGACCATCCGTCGACCTTCGGAACCATTTACAAGCAGAAAGATCGCATCATAGACAATGTTAAAGGTTATATTTGATACTGTATTTGATACTTGATGAGTGAATTTGATTAACATGTATCAATTTGAAATTATTTTGCTTGAATTTAATTTATTTGAAATTAATGTTGATATTATTTGATATTATTTTACAATGTTATGTTTATAATAATTGATTTAGGGGTGTTTTATGAGATACGGTAATGGTATTTATGGATGTATAGTACAGTATGAGCATCATACGTCACTGCAACAAATTGCGTTCACTTTCAACTTGCGTTCGGCCGTCCGGAAAAAATTTAAGTCGGGGAGCGTCTGTATATGCAAACAGGAATGAAAAAAGGTGATTGGTTATAATCACTATGTGGTCCATGGCATATTAAAATAGCTGACTATTACCTATTGTGGTACTTTACCTATATCAGAATTCAAAGTTGTTCTCAAACCATTATAGTTATTGTGTACATATTGACCATATACTGTATGTGTTGATTACTTCTTGAATACTCACCATTGTTTCATTTATAATCTTGTAAAATGGGCTCAGAAAGCACTTCAAAGCACTAAATTTTCAAAAATATTTTGGTGGTGACCCCCCCCAGACCCCCTCACACACACACACACACCCTCCAGGCTACAAGCAAATCACACTGCTACACGCCACAGCCTCTGACTTGAGTGAATTTTTTAAGTTAAAATGATTTCTGCCTGCTAACACCCATGATTCCACCTATACACAGTGTCGGTTGAGATAGGCTCCACCCTCCTCATAACCTGAATAGAATCACTTCCTTCTGCATTCTTCGAACTCACAGATACGCCTGACTACCGATCACAGATTAATGTTGATGAGATTAACAGGAGTGAGAAGGTAATGCCATTCCTCTCACCCTGAAACCACGGCCTCGCTGAAGTCCTCAGCACAGTGGCAGCTGCATTTTTTGTTTGTTTGTTTTTTTGGTGTTTGTGTGGTTTTTATTGTCATTTGGTAGATAACAGGAGAAAGGAAGAGAACAAAATAAACCTGGAGAGGGATCATCTATTTACATCAGTTATACGGTACATGCTAACAGGCACAAACTGTTTTTTTGGAGATCTTTGATGTCATTGGGTGGAACCCAACTGTGTATTATTCATTACTTAACAGAAAGTTGCAGTCGCGGACAAATTGCCGAGGTTTAAAATCTGAAAAACACTCTCTCTCTCTCTCTCGCACTCTTGTCTGGCTCTCTCTCTTTGTTAGTCTCTATTTGTGTGTATCTCTCTTCTGTCTGTATGTCTCTGTCTGGTTGTCTCTCTTTCTCTCACTGTCTCTCTCATTCTCTGTCTCACTCTGTGTATCTCTGTCTCTTTTATTTGCTCTCTCTGTGTCTCCTTCTCTTGCTGTCTCTCTCGCTCTCTGTCTCTTTCTGCATCTCTCTCTCATTCTCTATCTCTCTCTGTCTCACTCTGTGTATCTCTGTCTCTCTCTCTCTTTTTTGTTCTCTCTGTATCTCCTTGCTGTCTCTATCACTCTCTCTCTTTTTGCATCTCTTTCTCTCACGCTCTCATTCTCTCTACCGCTCACTGTCTCTCTCTGTCTGTCTCTCTCTTTTTCTCTCTCTTGTCTCTCTCGCTGTCTCCCTCTTGCTCTTGGCCTCTGACTGTCTCTCTTCCTCTCCTCTCTTTTGCTGTCTGTCTCCTTTTTACCTTTTTCTCTCTCTCTCTCTCCCCTGCTCTCCATTTCTTTCTTTCTATTTTTTTCTCACTGTCTCTCTTTCTTTCTCCATCTCTCTTACCCTCTCTGTCTCTCTCTCTCTTTGTCTTACTCTCACTTACTGATTTGCTGAACCACTTTATCCTCGTAGGGTCACAGGGAGGCTAGAACCTATCTCAGCCAACACTGGACAAAGGTGGGAGACATTATTAACAGATTGGCCAGACCATCACGGGGAAAAAAAAAACACACACCCAAACATTCATACTCACATCCACATGTGTAGGAGGAAACCGGAGTGCGCAGAGTAAACCCAAGTAACCATCGTAGGAAGATGCAGACTGTAGAAAGAAAAAAATGAAATCGTTCCACCTCGTATTGATTTCTTTTTTTTTTTTTTTTTTTTTTTTTTTAGCTCCTGGCCCATTTGTATTCCTTGCATATTCATCACTATTTGCGTTTCATTTGGCACTAGGCTCCCTAGGTAGGGTCTTTTGCGCATTTACACCGGAGCCTTCTAGCTCATTAGAGCTGATACCCAGTTTCCGATGCATGACAGGACTAGGAGTCGGATGGTAATCCATCATAGGTTATCTTGCCGGTGTTGTGACTGGTACTCATTTATATTACTGGGTGGTGGACAGAGGCACACTTGTGTTTAAGACCTTGCCCAGGTGTCTATCAGTGGGGAACCAACAGGGATTTGAACCCATAACCTCTCGATCATGAGCCCAGCACGCTAACCACTGCACCAGTAGCCCCACACCTTGGTACGGAGCATTACATAATTCCTTTTTACAAAAAAACGAAAAACAGTAAAGTGAGTGGTGCAATGCAGAAATGAAACTGAATCACTGAAGTATAGGTGTAGTCTGGAGAAAGGTATGTCGCAAAAATTGAGACAAATTCCAGACAGTAATGTCTCACACCAGGGAACTCTGTGGTACACTTTCTGCATTTTCATTGTCTGTCTGGTTAAGGCACGTGTCAGCAGTTCAGATTAATGAAATTGTGACTCGTGCATGTTTGTACGACGCCGAGAGCTGTTTGATTTCCATATAAGAAAATCTGGAAAAACTGCTCCCAGTCATGCACTGATTTAAACCATCATGAGCTTGGGATTCGGGTCTACTCTATTTTCCCCTTTAATCTGACCGTGGAACACTTTGAAGGGCAGAGTGTTCTCTTCAGCGGCTGGATAATCCTGTTTGCTTTTTCTGCCTTCGGGGCTATTACATGTTTCATCGCACAGTGCTGTTGAATTCCCTAATGAAAGTGATCAGAAGTGTTTCGTAGTTATCTATAACAGCAGCCCTGACTGACAATACAAATTACCATCAACTACCAGCAGATCATCATCAACTGCCCCTCTACCAAAACCAAAAAAGAAATTTGATACCATTTAAGTGAAACATAGTCAAGTGCGACTGTAATAAAGAATATTTTTCATTTAGTAATATATCCAGGCAGTGGTGGCCTGGTGGTGAAGGTGCTGGATCACTGATCCTAAGGTTGGGGGTTGAAGCACCACTCTCCACAGGTTGTCCCTGTCCCCCCCAGTGCAGCTAACTGGGTTATCGAAGGCTGGACACGTCTCTCACTGTCTATGGCGGGAGGTTCATGTAAAAGAACCATTGCTGACTTTTGACAAGAGTAGTGCATAGCCGTCGGCGCGTTTCCGCCCTGCAATGGCCTGGCAAGCAGTCCAGGGTGTACTCTGCCCTCGTCTGGAGCCGGCTGGGATGGGCGCCTGCCTCCCCGCAACCCTAATTAAGATTAAGCGGTTACAGAAAATGAATGAATAAGATATGCATGACAAACAATACAGGGATCCCTCACTTTACACGGTTATTTGGGACCGAGATCCCCCCGCGACTGCCGAATTCCACGAAGTCGTATCAAACCACCCGACTGACGTATACGTACATGTATATGTGTATATAATATCAATAAATACATATTCAATGCTGTAAATGCCTATAATAACAATTAAACATTCAAAAATAATGCATAAGATGGAAAAAAATATAAATACACACACATACAGACACGCACGTGCGCGCACACGCTCAGATGCGCACCTCACATTAAAATCTAAGTCGTTTTGATGGGAGGTTTGGGGTTGTTTTTTTGTTTGTTTGTTTGTTTGGTTTTGTTTGGGTTTTTTAATTGTGTATTTATTTATTTTTTACAGAATTGGCCTTGTTTTGTGGGATTTTCCTGAACTTTCCCCCCTATTCTTCTTTAATTTCCTTATTTTTAAAATTCGAAGAATATTAAAAAAAAAACAAAAACAAAAAAAAAAACGATGCACTGAAGCCGCATGAATTGAATCGTGACGTAGCGAGGGATCCCTGTATACACATTTTCCAATCAAACATTTTTGCTGGTTGAAATATCCTTTGTTTTTATTCTGTTTCTTTAAAAAATGTTTCTGTTGTCGTTGACGAGAATTTGTGAGTTGTTGGTTGCAATTTGTTGGCAGTTGAAGGTAATAATTTGCATTCCCAATTCCCGGAATATTTCTATTCGTTTTACGAAATAAAAAAATGTATATTTTTATTATAGCTGTAGTTGGCAATCAGTTGTTGGTAGTTGATGGCAGTTGGTGATCATTAGCACAGGCAGTCCTGAAAATACTTCCAGTTGCAAGCCGACTTATAGGTTTATGTTAATAGGGATTAATAGGTTAGGGAGGACATGGGCGTAAGAGGGATGAGGATGAGGTAGGGAGCAGGTACTAGTGAATCAATGCGTCTTGATGGGGAAATAACTTGCCATCAAGGATATTAACATTCCTTTTTCTTTTCCCTTCCTTTACATCCATGGCCTAATGGTTCGAGAAATGACGTCGGGACAAAAAGGTCTCTGGTTTGATTCCTGAACCAGCTGGAAAAATGTGTGGTTGTGGAGGAGTGAGCAGCACCTTTCCTTCCTCCACCTTCATGACTCAAGTGCCCTTGAGCAAGGCATCAAACCCCAGCTGCTCTCCGGACGGCGCAGTGGGTGGCTAAATCTGGATGGGTTGAATGCAGCGCTAAGTTTCCCTTGTGGAATTAATACAGTATAAAAAAAGTTTTATGACGGTGCAGCAAGGTGGTATAGTGGTTATTCCAGTGTCCTCCCAAAGTCCAAAGACAAAAAAGAGGACTTTTCAGTTTCTCAGGAACTCGACAACCTACATTTTTTCTTATTGACATCAAAGCAGAAAAGCTTTGGTGAGGTTTGGAGCTGCTGTAATGTAGCTCATAATCTGAAATCATTGATTTTTAACAGGCAGCATGGTGGTGTAGTGGTTAGCAAGTCTGCCTCACAGCAGGAAGGTTCTGGGTTTTAGTCCCGACCTTGGTTGTTTCTGTGTGAAGTTTGAATGTTTTCCCTGTGCTTGTGTCGGTTTCGTCTGAGAACTCTGGTTTCTTCCCACAGTGCAAAGACATGTTTAATGGCTGTTTCAATTTGCCCCGAGGTATGAATGCAAGGGTGAATAGTTTTGTGTGTGTGTGTGTGTGGGGGTGTGTGTGTGTGGGTGTGTTAGAAGATTAAACAGTTCTGTGAATTAATGATTTTTTTTTTAACCTTTATTACTCACAACTATAAATTTTTACAAACGCATTATTATTCGTTGATAAATATATAATCTTTGGCTAATTGCTGTGGTAGAAATAAAAGTATGCATTTCAAGATGTTCTTTTATGGCAGTTGCTTCTCAAATAGTGGGGTGTGATGCCCAGCAGGTATGACCTTGGGGAACATGCTGTTTTTTGGGAATACTGTACTTGAATTAAGTGTCATTGCACAGCCACTCCAGTAGTTGGCAGTGGCACTCTCATTGTTGCTCTATGGTGTAGCGGTTTTTCGCATCGAGCTAACGATATGAAGTGCAGTAAACAACATGGAAAAATTTCTAACAGGAACGAAGAGAAAAGTGGAGAGAGACAGAGGTATTAAGCCATAAATAAGCTAAATGAGTTTAAATTATGTATATATATTTTTTATTTCAAGCACATTGGTGCACTCTAAATATTTTTCTGTGACAGGTGAAAAACAATGTTAATGAAGTTTTTCTTGATTGTAAGTTGATATATATAGTTGATATAGTGGCCCGCAGAGAGAGAGAGAGAGAGAGAGAGAGAGAGACAGGGGTGTGTGTTAATAAAATGTTTAAATGATTTAATAAATAATTTTCTTTTACTTTTTACACACATTTCATACAAAATTGGTGTACTTTTATAATTTTGAAAGTGTTTATGGGGTTTATCCAGTCCAAAGACTGGAGCCTTGGAACGAATTAGGCGTTTAACATGTAAAATGCGACCCCTACTGACGAAATCCCCGCGTTACGAAAAAGGCTCTGGAACGGATTAATTTCGTAGGTAGAGGGCCGACTGTATATATCATGGGTCAGGAACCTATGGCTTGCAAGCCAGATGTGGCTGTTTTGATGACTATATCTAGCTCTCAGATAAATCAGGTGGCCTTTCTTAACAGAATAACGAATACATAATTTCACTGTCATTTAAATAAATATACAAAAAAGCCATCAAAGAAAACAAAAACATCTGAATAAATCTCATGCATTTAAATCTATACATCTATTTTCAATTTCACGTCATTGTGGCGCGTAGCGGAGAGCCAATCCTTTCTGTATTCCAGTGTGTGGGCGGGTCCAATACCTTCAAACTCTAATTTTATTGGATTATAACAACAGCCACAGACTGCGCGTGTTGTTTTTGAGTAAAGAGGTAAATTTCCCTCATTTTGATCGGCTCATTTCCACGAAGCCAAGGACAGCTGGCAAGCAAACACAAATGGACAGGCATGGAAAAACTTCAACCTGCAGAGCAGCTAATTGCCAAAACTTGAGACGCACTTCCGGTCACATGAACACTGCAGCGTGCGAGTCCAATAAAATTAGAATTTCAAGGTATCGGACCCGCCCGCAGACAGAAAGGATTGGCTCTCCGCTTCACGCCACAGTGAAGTGGCATTGAATCTAGATGAATAGATTTAAATGCACGATATTTCTTCAAGCCAGTCTGGTCATCTGGCGGTCACTTTCAGAAACAATGACCCGCGTCCGGATGATCCGGACGAGTCGGAAGCTACATATTTTGTCTGTTGCATCCGAAATCCGTCAAAGCGAAGTCCGTAAAACCGAGGCATGAGTGAGTGCGCATATATATATATATATATATATATATATATATATATATATATATATATTCAGTAAGTATGTTCAGTAAGTTCACATTACATCATACTGGCAGTGAGTGTTTTCTGATAAAAGTACGCCTTGTCATTGTTTATTCCTTAATTGAAGATCCAGCATCACCATCACCCCACCTCCCCACACACACACTGTCTCATAATGTGTTCTGTGATCATACTGTCAGACTTTCCACTGGAAGTAGGGAACATTAGCTTTGTGCAGGGTCATTTAAAAGGGTGATACAGACATGCAACCATCTGTGTCGATGTAATAAATAAGTAAAAGTAGTATTTTTTCCATTCCCTCAACTGGCTTAAGATGCTTGCAAAATGGAACCATATTTCAGCTCAGGAAACCTGTACACTTCAGGATTGCGTATCATCGAAAAGATTAATTCTCGTGTTTGCATCAAAGATGCATTTATCTCTTTTTAACAGTACAGAGATTCCTGGCCAAGCCAATGCCAGGGCTAATCAAGATAGAGTGACAGGCTGAACAAAAATGAATTGTAAATAAAGCCAAAATCAAGTTAAGGCCAGGCTAAAAAAATTATTTGTTGGCAATAACATTATTAAAAAAAAAGATTCACCAGGGAGGGAGTATTATTATTATTATTATTATTTTTTTTTTTTTTTTTTTTGCCTGTGCAGGTCACCAGGGATTTGCAGAGAAATTTTTTTCATGCATCATGCTATACAGGGATCCCTTGCTACTTCACGCTTCAATTCATGCAGCTTCAGTGCATTGTGCGTGTTTTTTTTTTTGTTTTTTTTTAAATCAATAAATAAACATTCATCGAATTATAAAATCGTGAAATTAAGGAAGAATAGGAGAAAAGTGAAGGAACATGCCACAAAAACAAGGCCAATTATGCAAAAAAAAAAACCTAAACCAACAAAAAACAACCCAAAATCTTGCATCAAAACTACTTACATTGTTGCATCTGTGTGTACGCACATCTGCGCGTGTTCGTATGTATGTGTCGTCGTCTTCTCATGCAATACCATCTGTATATGTGTTTATATTTTATTTACATTTTGTTATTTTTTAATGTTTAATTGTTATTATACGCATTTATAGCATTGAATATGTATGTATTGATATTATATACACACATACATGTATGTGTACATCATTCGGGGTGGGGGAAATACTACTTTGTGGATTTCGATGCTCGCTTGGGGATCTCGGTCCCAATTAACCGTGTAAAGTGAGGGATCCCTGTATTATGTATGTGATGATTTAAACACAGCAGAATGAAATAAATATCTTATATTTGAAATCAACATACTGGATATCCAAGCTTATCTGTTAATGTTGTAATCAACAGAATATCAAGGTTTCTCCAACATATCAATTTTTAATATCGTATACAACATAGTGTCAAAGTCAAATACAGGGATCCCTCACTTTCTGCGGTTAATTGTGACCGAGACCCCCCCCCCCGACTGACGTACAGGAATCTCTTGCTACTTCAAGCCTCAATTAATGGGGCTTCAGTGCATCGCGTTTTTTTTTTTTAAATAAATAAATATTCATTGAATTCAAAAATTTAGAAAATTAAGTAAGAATAGGGGGGGGGGGTGTTATGGAAAATGCCACAAAAACAAGGCCAATTATGCAACAAAAAAACAACAACCCAAAATCTTAGATCAAAACCGGATACATTGTTGCATCTGTGTGTGCACGAACGCGTATGTATGTATATCGTCGTCTTCTCATGCAATACCATCTGTATGTGTGCGTACAGATACTTCCCAGCTTACGAACGAGTTAGGTTCAGGACGGCCGTTCTGAGATGAATTTGTTTGTAAGTTGTTACAAGGCATTCTTTAGAGGGGAACGTATGTTTAAACCTTGTACAAGTAATCTATACGAGTTAGTACTGTATACGATCTCTCTCTCTCTCTCTCTATCCCTCTCTCTCCCCATAATCATCTGTACATTATCAATATCGTTATGTCCCGTGTTTAATCTCCTGGTTCCTCTCAAGCACAGCACAGTGGATCTGATCAGATTTACAGAGTTTCACTCTTATCCAGTTCATTATAATACAGGAGTCAATTTGTTTGTTCTTTGAAACTTTTGGCACGAGTGGACCTCCGGTGTAAAGCACGTGTCAGCCACGCCCCTCTGCCTGAGCCTAGTGTTAAGTGTACCTCGGGGTAAGGTTTAATCATATTTCATACTTATATTTATGATGTACCTTACTATAGATTTTATTCCATTTCTATTTCTACTTCTTCAATTTCATTTGACTTTCACTTTCGACCTCGGTCTCCGGATGTTTGCAAAACGAATGTTGGTAACTTGGGAAGCGTCTGTATTTTATTTACATCTTGTTATTTTTTTAATGTTTAATTGTTATTATAAGCATTTACAGCATTGAATATGTATTTATTGATTTTATGTGTGTGTGTGTGTGTGTGTGTGTGTATATATATATATATATATATATATATATATATATATATATATATACACACACACACACATGTACGTATACGTGAGTTGGCGGGGTGATCCCACTTTGCGGATTTTGATGGTCATGTGGGGATCTCGATCACAATTAACCGCGGAAAGTGAGGTATCCCTGTAGAGTATACGTTTATGTATATGTGTATACAATATCAATAAATACATATTCAATACTATAAATGCTTATAATAACAAACATTAAAAAACAATGCGTAATATGTAAAAATATAAAAAACACGCAGACGCACGGCACACAGATGCACATTTCACATGAAAATGTAAGTAGTTTTGATGGGGGGGTTTTGGGTTGTAATTTGTTTTTGTTTTGTTTTGGGGTTTTTTGCATAATTGGCCTTGTTTTTGTGGCATTTTCCTTAACTTTTTCCCATATTCTTCTTTAATTTCCTTATTTTTTAATTCGATAAATATTAAAAAAAAAAAAAAAAAAACGCGATGCACTGAAGCTGCATGAATTGAAGCGCGAAGTAGCGTGGGATCCCTGTACCGTCGTCACTCTCCGTGCTGTCGCTGGCAGTTTAGAATTAACTTGTATTTGTTGAAATATATCAGCAAGTAGGTTGTTCAATTTGAAACGCATCAATTTACTTTTTATTTTCACATTGGGACCTTCAATAGTGACCCAGAACAGTTTTTGCCTCATCATTGTCCCCTAACACCATGCTTTCTGCCTTTGTTGTTAAGACAGTCCAATGAGAATCACTGTTTCGCCGAACTGGTGAAATTCACCAAGACGCAGTTAATACTGATTTCACTTCAGTCACTTTTTATTGCGGTGCATGATAGGGGACTCCTTTATTTTACAGGGTCCATACAGCCAAGCCTTGAGTGCTTTTTAAGGACTTGTCAATGACAAATATTGCATTTTCAAGGACCAATTTTATCAACTTGTATTCAATAACATTACAAATAAAATGTTTGTAAGGATAGCTAACACATAAATTCATGACATTTAAACAAAAATACTTGGAAAAACTGTATGTTAAATGTCATATTTAATCATATTCACGCTGATAAACACACACACATGGTAGAGACGAGGTGCGCGCACATACATGGTACAGAGTCTGTGTGATTCACACTGCACATTGTTACAGTACTGATGCAAGAATTGTTATGAATTGTTTCTCGATTTCAGTAAGTAAACACAGCAATTAAAATACTGATGTTTGGATTATGGGAATTACTTGACCAAATTGAAGCAGTTAAATACAAACTTTATTTTTAAGCACTTTTCAATGACTAATTACAAAACTCCAGACTTTTTCAAGCACTGTAAGTCAAATATGCCCTTTTCAAGCACTTTTCATCGTGCATGACCGAATTCAAGCACTTTTTGAATCTGTGCGGAGCCCTGTTATACAGATATTTTTTCCCCCGTGTTTTTTTTTTCAACACAATCGGCTGTTATATTTGTATTTTTTGGATCTGTGAATGCTCAGGCAGGGTGTTTATGTACAATGTCGGCCCAGCCGGCCATGTTACCGCCAACAAAGATATTTTTAAGGCTGGACTAAGATTGAGACTTTTTTCAACACCTTTCTTTGACTTTATTTTTGGATCATGCCATTTGGCAGATACCTTGATTTTATGATTATTCTAATGCAACTGACTTTTAAAGGTGTTCTCAACAGTGCCAGCTTGGTGATACTGGGCCACGAACCCATGAATTTCAGAGCGGTAACCCAGTGCTTCAACCACTGAGCCGCCACTGTCTGTCTTTTTAAGAAGGCGCCATTGAACATCCTTGAACGCCTTGGTGAGGGGTTCAATCCTTAGTACCACCATGTGTTGGGCTCTTGAGCAAAGAGCATGTAGGGGGAATTTGAAACCGCTAATTAGTCTAATATGCCTGGCTTTGGACTGTAGAAGGAATTTTAAAACTTTATGATCTCTTATAAACTAAGACGGAGTAGTGGGTGGTGTAAATGCTTGCTAGTGTGTTGAACCAGACTTGCACAGAAATGAGGAGTGTGTGTGAAATAAAAAAATCTTGCGCCTTTGTCTGGAAAGTGCTTGTGACTACGTGCAGAGTTTTTGCTTTGTGAGCTGTTTACTTAACTGCGTCATCATCATCTCAGCTTAAACATGACCCATTCCTTGTTTACTAAGGCTTATGCACTTCCTTTTTCTATTTTTGCTCCAAGTTGATGCTTTGATATACTTTTTGAACACAGAAGCAGAAAAATGTTGACTTTTTGTGTGTGTGTGTGTGTGTGTGTGTGTGTGTGTGTGTGTGTGTGTGTGTGTGGCTCAGGATGCTCTGGAAACAGCAGGCAGGGCTGAAGGTGGCTTCCCTCTGTACGGCAGCAATGTGGCTAACGCGAAAGAGCTGGATGAAGAAGGAGGTCGAAGTAAATACCACCACAGTGTTGGGGTCCTTAAGCCCTTTCGCTCCACCAGCAAGTAAGCTTTGCGAGTGCTACTATCTGGAAGCTCATACTGTGTCGCAATACCCAATATTTTACAATAAGAATTCAGATTACTCGGCATTGCACTGGCGTGCTGTTGAATACAGGGATCCCTCACTTTCTGTGTGGTTAATTGGGACCGAGGCCCCCCGCGACCATCGAATTTCACGAAGTAGGATCACCCCCCCGACTAACGTATACGTATATGTGAAATAATATCAATAAATACATATTCAATGCTGTAAATGCTTATAATAACAATTCAACATTAAAAAATAATGCATAAGATGTGAATGAAATATAGATACGCATACAGACACGCGAACAGATGTACATGCATGCACTCAGATCGCACCTCATACAAAAATGTAACTATTTTTGATGGGAGGTTTGGGGTTGTTTTATGTTCGTTTAGGTTTTTTTTTGCATAATTGGCCTTGTTTTTGCGGCACTTTCCTTAACTTTTTCCCCCTATTCTTCCTTTTTTTAAATTCGATGAATATTTAAAAAAAAAAAAAGATATGTGATGCGCTGAAATCGCATGAATTGAAGTACAAAGTAGCGAGGGATCCCTGTACTCGCTTCGACTGGTCTGAAGGTGTCGAGTAATTAAATCACTGCATCCTCTGCATCCTTTGTATGCACTTGTTCTAACTTGTCAGCCTCAGATTTCAAATGAATTACATTTAACGAAATTACATTACACTAAATGCTTTACATTGAGAGAGAGACATTTACAGTCTGCCCTTGACTTTGCGGTTTTGCACCCACGGTTTGAGAATTTGCTGACCGCCGAGCAACCGGTACGTGATTCAAATTCAGCCAATGGCTGTCCTCCGTTCTCCTGATTGGTTGAGCTGATGTCCCACCCATTTTTCCTCATTTGCACACAAGTTGTCAATGAGCCTCTTTTTTTTGTGTGTGTTTTAATTACCAGTTAAGTTCTATGATGCCACTCAAACGCAGTGCGTCTTCTCTGGCTAAGCGATAGAAAACGCTGGATGTCTCTTCTGAAGAAATAAGACTTTCTCCTGAGAAACGACGGTTTTCTCTGAACTGTTGTATTAAAATCTTTTTCAATTATTATTCCAGTACAGTACCTAAGTTCATGTTTGTGCGTGAGATTTTATGTTCTGTCGCATGTTTAACAAACGATACCAAAAGGATAAACTTTATTACAGAACTCTTCATGTCCTTTTACATTGAACTTGGAGTGACACCTCCAAGATGGCGCTGCCCAGAGGGCGACGTCGCGGAGTTCTCAGAGTCAAATTGTTTCTTTGTTCATTTTAATTTGTTTTATTTGTTGTTTTGTTTGTTCATGTTTTGCACTATGCTCGTCTACGACCAGTCGACTCTACTACAGCTATGAGATCGGAGTATCTTCTGGCGTGTATAACTAAGCACGCTCAACTGGGCTTGTTTGCAGGGGGCGGCTAGCAGAGCTAATATGCTGTTGTAGGCAGCTCAATGTGAGCCGCACCCCAGCTGACAAGAAGCGCCGGCGGGAAGGGCCGAACGACGACTCCGGCGCTTGGGATTGCAGGGGATGAAGGCCGTGCAGCCGGCTGGTGCAATCGCCTCGAGCCATGTTTCACAGAAACACAGTCCTGTAGATCCCTCTGCGCTGCAATCTGAGCTTGAAGCTCGTCCATCTTGTTTCGCAGGGACTGAACATTTTCAAGCAGTATGGCCGGAAGTGCTCACCAAGCCTCTGAGAACTCCACCTGGGCTTATTGCTCGCCGGAATGCGGTTAGCATTGAGCTCCCATAGTAGCTCACGATAAAAGTTTTTTCGTGCTTAGTTGGCCGAAGCTGAAGCTGTTCATGCTGTAGTAGGGTCGACCGATCATAGACGAGCATAGTGCAAAACATGAACAAACAAATAAAAACAAACAAACAGTTTTTGTCTGCGTGTTTTTTTTTTTTTTTTTTTTTTTTTGTGTTTGTTTTTTTGTGAGCAGCCTTACACAAAAAGATAGGTACAAATTTCTGAAGCAATCCCAGGGGCACGGGGGTGTTGTGGGTTTTTTTAGGTCTGTCTCACAGTGCGAAGGTCCTGGGTTTGAGTCCCTGGCTCGGCAAAAGCATTTCAGTGTGGAGTCTGTACGTATTCCCCATGATCTTGTGGGATTCCTCCAGGTACTTTGGTTTCCTCCCCACAGTAGAGCGACATGCACATGAGGCTAATTGGCTGTTCCAAATTATCCTGTTGCATGTAACTTGCCTTGCTGTGGTCTGGCGAGCGGTTCAGGATGGCCCTCGTCCAGTGTCAGTTGAGATTTTTACAATTTTGCCTTGACATCAACATATTATCTGTAACAAACCAAAGCTTGGTCAGGATCCAAGTAGCATTTTGGATCTGATGATGCAGAATGTTGAAATGTATAAAGCTTGACGAGGAAAGAATTGTGAGAATTATATATTGCAGAAATAAGGAGGGAAATAAACTACCCTGGTGGAGGCTTGCACAACGTCCTGATCATGAGCTCAGCAGCCTAACCACTATGCCACCGGCCCCACCGACATCCATCTCCTGGAACCCCTTCAGCATAATCAGGATCACATTGGATTCAAAGTATATCCTGGGAATCCCAGGCGTCAATTTGGAATACACTCTGAAAAGAGTACCAGTTCACGACAACACACACACACACACACACACACCTAAGAGGGTGCTCATGATCAGGAGGTTGTGGATTTGAATCCCAGTTAGACCCCCACTGTGCTAAGATCCCTGGGCAAGGTCTTAACCACAAGTATGCCTCTGTCCACCCAGCAGTATAAATGGGTACCAGTAAAAAATATACTGGGAAGGTAACCTGCGATGGACTAGCGTCCCATCCAGGAGGAGTTGAACTCCTGGTAGCTTCACGCTATGGAAACCGGGGATAAGCACCGGCCTGTTGAGCCATTAGGCTCGGTTGTAAAAAAAAAAATAAAAAAAAAAAAAGGGTGGAGGCTTGCGCTATTCAAGTGATTCCATTTAAGATTTCTTTTTGTGTTATTAACTTCAAGATAGATAAAAGATAAGCTGGACATGTCACCTATTTATAGCTGCAAGTCAGAACAAGAAGTAATTTGTTTTATTAGCTTTAAACACATTTTCCATGTTTATCTCTATCCATCTCAGACACGAGCACCCAGTGGACAATGCCGGCCTCTTCTCCTTCATGACCTTCAGCTGGCTTACACCAATAGCCAAAATGGCACACAAAAAAGGCCAGCTACTGCTGGAGGACATTTGGGCTATATCGCAGTGGGAGAACTGTGAGACCAACAGCAAACGGTCAGTATGGCATGCCCTTTTGATCGATGGACTAGAGCAGTGGTCCCCACACTATGGCCCACGGGCCGGATATGGCCCGCGGGCCGGATACGGCCCGCCTCCACTTTTGGCCCGGCCTACTGAACAATATCAAAGACGCGTCATTATTATTATTATTATTTTTTTTGTCTGGCCACACGATTAAGACTAATACACACCTGGAACATGACACCCTATTCCACTCTTCTGCCGTATCTGTTGCTGAACATTCCCCCCTCACCCCCAAACAAAAATCCAAGACTCTCCCCCTGTCAAATAGAATGGAATAACGGTGAAAAGGTTATGGAAGAGAAAAATTGATTCAGAATGCAGGGTATTTAACCTGCAGTGGACAAACAATTAATTTTTGTTCAATGCAAAGAAATGGTTGTTTGGATCATCTGTCAAGAGGCGGTGGCGGTATTCAAAGAATACAATCTGTGCCGACACTCTGAATCCCGTCACAAAGACGAGTATGATCGCTTGCACGGCCAAATGCGAGTAGACAAACTGTCAAAGCTGAAAAGTGGACCGTTAGTTCAGGGGAAGACATTTGTACGCCAGGCTCGGCTGAACCAGTCTTTCGGGTCACTCAACTGAGAGCAAGCAGCATTTCTTTTATTATTTATTTCCTGACTCTTTTCTGTGAAGGTCCCGGAAAGGGTTAATAATATTTGGTTATGCGTGGCTTACTGTAAAACAATAAATGTTTACTTTTAGGCAGCGCTGCGATCGTCACACTTTTTCTGTTACAAACTGACCTCGGCCCCCCCATCAGAGAAGGGGAAAGTTATGTGGCCCTCGCAGGAAAAAGCTTGGGGACCCCTGGACTAGAGTCCCATCCAGGAAGAGTTGAACTCCTGGTCACTTCACACTACAGAAATCGGGAATAAGCACCGGCCTGATGAGCCACTCGGCTCGGGTGTAAGAAGCCCAACAGACTTTTTGCCCTTTTGGAACAGGAGTTCTACTCGCTCTTTGTACACGGGCTTTGGAAAAATCTATTGATAAATTAGTCCAGTGGTTCTGCCTATTAAAGGTAGTAATGTCAGGTCGGAAGTCAATACTAATGTGTTGTCAGGGTCAACGAGGAAGGCAAGGGTGGTTCTCTAAAGGGCTGGTTGTGCAGAATTGGTGCGGACCAAACCGTAGAACTTGATGCCTCATGGTGTGTGGAACTTTGATATCCAATGAGCTACATCTGTACATGAAAGGGCAACACACAAAACATCTTTCATTGGGGTGTATTTGGCCTTGCAAGCGATCATACTCGTCCTTGTGACGGGATTCAGACTGATTCTTTGAATACCGCCACCGCCTCTTGAGAAATAGTGGGGCCGGCGGTGTAGTGGTTAGAGTGCTGGGCTCATGATCGGGAGGTTGTGAGTTCAAATCCCACTGAGACCCCCACTACTATGCTAAGACCCCTGGGCAAGGTCTCAACCACAAGCGTGCCTCTGTTCACCCAGCAGTATAAATGGGTACCAGTAAAAATATACTGGGATGGTAACCTGCGATGGACTAGCGTCCTATCCCGAAGGAGTTGAACTCCTGGTCGCTTCATGCTACGGAAACCGGGGATAAGCACCGGCCTGATGAGCCACTAGGCTCGGGTGTAAAAACCCAATAGACTTACCTTACCTTCTTGACAGATGGTCCAAACAACCTTTTCTTTGTATTGAACAAAAAATAATTGTTTGTCCAGTGCAGGTTAAATACCCTGCATTCTGAATCAAATTTTCACTTCCGTAATCTTTTCACGATTATTCCGTTGTTTCGGGATGGAGTGGAGGAGGGGGGTCAGATAGGGGTGCAGAAAAGTGGAATAGGGTGCCATGTTCTAGGTGTGTATTAGTCCTGATCGCATAGCCAGACTAAAAAAATAATAATCATAATGCGTCTCTGGTATTGTTCAGGGGGCCGGGCCAAATGTGGAGGCGGGCCGTAGTTTGGAGATCACTGGTCGAGACTTCAGTTGTTTGGCTGCTTTATGGCGGTCTGCTGTAGCGATGAGGTGGATGGAGTTGTGGTGATTCTTGTAAGCCGTTTTCTTTTTCTTAAAGAGGGTGCAGTCCAAAGACATGTCCAGTCGGCTGGCTAATTGGCTGTTCCTAGTTGTGAGCACGAGTATGAATGGTTGTCTGTGTATTGGTTCTGCGACGGCCTTATGGGCTGTGGTGGCTAAATGGTTAGATCTCTGGGTTACTAATCAGAAGGTCGGGGTTCAAGATCCAGTACCTCCAAGTTGCCACTGATGGGCCTTTGAGTGAGGCCCTTAACTTTCAACTGTTAAGATCTATAAAAATAATGGATGTTCTGTAAGTCGGTCTGGACAAGGGCATTTTCCAAATGAGGTAAATGTAAATAATGAGCTGTTAAAGATGTACCCAGCATTGCCGAGAGTTTGTGGGATGAAAATTAACTGACCTCCCGCCACTTTTTTTAATAAATGGAGAAAGGTCTAGTTAATTCCCAGCGCCCCCGAGCTGGTTGAGATAGGCCTCAGTCTCTCCGCAACCCTAGTGTGATCAAGCGGTGTAGCAAAAAAAAGGCATGAATGATTTTAGGAAATCAAAGGGTGTTGGTTGTTTATGTTGTGTCTGTGTTGTGTCTGTGTTGTGTCTGTGTGTTTGCAGGCTGGCAGGACTTTGGGAGAAGGAGCTGAATGAGCGAGGGGATCAGGCCTCTCTGCACCGTGTTGTCTGGCTGTTCTGTCGTACCCGATTGCTCCTGTCCATCTTGTGCCTCATGGTCACTCAGCTCGCAGGCTTCAGCGGCCCAGTAAGTAACACCATCTCAGCTGTTTCCTCTCCTTCTCTCTCTTTCCTCTCTTTCTTTTTGCTGGCTATCATTCTCTCTTTCTATATATCATTAGCTCTGAGGCTGGCCGAAGCCTGCCGCTTCAGGTCAAACACGAAGGTGAGTGTCTTCATGGGGCATGGAACGTGAATAGGAGGAATGTGACATAAGCTTTACCAGATCTGTTACTGTGTTGAAGTGTGGTTGCCAAAGTTCTATTATTTTTAATAGGTCTTTGACGTGTAGTATTATTTATTTTAGTGCGTTAAAAGTGGAAAAAAATGTCCCTACCAACATGTGGGATTGTTATAGAATATGGTATACGTTTTGGGATTAGCTTGAACTTGGTCCAGGTTATAATTATTTGCAACTTTTTATTTTTGTTTTTAATTTATTTACTTGATTTCTGCCCAGTTTCTTTTCCTTTTCAAGCTTGTAAGTAAATGTAAATGTCTTCTACCATGTCTCTGTTAGATTTCTTTCTTTGTAGGATCTCTCCGAGTAAAATCAATCTCACCGACATTGTTGCTCATGGCATTAAAGTGTTTTCTGCACTTGGTTGTTTGGAAATTTTATATATAGAGAGAGTTTATATTGCATTACTTGAAAGGTTTCCCTCGAGATATGTTTCATGTTGTTATGGAGGGCGTACCTATTTCATCTGGCAATTCCATTTTATTTTACTTCTGGGTTCCTCATAGCACTTGCTGGGGCATTAGTGATTACACCGAATGTTTGAGGCAACTTTCATCGGACATGTTTCGAACCAGAACCATGTTGGTGTTTATTTAGTCTCGTGAAGAGCACGTGCAGGAATTATCACTTACCTTACGGAGATTTTTACTCAGTTACTCACTCGTATGTTGAACCGTATACTCCAACCGGGGTTGCAGAAAAGCTGGAGCCTAACTCCGCTGACACTAGGTGAAGGCGTGGTACTCCCTGAAAAGTTTGCCGGACCATCATATGGCCAACAGACATCCATTCACACTTATACCAATTTGGAACAGCCAATTACCCGAAGGTGTGTGCCTTTGGACTGTGGGAGAAAACCAGAGAATCCAGAGGAAACCCATGCAAGCATGTGGAAAATATGAAAGCTACACATAGAAAGGCCCAAGACCAGGATCGGTCCTAGAACCTTCTTGCTGTGAGGTGCACATTCTAACCACCATGCCGCACACTCCGTTACTCACCTGCAAATAAGGAAGTCTGTGTTTCCCAAAGTACTTTCATAAACATTTCTAAATTGTGCAATGCTATAGTTCCCTTCGATACATCATCTCGGGTTTCCGAGTGTTGCATCTTCAAAGTGCGCCCGAGAATTTCAGTTGCACGTAGTCATCTGCAGATGGGAGTCCATGGGACTCGATTGGCTGAGTACTCACAGGGGAAGGGATAGCGTGCATTCACAGCTGTGTCCTTCCCGTCACTCAAAGTGATCACTAATCAGTCATAGGCATCTCAGAGGTCATGCATCGGGGTAGTCTGGGTGTGTCAGGCTTCCGAAAGTTCTAAAAATGTAGGTGGCAGGATCGCATGTTCTAGAGGTGGCTTGTGGTTGCCTTTGCATCGACCTGGTTGGTGGTGGATAGGTTAGGGATACAGATCAGCTTTTTAGTCATCCCATTACTATCCTGGGATTAAGAAAACCACATTTGGATTAGGACAATAATGGTTTTTTTGGGGGTTTTTTTTTTTTTTTTTCCCCACGACACAGTGTCTTCAAGGTTTCAAATTTGCTTTCCGGCCATGTTTATAATATGCATCATTTTTGCTCTTTGTCCAGCACATATTGGTTGTACATGTTGGTTTCTTTACTGAAACATGGCCAAAGAACATAATACAGTGAGTCGTCGACTTACGACCTATGCGAGTTACGTCTGATCGACTTGACGACCGCAAAAGTGGTGAAGCATGATTCATGGCGGTGCAGTGCGAGTGTTGCGTACGACAGTTGTTTGCGCTGCCGGCAGCGCCAGCATCTTAAAAGGCCAAGCAGGAGATGATGCACCTTCACTTTCTAACTGCTCAGAGCAAATCTATTCATCTACCTTCAATGTCACGTCACTGTGGCGCGAAGCGGAGAGCCAATCCTTTCTGTGTGTGGGCGGGTCCGATACCTTGAAACTCTAATTTTATTGGACTCACACGCTGCAGTGTTTGTGACAGGAAGCGCGTCCCAAGTTTTGGCAATCAGCTGCTCTGCGGGTTGAAGTTTTTCCATGTCCGTCCATTTGTGTTTGCTTTCCAGCTGTGCTTGGCTTCGTGGAAATGAGGCGATCAAAACGACTCCAATTTTATTGGAGTTTGAAGCTATCGGACCCGCCCACACAGTGGAGTACAGAAAGGATTGGCTCTCCGCTGCGTGTCACAATGACATGGAATTGAAAAGTATAGATTTAAATGCGCGAGATTTATTCATCTGTTTTGTTTGGCGTGAGTGTATTTGGATGGAAAGTCGACATACGACCAGATCGATTTACAACCCGTCTGCAAGAACCAAAAGCGGTCGGAAGTCGATGACTGTCTGTAATATAAAACGGGACTGTGGAAGTAAATAATTCCAATCTACCGAGTAAGTGTTTTGAAGTGCCCAGAAGTGAAACAACAGCAAATTGTTCATTGAAGTCTGACCGGAGAGCCCAAACCTCCTTCATGAATTTGAAGAAAGAACCTTTGTCTGCTTTACTGCTTTGTCCAATTGGGATCTTATAGCATCGGTACAAAAGCACTAGCGTACACAAGGTGTGTCAGGAGGATAGGCTAACTGGCTTTACAAGGAGAGCTTCTGTCACTGTCCCTCCATGGTGACACGGCAAGTCTCTGCCTCCCTCACCCTCTGGAGGTCTGCAGATTTGACCCAATGTCTTATATACTCAGCAGCAGCTGGTCAGATTTGTGCAGGGAGATGTCCTTGATAAATTTAGTAAACAAGATCTGGCTGGATTCTTACCCCTTTTTTTTTAATTTATTTATTTATTTTATTTTTTTAAAGTTAGGGAAGGTGGGTTGGGTTGGGATGGGTTTGCTTGGGAGATAGAGCTGACTGTGGCCCCATGTGAGAGACATGTGACAGAGGCTATTCTTTAGATTCCACAGGGTGTCGGTTTTACCAGCGGAGTGAACACTGGCAGACAGAACGCGTGATGACGCCCGCGAGGTAAGGGCACGTTTCCTTATGCAGGGCTGGATCAACAGTTTATTCTCCTCCCCCTTCCCCATCTCTCTCTCTCTCTCTCTCTTTTTTTTTTTTTTCTTTCCTTCCTTTCTGATAATCTCTTTCAGCTCCATGCTCTTGTGTCTGTTTTGCTCTAACGTCCTGATTTCTATTTGTATTTTTATTTATTTATTTTTTGATCCAGCAGAAATGTCACTGGTTTGGAAATGAATTACACCTTATTCTCTCTAATGTGTCGGTATTTTTTTAATTACGTTTTTCGTTGTTTTTTTTTTTTTTCAATCGAAGTGGACTCCATGTCCATCATTTAGCTGTATACATGTGGACTGTCGAGTAAGTAAAGCCAAATCCTGACGAAACAGGAAAGAAACTGGACTGATGAAGTGTTGTTGGGACTGTTATACTGGAGATATGCCCTGGTGCATTGTGAATCTTGGTTCATTTTTCTTTGAACACATCATCTCTGGACTCCTTCAGTAACCTCAGTGTATTTTTATTTTTTGTAACAATTTATGGGGATTTTTTTTTTTTTAAAGCTGTTCCACTGCGTATGAAGACCAATACTGAAACATATGCAAATCATTTCAAATTACAACGAACTCTCACTCCTATAATAGATTGGATGACCTTTGAACTTTCTATGTATTTTTTTTGCTGCTTAAATCTTTCTATGCACCTTGTATATTTTTTTTCCCCCCAGCACATGTTTTTATTGTTTGATGAATATGCATCATGGAAATCATATCCACGTTTAAACTTCACATTCTTTTTTTTTTTTTTTTTTTTTTTTTTTTAAATAATAAATCTTGCTGCTGTGAACCCTATGTGAATGGTGGCGAATGTTCTCAGTATGTATGATGACCATTTTCTGAATGCCTGTGTGTGTGTGTGTGTGTGTGTGGGGGGTTGCATGCATGCGTGTGTGTGTGTGTGTGTGTGGGTGGGTGGGTGGGGGTGTGGGTGTGGGTGGGTGGGTGGGTGGGTGTGTGTGTGGTGTTTGTGCAATGCTGAAGTGCCTGTTCTTGTTATTGTCTTCCTATACCTTTATGCTCTTTTGCTCCTAATTTTTGATTGAACTGATATTGATTTTCAGGTATTAAAACAAAAGTGCATCTCCGTCCTGTATCCCAGCCTGATGTGACTGTAGGTAAAAATGCCTTTAACTCCGCCCCCCCCAAAAAAAGGATGTCTGTAATAACATGTTGTTAGCAGTGCAATGTCTTTTATTTGTCCAGAACCTTAGCGCTGTTGGTGCTGTTTCATTGTCTCTCTTGTTCTTTTCAAAGGGTAGAGAAAAGGGCCACCTAAGGTAAACGATTAGAACACAATCTCAAAATGGCTGCCATTTCTTCTCAGTAGAACTTGCTATAGTTTCACTGACTTCTTTAAACGATTAGAACACCATTTCTCAATTATGCATCTAGTGCACTCCGATAAGCTACCTAGTGCACTTTGGCTACGATAACTAGAAAGACTAAGGAATGCGAAGTCAGGATGACAGTAGGACTGTTGTTGCGAGGTTGCGTGTACGTGTGTGCCCTCAGTCACGCCTGCTGTGTCCTGTCGCCCCCTTGCTCGTCCTCCCTTTCTCTATAGGCCTTTGTGGTAAGGCGCTTGTTGGAGTACACTCAGAAGAGTGAGCCTGATCTGCCCTACGGTCTGCTGCTGGTGCTCGGTATGCTGGCCACTGAGCTACTGCGCTCCTGGTCACTCGCTCTCACCTGGGCACTCAACTACCGCACGGGCACACGCCTACGTGGTGCCATCCTCACTATGGCCTTCAACAAGATCCTGCTCCTCCGCAGCCTGCGGGAAAAGTCTGTCGGAGAGGTAAACTGGGAAGAGAATCTTTCATTTGCATTGGTTCTTGAAGCAGCCATTTGCTGGTTTCTTATGTACACCTACCAATGCAGCACTGGTTAAACAAATACGAATCTGATTACAGGTGGGTGACCATTTCCTCACACGTTCATTCGCTGCACTGCTTACTCCTATTAAGGTAGCAGTAAGGCTGCAGCCTATCTCAGCCAACATTGGGTAAAGGAGGTGTGCACCCTGAATAGATCACCTCACCATCACAAGGGCCAACACACGCACCCAACCACTCACATCTGGGGCAATAGCAAACAGCCAATTGGACGGTGGGAGGAAACCAGAGGACTGGACCTGGAAGAAACCCACACAGGCATATGAAGAACATGCAAAACTCCACACAGAAACAAACCACCCCTAGACCTTCTTGGTGTGATGCGGACATGTGAAGCCCGACGGAAAAATCTTAGAGCCATATATGTTGTTATAACAATTTTATTGATGGCTCTTTGAAATAAAAGTCTCAGAATTATGACATCATCAAGACCCGAATTAACATGGAAGCTTTAAACATCATGAATTTATCAAAATCCTAAATGCTGACTTGGGCGTCGCTGCGTCGACGTCAACGTCTTTCTGCCCAGTGATGGTCTGACGAGCTGTCCAGGGTGTGCTCTGCCCTCACCCAGAGTCGGCTGAGATAGGCGCCAGTGTCCCTGCAAACCCATTTCGGATTAGGGGGCTCAGAAAATGAATTAATCAATGAACTTGGGTCTTGATGACATCATTGTTCTGACTCAGTTTTCAAATCAGTGCCCATAAAATGATTAAAACGGAAGCTATCGTCCTCAGAAAGTAGAGATTTGAATGAGTTTAACTTTTATCAAGTGCTGTCTTCTCCTTTAATTGTTAATCAGTTGATAAGTCAGATGTCTGTGCAGAATTCCGCATGGCCGAAAAAGTCAAGTGCTCAACATTATTCGTTCTCTGATGCTTTCAGCTCATCAACATGTGCTCGAATGATGGCCAACGGATGTTTGAGGCGGCAGCTATGGGCAGCTTGCTGGCAGGAGGCCCCCTGGTGGCTGTGTTGGGGATGGCCTACAACCTCTCAGTGCTTGGACCCACATCTCTGCTAGGCTCTGCTGTCTTCATCCTCTTCTATCCTACGATGGTAAGCAGTTCCCCATGTGATCTTTTCCTGAACGTGGGTTCCTTTTTTCAGAGTTTACACATTGTAGTCTTCCTGTTAATTCCATTTTTTTTTTTTTTTAACAGATGTTCAGCTCCAGACTCACAGCCTACTTCAGGAGGAAGGGAGTCGCCGTGACTGATCGGCGTGTTCAAAAAATGAACGAGATCCTGAACTACATCAAGTTCATCAAGATGTATGCCTGGGTCAAGGCTTTTTCCCAAGTTCTACGAAGTAAGGACCTTCTGCAGCTGTTTTGTTTGTTTGTTTGTTGTTGGAATTTTAGTTGGTGTGTAATGCCGTGAATGTAATCTTGCAGGAATACGAGATGAAGAACGCCACATCCTGGAGCAAACAGGATATTTCCAAAGTATAACTGTTGGCGTGGCTCCCATCGTTGTTGTGATTGCTAGTGTGGCAACCTTCTCCACCCACATGCTGCTAGGTTATGACCTCACTGCTGCTCAGGTAAAGTCTATTATTCTTTTGCATATACAAAGGCACTTCACTGGTCATGAGCATTTGTTTCTGCTGCACTGTTGATCATGGCAGCTTAGTGGTTAGCACGTCTGTTTCACAGCAAAAAGGTCCTTGCTTCGAGGTTGAAGCATTTCTGCATGGAGTTTGTATGTTCTCTCTGTGCTTGCGTGGGTTTCCTTTAGGTACTTTGGTTTTCTCCGAGACTCCAAAGACATGAACATTCGGCTAATGAACTGTTCCAAATTGCCCCTTGAAGCGAATGTGATTGTGAACGGTTGTGCACATACTGCCTCTGCAGTGGATTGAAAAACTGTTCAGGGTGTACGCTGCCTTCACCCAGAGTCGGCTGCGATATGATCCAGCCTCCCTGTGACCCAGCTAGGTTTGGTCAGCTGGGTAAACGAATGAGAGACACCTCACTTATCCTGAGAATTTTTTTTTTCATCTGTCCTCCTCTAGGCATTTACTGTAGTGACTGTCTTCAACGCCATGACCTTTGCTCTGAAAGTCACACCCTTCTCAGTCAAATCCCTTTCAGAAGCCTCTGTTGCGATGGAGAGGTTTAAGGTCAGTGTTGGTTTTCTTTTCATCTTACTCTAAATTCTATCACTTTAGCAGAACTCCTGAGCAAAGTCTCACAGGCTCACCATAGACAGTGAGAGACATGGCCCGCCTTTGATAACCCAGTTAGTCGCACTTCGGGGGACGACGACAGTGACAACCTTGTGGAGAGTGGGACTCGAACCCCCAACCTTTGGATCAGCGATCCAGCGCCCTATACCACTAGACCACCACTGCCCCGAGCACTTAAGAGAGACTAAAACCTCCAAAAAAAGGCTCATACACCAACACTCACACAGAATAAACAAAATCTAATTGAATTCAGGTTGGCAGACAGGCTTTCACTGAGCAAAACAACATGAAACATGATTGAGAATACGGAACATGAACTCCTTAAACGGACAATTAAACTAAAAAGACAGGTGACGCAAATAGAACCAGAATTTAGTGAGTGAAAGGTGGTGGAAAGAAAACTCCGTGCTAACCTTTCCTGCTTTCATCCCAGACTGCAGTCAAGGAAACACGGGAGATTTATTTATTTCCTCCAGGGCTGAGATTGATTCAGCCCTTAAATTAGCCATGCCACTCATCAGCTTGGGACACTTATCTATAGCGAAATCTATCAGGTTAGTTTTGAACTTGATTAGTAAAAATGTATTTATAACAATTTTCTCATCTGTCTGACATTCCAGAGTGTTCTCTTGATGGCTGAGGTTAAGACTATCCGTGAGCCTCCACAGAGTGCACATGTATCTGTGGAATTGAGTGGGGCAAGTTTGGCCTGGGAGACGGGCGGGCACAGTGCCCAGCCTACCCCGCGTGGTACTCCCTATGTAGGAATGAGTCAGAGA
>CM045728.1:123332297-123369797 GCA_024760905.1 Plotosus lineatus | reverse complement strand
TAATCCCTCCTGCGTGTTTTGGGTAAACCCCAGGGTTTCTTCCCAGTTGGATAGCCTGAGAGAACACACCAGGAAGGCATTCAGGAGGCATTGTCACCAGGAAGACATTCGGGAGGCATTCTCACCAGATGTCCGGGCCACCTCAACTGGCTCCTTGTAATGTGGAGGAGCAGGAGTTCCACTACGAGCTCTTCCCGGATGGCCGAGCTTCTCACTTATCTCTAAGGGAGAGTCTTCCTACCCTGCGAAAGAAGCTAATTTCAGCCACTTGTATCCACAATCTTATTTTTCCATTCACTACTCAATGCTCATGTCTATAAGTGAAGGTTTGTAACAAATTGACTAATAAATTGCCTTGTGGCTCAGCTCCCTCTTTACCACAACGGACCAGTACCAGCTCTGCTTTACAGCAGAGGCTGCAGCGATCCTCCTGTTGATCTCCCGCTCCATCCTTCCCTCACTTGTGAACAAGACCCTGAAATACTTCAACTCCTCTGCTTGGGGCAGGACATCATTCCAGATTCGAAGGCTGCATTCCATCCTATTCCGGCTGAGAACCATGTCCTCGGACTTGGCGTTGTTGATTCTCATCCCAGCCGCTTCGCACTTGGCTGCAAATCACTCCAATGACAGCTGGAGCTCCTAAATTGATGAAGCCAAAAGGACAACATCACTCACAAAACGCAGAGACAAGATCCTATGGCCAATCACCCAGTACCCCTCAACGCCATGGCTGCACCTAGAAATTCTGTCCATAAAAATTGTGAACAGAATCAGTAATAAAGGACAGCATTGGCAGACTCCAACCCTCATCGGAAACCACCATTCTCCTGGAGTACACCCCACAAGATAGCCCGAGAATTGGAGAACGCACTCCCTGGGGACTGGAGATTTCAATGCCCATGTGGGCAACAATAGTGAAAAGTTGTTCCTAAGTCTATATAATAAGACTGATCCTTACATTGTGGAGAGTAAAGGTACACCTCAGTGTATAAACAGGTAGTCTGCATATAAATATTCTTTCCTGATCACTAGATTGGTGAACGAGGGGCAAATCTGAGTGGTGGGCAGCGGCAGAGGATCAGTCTGGCTAGGGCGCTTTACAGCGACCGGGACATCTACATTCTGGATGACCCTCTCAGTGCTCTTGATGCCCATGTGAGCAACCACATCTTTAACAACGCAATTAAGAAGCAGCTGCGTTGCAAAACCATCATCTTTGTTACCCATCAGCTGCAGGTAAGGACATCATTCAGAACCTATAGAGTCCAAAAAAAAATTCCATAGCGGTTTATAGTATTACAGTTCTTTTTTTTTGTTTGTTTGTTTTTTTAAGATTATCACTTGACATAGTTTAAGCCCCTCCCCCCCATTTTCTCCCTAATTTTAGTTGTATCCAATTCTCACTATCAGGGATTATCTTCCTTATCACATGACCACCATCGACCAGGAAGGGGGAAAAGCATGCACACGCTCCCGCTGTGTAATGCAATGCTAGCCAACTGTCTCTTATCAAAATGCAGTGCATGTGTACTCTGGGGACGGTCTAACACACTCGGAGGAAAAGCACTATCTGCCCTTCATATGAATGGGCTCACAGACACTCATAATTGACTGTGAGGGACAGGAAAGAGAATATATACCATCCATCCCTCGAACCTCTGAGAGCTAGTCCAGTTCTCGCTTATGGACTCCCAGTGACGGATGGCTGTGGCATTAACCCAGATTCGAACTTAAAATCTCCAGGTGTTAATCAGATTTCATTGTGATTTTGATGCACAATCTTCCCAGTTTGACGTAATAGAATAAAAAGTCAATTAAGACGTTAAGTATATATTATATATGTTCTTTTTATAAAGTACATGGTGGACTGCGATGAAGTGATTTTTATGCGAGATGGGAGCATGACGGAGAAGGGTAACCATGAAGACCTGATGAATCTGAATGGAGATTACGCAGCCATGTTTAACAACCTGCAACTCGGGGACACTCCATTTATCGAAGTAAGTCCTCATACTGCTGCGGTACCCGAGTTACAGGCAAACTCTCTTGTATGGTATTCCTACTGTGGGTTTTAACCAAAGAAAAATTACTTTTCTGTGTACAGTGTCCGCATTTGTTTCGTGTTGAGTTGTCATCACTATAAATGTCCCACAAGACATCTAAATTAGGGCTCCGAGGCAATTGAAAATTTAATTTATTCCCATGCTCTGTGAGTATCTTGCATTCATTTACTGAATTGCTGTATCCTACGAGAGTCACTTGGGAACCTGGAGTCTATCGCAGGTAACACTGGGTGAGGGCAGGGTACACCCTGAACAGCACACCAGTCCACCGTAGGGCATTACACATACAATCATTCACATGGGATCCGACTTCGCGTATTTCACTGGTCACGGGGGGATCTCGGTCCCAATTAACCGCGGAAAGCGAGGGATCCCTGTATTCATTTTTGCCGTGAAAGTATTTTATAGAGTGTCCAAGATGACCAATAACAATAGTGTCCTACATGATTACGATCATATACGATTGTTGAGAAAGTGACCCTTTATAGTTGCAGGTGGCGACACTGAAATCAATTCTAAAATCCATTCATTTCTGCAAATATAGTTTCCTTCTTCTGTTTTCGTGTCATTACTAATGATGACGCTACTAAGCTACGATTAGCATTACTTTACTGGCCATAATCTGGAATGACTTGCAAATTTCCGCCTCGGTAGTGTACGTCGGCCATGACGATGTATTTTATGTAATGCACCTGTGCGGGAAACAAGGCGTCCTTTTGAATTTGACCAGCGAAGCTTATATTTCTTTCATTTCACTCATGTTTTCTTGTCCGCCTTTTCATTTTCCAGTCTATTTGGCCATAATGTCATTGGGTCTAAGGACACTATGAAATGCACAGAATCTAAGTTCGGTTTTTTTTCTATGATGAATGAATTGAAATGACTGCATTATTTTTGATAGTCTTACTCTTAACTATTGAAGATAATATGCATCAATTCATATTTATTTTTTATTCCAACAGTTTGTTCCATGTTTATTAGGTATTTATTTAGCTTTGCCGATATGTTTTCCTGCTGAAATAGACGCGGGTACCATGTGATTTTCCCGAGACTGAAATATCAGATATTTATCAGAATACAAACTCAGACCACGGGTTCCTATCACCTCTGAATATGTGTATAACTTAGAACAGACAGTGATAATTACATCATTTGGATGAATATGATTTTTTCAAGGTTTCTTAAAATGGTATTTTCATAGTTACCAAACAAGAATTCTGGGAGTTCTCTGAAGAAACGAGGGGAAAATGCCAAAGCAGGATCTGTGAAGAAGGAGAAACCTCCCAGCAAGGACAATGGTGGGTGCAGCCCTGAATGTGTGAGTCACTAAAATGCAGCACACGCAGTCAGTATCATCTCAGGAAGCGTTTCTCTCCAAATCTCCTGCCAATTGGCTGTTGAAATTTGATCACAAAGAACGCTTTCTAAATTTAGGGAAACATCTTTTTCTGTCTCCCACAGGTTAGTCCAATGACCATGCTATCATTTCTACCTCTGGGTTTCTGTTTCTTCTAGTTCTCTTAGGGACACAGGGGTAGAATGATAAATATACATTTTTTTTTGAGAACTACAGTCATCCCTTGAATATCGTGGATAATGTAGACAAGACCTGGCTGCGATATTCGAAAAACCGCGAAGTAGGAACGCCCCGCCCTGCCCTGCCCCCGCCCTGCCCTGCCCTGCCCCCGCCCATTTCTACCATGCATCACACTCCTAAATTCACTTACTGTTTGTTATAACATAGAAACCTTTCCCCAGAAAATGACGTCTTCCTCTCTTTCTTTTCCTGCAGGTCCACTGATGCAAGCTGAAGAGCGTGGTAAAGGTTCGGTTCCCTGTGCAGTGTACAGAGTGTATATTCAAGCTTTAGGAGGTTTGCCTGTCTTCCTTTTCATTCTGGCGCTCTTCATCCTCAACGTGGGCAGCACTGCATTCAGTAACTGGTGGCTCAGCTACTGGATCAAACAGGGCAGTGGGGTGAGGAAACACTACTGACCATTGTTCCACTGATGAGGGTGTGGGAGGGAGCTGTCCGTGGTTATATCCATGAATTGATACGAGTAGTTTTCTTTCCTAAAAACGAATATTCCATCAGCTCAAGCTATAGCATTGCTCAGTCTCTCCTGATTGGCTATGGCTCCTGCTTGTCACTGTGTTCATGTCTGAAGTTATGGTGGAATGATGTTTGATCAGTCTGAGCTGGTATATGATGCATGCATAAAAAAATTCCAGCTGGTTTCAACCCAACACTTTGTACACCGCACTGACTTTGGTTTGCTATTACAGAACCTCAGGGATGACTCCGTCACTGGCCACTAAGTTACGAATACATTAATACTAGGTAGCACCTTGTTTGTTGTCGGAACAGATTTAGTTCTCTGTGATATGGATCCTCTTTGAGAATCTGATACACTATTGCAGCAGCAGCATGCACTGTTGATGCATAGGTTAGGTTCAGACATTTGTGCTGCTAATGCTAAATTCTTCATGAAAATCCACCCATAACCTTTTTGCAAAAAGTATCAGAAAGTGAACAGCGCAGTGGTGTAGTGGTTAGCCTGTCCATTCACAGATCAGGTCTTCGGTTTGAGTACCGAGCTTGGGCATTTCCGTGTGAAGTTTGCATGTCCTCCCTGTATTTGTGTGGGTTCCCTCTGGGTACTCCAGTTTCCTTGACTACAATTTAGTTTTTAAATTGCCCCTACGTGTGAGTGTGAATGTGTGAAACATCCGAGTCGGCCAAGATGGGCTTCAGCTTTGCCACGACCTTTGTTAGGATTAAACGGTTCAGCGAGTGACTGAAGGAGTGAGTATGAGAAAATAGACATCACCCTCTGCTGGGCCTGCTGTGATATGACACTTCCAAAAAAAGTCCAGAATCCATAACCTGATGAAGGTATCTGAAAAATGTATTTAAGTCTTTGTTGTCCAAAGCTTCAGCAGTGCTGCTTTGGACAACAAAGCCGTTTACCCGACGCTAAAACATAATCTCCTTGGCAGAAGTAATAATGCAAGAATAATCCCCTCACTCTTTCTGGTTATACTTTTTGAATTACTCACATGTTTTTTAGTCCATTATGAACAAAAACATCTATTGATTCATTCGTTCATTTTCTGAACCGCTTAATCCTAAATAGGGTTGTGGGGAGGCTGGTGCCACACCTCAGCCTAATCTGGGTGAGGGCAGAGTACACCCTGGACAGCTCGCTTGGCCATCACAGGGCAGAAACATGCTGACAGCTATTCAGCTGCTCTTGATTAAAGTCAACAATGGTTCTTTTACAGCCTCTCACCATAGACGGTGAGAGACATGGCCGGCCTTCGATAACCAAGTTAGCTGCACCGGGGGAACAACAGTGACAACCCATTGATAGTGGGGCTTGAACCCCCAACCTTGAGATTGGTAATCCAGCGCCTGACCACCGGGCCACCACAGCCCCAACATCTATGCATTATAACTTAAAATGTCTTTTTGTTCATTTTCTGGTACGATTGATATGAGCAGTGTTTTTGCAATAACACGAGAAGAAGTAATGGCGCTGAGATACAAAAGCAGATGGAACGAGAGAAGTTCATGTAAATATTTCATTGGGGATTGGTGTTGGATGGCGTGACACTGTGGGTAGTATCCTCATTACAGGAGGTCAGGCAACTGAAACATTGTCAGGATTTCGGATTAGCGGTGGTCTATTGGATAATTGATAACATTATTCCTGTTTATTGGGCACACTGTCTGTGCATGTGTTTGATAATAAATGCCTTCACTGTTTGTTATTGGAATAACCACCGGGTGTAATTAGGCACCGTGCAGAGTCTGTGTGTGTGACTTTTCTTTTTTCACTCTCTTTCCATATTCAGAACACCACTGTGTTTGTTGGGAACAGTTCGATGGTGAGTGACAGCATGCGGGACAACCCCCTGATGCAGTACTATGCTGTTGTTTACACCATGTCCATGGGTATTATGCTGTTACTTAAATTCCTGAGAGGCATCATCTTCGTTAAGGTGAGCACCTGTGACATTCCATGTATGTGTCTATGTATAAAATCATTATTTCTCGAAAGTGAGTGATGTGTGGATGTCACTGAGTAATTTCGGGGAATATTTAGCAATATCTACGGAGCCTGACGTCAATAATTGTTTTCATATATACTTTGAAAAACAAAATAAAACGAGGCTTTGATGGTTTATTTGTGTCTTAAATCATTCAGGAATTATCCTGAGATATCAGTTGAATGGGGGCCAGTGGCGTAGTGGTTAGAGTGCTGCGCTCATGATCGGGAGGTTGTGAGTTCGAATCCCACTGAGGCCCTTACTGTGCTAAGACCCCTGGGCAAGGTCTCAACCACAAGTGTGCCTCTGTTCACCCAGCAGTTTAAATGGGTACCAGTAAAAATATACTGGGAAGGTAACCTGCGATGGACGAGCGTCACATCCAGGGGGAGTTGAACTCCTGGTCGCTTCACGCTATGGAAACCGGGGATAAGCACCGGCCTGATGAGCCACGAGGCTCGGGTGGAAAAACCAAACAGACTTTACCCACCTACCTATCAGTTGAATAATAACCAGTTATTGAATGAGGTGACGTATGATATGGAAAATTATTCGGTCAAAGGTGTTGTTATCTGCCAAGACCACACCCAATGTAACCAAGCAATTCAAAAGCCGAATTTAATAATTGTTTTTTTTTTTTTTTTGTCATTATGAGTATTTTCAACATAGACAGTCATGTCACTCTGTTGTGCTTCCCACTCATGCAATGATTGTTCTACTTCTCCAATGGTAACAAATCAATAATTTGATTATCTAATGCAGGGGTCGGGAACCTATGGCTCGCGAGCCAGATGTGACTCTTTTGACAACTGCATCTGGCTCTCAGATAAATCAGGTGGCCTTTCTTAACAAAATAACTACTACATAATTTCGTTGTCCTTTAAATAAAAATACAGAAAAAAGTCATCAAATAAAACAAAAACATAAATAAATCTCACGCATTTCAGTCTATACATCTATTTTCAATGCTACTTGTCATTGTGGCGCGCAGCAGAGAGCCAATTATTTCTGTACTCCAGTGTGTGGGCGTAGCTGATACCTTGAAACTCTAATTTTATTGGATTATGTGCAACAGCCTGCGTGAGTTGTTTTTGGGTAAAGAGGTAAATTTCCCTCGTTTTGATCAGCTCATGTGCACGAAGCCAAGTACAGCTGGCAAGCAAAACACAAATAGACAGAATGAAAAAACTTCAACCCGCAGACCAGCTGATTGCTAAAACTTGGGACGTGCTTCCTGTCACATAAACACTGCAGTGTGAGTCCTGTCGTATTGACCATGTTTGGCTCCACATGCGCATGCGAGCAGTCCTTCTCACACCTGAATAGTCATAATAGTAAGAAGTACTTTTCTTATTAATAAATAACTTTGTTGTTTAAAATAAATTCAGTCTTATTATACTCTAAAATTGTTGGCCTCAGTATTAAAAATATATATTTGGCTCTCAGAGGATTAGATTTAAAATGTTTTTTTTTTGGCGCTCTTGGTCAAAAAGGTTCCCAACCCCTGATCTAATGGCAATGATGCAATACCATGGTCGATTTGATTGCTTTCCACCAATCAGCAATGAGAAAATATTTTGAATAAACAATAATGTCTATTATAATGAAATAATACAATTCTCAAATCTCCATCTTCCTCCACTTAATCCGGGGTTGGGTCGCGGGGGCAGCAGCCTAAGCAAGAGGTCCAGATGTCTCTCTCCCCAGCCACTTCCTCCAGCTTCTTCTGGGGGGGACACCAAGGTGTTCCCAAACCAGCCGAGAGACAGCATCCCTACAGCATGTTCTAGGTTGACTCTGGGGTTTCTTTTCAGTTGGACAGGCCACTAGGGAGATGTCCGGGCGGCATTCGAACCAGATGCGTAAGCCACCTCAACCAGCTCCTCTCAATCCCCCCCCGGATGTCTCAAGTTTTCACTCTATCTCTAAGGGAGAGCCCCATCACCCGGCAAAAGAAGCTCATTTCAGCCACTTGTATCCTTGTATCCGTGATCTTGTTCTGTCAACCATTACCCAAAGCTTGTGACTATAGGTGAGGGTTGGAACGTAGATTTACTGGTAAATTGAGAGCTTGCCTTGTGGCTCAGCTCCATCTTCTTAATTGTCAAATAATTGTAAATATTGCATCATTTCCAGTGGTTGATTGGCATGGAAATTGCATGACTGGCACATGCCAATGTTCCTTTTCATGGAAATCTTTGAAGAAAGATCAACTACTGTCCATGACAAAATGCAGAAGCGATGAAGCCCAAAGCTCTCAACTTAATTTTATTGTCTGAGTTTGATTCTGTTTTAAGTGTAGAGCTAGAGGGCCACAACAGTAGAAATATTGAGAAAATTATTTAATCTTCATAGCTTGCAGCTGCACTGATCTGGATATAGTGTAGCTATTTGCCGTCGGGTATATTGATTTATTTTACGATGTTTGTTATTCAGCTCCCTTGCCGTCCCCGAAAAAGTTACTTCCTGAACATTGCCAAAAGCATATTGAAAAAGGTATAATTCTTGAAAATAAACATAGGTTCATACCAACAAATAATTTAATTCCATATTTTGTTGCTTTTCGTAATATGGTGAATCAGAAATAGCATTAGCTCTATCGCATGCTAACCTCATAGAACTCACTGACGCTAATAAGCCGGTTATCAACATAGCAACGCGACTGTTGTATTGTGAAATAGTGAAGTAGTTTATTTCACTTTGTACTCTAACCGTGAATAAATTACATCTGTTTGAAAAGTATATTATTTGAAAAAATATTCATTGATGTGATACGGAGTGCACACAGCTAACATGTTTGTTGCATCAACGTCTTCCTCTCTACTTTCTCACAAGCCTCATCTGAGGACGTAGCTCCACTAAGTGGCAAGGATAATTCAGTCATTCATTTTCTGAACCACTTAATCCTAATTAGGGTTGTGAGGAGGCAGGCGCCCATCTCGGCTGATTCGGGGCAAGGACAGAGTACACCCTGGACAGCTTGCTCGGCGATCGCAGGGCAGAAACACGCTGACGGCTATGCAGCTACTCTGCGTGAAAGTCAGAAATGGTTCTTTTACATGAACCTCTCACCATAGACAGTGAGAGACATGGCCGGCCTTTGATAACCCAGTTAGCTGCACTTGGGGGGGACAGTGACAACCAATTGAGAGTGTGGCCTGAACCTCCAACCTTTGGATCAGTGATCCTGCACCTTACCACCAGGCCACCACTGGCCCGGCAGGGATAACTATCATGAATTCCACACCGCCTACTTATACAAGTTGTATGAATATTTTGAATGAATAATTAAAACAGTTATTTTTTGTAATATGGTTAATTATTTTATCTCTGCTACAGTGGATAAAAAGGCACAAAATCAAATAATTCTCCATGTCACTCTCTGCCTCATTCAATAATTGCATAGCATCATTCGATAGTGAATCAATTAGATCTTGCCATTTTTGTAGAGTATACGCTAAGTACATATACAGGGATCCCGCGCTACTTCGCGCTTCAATTTATGCGGCTTCAATGCATTGCGTCTTTTTTAAAATATTCATCGAATTAAAAAATAAGGAAATTAAGGACGGATAGGGAAAAAGTTAAGGAAAATGTTGCAAAAACAAGGCCAATTATGCAAAAAAAACAAAACAAACAAAAAACAACCCAAAACCCCCCATCAAATCTACATACATTTTAATTTCAGGTGCGCATCTGTGTGCGCGTGCATCTGTATATGTGTGTATTTATATTTTATTTACATCTTATGCATTATTTTTGAATGTTTAATTTTTATTATAAGCATTTATAGTGTTGAATATGTATTTATTGATATTATATACACATGTACATGTACGTATACGTCAGTCAGGGGGGTTGATCCTACTTCGTGGAATTTGGCGGTCGCGGAGGGGATCTCGGTCCCAATTAACCGCTGAAAGTGAGGGATTCCTGTATTTGAGTAGCATTGCCTTGTCCAGTGGTGGCTCGGGCATCTGGTTAGAATGCTTCCCGAATGCCTCCCTCATGTGATGTTTCCAGGCTGCACAACCGGGAAGAGACCCCGGGGTCGACCTCGAACACCCTGGAGGGATTATGTCTTTTGGCTTGTCTGGGAACGCTTCTGTGTCCCTCTGCAAGAGCTGGAGGAAGTGGCTGGGGAGAGGGATGTCTGTGCCTCTTTGCTTAGGTTGCTGCCCCCGCGACCCGACCCCGGAATAAACAGATGATGAATGAATGCCTTGTCCAGTGCTCATGCATTTTCTGATTCCCTGTATTCAATTCTGGATTTATTTATTTTGCCAGGGAACTCTGCGTGCCTCATCTCGACTTCACGACGACCTCTTTCAGAAAATTCTTCGTAGCCCGATGAAGTTTTTTGACACCACACCCACAGGACGGATCCTCAACCGTTTCTCTAAAGACATGGATGAAGGTATGTAATAAGTCACATAAACATAGTGCCTATTACAAATTGAGGAGTACTCCCCCTTTCCTCTTGTCTAGTTGTTTGGGCTAGGTTTACATCCCAGGACTGCTAGAATGCCAGTTATAGGCTACTGGCCAGTTCTGTGTTTGGAATAGTAAGTAATTTTCCAGATACAGTAGTACCTCACCTTACGATAGTCCCAGCAAATGAAAACTCCAGGTTGCGAAAAACATTTTCCAAAAATTTTTGTCTCCGTGTATGAAACAAGTTCTCCTTACGAAATGCACCATTCAAACAATGCACGAGCTGCTCTCCCATTGCTATCTCCCAACATCCCGCTCCGCTGGCCTCCCATTGGCTAGGAGGGATGACGCAGCTCCCTCCCATTGGCTATTATGGAGCTCCATCTCTTTTCGTGTAAAGGACAGAGCTACTGTTATTTCATGACTTTTTTGAGTGTGCTCATTGCTTTATTTTTTGACTCCGGCTTTTAATCTTCCATAAACCTTTGTAAGATTATAACTCTGCTAAGAAGACATGGTCAACAAACACACA
Source organism: Plotosus lineatus (assembly GCA_024760905.1). Taxonomy (NCBI): domain Eukaryota; kingdom Metazoa; phylum Chordata; class Actinopteri; order Siluriformes; family Plotosidae; genus Plotosus; species Plotosus lineatus. The sequence continues at coordinate 123,358,712 of CM045728.1, read as the reverse complement.
CACACACACACACACACACACACACACACAAGCGTGTGATTTCCGGTGCGAGTGAAAAGAAGAAGTGGCTCGTGGCATGCGGTTGAGTGATATCACAAAGGAATATGGCCAAAACCCGTCTACCATCGGTACGATACTGAAGCAGAAGGAGGTCTTAAAAGGTATACTTTTATAATTTTTAAAGGGTTTAGGGGGTAGTATTGGGGGCCTCGGAACGGATTAATTTTGTCGGGTGAGGTACCACTGTAAAAGTCTGCAAATAAAGCTCTACAATGAAAAAAATCATAATTACATGATCAATGGGTCTAAAATTTGCATGGAAATGCTTCAGATGAATGATCTCACTCACTCATTTGCTGAACCATTTAATCCTATGTGGGTCACAGGGGGGCTGGATCCTATCTCAGCCAACACTGGGTGAAGGCGTCCTGAACAGCTCGACAGACCACTGCAGAGCTGACACACACACACACACACACACCTATTCACACTTGCACCTTGGGCAATTTGAAAATCGGCCAACTGTTGGAGGAAACCGGAGTACCCTGAGGGAACCCACGTAAGCACAGGAAACTCCAGAGCCCGGGACTCAAACCCAGGACCTAAACCTAACCACCATTCCACAATGCTGCCCTGAACTAGCTTTATAGAATGAAACCCTTTGGAAACTCGTCATGTGATGTTTTCTATCCTTTAATTTCCTTTTTTCTCTCTCTCTCTCTCATCTCAGTGGACACACGTTTGCCTTTCCAGGCTGAGATGTTCATCCAAAACGTGATCCTTGTGTTGTTCTGCCTGGGTGTGATCAGCAGTGTCTTCCCATGGTTCCTGGTGTCTGTAGGCCCATTGGTGCTCCTCTTTACTATGTTGCACGCTGTCTCTCGGGTATTCATACGCGAGCTCAAACGGCTAGACAACGTTACTCAATCGCCTTTCCTCTCCCACATCGCCTCCAGCATCCAGGGCTTGAGCACACTGCAGGCCTATGGCAAGGGAGACGAGTTCCTCCGCCGGTAAGACGCGGTCTAGGACCTCGCAGATGTTAATGCTCTTCCTATGTACAATTAATAGGCTTTATATTTCCTGGCTCATATCGATGAATGTCTCCATATTCTGTTAGACATAACACATCATCTTTAAGTGTGCTTTAACCACACTGCTTCTCCTCAGGTATCAGGAGCTGCTGGATCAGAACCAGGCCCCGTTTTACCTGTTCAGCTGTGCGATGCGCTGGCTCGCTGTACGTCTGGACGTGATCAGTGTTTCCCTCATCAGCATCACAGCACTCATGATTGTTCTCATGCATGGACAGATCTCCCCTGCATACGCAGGTCTGGCAATATCCTACGCTGTTCAGGTGGGTGTCTCAGGATCCACTCTACACACAGGTGTAGTATTTAGTATTTATTTTTATAGGTGTAATGGATTTGGATGAATGGGCTCTGGCAGCACAGTCGCATCTGATTTAACTATCTCACAGCAAGAAGGTCCTGGGGTTGGCGAGAGTCTTGCTGTGCGTTTGTCTGCTGTTCAGGGTGTACCCCGCCTTCATCCAGTGTTGGATGAGACAGGCTCCAGCCTCTGCATGATCCTTTATAGGATGAAGTGGCTCAGCAAATGAGTGAGTGGGATGGGAGTTGGCCGTGCGATAAATTGGCGAACTGTTCAATGAGGACACCACCTTTACCAAGCTGGCTGTGATAGCCTGTCAGCAAACTAATGAAGGGATACATGAGTGCTAGATTGCATGCAAATAAAAAAAAAATGTATTCTGTAGTATTAAAAAATATGTAGTCTATCGTGGGGTTAAAAAATTGGTTCAAAAATATTATTTTTTTAAAAGCCCATTGATTCCAAAGAGTGGAACATGTACAATGATTGTTTCTTTCTCCCTTAGCTGACCGGTCTGTTCCAGTTCACCGTCCGCCTTGCCTCTGAGACAGAAGCTCGCTTCACCTCAGTAGAGAGAATCCATGACTACATTGAGGTATTAAACATGCGACACTTCTCGTTCCTGGTTAGACTTTCCATATTAATTTTTTTAATGATTGTAATAAGCCACCATGACCACCTTTGTGCATTTTGGGTAACAGCTCTGTATTTTAATATTACAGTACAGTGGTACATGTGACCACTCGAATGTAACCAATAGAGCAGTGCTTTTTTTTTTTTTTTTTTTTTTCCATCCAATAAAAATGACACGGAAGTTAAATTGAAATATGAATGACAGTTATGATGGCGTGTCATTTAGCTCCATGCTTGGTTGTACAAGGCAATGACTCTTGACACAAAAAACTGCAAATTTAGCAATAAGCAATGTATAATAAAATTAAATATATGGACGGTGGTGTCCAGATTAGCATGTCCGCCTCACAGTAAGAAGGTTCTGGGTTCATGTCCTGGGATTGTGTGTTTCTGTATGGAAGTTGCATGTTTTCCCAGAACTTGTGAAGGTTCAGGGTACTCTGGTTTCTTTCGACCTTCCAAAGACATGCATATTAGGTTAATTGGCAGTGCTGGCTTAGTGGACAAGGTAATGGGTTGCTAATATGAAGGTCAGCAGATCAATCCGCACCAACACCACTGTTGGACCCTTAAGCAAGGCCCTAAACTCTCTCATCCAGAGCGACTAACAATTATCTTTTTTTTTTTTTAATATATATATATATATATATATTAACGTTGCAATGAGCACACTCGAAAAACTCATTAAACAACAGTAACTCTGTGCTTTACACAAAAAGCATTATGGGTGCTCCATAATAGCCAATGGGAGGGAGCGGCGTCATCCCTCCTAGTCAATGGGAGGCCAGCGGGGCGGGATGTTGGCAGATAGTCAATGGGAGAGCAGCTCGTGCATTGTGTGAATGTTTGGATGGCGCCTTTGGCGTGTTTTGTAAGGAGAACTTGTTTTGTATACCGACCAAAGAGACGGATGTGGTAAACCAAAGAGACGATTCATGGATGTGGTAAACCAAAGAGACGATTCATGGATGTGGTAAAGGAGGACATGAAGGTCGTTGGTGTAAGAGAAGAAGATGCAAAGGATAGGGTGAGATGGAGGCAGATGATTCGCTGTGGCGACCCCTGAAGGGAAAAGCTGAAAGGAAAAGAAGAAGAAGAACTTGTTTTGTATACCGAGACAAAAAATATTGGAAAATGTTTTTCGTAACCTGGATTTTTCATTTGCAGGGACTATCGTAAGGTGAGGTACCACTGTATTCAATGCTATAAATGCTGAGAACAATTAAGCATTCAAAAATAATACATGAGATGTAAATAAAGAATAAACACACAAACAGTCACGCGCGTGCACACAGATGTGCACCTCACATAAAAATGTAAGTAGTTTTATGGGTTGTTTTTGTTTGTTTGTTTTTTCCATAATTGGCCTTGTTTTGTGGCTTTTCCCTTAATTTCCTGATTTATTTATTTTTCAATGAATATTTTTGAAAAACCCGCGATGCACTGAAGCTGCAGAAACTGCAGGACCAAGTCGTGAGGGATCACTGTCGTCCCATTTGAACCTTGCAATCATTTCCTATCTCTCTCTCTACTCCAGTCTCTGTCACTGGAGGCTCCTGCGAGGGTGAAGAACAAGGCTCCTCCTTCTGACTGGCCTCAGGAGGGCGAGGTTGTGTTTGACAGCGTTGAGATGAAGTACAGAGACGACCTTCCACTGGTATTGAAGAAACTGTCCTGCACAATCCGCCCTAAAGAGAAGGTGGGGATTGTAGGACGAACAGGTTCAGGTCAGTGCATTCTTGTCAGACTCCCGATTCAGGACCTACTGAGATTGACATGCTTACATAATGATGACATAATTCTGACATAAAGCACACGGTTGTCATTTTGACACAAGAAAAAACAAGCTTACAGTAAATAATGGATTCAAACTACTGATTGTCTCATTGGACAACAGAGTGTAAGGTTTACTATGCAACAACAACAACATTTCTAAGTAAGTAAGTAAATAAATAAATAAATAACATGCTCACATCATCTATTTTCTCTCTGCATCAGGAAAGTCCTCATTAGGCGTGGTTCTCTTCCGGCTGGTAGAGCCGTGCGGGGGAAGCATCAAGATCGATGGCGTTAATATCTGCGACATCGGCCTGGCTGATTTACGCAGCAATCTCTCTATTATTCCGCAGGAACCCGTGCTTTTCAGTGGAACTGTCAGGTCAGTACTCATCTGTGTAAACATAACAGGGCTACTGAGTACGTGGACGTGATTGGTCGGATTGGAGTTGATTTTACTGTTCTTTAAGGGTGCGCATTCATTAGTGTTCACGATCAGTGCATCTTGGATGAATATAAAAGTTTCCTGAAGAAATAAATCCTACTCATGGGCTTAGTATCTCTTACTCACCTAAAAAAAAAAAAAAACCCTTGTTTTGATTCTGCGTCTCTTTAAAACAAGAACAATAACAAGACCACATGACCAGAGCGACGAACTTTTACATGTGCGTTAAAATTAAAAGTGCAACACCAATAGAAAGTATATCGACTGTGGAAAGTACGTCGAAAGTGGAAAAGTCCAAGATCAAGTGTTGTGTGCTGTCGCTCACCCCAAGAGGACGATGTTGGCGAACATGTTCATGCCCAGAGCAGGGTTCATTGAGACTTGTGTACAGGAGTAAGCAAATGGTTTCAGAAAGACATGGCTGGTTTCACTTCACTTCCAAGAGATATCACTGGATTCCATGTTTATTCCATGTACAGTGGTATCTCACCGTACGAAATTAATCCGTTCCAGAGCTTTTTTCGTAAGCTGCATTTTTCGTAAGTTGAACCGCATTTTACATGTAAAACGCGTGATTCGTTCCAAGGCTCCCAATACTACCCCGTAAACCCTTGAAAATTATAAAAGTATACCCTTTAAGACCTTCTGCTTCAGTATCGTACCGATGGTAGACGGGTTTGGCTATATTCCTTTGCGATATCACTCGAGCTCGTTTCTTCTCACTCGCACTGGAAATCGCACACGTGTGTGTGTGTGTGTGTGTGTGTGTGTGTGTGTGTGTGTGTGTCTGTGTGCGCGCGCGTGCGTGTTGACCATGTCTTCGCAAAGTTATAATCTTACAAATGTTTATGGAAGGTTAAAAGCCTGAGTCAAGAAATAAAGCAATAAAACGACAGTAGAGCATCATGGTGGATTCAGCTCTATAATAGGCAATGGGAGGTAGCTGCATCATTCCTCCTAGGCAATGGGGTCCCTGTCCAAGATGGCGTCAGGTGTCCCTGTCCAAGATGGCGTCAGGTGTCCCTGTCCAAGATGGCGTCAGGTGTCCCTGTCCAAGATGGCGTCAGGTGGCCCTGTCCAAGATGGCGTCAGGTGGCCCTGTCCAAGATGGCGACATGAATGACAGCTCAGTTGTTAGCCAATGGGAGGCCAGCGGGGCGGGATGTTTGAACGTCATTGATGGGAGAGCAGCTCGTGCATTGTTTGAATGTTCGAATGGCGCGTTTGAATTTTTAAGATGGCGCTTTCGTAACGTGAACTTGTTTTGTATCCTGAGACAAAACTTTTAGGAAAATGCTTTTCGTAACCTGAATTTTTCATTTGATGAGACTTTCGTAAGGTGAGGTACAACTGTACCTAGTAAGTGAATGGGCTCCTTTAAGTGTATCTTCAGCAATGCCTGGAAAATATATATTCCGTTCATTCATTTTCTGAACTGCGTAATCTTAATTAATGAGACGGGAAGGCTGGCAACCCATCTCAGCCGACTCTGGGCGAGGGCGGGGTACACCCAGGACAGCTCACCAGGCCATCGAAGGGCCTACACTCACACAACCATTCATCCTGACACTCACTCCTAGAGGAGATTTGGAACCACCAATGAACCTACTGTGCAGGTTTTTGGACTGTGGGAGGAAACCGGAGTACACGGCGGAAACCCACACAAGCACGGGGAGAACATGCAAACTCCACAGAAATGCCTGAGCTGGGAATCAAACCCTGGCCCTCCTTGCTGTGAGACATGCTAACCACTACATCACCGTGCCGCCAATATATATTCCATGACCACAAATAAAAAAAAAATGAAAGACCCATGCAACATCAGTATGGCCTAATACAGCACCTGCAGTGAACCTGGAGGATTTAACCGTGATTTATGTCTCAGTTGGCATGTTAATTGCTTGAATTTTAAGGAATTAGGTCGATAAGATCCTTCAATGAATTGTTGAATAAGGTGTGGACATCAAGCAGGCTTCCGCCAATATTAGAACCCAGAAGTTCTCGCAGTCTAAGCCACCATATGCTCCTGGAGTTAACCAATCAAAACGAGTTGTTGATATGGTCAAGCTTTATGTTGGCAATGAAGTAATTTACTGAACAGATTTATGTAAGGACTCATCACTTTCTTCCTCATTCAACACCTCATACACTTTTATGATAAAAGACTTTGCTTTCTTTCAGAGATGAAGGACTTTCATCCCGCGTTAATATGACAGGCTATAAGGAAATGGGCTGGTGCATTCGCTGCTGTAGTGCAAGTGACGAGAGAAAGTAACATAATCAGTGTTGAACAAACCTTACTGTAACGATTAATGGATAAATAGAATGATCCACTATATAATAATTTATATATTCAAACGAATTAATTTGCTGTATTGCTTGAGGTCGTGCGGGGGAGGGTTGTAGCCTCTCTCAGCCAACTCTGGGGGAAGGCAGGGTACAAAATGAGCAGCTCACCAGTCCATTGTTGTTTGCACCGGTCCCTCCCCCCCACACACACACCTTATGGGCAATCACCAAATATGACAATTATGTCACCCATAAATGTGTATATTCCTGAGTAGCTCTGGCCATACACTTTCAAAAGAGACTATAACAATCCATATGTATGCATTAAACATATTTATACCCTGGAGTAGCTTGAATGAGCCTTAACCATAAATGGTTGTTGTATATAATTTTATAAGTTGTTAAAAAAAAAAAAATGTGTATGATGTGGTGTTAGAGCAGTGCTTCTCAAATAATGGGGCGGTATGATGCCGGTGGAGCGCGTATGACCCTGGAGAACATGCTTTTCTGGAATTGTGTATGAGAATTAAGTGTAATTGCACCTCCACTCCACTAGTTGGCAGTAGTACTCTCATTGTCATGCTATGGTGTAGCAGTTTTTTTCACGAGCAAACGATATGAAGTGCAGTAAACAACCCCTCAAGAAACAACACGGGAAAATTCCTCACAGGAACGAAGAGAAAGGTGGAGAGAGACGGAGATGTTAAGACATAATAAATAAGTTGAATGAGTTTAAATTAGGATTTTTTTTTGAATATTTCAGGCACATTGGTGCACTTTAAATCTTTTCTATTACAGATTAAAAAACAATGTTAATGAAGTTTTTCTTTATTGTAAGTTGAACTCTATTTCTTTCTTTTTTTGCTTTTTATGTCGGTAAAGATACGATGTTATGCAGAGGTCTACTAATCACAATTTTATTCACAAATAATACAATTTATAGTCGCTCGTGGGGCAGTGGGGGCGTGAATTGTTTTTTGTCTTCCGGGGGGGGCGCCACAGAAAATAATTGAGAAGCACTGTGTTAGAGGGACGTACCGCACATCTGTCCTTCAAGTGTTTTATTACTTGCTTTTGTCATTCTCATCTCGGCTTGTGACGTGAAAGTAAATATTCCATAATTTCCTCCCAACAGATCAAACCTCGATCCGTTCAACCAGTATTCAGAGGCGCAGATCTGGGATGCGTTGGAGAGGACGCACATGAAGGAGTGTGTGAGTCACCAGGCTAAAAGCAGATCCAAGACGATCAGACATGAGTTTTTCTTTGACCCATCACCGCTCTGAATTAAACTTATATCCTTCTCTTCTCCATCTCGTTCCTTATATTTACTCAACCTGTCTGGAAAGATTTCTATAGAACTGATTCCTTCCATTCATTTTCTGAACCGCTTGATCCTAATTAGGGTCGCAGGGATGCTGGCGCCCAGCTCTGCCGACTCGGGGCGAGGGCAGAGTACACCCTGGACAGGTCGCCAGGCCATCGCTGGGCAGAAACACGCTGACGGCCATGCAGCTACTCTTGACGCAAGTCAGCAATGGTTCTTTTATATGAACCTCTCACCACAGACAGTGAGACACATGGCCGGCCTTTGATAACCCAGTTCGCTGCACTCTAGGGGCACAGTGACGACCTGTTATGATCAGTAATCCGGCACCCCACCACTGGACCACCACTGCCCAGAACCAATTCCTTATTATATATCTTGAATTTCGACAGGGACACAATATTTAAATATTTATATTTATTGGCGGCACTATGTAATTCTTTCAACCCTGACAATGCACTGACTTTTGGTCTTGAATCTAAATGTTTTAATGTCGTGTGAAGCTTTTTGGTGTTTCATTTTCCATCAGTCGTAATAAGGCTGAGACATTTCTGAAAGCGATATGAAACCCTACATCACTCACTCACTCATTTATATATACACAGGTGTCTCAGTTGCCTTTGAAGCTCGAGTCTGAGGTCGTAGAGAACGGGGAGAACTTTTCCGTGGGCGAGAGGCAGCTGCTTTGTGTTGCTAGAACACTGCTACGACGGTGTAAGGTGAGCCTTTTTCAAATGGCCTTCTGCTTAAATAAGGATGTTACAATCCCATGTTTATCTTTATGACCATCATTAATTGACCCAAGACCAATCCGGCACTTCAGTGGAGAACTTCTGACGTTTTTCGAAGTTGGATGGCGTATTGGCCAAACTGTGGTAGCGAGATGATTAGCCGTAAAATGAATGTACTTGTGGATTGTTTCCACTATACAGTAGCAAAGTACCAAAAGTGGTACAACACAGTACATCTTGAGGGAGGAACTAAAGCTAAGTCCATCTGGTCCGATCCCAAAGATAAGCTACTATAGCTGCAGGATGGTCAGATCATCCATGCCGATGTCTATCCACTGCTGACAAAAAGCCTATCGTGGACATGTGAGAAGTGTCGATTCAAACACTTTCGACACTGCTGTTTGTGACCGAAGATGTTCGGCTGCTGCATGCCTTGTTTGTGAACTATTCGCCACGTTCCTGCAGGAGGTGAACAACTTGAGAATACCGTATTTTTTGGACCATAAGGCACAAGCCTTTAATCATAAAAAAATTGGGCGACGCGCCTTATAATCTGGTGCACCTTATGTGTGGGATGAAGCCGTGCGACTCCATCTCACTGACACCGTCAAAACCCAAGTGAAGCAAACTAATTCAGAGCCGACCATCATTTCGGTGGATTAACCAAAGAACTCCAACCGCTAGATATTGGTGCCAACAGGTTGTAAGTTAGAGGGATCCGGGCTTTATGTCCAAATATCGGCATCACTGCGATCGTAGTCAGGTGACTCTCTGAGTAATACGTGAGCAGTTTTTCCACCTAATCTCCGTCTCTACGCTCAGGACGTTCAGCTGGCTTAATCGCAGTCTCACGTTCATCACGGGGATAAAGCACTGTTACAGGTGTCCTCCTGAGACCTGGAATGAACCTTCTTGAATTTAAAGTTACACTGATACAGCTCCTGAAGAGTAATGACCTCCATACTGTAATGAACACAATACTAATGCTCTGTCTCTTTAAGAGGGCGTGGCTGAGAGAAGGTCATGACCCAGGAAGACTTCTAATCTCTTTCTCTATTCATCTGACTCCATGCGCGAGGGAATAACAGATAATAAAATAATATAATATAATATTAAATAATAGAGGGATCCGGGATTTATGTCCAACTCATGCAACTGTTAAACTCCGCCACTGAAGATGAAGAATTTGACGGATTTGTGGAAAAGTGAGTTTATTGTTTAATGTTGTTACAGCTGAACAATGATGAGAGTTATTGTGAAGTGTATTATTTTGCATTTTTGTTTTTGAGCTGAGCAATGATGAGAGTTATTGTGAGAGTTGAATCGAGTTTGATTTATCTGACTTTTGTTTTGCTTAATGCGCCTTATCGTCCGGTGCGCCTCGTGTATGGACAGGGCTCGTTTGTTGTTGTTGCGCCTTATGCTCCGGTGCGCCTTATGCTCCGGTGCGCCTTGTGGTCCAGAGGCTGCGGTGGTGAAGACATGGGTGGTAGCATCACATGTCACTGAGGAGACCCTCCCTAATTGGTGTCCCTTGTAAAGGGAAGGCAACACTTTATGGGAATTGAATATGAGGGGGGGGTTTAAGATATTTGGCAAATGAAAATGACTGGTTGGCAAACATGGTGACTACTTGGAGACTGTTTGCAGAATGAATGGCGAATGTCCATACCTCTTTCAAAGACCAGTGAGGTACATCGTTAACTGATAAACGATTTGCTACTACGTTGGAGGTGGCTATGTATTCATTGGATTGACTTGTATTCCTTGATAAGCATTTAACAAATGGATTCATCTGTCTTTGAGTTTCACTTTTGCTTGGTCACAGGTTTCCTGAGAAGAAATGAGTAGACGGAATTTAATTTTGTTTATGATTTTATGATTATAACATGAGGACATGTACTTAAGAAACAATTTGTTTACCCCTCGGAACCCAAGTGTGATTTTCTTCTTCTTCTTCTTTTTCTTCTTCCACTTTAATATAGATCCTGATTTTGGATGAGGCGACTGCTGCTATGGACACTGAGACCGATTCTCTAATCCAGGAAACCATCCGTAACTCTTTTCAAGACTGCACAACCTTAACCATCGCACACCGACTGAACACCGTACTCAGCTGTGACCGCATCATGGTTCTCAACCAGGGCCAGGTAAGCCTCGGTCTCTTTCATCTCTCGCAGAAATCCGAACAAACCTGATCTACGAACATCTGTTCTTTCATTCATTTATTTTCCAAACCGCTCCATCCTACTAAGGTCACGGGCAGGCGAGAGCCTATCTCGGCTAACTCTGGGTGTAGGCAGGGTACACCGTAAACAGCTCACCAGACCATCACATGCCCAACATGTACAAAACCATTACTTCTCACACCGAGGGATGATTTAGAGGAACCAGTTAGCCTGAGCATGTCTTTGGAGTATAGAAGGAAACCAGACCCATCTGGAAGAAACCCACTCAAGCATAGAGAACATTTGCTCAATTGCTTAATCAGACTGGGCTTATGGAGAGGATAGGGTCTATCTTAGCTGATGCTGGGTGAAGGTGGGGTACACCCTGAACAGCTCACCAGATCAACGCAGGGCCAGCACACACACACACACACACAAAGGCCTTCATACACCTCCACATAGAGGCAATCTGGAACAACCGATCAGCCTAATGTGCATGTCTTTGGTCTGTGGGACATGGAGGGAACCCATGCAAACTCCATACCTTTGTGGAGCTCTAGCATCCAACCCAGGACCTTCTTGCCCTGAGGCAGACATGCTAACCATTATTGCGACTGTGCCACACCCAATTCTATGAACACCACACGTCAAATATTATTGTTGTATTTTAACACTGAATGTCCTTATTTTCTGAATCCAGGTGGTGGAATTCGACGAGCCATCCAGACTCCTGGCCAATGAGAACTCTCGGTTTTGCGCCATGCTGGCTGCAGTGGAGAACAAGATTTCTGTTCGAGGATAAAAAAAGAAAGAAATTAAAAAAAAACAAAGAAATGAAAACAAGCATGCACTCATTAGGATAGAGGATAAACAAACATCCTTGACTGAATAAACCAGTCACTGGTGCTTAAGCTTCACGTGCTACTGCAGACAGCTGGGGCTTTGCCGTGTCTGGGGGAACGCGAATACTGTGTCTCTATGGAGACCGAATCATGAACATGCCTGTTCAAACGTACTTAATGTTAGCTGCAATGGTCAGGTCACCAAATACTGTAACAATGTTTTGCATTATTCGAGCAGACATCGGTTTTCATGTAGTTCCATCCATGCGAACTGGTGTGTTTCACAGAGTGTTTATCTATATCTATTATAAGATGATATTATTTACACTGGGGGAAAGGGTGTGCGTATTCAGAGCTGTTGTGCTTCTACATAGCTCTGTCCGCGTACGTCACATGCACAAATCACTGTACCATAACCTTGATTCTAATACCTTAAATTTTTTTTATTTTTATTTTTTCAATTTGTGTGACGTCTCGTAACTTGAACTCCTGATGCTGGTGATTTTGTCGACAGAAAGTTTTGGTAGCATTGAGTTAGCCAGACTTTTCTAGAAACAGTGCTGCTTCTCAGAGTACTTGCTCCACACAACAAAGACACTCTCGTTCGTGCTAAGAAGCCTTGGGACATGTTTCCACTAGTTTGTGTTGCGTCAACATTTCGTTTTAATCTGCTGATATATCTATTTTTGTGATTTTTTTTTTTTTTTTTTTTTTTTTTTTCTCCCCCCTTCTCCACGCTTGTCCTTGCACATTCACACATACAGGAGAGCTCACCAACTCCCTATTGTTGGTGTAAAGCCTCGTACTGTAATGTTTTCCTGCTACATGCTTGTTAAGCATGAGCTATGTGTATTCAATGGGCTGTTTTAGTGCAAAAGAGAGACGCTCGGATCAGCTGAAGGTCCCCTTTGGCTTTGATGAAGGTCAGTCTCATTTTCATACCTGCCTCCTTGGGAGGACCTGCACAACATCCAGACATCTGTTACTTTTTGTTCTTTACCTTTCCACAGCCTTAGCATGATTTCTTAATTGCCTTGTAAAGGGCCTGAGATGTTGATCAGGGAGAGTGAACTCTCTTGTCTTGTCAATAAAATTATTTTAGATGTTCGTCTGCAGCATCTGTGTGTTTTATTTTAGAAGAAAGATCTGTCTTTTGACCGTGGCATGGACTACCCACCCTCACCCCCAAATACAATTGCGAAAAAGTCAGTTAAATATTCCATGAAAATCTAAAATACTTGTCTATAATTGAAAGAAAGCCTCTCGGCTTGTAAATCAAATTAAGATGAATGTTTTTGAGTGTAATATGGAGCAGATGTGGGGCAGTGGTGGCCTGGGGGGGGGGGGGGGGTAGCGCGCTGGATCACTGATACCAAGGGTTTGGGGTTCAAGCCCCGCGCTCAACAGGTTGTCACTGCCCCACCCTCCTCCTCCTCCCCCTCCCCAGTGCAGCTCCTGTAACTGGGTTATCAAAGGCCAGCCATGTCTCTCGCTGTCTATGGTGTTGGGCTGTAAAAGAACTATGCAGCCATCAGCGTGTTTCGACCCTGTGATGGCCTGGCAAGCATCCAGCGTGCACTTTGCCCTCACCCAGAGTCGACTGAGATGGAGACGAGCTGCCCCACGACTCCGATTATAATTAAACGGTTCAGAAAATGAATGGTGCAGAAGGAAATGGATTGCATCATTATTATTACTTTTTAATCTTGTACATGGAACAGTTTTTAAAAGCGATCGCGTCGAATATCATTCATAAATCAAATTTTCTCCTATATAAATTATGTCTTGATTGGGAATATCGTGAATGATTTTTTTTTTTTTTTCGATCTATTTTCTTCAAACATCTATGACCCCGCCGAATTAAGAAAAATGCTATCTACATGCCAGCATAGTAGATAAAGATAATTAATAACGAAGCTACACAGTGGAGCACGATTGTTATGGAACATGGCTTGAGCAGTTTCGTGTTCCTCTTATATCCGTGCGTGCCCACCACAGGAACCTAAATACGGCTGCTGCTGCTTCACTGAGGTAATGCTGATTGGCTGTTATGCATCACTGACTCACATGATAACGGACAACAAACAAACAAAAGAAAAAAATGTATTTGTTTTTACAACAGAAAAATTCAATCACCAGAAATAGAGACTCATACACCACAACTCAGACTCGCACAGAATAAAAACCCTCATGATGTAACTGGGAGGCAAACGTACTTACAGGTAAATAAATGCTCATGGAACAAACACAGGATTCAGAAGTTTGATAGAATGTGAAGTCTTTAAATGGAGAATTAAACAGCAAGAGGTAATACAAAAGGAAGCAGAAATTGGCTAATGAATGAAAGAAGAGTTGAAAAGCAAATTTTGTCTTCAACACTTATTAATAGAAAAATTTATCGCTAGCTCTTCTATGCATTGCATAAATCTATTTATTAGTTTATAAAGCACTTTTTTTGCATGTATATATATATGTATATATGCACTAGTGTATACACACACACACACACACATATATATATATATATACACACGTATATACATATACACATATATATACATATATATATATATATACATATACATATATATATATATATATACACACATTATATATACATATATATATATACATTATATATACATATATATATATATATATATACACACACTCAGATGCACACCTCACACAAAAATGTAAGTATTTTTGTTGGTGGGTCTAGGGTTGTTTTTATTTTTGTTTGGGGTTTTTTGTTTTTGTTTTTTTGTGCATAATTGACCTTGTTTTGTGGCATTTTCCTTAACTTCTCTATTTTTACCAAATTTCCTTATTTTTTTATGAATATTTTTGAAAAACGCATGAGGCACTGAACATAGAAACTGAAGCTCGGAAGTAGCGAGGGATCACTGTATATAAATATAGCGGTTACACTTTAACTTCTACATACAGACTAATAAACTGACCTGTAGATGATTTCAAACTCACCAGAACTGTGCAGCCTCAAGCCATCCACATTATCATAAAGTTGATGTCCAGGTCACCACATCGTATTTCTTAACAAATCTGAGTGGCACCTACACACACTGCTCAGCCTCGGCGGGGGATATGAAGGAAATAGTATGCCCAGTCACATCTACTCTCAGACAGAGTAAATGCTTCCAAGGAAAGACAAAGTCGATACATTTCGAGATTCAACATGCCTGCAGAAGCTGCCATCAACCAGACGTTTTCTTTCAGGCCTCAGCGTTTTCTGTTGGGGGTGTTACCCCTTATAATTGCACTATTCTTAGCCTCCTACAAGGCAGTAGAAAATTTTAACCCATAGGTGCGTTCATGAGTTGAGACCGATCCAAGAGTAAGTGGCGATGAAGGAAGTTCCCACACACAACAAGAGACGTCTGGCTGGTTTCCCTAGCAAGCAGGCAGTTTAACATCATACCCAGGAAGAATTAACAAATCAGCAAACAAATATTAGTAACAGTTTGAATACTTGCTAAATAGACCACATAGGACCTTTAAAAGCCCTCTATGACCGTTGACAGGTTAAGTGGCTATCTGGTTATGGTGGTTCCTAACAAAGGGTGGGAAGTTTTAGGGAGAAGGTGAACAGCCAGTTGTCAAAGTTGATATATTGAAAGCAGGAAAAATGGGCAACTAGAAATAGCTTTGACAAGGGCCACACTGTGGTGGATAAATGACTTCCTTTTGATCTCCAAATTGATCTCCAAAACAGCAGGTATTGAGTGGTGTTCTTGGTATGCAGTGGTAAGTACTTACCAAAAGTGGCCCAAGGAAAGACAACTGGTAAACCGACAACAGTGTCATGGAGCGAGAAGATATCTTAACTTCTCACACGATATATTCTTCTTTTCCTTTCGGCTTTTCCTTCCAAGGGTCGCCACAGCAAACCATCCGCCTCCATCTCGCCCTATCCTCTGCATCTTCGACTCTTACTCCAACTCACTTCATGTCCTTCACCACAGCCATAAATCTTCTCTTTGGTCTTCCTCTCGGCCTTCTGCCTGGTAGTTCCAACCTCAGCATCCTACCACCAATATACTCACTATCCCTCCTCTGTACATGTCCGAACCATCTCAATCTAGCCTCTCTGACTTTGTCTCCAAAACCTCTAACATGTGCTGTCCCTCTGATGTACTCGTTCCTGATCCATCCATCCTCGTTCCTCCCAAAGAGAACCTCAACATTGAACTTCTCACACAATATATATTATTAACTAAACATATTGATGCTTATTAAAAACATGTACGTACGTTCTAGGACCATGTTGCTGGAGCTCCCTCAGAGCAGCACTCTGACTCACTTGGAGTTTCTCTGCAACATCAGTTGCCACACAAAGGGAAATTATTTTCAACGGTCCGACGACATCTGTCAGAAAGCCAAGATCGACCTGAGTGGGAGGCTGTTCATTACTTTCTTTTGCTGGTGAATTGTTCAATCATTGTTAACTGTTCTGAGAGGAATTCCAGGCTTTTGTGTAGTCTGATGCAGCCAGAGCCCACCTTCAGACTAACCCACAACTGATTTATTTCTGGTGTTCACGGCATAACGATTTGCTACAATCAATGTACTGTACGTACTCACTTATTCACTCACTTGAATCATTTGCAGAACTGCAGAATGCCACTATGGTCGTACGGATCCTACTTGATCATCCTAGGATCCCAGGCAACACCGGGCAAAAATGGGGTGCATCCTGTTCAGTTCACCATCACCATTACAGGACAATTCACAAATAAATATTGACACTCACTGTGAAGACCAGGTGAGTCTTCTAGGGTGTACCCTGACCTCAGCCAGAGTTGGCTGATCTGGGTGCCAGCCTCCCCATGACGCTAATTAGGATAATCGGTTCAAATGATCTTGACACTGACATTCACACCTAGGGCCAATTTCAGTCAGCCAATTGGATTCTGGGATGAAACCAGTGGACCTGGAGAAAACTCATGCCAGCACTGTGAAAACATGCAAACTCCACACGTACAGTAAACATGTCCCTCTAGAAGCCCGGGACACAATTTTCATTTTCAGTTGTTAGATATCATAAAAGTCAAATTCCTAATAAAGTCTTTTTCAGTTTTAGGATGTAAACCTGCATTATGACCTCAATACCATATGCTCTCCAACCACATGGTCAAGGCCACTGATGCGTAAAGACATTGTTGGTAGGATTTGTTGACATACTTTTTATGATCAGATCTGACTGGAAGCAAATTTGATGAATATAGAATGTTCTGTCAACAAGCAGGGACAGTTGCCAGAGCAACGTGGAAACAAACAGTCTAAAGATATAGCATTGCATAAGCGAGTCTGTTTGAAAGGAGTGGACTTAAAAAAGGATCTTTGCTGATCTGATGGGATATGTTTGCTGAAGAGCCCAGTACGGCATCAACTTACACTGAATCAAATACAAATGCATGATCTAAAACTGATAAAGAATTGAAATAATATTGAATATAATTTAATAATGTACGTATTTGAGTTCCCTATACGACTGCTACAATGTTAGCCACAGCCGTGCCGATACTATCACTGGCTATACAATGCAACGATGGAAACTTGGCGGGTTGCAACTCTTCAATCAAGATTTGACGATGACCATTGGCTTAGTTGGAGCGCTCATCCACGCTTTCACAGGTCTTGGATTTAGTTCCGTTGGGCATCGTGCCACCCTCCTCACCAGCTCGAAGGTGGTGGAGAAACCGCTTAAGACGCAGACGACCTGAGCATGTGGCAGGTTGTACTACGTTACAATTTTACCAGTAGCAGAGCAAACTCTTGAGTGAACTCTGACCTTACTTACCACCCTGAGATTGCCTGAAATCCCAGATAAGCAATAAAATGTCCACAAATGCCGACCGTCTATAAACTACAGTCAAGAAGTCGAGACAAAGGGGTCAGGGTTTACCTTTCGGTATCATGTGTAAACACGGTTTGCATACGATAGTTCAGTGCATCTCCTTTGCATAGAGTGAATGACATTATTGAATGAGGTGGTTAGAAGTTGTCCTCTTCCCCACCAGAAACTTTAAGGAGTTCTTCTTGGATATTTCTAGAGACAAACACAAGCAGATGGTTGATTGGCTGTGGTGCCGAACTGGTGCCATTCGACTTCTGTGATGCAATATTGGTCAAAAATGAACATTTACAGCTTGCAGATATTTGACAAACTGAGATTCAGGATGCCAGTTGGTCTCATCCGGTCACCTTCTGTTGCAGGGTGTTGTGTGGCATCCTGGGAGGATCTGGGGTGGCCTTTTATTATCCCCAACATAAGGTCTATTTGTGGACTGATGACGCCACTCAAGCAGTGTTACAGCTGGCCACACCTGTCTGTTGGGTAGTTCATCTTGTCTGGGGCTTTACTGATCGCTGAGCGAATATAGAACAAATTCTTTTGTACAATTTAAACAAACAAACAATGCACACCCATGCAAAAAAGTCATTTTTGTAGTTGAGCCTATCGCAACTGTAGGGGCAGTGGTGGCCTGGTGGTAAAAGGTGCTGGATCGCTGATCCTTAGGTTTCGGGTTCGAGTCCCACTCTCCACAAGGTTGTCACTGTCGTCGTCCCCCAGTGCAGCTAAAAAACCTACGCCGAATCAAATATGCGATGATTTGCTTTGGCGACCCCTGAGAAAAGGGGAACAGCCGAAAGAAGAAGAGGAAGCCTATCTCAATTGACTCTGGGCTGAGGCATAGTACAGCCTCAAAAGTACAACAAGACACATACTGAACAAATATGTGTTGTTTGGAAGGGATGCGAGGAGAAAACTTCTTCTCTCTGAAAAAGAGCCTGGCAGCACAGCTGAGATTTGCAAAATTGTCTCTGGAAAAACCCCCACAAATCTTCTCGAACAATGTCCTTTTAGTCTGATCAGCCAAAAGTGGACATGTTTGGCCATAATTCACAGTGTAATGTTTGATTAAAAAACACAGCATATCAGCACAAACACCTCAGCGATCATCAATTATAGTGGGGGAGCAGGAATAAATTGGGCTTGTTTTGCTGCCTCTGGACCTGGGCACTGTTCCACTTGTGGAATACAATAGGTCAGTCATTCCAAGAACAATAGAAAATTTATACCATGGCCGAAAAAGAAACGAATCAAGATGTTGCAATGGCCGAGTCAGAGTCCATATCTGAACCTGATCAAAATGCTATGGTGGGACCATAACAGAACATAAACAAATGCTTTTAAATCGCAGTGAACTGAAGCTATGCTGTAATTGCTGATGAAAAGGTGTTTATACAAACTATTGAAGTGGGTAGTGGTGGTCTAGTGGTATAAGGTGCTGGATTGCTGATCCAAAGGTTGGGGGTTCGAGTCCCACTCCATGAGGTTATCACCATCCCCCCAGTGCAGGACATCAAAGACCGGCCATGTCTCTCACTGTCTATGGTCCGTCTTCCTTTCAGCTTTTTCCCTTTTACTCGGGAGTCGCCACAGCGAATCATCTGATTCGCACGTTTGATTTGGCAGAGGTTTTTACGTCGGATGCCCTTCCTGTCACAACCCTTTTTAGCAAGGGACAGAAACACGCTGACGACTTTTCAGCTCCTCTTTACGAAAGTCAGCAATGGTTCTTTTACATGCCTCTCACCATAGACAGTGAGCGACATGGCCCGCCTTTGATAACCCAGTTAGCTGCACTAGGGGAGGAGGGGGGGGCAGTGACAACCCTGTGGAGAGTGGGACTCGAACCCTCAACCTTTGGATCAGCGATCCAGCACCCTATACCACTAGACCACCACTGCCCCTTCTCACTGTCTATGGTATGAGGTGTAAAAGAAGCATTGCTGACTTTCGACAAGAGTAGCTGCAAAGCCGTTGGTGTGTTTCCGCCCTGTGATGGCCTGGCGAGCTGTCCAGGGTGTACTCTGCCCTCGCCCAGAGTTGGCTGGGATGGGCGCCAGCCTCCCCGCAACCCGAATGAGGATTAAACGGTTACAGAATATGAACTGAACAAACTATTGAAACATGTACTGAGTTTTTCCGATGGTTTAATTGTTGTATGTTGTTTTACACCTGATGTTAGATTTAGTACATCACGTCTCGGAACGAGTGCATTCGTATCAGCCTTTAATTGAAATTACAGCCTAATTAAATTACAATCAGAGTTGCTGATATAGAAAATACATTACAGGGTTCAGGGTGTACACCACCTTCACCCCATGTTGGTTAAGATAGGCTCCCATGACCTGAGTAGGATTATAAAGACACGCAGATTATGTTAACTGGTTGTTCCAAATTGCCCCACTGGCAGTGGTGGCCTGGTGGTAAAGGAGCTGGATCACTGATCCTAAGGTTGGGGGGGTTCAAGCCCCACTCTCAACAGGTTGTCACTGTCTCGTCCCCTCCCGTCCCCCCAGTACAGCTAGCTGGGTTATCGAAGGTTGGCCATGTCTCTCACTGTCTATGGTGTGAAGTTCATGTAAAAGAACCATTGCTGACTTTCGACAAGAGGAGCTGCATAGCTGTCAGCGTGTTTCTGCCCTGTGATGGCCCTGTGATGGCCCGGTGAGCCGTCTGGGGTGTACTCTGCCCTCGCCTGGAGTCGACTGGGATGGCCGCCAGCCTCACTGCAACCCTAATTAGGATTAAGCGGTGTTGGAATAATGAACGATGAACAGATTGTCCCAGGTGAGAATGTAAGTGTGATTCTGTGTGTTGCCCTGTCATGGTCTGGCAAGCTGTTCAGGGTGTACACCACCTTCACACCGTGTCGGCTGAGACAGGCTCTAGCCTCCTAATGACCATAGTAGCAGGATTAAGTGGTTCGGAAAATACTAGTAAGTGCGAGTGAATGATATGAACGCACTCTGTCAGGAGGGACTCCGCGGCTCCACAGCGCCCCCTGGCTCTTCCAAAACTTTCTGGTGTCCGTGCAATTTCCTCCTCCTCCTTGTTTTCACTTCCTGTTTTATAAAGGGAGTCACTCAACATAGATTGGTTCGTTTCGGCTTTACGGTGGTGTGTTGTTGTTCATTTCACACCCAACCGGTTTGTTGAAAGTTTTTTTTCTCTCGGTTGGATGGAGGACGTTCGGTTGGACTGTGTGCTCTGCGCGCTCCCGATGGATTTTACTTAGATGCTTTTGTTGGTGTCGGTGCTGCTTGCTGTTCTTTCCTGGAATGATTCGGAGTCCGGTTGGTTAGACCCGCACGGACCAGGCTAGAATAAACCAGGCGTGTCGCGGCTGGAGAGGAAGTGCGTCGCGCGCTTTACACCTTCTCCCCGCTGGCTTTGTTTGTGAACTTTTTTTTTTCTTCTACTTTTTTTTTTTTTTTTTTTTTAATTCGGTCCGGTGCTGAGCGTTGCAATGGCTGAGCTGAACGCGGCGCTGTGCTGCTGCTGCCGGAAGGCGCTGCCGGTTCCCGGTAAGGCTCGGGACGGAAGTCGGTCGCTCGGTTGCTGCCGGCTGGTGGATGTCGCGTCGGCGTCCAACTTCCACAGTTTCTCCCTGAGACACTTCCACCTGGACCTGCGGGTGAACTTCGGCCTGAAGAGGATCACCGGCTGGCAGGTGCTGGAGCTCGCGGCGCTGCAGTCCGGTGTCCAGGCGCTGGTGCTGGACGTCCATCCGTCTTTACTGATCCATTCTGTGGATTGTAAGGTTCCGGGGACATCCGGAGCCCCCGACGTCGTCATCTCTCTCTCCTACAACCTCGAGCCGTTCACCGACTACGGATCGTCGCTCCGCATCGCGCTCCCCGCCGCCGCCGCCGCCGCCATCCGACCGCACCGGCCCTTCCGGGTCACCGTCCGCTACACCACCACGGATGGCCCCGCGGTAATGGACCCGGCTTCGGTTCGAATGTTCCGAAACCCTGCACGTGTCTTCATTCTTCTAGATCTGGTGTTTTCGAGGCAAACCCAGTCTCAGCATTTTCCTCTTTTATCCATCCATCCATCCTCTCCTCTCTCTCTCTCCATCCCCTCTCCTCTCTCTCTCCATCCCCTCTCCCTCTCTCCATCCCCTCTCCTCTCTCTCTCTCCATCCCTCTCTCTCTCCATCCCTCTCTCTCCATCCCCTCTCTCTCCATCCCCTCTCTCTCCATCCCCCTCTCTCTCCATCCCCTCTCTCTCCATCCCTCTCTCTCCATCCCTCTCTCTCCATCCCCTCTCTCTCCATCCCCTCTCTCTCCATCCCCTCTCTCTCTCTCCATCCCCCTCTCTCTCTCTCCATCCCCCTCTCTCTCTCCATCTCCATCCCTCTCCCTCTCTCTACCTCTTTCTCTCTCTCTCTCTCCACACACTCTCTCTCCTCTCTCTCCACACCTCTCTCCCTCTCTCTCCACACTCTCTCTCCCTCTCTCCACACACTCTCTCCCCTCTCTCTCCACACTCTCTCTCCCTCTCTCCACACACTCTCTCTCCCTCTCTCCACACACTCTCTCCCCTCTCTCTCCACACTCTCTCTCCCTCTCTCTCCACATTCTCTCCTCTCTCTCTCCACATTCTCTCCTCTCTCTCTCCCTCCTCCTCCATCCTCTCTCCTCCCTCCATCCCTCTCTCTCTCTCTCTCCACACTCTCTCTCTCCATCCCTCTCTCTCTCCATCCCCTCTCTCTCTCCATCCCTCTCTCTCCATCCCTCTCTCTCTCCATCCCTCTCTCTCTCTCCATCCCCTCTCTCTCTCCATCCCCTCTCTCTCTCCATCCCCTCTCTCTCTCCATCCCCTCTCTCTCTCCATCCCCTCTCTCTCTCCATCCCTCTCTCTCTCTCCACACCCTCTCTCTCTACACCCTCTCTCTCCACACCTCTCTCTCCCTCTCTCTCCACACCTCTCTCTCTCCACACACTCTCTCTCTCCACACACTCTCTCTCTCCACACACTCTCTCTCTCTCTCACTCTCTCCACACTCTCTCTCTCTCTCTCCACACTCTCTCTCTCTCTCTCCACACACTCTCTCTCTCCCTCTCTCTCCACACACTCTCTCTCCCTCTCTCTCCACACACTCTCCCCTCTCTCTCCACACTCTCTCCCCTCTCTCTCCATTCTCTCCCCTCTCTCTCCACACACTCTCTCTCTCTCTCTCTCTCTCCACACACTCTCTCTCCACACACTCTCTCTCTCTCTCCACACACTCTCTCCACACTCTCTCTCCACACTCTCTCTCCATCCCTCTCTCTCTCTCCACACACCCTCTCTCTCTCCATCTCCATCCCTCTCTCTCTCTCCACACACTCTCTCTCTCCATCTCCATCCCCTCTCTCTCTCTCTCTCTCTCCCTCTCTCTATCTCCTCTCTCTCTCTCTCTCTCTCTCTCTCTCTCTCTCTCTCTCTCCCTCTCTCTCCACACACTCTCTCTCTCTCCACACACTCTCTCTCCTCTCTCTCCACACTCACTCTCTCCACACTCTCTCTCCACACACCCTCTCGCTCTCTCTCTCCATCCCTCTCTCTCTCTCTCTCTCTCTCTCCCCTCTCTCTCTCTCTCCACACTCTCTCTCTCTCCACACTCTCTCTCTCTCTCCACACTCTCTCTCTCTCTCTCCACACACTCTCTCTCTCTCTCCACACACTCTCTCTCTCCATCCCCTCTCTCTCTCTCCATCCCCTCTCTCTCTCTCCATCCCCTCTCTCTCTCCATCCCTCTCTCTCTCTCCATCCCTCTCTCTCTCTCCATCCCTCTCTCTCTCTCCACACACTCTCTCTCTCTCCACACACTCTCTCTCTCATCCCTCTCTCTCTCTCCATCCCTCTCTCTCTCTCCATCCCCTCTCTCTCTCTCCATCCCCTCTCTCTCTCCATCCCCTCTCTCTCCATCCCCTCTCTCTCTCCATCCCTCTCTCTCTCCATCCCCTCTCTCTCTCTCCATCCCCTCTCTCTCTCTCCATCCCTCTCTCTCTCTCCATCCCCTCTCTCTCCATCCCTCTCTCTCTCCATCCCTCTCTCTCTCTCCATCCCCTCTCTCTCTCTCTCCATCCCCTCTCTCTCTCTCTCTCTCTCTCCACACCCCTCTCTCTCACACCCTCTCTCTCCACACTCTCTCCACACACACTCTCTCCACACTCTCTCTCTCTCTCCATCCCCTCTCTCTCCACACCCTCTCTCTCTCTCCACACTCTCTCTCCACACACTCTCTCTCTCTCTCTCCACACTCTCTCTCTCTCTCTCTCTCTCTCTCTCCATCCCTCTCTCTCTCTCTCTCCATCCCCTCTCTCTCTCCATCCCTCTCTCTCTCCATCCCTCTCTCTCTCTCCATCCCCTCTCTCTCTCTCTCCATCCCTCTCTCTCTCTCCATCCCCTCTCTCTCTCTCTCTCTCCCCTCTCTCTCTCTCTCTCTCTCCCCTCTCTCTCTCTCCATCCTCTCTCTCTCTCTCCACACACTCTATCTCTCTCTCCACACACTCTTTCTCTCTCTCCACACACTCTCTCTCTCTCCACACACTCTCTCTCTCTCCACACACTCTCTCTCTCCACACTCTCTCTCTCTCCACACACTCTCTCTCTCTCCACACACTCTCTCTCTCTCTCTCCACACACTCTCTCTCTCTCTCTCTCCACACACACTCTCTCTCTCTCTCTCCACACACTCTCTCTCTCTCTCTCTCTCCACACACTCTCTCTCTCTCTCTCCACACCTCTCTCTCTCTCTCTCCATCTCTCTCTCTCTCCACCCTCTCTCTCTCCATCCCCTCTCTCTCTCTCTCCATCCCCTCTCTCTCTCTCTCCATCCCCTCTCTCTCTCTCTCCATCCCCTCTCTCTCTCTCTCCATCCCTCTCTCTCTCTCCATCCCCTCTCTCTCTCTCTCCATCCCCTCTCTCTCTCTCCATCCTCTCTCTCTCTCTCCATCCCCTCTCTCTCTCTCTCTCTCTCCCCTCTCTCTCTCTCCATCCTCTCTCTCTCCATCCCTCTCTCTCTCTCCATCCCCTCTCTCTCTCTCTCCATCCCCTCTCTCTCTCTCTCCATCCCTCTCTCTCTCTCCATCCCTCTCTCTCTCCCCATCCTCTCTCTCTCTCTCCACATCTCTCTCCACACTCTCTCTCTCTCTCTCTCCACACACTCTCTCTCTCTCTCTCTCCACACACTCTCTCTCTCTCTCTCCACACTCTCTCTCTCTCTCTCTCCACACACTCTCTCTCTCTCTCTCTCCACACACTCTCTCTCTCTCTCTCTCTCCACACACTCTCTCTCTCTCTCTCTCTCCACACACTCTCTCTCTCTCTCCATCCCCTCTCTCTCTCTCTCCATCCCCTCTCTCTCTCTCTCCATCCCCTCTCTCTCTCTCTCTCTCCATCCCCTCTCTCTCTCTCTCCATCCCCTCTCTCTCTCTCCATCCCTCTCTCTCTCTCTCCATCCCCTCTCTCTCTCTCTCCATCCCCTCTCTCTCTCTCTCCATCCTCTCTCTCTCTCCATCCTCTCTCTCTCTCTCTCTCTCTCTCTCCACTCTCTCTCTCTCTCTCTCCACACACTCTCTCTCTCTCTCTCTCTCTCTCTCCATCTCTCTCTCTCTCTCTCTCCCTCTCTCTCTCTCTCTCTCTCTCTCCATCCCCTCTCTCTCTCTCTCTCTCCACACACTCTCTCTCTCTCACACCCTCTCTCTCCACACCCTCTCTCTCCACACCCTCTCTCTCTCCACACCCTCTCTCTC
Organism: Plotosus lineatus; assembly: GCA_024760905.1. Lineage (NCBI taxonomy): Eukaryota > Metazoa > Chordata > Actinopteri > Siluriformes > Plotosidae > Plotosus > Plotosus lineatus. Next base: position 123,333,489 of record CM045728.1, on the reverse strand, counting down.
TCCACACCCTCTCTCTCTCCACACCCACTCTCTCTCTCTCTCCACACTCTCTCTCTCTCCACACACTCTCTCTCTCTCTCCACACCTCTCTCCCTCCATCCTCTACCCCTCTCTCCACACCCCTCTCCACACACCCTCTCTCTCTCTATCCTCTCTCTCTCTCTATCCTCTCTCTCTCCATCCTCTCTCTCTCTCCATCCTCTCTCTCTCCCTCCATCCTCTCTCTCTCCCTCCATCCCCTCTCTCTCTCCCTCTCTCTCTCTCTCCACACACTCTCTCTCTCTCTCTCCATCCCTCTCTCTCTCTCTCTCCACACACCTCTCTCTCCACACACTCTCTCTCTCCATCCCTCTCTCTCTCCACACACTCTCTCTCTCTCTCTCCACACACTCTCTCTCTCTCCACACTCTCTCTCTCTCCATCCTCTCTCTCTCTCTCTCTCTCTCTCTCCATCCCTCTCTCTCTCTCTCTCCATCCCCTCTCTCTCTCTCCATCCCTCTCTCTCTCTCTCTCCATCCCCTCTCTCCATCCCCTCTCTCCATCCCCTCTCTCTCCATCCCCTCTCTCTCTCTCTCTCCATCCCCTCTCTCTCCATCCCTCTCTCTCTCTCCACTCTCTCTTTCTCCACTCTCTCTCTCTCCACTCTCTCTCTCTCCACACACTCTCTCTCCACACTCTCTCTCCTCCATCCTCTCCCCTCTCCACACACCCTCTCTCTCTCTCCATCCTCTCTCTCTCCCTCCCTCCATCCCCTCTCCATCCCCTCTCTCTCTCTCCACACCTCTCTCTCTCTCTCTCCACACACTCTCTCTCTCTCTCTCTCTCTCCACACACTCTCTCTCTCTCTCTCTCCACACACTCTCTCTCTCTCTCCACACACTCTCTCTCTCTCTCTCCACCTCTCTCTCTCTCTCTCTCTCTCTCTCTCTCTCCCCTCTCTCTCTCTCTCTCCACACTCTCTCTCTCTCTCTCCACACACTCTCTCTCTCTCTCCACACACTCTCTCTCTCTCTCCACACACTCTCTCTCTCTCTCTCTCTCTCTCTCTCTCCACACACTCTCTCTCTCTCTCTCTCCACACTCTCTCTCTCTCTCTCTCTCTCCACACTCTCTCTCTCTCTCTCTCTCTCCACACTCTCTCTCTCTCTCTCTCCCACTCTCTCTCTCTCCATCCTCTCTCTCTCTCTCCCCT
>CM045728.1:123319797-123327297 GCA_024760905.1 Plotosus lineatus | reverse complement strand
CACACACTCTCTCTCTCCTTCCTCCATCCCTCTCTCTCTCCACACACTCTCTCTCTCTCCACACTCTCTCTCTCTCTCTCCACACACTCTCTCTCTCTCCACACACTCTCTCTCTCTCTCTCTCTCCACACACTCTCTCTCTTCTCACACTCTCTCTCTCTCTCCACACACTCTCTCTCTCTCTCTCTCTCTCTCTCTCTCTCTCTCCACACTCTCTCTCTCTCCACACCTCTCTCTCTCCACACACTCTCTCTCTCTCTCTCCACACACCTCTCTCTCTCTCTCTCTCTCTCTCTCTCTCTCTCTCTCTCCACACTCTCTCTCTCCACACACTCTCTCTCTCTCTCTCCCTCTCTCTCCACACACTCTCTCTCTCTCTCTCCACACTCTCTCTCTCTCCTCTCTCTCTCTCCACACACTCTCTCTCTCTCACACACTCTCTCTCCACACACTCTCTCTCTCTCTCTCTCTCTCCACTCTCTCTCTCTCTCTCTCTCTCTCTCTCTCCACACTCTCTCTCTCTCTCTCTCTCTCTCTCTCCACACTCTCTCTCTCTCTCTCTTTCTCCCCTCTCTCTCTCTCTCTCTCTCTCTCTCCACACACTCTCTCTCTCTCTCTCCACACACTCTCTCTCTCTCTCTCTCTCTCTCTCTCTCTCTCTCTCTCCACTCTCTCTCTCTCTCTCTCTCTCTCCACCCTCTCTCTCTCTCTCTCTCTCTCTCCACACACTCTCTCTCTCTCTCTCTCTCCACACACTCTCTCTCTCTCTCTCTCTCTCTCCACACACTCTCTCTCTCTCTCTCCACACACTCTCTCTCTCTCTCTCTCCACACACTCTCTCTCTCTCTCTCTCTCTCTCCACACTCTCTCTCTCTCTCTCTCTCTCTCTCCACACACTCTCTCTCTCTCCACACTCTCTCTCTCTCTCTCTCTCTCTCACACTCTCTCTCTCTCTCTCTCTCCACACCTCTCTCTCTCTCTCTCACACACTCTCTCTCTCTCTCTCCACACACTCTCTCTCTCTCTCTCTCTCCACACTCTCTCTCTCTCTCTCTCTCTCTCTCTCCACACTCTCTCTCTCTCTCTCTCTCTCCACACACTCTCTCTCTCTCTCTCTCTCTCTCTCTCTCTCTCTCTCTCTCTCCACACACTCTCTCTCTCTCTCCCCACCCTCTCTCTCTCCCTCCCCACTCTCTCTCTCCACACTCTCTCTCTCTCTCTCTCTCCACACACTCTCTCTCTCTCTCTCTCTCACTCTCTCTCTCTCTCTCTCTCCACACACTCTCTCTCTCTCTCTCTCTCTCCACACACTCTCTCTCTCTCTCTCTCTCACACTCTCTCTCTCTCCACACTCTCTCTCTCTCTCTCTCCACACTCTCTCTCTCTCTCTCTCTCTCTCTCTCTCCACACTCTCTCTCTCTCTCTCTCTCTCTCTCCACACTCTCTCTCTCTCTCTCTCTCTCCACACTCTCTCTCTCTCTCTCTCTCTCTCTCTCTCTCTCTCTCCACACTCTCTCTCTCTCTCTCTCTCCACACTCTCTCTCTCTCTCTCTCCACACTCTCTCTCTCTCTCTCTCTCCACACTCTCTCTCTCTCTCTCTCACACTCTCTCTCTCTCTCCACACTCTCTCTCTCTCTCTCCACACTCTCTCTCTCTCTCTCTCTCTCTCTCTCTCTCTCTCTCTCTCCACACTCTCTCTCTCTCTCTCTCTCTCTCTCTCTCTCTCTCTCTCTCTCTCCACACTCTCTCTCTCTCTCTCTCCACACTCTCTCTCTCTCTCTCTCCACACTCTCTCTCTCTCTCTCTCCACACTCTCTCTCTCTCTCTCTCCACACTCTCTCTCTCTCTCTCTCTCCACACTCTCTCTCTCTCTCACACTCTCTCTCTCTCTCCACACTCTCTCTCTCTCTCTCTCTCCACACTCTCTCTCTCTCTCTCTCCACACACTCTCTCTCTCTCTCACACTCTCTCTCTCTCTCTCTCTCTCTCCACACTCTCTCTCTCTCTCTCTCTCCACACTCTCTCTCTCTCTCTCTCTCCACACACTCTCTCTCTCTCTCTCTCTCTCTCACACTCTCTCTCTCTCTCTCTCCACACTCTCTCTCTCTCTCCACACACTCTCACTCTCTCTCACTCTCTCTCTCTCTCTCTCTCTCCACACTCTCTCTCTCTCTCTCTCTCTCTCTCTCCACACACTCTCTCTCTCTCTCCACACACTCTCTCTCTCTCTCTCTCTCTCTCTCACACTCTCTCTCTCTCTCCACTCTCTCACACTCTCTCTCTCTCTCTCTCTCTCTCTCTCTCTCTCTCTCTCTCTCTCTCTCTCTCTCTCTCTCTCCACTCTCTCTCTCTCTCTCTCCTCTCTCTCTCTCTCTCTCTCTCCACACTCTCTCTCTCTCTCTCTCTCTCTCCACACTCTCTCTCTCTCTCTCTCTCTCACACTCTCTCTCTCTCTCTCTCTCTCTCCACACTCTCTCTCTCTCTCTCTCTCCACACTCTCTCTCTCTCTCTCCACACTCTCTCTCTCTCTCTCTCTCCACACTCTCTCTCTCTCTCTCTCTCCACACTCTCTCTCTCTCTCTCTCTCTCCACACTCTCTCTCTCTCTCTCTCTCTCTCTCTCTCTCTCTCTCTCTCTCTCTCTCTCTCTCTCTCTCTCACACTCTCTCTCTCCACACACTCTCTCTCTCTCTCTCTCTCTCTCTCTCCACACACTCTCTCACACACCTCTCTCTCTCTCTCCACACTCTCTCTCTCTCCTCCACACACTCTCTCTCTCTCTCTCTCTCTCCACACACTCTCTCTCTCCACACTCTCTCTCTCTCTCTCTCTCTCTCTCTCTCTCCACACTCTCTCTCTCTCTCTCCACACTCTCTCTCTCTCTCCACACTCTCTCTCTCTCTCTCTCTCTCTCTCTCTCTCTCTCTCTCTCTCCACACTCTCTCTCTCTCTCTCTCTCTCCACACTCTCTCTCTCTCCACACTCTCTCTCTCTCCACACTCTCTCTCTCCACACACCTCTCTCTCTCTCCACACACCTCTCTCTCTCACACACTCTCTCCCTCCATCCTCTCTCTCTCTCTCCACACTCTCTCTCTCTCTCTCTCTCCACTCTCTCTCCCTCCATCCTCTCTCCCTCTCCACACACCCCCTCTCTCTCTCTCCATCCTCTCTTTCTCCATCCTCTCTCTCTCTCCATCTCCTCTCTCTCTCCATCTCCTCTCTCTCTCCATCTCCTCTCTCTCTCCATCTCCTCTCTCTCTCCATCTCTCTCTCTCTCCATCCTCTCTCTCCATCCTCTCTCTCTCTCTCTCCACACTCTCCATCTCTCTCCATCCTCTCTCTCTCCACACTCTCTCTCCATCCTCTCTCTCTCTCCACACTCTCTCTCTCTCCATCCACACTCTCTCTCTCTCCACTCTCTCTCTATCCACTCTCTCTCTATCCACACTCTCTCTCTCTCCATCCACACACTCTCTCTCTCTCTCCACACCTCTCTCCACACTCTCTCTCTCTCTCCACACACCCCCTCTCTCTCTCTCTCTCTCTCCACACTCTCTCTCTCTCTCCATCCTCTCTCTCTCTCTCCATCCTCTCTCTCCCTCCCTCCATCCTCTCTCTCTCCAGCCACTCTCTCTCTCCAGCCACACCCTCTCTCTCTCCACACACTCTCTCTCCACACACTCTCTCTCTCTCTCTCCACACACCTCTCTCTCCTCCATCCTCTCTCTCTCTCTCTCTCTCTCCTCTCTCTCCCTCTCTCTCTCCATCCCCTCTCCCTCTCTCTCTCTCTCCATCCCCTCTCCCTCTCTCTCTCTCTCCACACACTCTCTCTCTCTCTCTCTCTCTCTCCACACACCTCTCTCTCTCACACTCTCTCTCTCTCTCTCTCTCTATCCACACACTCTCTCCACACACCTCTCTCTCTCTCTCCATCCTCTCTCTCTCTCCATCCTCTCTCTCTCTCTCTCTCTCTCTCTCTCTCTCTCTCTCTCTCTCTCTCTCTCTCTCTCTCTCTCTCTCTCTCTCTCCACACTCTCTCTCTCTCTCTCTCTCCACACTCTCTCTCTCTCTCTCTCCCTCTCTCTCTCTCTCTCTCTCTCTCTCCACACACTCTCTCTCTCTCTCTCTCTCTCCACACTCTCTCTCTCTCTCTCTCTCTCTCTCTCTCTCTCCACACACCCTCTCTCTCTCCACACACCCTCTCTCTCTCCACACACCCTCTCTCTCTCCACACACCCTCTCTCTCTCCACACACTCTCTCCCTCCATCCTCTCCCCCTCTCCACACACCCTCTCTCTCTCTCCATCCTCTCTCTCTCCCTCCATCCTCTCTCCTCTCCACACACCCCTCTCTCTCTCTCCATCCTCTCTCTCTCCATCCTCTCTCTCCATCTCCTCTCTCTCTCCATCTCCTCTCTCTCTCCATCTCCTCTCTCTCTCCATCTCCTCTCTCTCTCCATCCTCTCTCTCTCTCCATCCTCTCTCTCCATCCTCTCTCTCTCTCTCCATCCTCTCTCTCCATCCTCTCTCCATCCTCTCTCTCCATCCTCTCTCTCTCTCTCCATCCTCTCTCTCTCTCTCCATCCTCTCTCTCTCCCTCCATCCACACTCTCTCTCTCTCCATCCACACTCTCTCTATCCACACACTCTCTCTCTCTCTATCCACACTCTCTCCCTCCATCCACACACTCTCCCTCCATCCACACACTCTCTCCCTCCATCCTCACCCCTCTCCACACACCCCCTCTCTCTCTCTCTCTCTCTCTCCATCCTCTCTCTCTCTCTCCATCCTCTCTCTCTCTCTCCATCCTCTCTCTCTCTCTCCATCCTCTCTCTCCCTCCCTCCATCCTCTCTCTCTCCAGCCACACTCTCTCTCTCTGCAGCCACACTCTCTCTCTACACACACACTCTCTCTCTCTACACACACACTCTCTCTCTCTCCATCCTCTCTCTCTCTCTCTCTCTCTCTCCATCCCCTCTCCCTCTCTCTCTCTCCATCCCCTCTCCTCTCTCTCTCTCTCCATCCCCTCTCCTCTCTCTCTCTCCATCCCTCTCTCTCTCTCTCTCTCCTCTCCCCTCTCCCTCCCCTCTCTCCCTCTCTCTCTCTCTCCCCTCCCCTCTCCCTCTCTCTCTCTCCCCTCCTCTCTCTCCCCTCCATCCTCTCTCCCTCCATCCTCTCTCCCTCTCCACACACCCCTCTCCATCCTCTCTCTCTCTCTCTCTCTCCATCCTCTCTCTCTCTCTCTCCATCCTCTCTCTCTCCCTCCATCCTCTCTCTCTCTCCCTCCATCCTCTCTCTCCCTCCCTCCATCCCTCCCTCTCTCTCTCCAGCCACACTCTCTCTCTCCAGCCACACTCTCTCTCTACACACACACTCTCTCTCTCTCCATCCTCTCTCTCCCTCCATCCTCTCTCTCTCTCTCTCTCTCTCTCCATCCCCTCTCTCTCCCCTCTCCCTCTCTCTCTCCCTCTCCCTCTCTCTCTCCTCCCTCTCTCTCCCTCCCCTCTCTCTCCCCTCCCCTCTCCTCTCTCTCTCTCCCCTCCCTCTCCCTCTCTCTCTCTCTCTCCCTCCTCTCTCTCCTCCCCTCCTCTCTCTCCCTCTCCCTCTCTCCATCCCTCCCTCTCTCTCTCTCTCTCCATCCCCTCTCTCTCTCCCTCTCCCTCTCTCCATCCCCTCTCCCTCTCTATCCCCTCCATCCCCTCTCCTCTCTATCCCCTCCCTCCATCCCCTCTCCCTCTCTATCCCCTCCCTCTCTCTCTCTCTCTCTCCATCCCCCCCTCCCTCTCTCTCTCTGTCTCTTTCTTTCTTTCATCCATCCAGCTATTGTTTTTTTATCCATCCATTAATTTTCTCTTTCTATTTTTTGATCTGTCCATACTTTTTCTTTCTTTCTTTGATCTATCCATCCTCTTTTTGTTTCCATCCTTTTCTATTTCTTTCTTTTATCCATCTGTCATTCATCCTTCCTCTCTTGTTATCCTTCTTTATTTTTTCATGTTCTCTCATTTCTTTCTTTCTTTATTCTTTTGTACTTTCTATCCTTTTCTTTATTTTATCCCTCAATTTTTTTCTTTATCTCTATTTTATCCATCCTTTGTTTCTGTTCTATCCTTCCTCCTTTTCTTTTTCATATTCATTCCTTTTCTGTTTATGTATTCCAGCCTTCCTGTGATCTTAATGAGATTATAAAGACATGCACATTAGGTTAATTTGGCTGCTCCAAATTGCCCCGAGGTGTGAGTACTTATACTTGGTGTGTGTGGGGTGGGGTGTATATAGGAATTACTCTCTGTCCAGCCGTCCGTCCATTTGTCTGTCTGTGGAATTTTATAAGTGCAATTCCTCCTACACTGTTGGATGTATTTTGATGAACCTGAACACTGCAGTTGTAATGTACCACATAATGATGTACACGAAGTAAAACAATCCGGGACTGATGTTTTTAGGAGGCGGTTATGATGCAGGCAGGTGTAATTCCGTAATGAGTTTACTCACGGTTCGAATTAACCCAGTCGTCTGAGTGCAGGAAGAAACCGGACGGTGATGAGGAAAACCAATGTGGGCCCGGGGATACGATGCAGTCTCATAAGACCGCACGAATAGTCGCGGGGAGCAGCTGTGGCCTAATGGTTTATACCAGCATGTTTGAAAGTGGTAAGTTTCTGGTTTGATTCCCCAAATAGAAGGAAAAGGGTATACAGAGATCCCTCGCTACTTCACACTTCAATTCATGCGGTTTCAGTGCATCACTTTTTTTTTTTTTTTTTTCTTTATAAATATTAATCGAATTAAAAAATAAGGAAATTTAGGAAGAATAGAGGGAAAAGTTAAGGAAAATGCCACAAAAACGAGGCCAGTTATACAAATAAAACCCCAAACAAACAAAAAACAACCCAAAACCTCCCATCAAAACTACTTTACATTTTTAGTTGAGGTGTGCATGCGTATCTATGTACACGCGCACACGCACTCAGATACGCACCTCACATAAAAATGTGTGTATTTATATTTTATTTACATCTTATGCGTTATTTTTGATTATTATATTATTTAGTTATTATAAGCATTTAGCGTTGAATATGTATATATTGATGATATATACACGTAAACATGTACGTATATGCAGCCAAATCGGTGTTGCTTGTGTGATATTCCTTAATTTGAGTGTTTTGTGTTCCTCCACCTCGCTGTAGAAATCCGTTCCAACCCGGTGCAAGTCTGGATCTACTCGAGCAGTTTATTTGGGTGAAACGGTGCTCCAGGTTTTTATATCTGTATGGCTGTAATTACAGCCAAATCGTATAACTAGTGGTGAAACCCGTCCAGGATTAACTCGATTAGTTGTTAAACCAACAGAAAAAATACTTTAAAACAACAAAGTCCATAATTTCTTCATGACGTTTATGGTCGACTTTCAAACAGTCTTTGTTCATCTGCTGAACTGCTTAATCTGATTATGGTCACGGGAAGGCTCAGCTGACACTGTGCAAAGGTGGG
>CM045728.1:123262297-123314797 GCA_024760905.1 Plotosus lineatus | reverse complement strand
GATTGGGATCATTTCGATGGGGGAAAACATGCGTGACTGACCCATCAAATTATGCATGCCTGAGTAGCCCTGGTCTTGCTCTTTTCAGAATAGCCTATAATAAAATATTGTTTATTATAGTCTGTTGTGAAAAAGCAAGACCAGAGCTACTCGGGCATGTATAATTTGATGGGTCGGTCATGGATCATCAACTGGGAAGTGCCAGAGCAAATCGGTCCATATTCACGTGTGTGTGTGTATGGAGTGATTTGCTGTGGCTCGTCCCAGCTGATCATTTTTATGATGGATATTGATAGCAATGAGTTGATCAGACTGTGGTGGCTTTTTTTTTTTCCTTTCTTTTTCAAAGAGCTGATTTGATAGTTTTATATATGTGTGTGTGTGTGTGTATATGTATATATGTGTGTGTATATGTATATATGTGTGTGTATATGTGTGTGTGTGTATATATGTGTGTGTATATGTGTGTGTGTATACATATATATACATACATATATATATATATATATATATATACATATACACATACATATGTATATATATATATATATATGTATGTGTATATATATATATATAATATATATATATATATATATATATATGTGTGTATATGTGTGTGTGTGTATATGTATGTGTGTGTGTATATATGTGTGTGTATATATGTGTATATATGTATATATATATACATACATATATATATATATATATATATATATATCTCTGATCTGGGACTGACCCTGAAACACAAAGTTAATTCTAAAAGATGATCAATCCTGAAGCCATGGGTTTCCTATGGCACATGTGATGTGGATATACGTAATAGGATATAGTATGGTTGATGATCTTGCGTAACTGTAGCTACTGTATAGTCAATCAGCCAAAACATGTCTGGTGTCTGAAGGTGTTTGTTTTTGCACAGGACCAACAAGACAACACTTACTGTAAGTGATATGCTTTCATTTTAAAGTTGCACCATATTTTTGATTGCAGCCGTCCGTCCCTGTTAAATGGTGGTGGTGTTTTATTTTTACTGTAGTGATCTGTTCATGTTCTTCCTTCATTCATTCTTCATGTTCCGCTTAATCTGGGCTCGGGTAGCGGTCGTCTAAGCCAGTGTTTCCCAACCTTTTTGAGCCAAGGCACACCTTTTTACATTAGAAAAATCATGAGGCACACCACGGAACAAAAATGATACTGCCCTCTAGCAGAACAGCACTGTTACTACATGCTAAGTGAAATCGGTTAATCTTCCGTGGCACACCTGATGATTTCTCACGGCACACTAATGTGCCGCGGAACAGGGGTTGGGGAACACTGGTCTAAGCAGTGAGGTCCAGACTTTCCTCTCCCAAGCCACTTTCTCCAGCTCTTCTGGGGGGACATTTTGGAGTTCCCAAACCGGCCGAGAGACATAGTCCCGCCATTTCCATCCTATTAAAGTTTAAATTATATATTGTAATTTTTATCCCCCTGGCATGATTACATAATGCAGGGTGATCCAGTCATTAGTATGTCCATCCATCTGTAATAATTTAAGCTCTGGCCCAGATCTCGTAAGCCGTTCGATATTTCTTCGTAAAAATTTGGTGGTGTAATTTTTGCCTTTTTGATATTTTAGGATTTTTACAATTCATAATCTTTCATGTTTCCATGCCAACCATGTAACAATGTGGTTCATCTTTATTTCTGGGCCAGAACTCAAATGCTGTTTCAGATTTCTTAATCAAACTTAATATTTATTTTAATTAGGCAGTGGAGTCATGGCGTTTGATTTTTATGGGATTTCTGCAGTTTTAATTTTCATGGCAACCAATTTACTGTGTAAGAATAATAGTTGTGCTCATTTCTGGGACAGAAATCAAAAACTGTTTTGGATTTCTTTAAGAAACTTGATGTTTTGTAATTGGGCAGTGTTTATACCTTTTTGATATTATGGGATTTCAATCTTCATGTTTCCATATCAACCAATTTAACATGAAAAGTATAAGTGGTTTTCATTGTCGTGCCAAAATTCCAGAAAGCTATTATTATCCCACGCTGTGTGTGTGTGTGTGTGTGTGTGTGTGTGTGTGTGTGTGTGTGTGGTGGTGGGGGGTCTGTCTATAGTCATCGCTATGTCCTTCCATCTGTCTGTAACTATTTTAATTCTGGGATAAAGCTCAGAAACCATTTGAGATTTCTTTATCAGACTTGGCAGTTACTTGTACCAGACAGTTAGAAGTTGTGCATTTTAATATTTTTGGATTTGTGGCAGTAGAAGGTGAATAGATCATCATCTACTGATGACTCGTGTTTTTAAATTGTGCTTCTTTTGAAAACCTATTCATATTAATAATTATAAATGATTGTGCACCAAAGGCAGTGGGGTTCCCAACCAGTGGTGCTTGGTACTTTTGAAATATCTTCTTTTGATAAAATGTGGTATGATTCCACGTGCTTGATCCTCCAACAAAGTATAAAATGTAGGGGGTGCGAGGTCAGAGCAGAATCTTTTTCGGGGTACAGGACGAAATAAAGGTTGGGAACCATTGCTCTCGGGTATGAGCGCCACCGAATCTGAGGCAAGTAAATATTTTTGTAATTAATCTTTAGCTGAAGTGTAACAGTCGCAGGTGTGTATATCACTCCACTTCCATCCATGCTGAGAGAAGACCTGATTCATGTTCGGGGACCCCGGCGCTTTAGTATTCACTACGCAGAGACATTACAGATTGTATTAATCCTGTCAGAGAAATTTGGCTTCACAAGGACACACACTCTCTCGCTCACTGTCGCTCACACTCTCGCTCACTGTCGCTCACACTCTCGCTCACTGTCGCTCACACTCTCGCTCACTGTCGCTCACACTCTCGCTCACTGTCGCTCACACTCTCGCTCACTGTCGCTCACACTGTCGCTCACACTGTCGCTCACACTGTCGCTCACGCTCTCTCACACACACACACGCTCTCTCACACACATTTAAGTGACCATTCATAAATCCATAGAGTTTATGATGACGGCTCACCCTTCACAGCTATAACAGCCTCAACTCTTCCGATCAAGCTTTCCACCAGGTTTCGTGTGTTTATGGTCACTTTTGGACTGCATTTTATGGATTTGCATTTGTGAGGTCAGACGCTGATGTTGATTGCACTTGCTGTATAGCAGGAATACATACAGCTGCTCAGCCACGGAAACCCATTCCATGAAACTCTCTGCATTGTTCTTGAACTAATCTGAAGGCCACATGAAGTTTGGAGCTCTGTAGCGATTGACTCTGCTGAAAGTCGCTGAGTACTGTGCACGGCACGCCTAAGCATCTGCTGAACCCGCTGTGCAATTTTACATGGCTACCACTTCGTGGCTGAGATGCTGTTGTCACCAATCGCTTCCACGTTATTTTAATACCGCTGACAGTTGGCTGTGGAATATTTAGTAGTGAGGAGATTTCATGACTGGACTTGTTACACAGGTAGCATCCTATCTCAGAAGCATGCTGGAATTCACTGAGCTCCTGTTTGGATCCATGTTTTATTGTGACTACAGTTCAAATTACGTGAAAAAACATCTGAAACGTCTTGTTTAAAAAACACATTTTTGATTGGTTCTTTTCAATCTAATATGGGTGCCGTCCCCCCCCCCCCCCCCCCCCCCCGCCTATCTTTCAGATCTGGTGGCTGGACAAGGAGTTAACGTGTGGTCAGACGCAACCACTGGTCTTCACTCAGGGTCACTCTGTGTGCAATCGTTCCTTTTTCCCGTGCTTCGACACTCCAGCTGTCAAAAGCACCTACTCTGCTACAATCAGGGTGAGTGTGGTTCAGGTTTAATATCGCAGTAGGTCTGATCCGCGCACGCACAGCTGTCAAATGATTGCACGCCTATCATGTATCACTGCACTCACTCGCACTCACTGAGCCATTTTATCTTCACGTAGGACGGCGGTTTCTCAGTGATGAGGACTCCGGGTTACTGATCTGAAGGTCAGAGGTTTAAGCCCCAGTACCCTCAAGCTGCCACTGTTGCTACTTGCCCCTTGGGCAAGGCCCTTAACCCTCCATTGCTCAGTTGTATGAAAATAGGGAATGTAATTCAATCTGGATAAGGAGCCTGCCAAATACTGTATATGTAAATTGTACTATTATGGTCGCGGATCTCTGCAGACACTGGGCGAAAGAAGGATACAACGTGAACAGCTCGCCAGACCATCACAGGGCAATACACACATGAGTACTCACAATGACTGCTAGGGTCGATTTAGAACAGCCAGTTAGCCAAATGTACGAGTGTGTTGACTGTGGGAGGAAACCAGAGTACATGGAGGTAACCCATGCAAACACAGGGGAACATGCACAATCTCCACACAGATAAGTCCTTGCCAAACCCGGGACTTGAGCTCAAAACCTTCTTTCTGTGAGGCAGATGTGCTAACCACTAAGCCACTGTGCAGCTCTAGATAACTATACCTACCAGTTAGCCACTGAGTGAATGTGTCATGTGGTGAGAGAGAGAGAGATGTACTGCCAGCTGTGAGATCCGGTCCACTGAAATATGGTTACGGTGTTACATCTGCGAGACAAACAAGTTGATGTTCCGTTTATCATGTAGTTTAATGCTTACTTTGATCTCACACTGGGCTGTTGTTTTTGAGGTTTATAGTTTTCTGACCTTTTGTTCTCACAGGCCTGATTCTCTTTCTCAGTCTCTGTTTGTTGCAATCTGTTTGCTACAGCTGGATGGAAAGCCAAAAGGGACAAAATTGTGATATTTCAGTGGTACCTCACCTTATGATAATCCCAGCAAACGAAAAATCCAGGTTACGAAAAACATTTTCCTAAATTTTTTGTCTCCGTATACGAAACAAGTTCTCCTTACGAAACGCACCATACGAATCCCGCCACGCTGGCCTCTCATTGGCAAATTCTCAACATCCCGCCCCCGCTAGCCTCCCATTGGATAGGAGGGATGACACAGCCCCCTCCCATTGGCTAGGAGGGATGACACAGCTCCCATAATGCTTTTCGTGTAAAGAACAGAGTTACTGTTATTTCATGGTGTGTTTTTTTTTTTTTTTTTTGCGCAAATTATTTTTTGAAATTCATGTCAATTCATTTTGCATCTTCAATATGTATATTGCATGAGAGTCACGCAACAATTTTTGCAAGTAACATTTGCAAGTAATTTGCCATTCTCATAATAAATTAGTAATCTTTTTGTTCTCAAACAATGTGCATGTTATTAGCACAAACAAAATTTTTCAGAATTATGAATGATGACAAACACAGAATCCAGCAGATACCAGCAAGTATCAAAGTTTCCGTATGGAAGTCTCTAAACATTTTTTTTCATGCTCCAGGTCACTAAAAAGTGATGTCATGAATATTGCAACAAAAATTTCAGAACATATTGAGAATGAAAAGTGACATCCATGAATTTCCCATCATGTCAGTTGCCTTTTTATGGCACCTGGCAACTGTATTGTGATCTTGTTCATCATCGAAACTCCTGTGTTTGAATTATTTCTTCATACCCCCGGGGCTTCTTGGGCTTCCATGTTGGTATTGTGGAGGCAGTCAAGACATCGGATGGACAAGGAAAGACGTTTCTATGAGAAGTTGAGACTGGAAGATTGGGATCTTGAGGCTTCTTGGGATGCAGCTGCTTCTTCAGGTGAAGATGTGGGTGATGGAGCCCTAAATGTTTGGCTGAGAGACGGCTGCTTCTTCTGGATCATATGCTTCAGCCATTGTCAGTTTCTTCTGTCCAGCCCTTGAGAATCAGTTCGGTCATCTTGTGCATATTTGTATGCATTTGTATTTGGACTTTTACAATTTGCTTATGTTCATTTCTTCAATTATATCGTGTGAAGGCTGCTTTACCACCCTTAGACGTTTGACTCATGGAACTTTACACATTTTTAATTGTTCTGGTGGCTGTGTGTGTGTTTTGTCTAGCAGGTTCCAGATGGAATGACGGTGTTAATGAGTGCCTCCAGGAGTGTATACTCTAAGCAGGGCCGTCTGTTCCAGTTTTCTATGGAGTACCCTGTCCCTGCCTACTTGGTGGCCCTTGTGGCTGGAGATCTACAGCATGCTGACATCGGGCCCAGGTGTGTGTGTGTGTGTGTGTGTGTGTGTGTGTGAAGAGATCAGATATTTAATATGAAGCAAAAGCTGGATAATTATAATAATTGATAAATAGAAGAAATATGTATGGTTTACATTTGCCACTCCCAGGAGGATCACCATATGAATGGAACATGTTTTTCAAAGAATGAATGATGTCACTCATTCAACGCCACACTGCTGTTATTTTGAATACGCCCCTTTCAATTCGTGATTCAGTTGCACAGACTCAGTAGCAGGTCATGACTGTTGGGTCTGTTGGATTTTATTACTCTACTACACCTGATGGTAAATTATTTGCCATGTAGAAATACCATCTCTACCAGAAACACTGAATGATCAGGTTAGTGATGTCTGACTGTTACTATTTGAATACAACTGTATATCAGGAGAGCCACTTTGAGGTGGTATTTAAATCTTTGTTCCTATTTGTTAGTTGAAGAAAAAAAAATGCAATGGAAAAAAAGTTTGACTGAAATCTCAGTACAGTGGTACCTCACCTTACAATAGTCCCAGCAGACAAAAAAAATCCAGGTTACGAAAAACATTGTCCAAATTTTTTTGTCTCTCTATACGAAACACGTTCTCCTTACCAAACGCCATTCAAACGTGCCATTGAAACGATGCACGAGCTGCTATCCCATCAATGACATTCAAACATCCCGCCCCACTGGCCTCCCATTGGCTATGAGGGATGACACGGCTCCCTCTTATTGGCTATCTCCCAACATCCCACCCCGCTGGCCTCCCATTGGTTAGGAGGGATGACACAGCTCCTCCCATTGGCTATTATGGAGCTGTATCTCTCATAATGCTTTTCGTGTAAAGGACAGAGTTACTGTTTTATTCTTTATTTCTTGACTCAGGGTTTAAACCTTCCATAAACATTTGTAAGATTATAACTCTGCTAAGAAGACATGGTCAACGCACACACAAACACGTGTGAGTGAGAAGAAGAAACGGGCTCGCGTGATATCACAAAGGAATATGGCCAAACCTTTCTTCCATTGGTGCGATATTGAAGCAGAAGGAGGTCGTAAAAGGTATACTTTTATAATTTTTAAAGGGTTTAGGGGGTAGTATTGGGGGCCTTGGAACGAATCATGCGTTTTACATGTAAAATGCAGTTCAATTTACGAAAAATCCAGGTTACGAAAAAGGCTCTGGAATGGATTAATTTCATAAGGTGAGGTACTACGGTGTTTAGTTGGTCCTTTGGCCCTTAGAATAGTGAGAATTCTTGCTAGCATTGTTTACACAGATTTCCCAACGGTTTCTGTAGCACTGAGTTCCAGGTACTTTGTAACTTGTTCCAAAGGCAGTTTGGATGAAACCTTTGGGTGAATCAATGAAATCCCATATCTGTGGATTGAAATCTGGAATCTTGGCCAGTTCATTATTTTCAATTCTCCAGTATATTTTTGACATGTGCATGTGGATTGTTGTCTTCAATTCACTAAGCACTGTATATTTTTTTTAGCGTGGTATGTTCGCTTCACAGCAAGAAGGTCCTGGGTTCGAGTCCCAGGCTCAGGAGGGTTCTGTATGGAATTTAAGTGTTCTTCCCATGCTTGCGTGAGTTTCCTCTGGGTGCTCTGGTTTCCTCCCATAGTTAAGACATGCACATTAGACTATCTGACTGTTCCAAAACTCCCGTAGGTGTGAGTGTGATTTGTGGATGATTGTCTGTGTTGGCCCTGCAATGGTCTGTAGTAGGATTAAGTAATTTTGTCACAAAATGAGTGAGAATGAGAGTATATAAAGGACATGGTTGAGTGTCTATTTCAGGAGACCTTGTACCTAGACAGGACAGCATGCTAGTAAAGTGGTCAGCATGTCTGCATCACAGCAAGAAGGTCCTGGGTTCGAGTCTCCCAGCACCAGTGTTGTCTGTGTGGAGTTTGCATGTTCTCTTGGTACTTGCGTGGGTTTCCTCCAGGTACTGTTGTTGTTTATTCCAAGAGTACGTTTGGCTAATTGGTTTCCAAATTGATCCCAGGTGTGGGTGTGAATGGTTGTGTTGCCCTGCGATAGATGAGAAGCTGTTCAGGATGTACCTTGCCTTTACCCTGTGTCGGCTAAGATAGGCTCCAGCCTCCCCATGACCCTAGTTGTCGGATTCGGTGAATATTTTAGTGAGATTGTATATTTTTATTTTTTATATATAAAAGCTTTGCCATGCTGTGTGGTGTGTGTTTGTGTTTTTTTTTTTTTTTTTTTTTTTAATACACTTCATTGTTTTGCGGTTTTGTTTCATTAATAATGTAATTATGTAAAACTGCTCTCTTCATGTTTTTTATGGCTGTATACAAAAAGACATCAGCAATTAGAGCATTTATGACAGGCTTTTAGAGCGTTTTATAGTGCCATTTATCAGTCGGATGCCTTTCATACCATGCCATACAGCTCAGTGATGCAGGCTGCGAATAAATGGATCCAGAGGTTGTCAAAATTGCGAACAGTGCTTGTGAGGGTTGGGGGGTGTAGACATGTTCTGAGGTCATTTGAATATTCCATTGAGTGTTGGTCTGGGACTGTAGTGCTCACATGATCATATTTAAGTCATAATAAAAAAAAAAAAAAAAAAAACCCAGTTCAACAAATATTATATTGTGGGTATGTACGCAAATAACACTGATTTAAAAGGTTAAAGTACACAAACTTTAATGATTTTTTTTTTTTTTTAATTAAACTCTGTTCAGAAGGGCCTTTTTGAAATGGGCCACTTATATTTACGAGTAGAGATTCAGATGTGTACGGTGGCTTGTGCAAGTATGGGGTGACCCAAAAAATATCTCCCACAATTCAAAAAATAAATGAAAAGGAAGCTTAAAGAGAATGAAATTCTTAAACTTGGTGATGTGGGAGAGATGGTGCTGAGGTCTGCCGGTGGCCCAACCACAGCTTGAACCCCTTGTTGTTGAAGTAAATGTGTGGTTTCAGCAAGCTGGAGCTATATACACACAGTTCGAAGATTATTCAACGTGCTGAGGGACATGTTCCCAGATCAGATTCTGTGATATCTTCAAGTGGTGATATTGGATAATCTTCCTGTTCCGTTGACCCCGCCCCTTGTGATATTTAAAAAAAAAAAAAATGTTGTTCTTAAGTTACGAGTCTATACTCATCCACCTCAAACTCTTAAACTTTAAGGTTCCTATTCAGCAAGTGGTCACCACTGTTCCACCTTACATGACTGGTTGAGCCACGGCAACCTTCAGAAACCACCTCCATCGGCCACCATGTGGAGGATCATCTTTAAATCCAAAAATGATTATTTTCACATAGGAAACGTCATTCAGTACGGTTTTAATTTGCCATGTTTTAAAGATTTTCCCCTCCACTCTCAGTCTCACTCATTTGATGAACTGCTTGGTTGCATAAGAGGCCGACACCTATCTCAACTGACACTGGGCAAAGGCGGGGTACACCCTGAATAGTTTGCCGGATCATTGCATGGCCAACGTACACACCCAACTTTTTACACTCTCACTCACACGTAGGGTCAAATTGGAACAGCCAGTTAGCCTAAAGTGCATGTCTCTGTGTTTCCTCTGGGTAGTCCAGTTTCCTCCCACAGTATAAAGACCTGCATGTTCGGCTAACGGTACATTTCAAATTACTCCTAGGTGAGAGTGAATAATTGGGTGTGTGTGTGTGTATTGGACCTGTGATAGTCTGGTGAGATGTTCAGGGTGTACTCTGCCTTTGCTCAGAGTCGGCCGAGATGGGCTCCAGCCTCGCTATGACCCAATGAGGATCTTATTTTCAAGTGTAAACAGATATTACGGTCTCAGAATACATCCTATTAATTTTTAATTATAAATAGTGTTTGTGTTTACGTAGGAGCCGTGTGTGGGCTGAGCCCTGTCTCCTGACCTCTGCTGTTAGTAAGCTGGGTGGCAGTGTGGAGCGCTGCCTCGAAGTGGCTGAGCAACTCTTTGGCCCCTATGTGTGGGGCAGGTGAGTATCTGCTCATGTAAAACTTGGGTGTTGTGTATATTATCATCATTTATATTCTTGTTATCGAATGTTGTTTATAAGCACAAGGCCATTATTAGTCATGACATCCTGCTGCTTTTCATACTGTGGTGTGCCAGGACTTAAGTGGCTTACACTTCCATCTTCATCTTCAACCTCTTCCGCTTAATCCGGGGTCGAGTCGTGGGGGCAGCAGCCTAAGCAATGAGGTTCAGACGTCGCCTCCCGCAGCCACTTCCTCCAGCTCTTCCAGGGAGAACACTGAGGCGTTCCCAGACCAGGCAAGAGACATAATCCCTTGAGAATGTTCTAGGTCAACCCCAGGGTCTATTCCTAGTTGGATATGCCTGAAACACCACACCAGGGAGGCGTTCGGGAGGTATTCTAACCAGTTGCCCAAGCCACCTCAACTGGTTCCCCTCAATGCAGAGGAGCAGCAGTTCTTCTCTGAGCTATTCTCAGATGGCTGGGCTTCTCACCTGATCTCTAAGGAAGAGCCCCACCGCCCGGCAAAGGAAGCTCATTTCAGTCACTTGTATCCGCGATCTTGTTCTTTCAGTCACAACCCAAAGCTCGTGGCCGTAGGTGAGGGTTGGAACATAGATTGACTGGGAAATTGAAAGCTTTGCGTTGCAGCTCAGCTCCCTCTTCACCATGACGAACCAATACAGTCTCTGCTTTACAGCAGAGGCTGCAGCGATCCACCGATTGATCTCACGCTTCAGTCAGTCGTGATAAAGACCCTGAGATACTTGAACTCCTCCACTTGGGGTAAGACCTCATTCCCGATCTGAAGGGTGCGTGTCACCCTTTTCCGACAGAACCATGGTATCGGACTTGGAGATGCTGATCTCATCCCGGCCGCTTCGCAATCGACTACAAATCACACCAGTGAGAGCTGGCGGTCCTGACTTGATGAAATCAAAGGACCACGTCATCCGCAAAAAGCAAAGACGAGACCCGGTGGTCACCAAACATTTTGTTGGAGTCTTCTGTCAGAGGGGCTTTTAACTCTCACTTCTAGCAGAGCTACAACCACGTCCCGAAGGAGGCGGGTGACATGGAATCTGAATGTGCCATGTTTCATGCCTCCATTGTCGGTTCAGCAGCCCATAGCTGTGGCCAGAAGGTCATTGGTGCCTGTCATGATAGTAACCCCCAAACCTGGTGGTGGACACCTGCGTTGAAGGGAGGTGTCCAGCTGAAAAAGCAGGCCGATCGGGTCGTATTGGCCTGTGGGACTCCCGAGGCATCAGACAGGTACCGGCAGGCCAAAAGTGCTGCAGCCCGAGCTGTCGTCAATGCAAAATATCGGGTGTGGGAGGTGGTTGGTGAGGGCCTGGAAAGTGATTTATCGGTTGGCCTCAAAAAGGTTCTGGACCATCAGCCGATGCCTCAAGAGAAAAGCAGTTCACTACAAATACTGTTTACAGTGGAATTGGGGAGCTGCTCATCTGGACTAGGGGGTGTTGTTGGGAGATGGAAGGAATACATCGAGGACCTCCTCAATCCCACAAACATGCCCTCCGGGGAGGAGGAAGACCCTGGGGGTTTGGCTGAGGGTCCACTCATCACTGGAGCGGAGGCCACTGAGGCTTACGCTTCTAATATCAGTTATTTAAAACCATTCCCTTACATTGTACTGACCTGAACCCCTTCTTTTCCTTTCGGCCGTTCCCTTCAGGGATCGCCACAGCTAATCATCTGCCTCCATCTCACCCCATCCTCTGCATCTTCTTCTCCTAGACCAACTACCTTCATGTCCTCCTTCACCACATCCATAAATCTCCTGAATCACATGTACAGTACAATGAAATTCTTATATGGAGTCAAGATGGAACAGTGTTATAACACCAAGTAAATACTGCATCATTAAGATAAAAAATATGTACCTGGATACTTTAACTGGATCAGATATTAAGGGATCATGTGACCTTATGCTAATATGCAGTATTTTATGGAAGTGAATTACAATAAATGTTGAAGGAACAAAATGTGCTGCTCATCTGCATCTGTGGTGACGGTGGCTTCTCTCGCATCGCATCAGCCATGTCGAAAATGTCAAACCACAGCAACCTCTAACTGCTTCTTCTGCATAAAGCAGGCAGTGATCACAGACTAAAAAACGAGATCATCAATAGGCAGTAGTGGAAAATATACACGGCCTCATTTGAATAATACAGGCGGATAAAGTTTTTTTTTGTCTTGGAGAGTGTGTGAGAGTGAGTGCGCTAGAGAAAGTGTGTGTGAATATGCGGAGCATGCTAACGGGGTGGGTCCCATCAAAGACACTTGAGGTGTGGGTAGCAGAGGAAAGAGTGCTCTTGTATTTAAAAATCAAATTCTGGGAAGAGGCAAAGAGTTTCAGACAGGGTGGCTTTTCAGCAGGGCGGAGTCTGGGAGGTGTGGCTGAGGAGGGTCTCTCCAAGGTAGTCAGCAGCCTTGTAATTCTTGTGCTGCTGGGATCAGTTGATCTGGTCTTTGGATAGACGGAGTCAGTCGAGCAGTTCCTACGGATCGTTACTCACCAGAATGCCAGAGTGGTGCCCTTTATGCATGGCTGTAGTCTTGTTAAGGTGAATTAATCATCACCTCAGGCTGTTCTAGCCAGTGTGTTGTTGGTGGCCTATGATTTGTACATACCCACTTCAGTGTCCACGGAATACTTGGAGCCAAGGGTGGCTCTGCACTTCCGCCAGCATCCCAGGTCAGCGAATATAAATTGTTTTTTTTTTTTTCTTTTTTCCTTCCCCAGGGTGTTGCAAGGTCCCAGGTGTCCTAGTGGGGTGTGTCCAGACCAGATGCATGATTATGTGACTCTTGTATCAGGGGGAAACTATGAGATCAGAAGGTTATCCATGGTTACAAAAGCACTAATAGGTGATTCTTTAGCAGAAAGAATGCAACAAGAAACTGAGAAGAGAGCAAAGGAGATCAAGATGGGCTCACCCCAACAACACACAGTACCTGGCCTTAGCATAGCCAAGGCTGGTTATCAAGCTTTATTGCTCACCTGAAGTTTCTGTACTTCTTTATTGGTTTCCATATGGACTCTGGACAAAATCTCATGTTTCTACCTCTTCTGAGAGAGAGTTTCCATCCGCCAGGTTGAGACAATCATGACTGACCACCCACGGGCTCAGCTGGTGACCCCGGATTTACCTCGCATTCCTGTGTACACAGATAACTGGCAGTGTTCCACAGGTCTGGATGCTCATGAGGAGAGCCAAGAGATGAGAAAATGTAATAGGTACTGCAGGAACCCCTTTGATACAACACCTCATAATTGGGGCATTGGCTTTGGGGCTGGTGTGGATGATGCACCTTGTGAGCCATGTCTTGGCTGTTTGGGCTGATGCAAGGACCACCAGTGGAGCAATTTATTATCACAGTGGGATCCAATAAAGTCACAGAAGGCGTGGGTAGTAGAGAAAATAGTGTTTTTGTTTTTTTTTTTTTTTTTTAAATTAATGAACAGTGAGGAAAGTGGGTAAGAGGCTTGTTCAGGGTGGCTCTTCAGCAGGGGTGAGGTCAGGTACGCCAGAAGCTGAAAGTGAATCATTTTCAATAGATTTTATGTCTGGAGTCAGTAAACCGACTCTTTGGAATCAGCTTATGAATCTGAAACGGGATGAACCCCTGATGATTTTAGACTCAAAAGACATTGCATGCTGAGAACATTGTACAGCATCATGGTTGTCAATGTCCCTTAATCGAAATAATCTTTTTAAATAGAGGCGTACACCTATGGTGTAAAGAACCTCCACCAGACACGAATTAATTATTATAACTTTGCATAGTTATAATGAAATGTCTCCCCCTCATGGAAGTCAGATGAATATTTTGCTTTATGGTAAGCTTCGGGATTTTTTTTTGTTTTTCCTCAACATGATACCGTGCAGGAATTATCTCCAAAACTCAGTGGGTTCTTCCCAAACCCATACCCACACTCCTCCATCAAGTTTGAGGACGGTCAGCTGAGTAAATTTTGTATAATTTTGCTAAAACAGTTAAAAAGTCTTTAATAAATTCCTGCTCCGAAATGTTTCAGGTTCTTGCTGGGGTCATACCCCATCCCTCCACCAAGTGTTGTGAAAATTAGTTGAGTAAAATTGTTTTTAGCGTCCAAGTGCAATGACCGGACCAGTTCAGATTGGTCATTCATTTAAGACTTGATACCTCCATGTCCATGGGCACAAGCGAATGTGTTCTGTTAGGATGGAAAAGACTGATCAAATGTTAAATATCACCTAAAATGATTGAGCCAGATTATTGGTTGTGATTGTAGATTTCAAGGAAAGAAGATTTGGAATTGTCTTGCTTGTCCCCTTACATTTTTATCTTATCGCTAATTTAGCAGGCTTGAAACCTGTCCCTGAATGTCTTTTTTTTTTCTCTACAGGTACGACATTGTATTCCTTCCCCCTTCATTCCCTATCGTGGCCATGGAGAACCCGTGTCTGACCTTCATCATCTCCTCTATCCTGGAGAGTCAGGAGTTCCTTTTAATTGATGTCATTCATGAAATCGCTCATGGCTGGTTCGGAAACGCCGTCACCAACGCCACCTGGGAGGAGATGTGGCTTAGTGAGGGACTTGCCACTTACGCACAGAGGCGCATCACTACAGAGATTTATGGTACACATACATACACGGCACAGATCTCTCCTGTGTTCAGAGAAATACCACTCCATAATCAACTTTCCATCTCTGGGAATATTTCGTTGCACTCACTGTGTCTGCTGGGAATAATTATTTGAGTGTATACTTCATGGGGACATGAGAAAAACAAACTAAAGTTAGCATAAGCATGGTGAAGTTCGAGCGTCACACAGGACAGGGGTCACTATTTGTCATCCTGCGTCTGCATTGTTCCTGAATGTGGTGTTGTCGTCTGTTCTCACACCTAATTCTCAGCCACTCAAACTTATTTCAGCCAAAATTCCACAGGATCTAATTGCCTTTTTTTTTTTTTTTTTTCTTCCCTATTTTCCCGTTTCAGACTTTGGAGGGGAGAGTGTTATCTACCACTGTTGAAGGAATGAGCTTTCAAATATTGATTAGTTCCTGGTGATCACTGTAGATCAATGGTTTTCAACCTTTTTTGCACCAGGGACCAGTTTTACGTATGAAAGTGTTTCCGCGGACTGGTTAGAGTCTACTCCGTAGTCTTGTTTTGGTGGGTGTCTCCGCAGAAAACCCGCCTCACAAATATGTGGTTGGAAACTGAAGAAGGGCTTTCAGTGCTTCTGTGGCAATGTCAAAAACAGTCGTTTTTCAAAATAAGATTCATAAGCTCTAACAAAAAAAAAAAAAAAAAAAATTGTTTGCGGACCGATATCAAGTGATCCGTGGACCGGGGGTTGGGGACCCCTGCTGTAGATGACAGTGATGAGCGTATTCCATCCCTCCCTCCCCATGAGAGCTTAGCCAATTAGCTCTCATGGGCTCCAAGTCATGGAAGACCGATATATCAACCTGGACTCAAACTTGTGAACTCTAGTTTGACATTGTTTTGAATCATTTTATTTATTTATTATTATTTTTTTCTTACATCAGTTTAAGTAACAAACTACAGGTATACCTCGACTTGAGTCGTTCTCGATTACACATTGGTTGTCAAAAAAATATATGGAAAATTAAAAAAAAATAATGTTTATTGTGTACATTATTATTTAGTATATTTAATATGTATATGTGTGTATAATATATATATATATTATTATTATACAAGTAAATTTGTCGTAGCCTAGGCTAGCCTAGAGACAAGCTAATTCGATTGTAGTCGTTTTTCAACTTGCGTCATCTCTCCTGGAACCAATTAACGTCGCAAGCCGAGGTATACCTGTATCACATTTTGGAGTTGATCCTGGTTAAGTCGAGTTTAAAAAAGCATCTTGAGACACCACTCTCGTCATACAGGGTACAGGGATATCATATTTTCTCTGATCCCCTTACAAGGACCATTGGGTGTAATTCTTTCGCCAAAGTTCTTCCTGTTTGAAGACCTTCCCCAAGTTTACGAATTATCTGGTGGTAAGAAACGGTGTGAAGAAATGACAAGACGCATAACGCTATGGTTTGGGTTAAATGAGGTTGGGGTTAATAGATGATGACAATGTCTGAATGAATCAGACATGCACTGGGGGGGGGACTTTTCTTTGTAACAACTTTGTCAAATTATACTACAAAACTTAAGGCTTAGGCAGATTTTTTTTTATGGATAATCAATGTAGTTGAAACTGTAGCCTTGAGCTTAGTGGAGATACCTTGCCCTCTATGAGTGACTCTCTAGGTTTTGTATTCCAGTAAATCAATTTTTGTAAGATGAAAACATGCCAAAACATGCACTTAGTCATTACTGCACAAGGGCTTTTCTATGGTTAATCCGCAACTCCTACATCTGTTCTTGATTTATTTTTTTAAATTATATAATTTTTGTGTCAAGGCAAAGGTCTCAATTTTCCTGTCGATCTATGTCCCAACCCTCACCTATGGTCACATGCTTTGGGTAGTCACCGAAAGAACAAGATGAAGGTTACAAGGTGGGGCTCTCACTTGGAGATCAGATGAGAAGCTCAGTTACCTGGGAGGAGCTACGAGTAGAACCGATGCTCCTTCGTGTTAAGAAGAATCTCACGCATCTGGTTAAAATGCCTCCTGAACGCCTCCCTGTTGTGGGGTTTCGGACATGTCCAACCACGAAGAGATCCTGGGATCAACCTAGAACATGCTGGAGGGATTATGTCTCTTGACTGATCGGGAAACACCTTGATGTCCCCCCGGAAGATCTGCAGGAAGTGGCTGTGGAGAGGGACATCTAGAGGTCATTGCTTAGGCTGCTGTCCCTGCAACCTGACCTTGGATCAAGCGGACGATGATGATATGGAAATTCAAATTTTATTAAGTTCCCCCCCCCCCCCATGCTCGTGAAAATAAGCAGAGTAGATGACGAAAGTCGTCCCTGGAAGACGTGTACTCATCAGCAGGTACAGGGCTGCATAACACGTCTAATTCTCTTTAAGCATTCAAGTGTAATCTACATGGAAACATGAGGAACAGGAAACTAAAATAAGATGTTTAAACTTTATATTCACATGATTAATTCATGGAAGGGGCAGGTCAGGTGAGCTCAGAATCGGAGGGTGTCTGTCTATACAGACGCTCCCCGACTTGCGTCATTCGTTTTACGTTTTTTTTTTTTTTTTTCTTCAAAAGTTTAAAGACACAATGATGAAGGTGAAGGTTTCTCTGTCTATACAGACGCTCCCCGACTTGCGTTCATTCGTTTGACTTTTTTTTTTTTTTTTTTTTTTCCCTTCAAAAGTTTAGCGTGCTCTCTGTAGTACGAGATGTACCTACGTAGTACGCTGACGTAAAGACACAATGATGTAATGACACCGCATCCATTGTTTACAAACAACAGACTGAACTCCTTCCCAGTTCAGTGCGTATAACCCTTGTGTTAGGACGTCGTCTCTGTGATCTTTGTGTTTACACCGTTTTGCGGACTTTTGTAACCCTAAGCAAATATGGATGGTCAGAAGCGTAAGCCTACTAGCATGGGTGCAAGTTTTCCGGCATATGCCGGAATTTCCGGTTTTCCCAAGACTGAATTAACTACCTGCTCGGATCAGCGCAATCTACCATGCATACTCGGTTAAGCACAGAGAGTTGTAAAATGAAAAAATCCGAATCCAGAAAAGAAGGAGAACTCTCTGCTCTGCTGGTGAGTCACATCAGTGCAGGCTGAGTACTAAAATTCAACGGCGCCCTTGCTCACTTGAAAAACCGGACATCCGGATAACCCGCGTCTCAAGCACAAGCAAGTGAACTGCTTTCGGTGGAGCGGTTCACATATTGTAAGCGTTGATTGGCTGTTTTAAGCGCAATTTAAAGTGAGTTGGCTCAGCTTCATGTAAAGTGACCATTAGTCGACCATCGGAACCATTCACAAGCAGAAAGATCACATCATAGCAAGATTATAACCAAGTTAAAGGTTATATTTGATACTGTATTTGATGAGTGAATTTGATAAAAATGTATCAATTTGAAATTATTTTGCTTGAATTTAATTTATTTTAAATTAATGTTGATATTTTACAATGGTATGTTTATAATTGATTTAGGAGTGTTTTATGCGATACGGTAATGGTATTTATGGATGTATAGTACAGTATGAGCGTCACACGTCACTGGAACATACAGTAACAACTTGCGGGGTTTTTTTTCACCTTATATTTTTGTTTGGTTCCGGATGGTTGAACGCAAGTTAGGGAGCGTCTGTATCTTGAATTTGTTTGTGGGGTTTTTTTATTTTATTTTTTATCATTCGTACATGAGACCCCCCCCATTGCATGCATTTGTATGTTTATGCAAATGAGCACATCTGGGTAATGGGAGCATTTGGAAACTTTTTGATGTTTTCTCTTTAAACTATTCCATGTATCCACAAGATTACAGTGTGACTCACCTGATGAGAGCATCAAACTTGAGAGGGTTTTATAGCGGTTTCATTACATTAACTACATTTTCTCAAAGTACAAAGGATCAACCTTTTTTTTTTTTTCCCGGTAATGTGGGATTTTTTTTTTTCAGGTGAAGCCTTAACCTGTCTGGAGACTGTCTTTCGTTTGGATGCGCTGCACAGACAAATGCGTCTTCTCGGAGACAACAGTCCAGTGAGCAAGCTGCAAGCCAAGTTTGAGCCAGGTAACTGTCCTCAAATACAAATTCATTTATCCGTCATTCTTTACTCAAATAAGTGTAACCCAAATTTTAATGAAGCATGGATGTCAAACTCATTTTCACTGAGCGACATCACTAAATTAAGGCAATTGAGTGCCGAATACAGATGCTCCCCGACTTACGTTTTTAATTGGACGGCCGAACGTAAGTTGAAAGTGAACGCAAGTTGTTACTGTGCCGTGTGACATATGACGCTCATACTGTACGATACATCTATAAATACCATTACCGTATCTCATAAAACACCCCTAAATCAATTACTATAAACACATTGTAAAATAATATCAACATTAATTTCAAATTAGTAACTTATTTATCCCGTGTCACTTTACATGAAGCTTAAAACAGCCAATCAACGCTTACAATATGTGAGGCGCTCAAAACCGAAAGTAGTGTGCTTGCAAAAGTAGTGTACTTGCTGTGGGTTATATGGACTTCCGGTCTTTCAAGTGAGCAAGGGCGCCGTTGAACTCGTTTAGAACTCAGCCTGCACTGATGTGAATAACCAGCAGAGCGGAGAGTTCTCTCTTTTGTTCTGGATTCGAGTTTTCATTCATTTTACAATTCTCTTTGCTTAACTGAGTATATGCATGGTAGATTGCGCCGATCCGAGCAGATAGTTAATTGATGTGTATGAGATTTGCACCCATGCTAGATTACGCTTCTGACCAACCATATTTGCTTTGTGTTACAAAAGTCTGCAAAACAGTGTAAAGACAAAGATCACAGAGACGACGTCTTAACACAAGGGTAACACGCTATATATGTACGTGTATGTATGTGTGTGTGTATGTATGTGTGTGTGTGTGTATGTGTGTGTATATATATATATATATATATATATGTATATATATATATATATATATGTATATGTGTGTGTGTGTGTGTGTAATTAAAATAACTGGACTGGGAAGGAGGGGCACGTTCAGTCTGTTGTTTGTAAACAATGGATGGATGCAATGTCATTGCGTCATTACTACGTAGGTATGTCTAAATTCAAAATTTAACTTTTTTTCGTAAAATCGAAAAAACGGATGAACGTAAGTCGGGGAGCGTCTGTAATCACTGAACATCTATTCTAAAAGGAAGGTCTGCATGAAAAAAATGACTGTCGTTTTTTTTTATTTATTCACTTGAATTCTCCTACAACGCTTAGCAGCAAAAGGCTAGCATGCAATCTTTCTTGAGTCATTAATTGAGCTGTCTTTTTTTTTTTTTTTTTTTTAATGGGTTGCTGCCTCCTACTGGAAGGATGATAAATTAGGTTTACATTTACAGCATTTGGCAGACAGTGTTGTCCAGAACAACTTGCAATTATCTATTTTTTTTTTTTTGTACAACTGAGCAATTGAGGGTGAAGGGCCTTATTCAAGGGAACAACAGTGGTGATGGTGGGGATTGAACCGCTGACCTGCGGGTTATCAACCCATTGCCTAATCCACTAAGCCAAGGTGTCAAACTTGTGCCATAAAGGGCCGTGTGGCTGCAGGTTGCAAACTGAGTCTTCAGGCAGTTAATTGGTCAATCTGTGTGTTCTGTACAGACACTGACCAATCAACTGCCTAAAGACTCAGATCAATTGATTAAATGAGTCAAATCAGGTGTGCTGTTGCTTGGTTGAAACACAAACCCGCAGCAACACGGCCCCTTGTGGCATGAGTTTGGCACCCCTGCACTAAGCCATCACTGCCTCAGGTTTCATGGTAATGATCGATGCAAAGAAAGTATGCTAATCATGTTCTTTGAAAGCTCTTGTGGGCCACATAGCATGAGTTGGCATGTCAGATTTAGCCCACGGGCCTTGAGTGCATTCAATAATTTAGTGGGTTTTTTTTTTCTCTCTTTCTCTATTTATCTATCTCTACCTTCGTATCTTCCTCAGGTGTGAACCCCAGCAGTCTGATGAACCTATTCACCTATGAAAAAGGCTTTTGCTTTGTCTGGTACCTCTCACAGCTATGCGGTGACATAAATAAATTTGACACTTTTCTCAAGGTAACTGCCACCAGAGTGCCCTACCTGAAATAGTTAATTATTGAACTGAAATTAAAAATTTTAAATGATTCGAACTTCAGCTAATACACTTTCAAACGTAGGATGCGGTACAGAACTTCATGATCCTAAAAATCTGTAAAATGTGACGGTGATATTTGCTCAGTAATTTAAATGAGGTATAAACCGCGCTTGAGAGTGAAATGAGCCCACACATGGTGGCCTTTTCAAACAGGATAAACTATTCGAACAATTTTTAGCAGTTTGCAGCTGTAGGTAAATGTAGATGTAGGTAAAAACCACCTGATGATGAAAATGTGCACCTTTTTCGGTGTAACAGGAGAGGTATACAGTGTAGTAGTATACAGTGATCCCTCGCTACTTCGTGCTTCGGTTTCTGCGGTTTTAGTGCATCGCGAGTTTTTCAAAAATATTCCTCGAAAATAAAAAAAAGGAAAATGGGGGAAAGGTTAAGGAAAATGTTGCAAAACAAGGCCAGTTATGCAAAAAAAAAAACCCAAACAAATAAAAACAACACAACTACTTAGATTTTTATGTGAGGTGTGCATCTTTTGTGTGTCTGTATGTGTGTGTGTACTGTATTTATATTTTATTTACATCTTGTGCATTACTTTTGAATGTTTATTACAAGTATTTATAGCATTGAATATGTATTTATTGATATAATACACACACATATCTGTACGTATACGTCAGTCTGGGGGGGGGGGTCGATCCTACTTCGCAGAATTCAGTGGTCGCTGGGGGATCTCGGTCCCAATTAACCGTGGAAACTGAGGGATCCCTGTATCTGACATTGAAATGAAAGTAAACCTGGCTCTGAAACTCGTTTTAATAGGTATTGCGCAGAAACACAACAAAAACTAATAAAAATGAAATTTCTATGGATTATTTTTCCATTTTAATTCCTGACAATGATGCCATCACCTGTTCCAAGAAGTGTCTGTAATAAGCAGTTGGTATTGGAATGTGTCTTTTGATGAAGTATTTACTCGGAATCATGTGTTTGAATCCCAATATGGACAATTCATATTGCGCTGTTCCTATTCCTATATAGTGTATATATACTCATGCTGAGTAGTCCCTTCAGTGTGTTTATTCTCAGAAACTGTAGCGTTATATATGCAAGAATGAGTCATTGGGGACATCACATTTCACTTGTTCTGTGTGTAGTGGACAGCGCTGTTCATTCTCTCTACAACGGTTTAAAAGTGCAGTGTATAAATACTCGGGGTTAACACACTGTTGGTAAAATAGTGCTTACACCATAGAAAGCTACAGCTACAAACTCTCGCTAGATCTGTTATGGAGTGTGTGCCTCATACACTCACACATGAGTGTGCACACAAACACACCAACCCATACACATAAGCACATTTACACACACACATCAGTAATTCTCTCTTTGTGTAGGCCTACATCGAGCAGTTCAGATTCAGCAGCGTGGTTGCACAGGACCTGCTAGATTTCTTCCTTGGCTTCTTTCCTGAGCTGAAGGAAAGTTGTGTAGCGCAAAGAGAGGGTAAGCTATGGCTACACACACACTCAATTTTTATAAAATGTGGGGTGGACAGGGAGAGAATCTGAGCAGTGTGAGAGAAGGAAAGTTAATCACGTTAATTTTTCTCTTCTTTGTCTCAGGACTGGAGTTCGAGCGCTGGTTGAATGAGTGTGGCCCTCCTCTGTGTGAGCCAGATCTTTCTGCTGGGGTAATGTTGACCGGGCCCGTCCAGAACCTCTGTGAACTCTGGGGCATGGAGTCACCTGATCGCCAAGCCATTGCAAACTTTGACCTCTCAACGTGGAGCACCTTCCAGACCGTTCTCTTCTTGGATCGACTGCTGGACCGCTCACCACTGCCACAAGGTGAGCAGCTTCTTCTTGCATATGGATGCATATTCCTTTTTTTTCTTACAAATTGTTGTGATACACTGGTTGGCTACATAAACCCACTATACACTCATTTTGCTGGATCACCTTTGACAAACATGAGCAACATTTAACATTAATTTCCATCCAGTGTTGCACTCATTTTTCATTGACATCTAGAATTGATGACATTCCATATAGTCTTCTCCAGCACATCCCAAAGACTTTCAGTGGGGTTGAGGTCAGAACTCTGCAGTAGCAGTTCATGTGCGAAAATGATTCCTGCTCCCTGAACCACTCTTTAATTATTTGAGTCCCCATTTTATATCCAAGCTATTAGGGAAAAAAAAGGTCCCGTGATGTTATAACCTGGTCATCCAGTGATTTGATTTAATTTTATTGCTTCATAAAGTTGCTGAGCCTCGACCTGCCCAAGTAAAGCAATACTTCCATGTTGATTACGTATATATATATATATATATATAATATGTGTGTTATGTGTTTTATATATATAACACATATATATAACACATAACACACATAATATATATATATATATATATATATATATATATATAAATAAATAAATATAATAGGATTTTCTGAGTAGATCCCTCCGTAAGAGAGTGCTCAATACTTTTTGGTAGAGCAAATAACAATAAAAAGGACAGGACAAAGACTTTCTATTGAAACTCCATTTATCACTACAGATCTGTTTCGAGGGGTGGTGAAACCATCCTCTCTCTTCAGGTGATTATAGAAGAACTTCTATACAGAACAGATCTGTAGTGATAAATGGAGTTTCAATAGAAAGTCTTTGTCCTGTCCTTTTATTTTTATTTATATATATATGTATGTATATGTGTGTGTGTATATATATATTATAAAAATAAATAAAACTTTTTTTTTTTTTTTTTTTTGACTGAGAGTATGTATCTTTTTCTGGTTTCTTTTGGATATACAGAAGTGATGAGTCGCTTGTCGAACTGCTACTCAGTCCTGCTGGATGGCATGAATGCCGAGGTGCAGATTCGTTGGCTGCAGGTCATAGTGAGAAACGGCTTCTATCCTGACCTGCATCGTGTTCGCAGTTTTCTGCACAAACATGTAAGTGTATGTATAAATATACTATATATTAAGGCCGCAGTGGAGAAAGTAACAGAAGAGAAAGACTTGGAATTGTTTAGAAGAAGTGAGGAAATGGTCCTTTGGCCAGAAACTTTTAGTGCCCCGAGATGTAATTTCCCAGTAACTGGAGCAACATTTTAAATAAAAAACATGAAAATAAATGTCTGCAGTTAACAAGAATGATACGTTTTACTTTTTATTTAAAACACCACTACAGTCCAATTTTTCTTTTATAAGAAAATTTAGAGTTTTAATGCTATGAAAGAAAAAGAAATCACACCTGATCTCTTCATAAAACATGAAGCTTTATAGCCATTTATTATGAAGTGGACTCGTGTGGGGTGTACGGTGACGTTTGGAATTTCACTATTAAAGAGACTCTGTGTGTTTGGCGCTCTACTACATAAAATTCGATATACATATACAGTAGGCCCTCGATATTCACGGGGGTTTGGTTCTGGCCCCTCCCACAAATGAAGATAATCCGTGAGTTCTGTACCCAGAAATAAAACCCATGTATCATATTACATGTGCGAATGAGCAACCGGAAGTAAAATACTGTGTATCAATTACATGCGCTAAAATATGCTTCTGAAACACATTCTATAGATAGTCTTACTCATTAATACAGGAATAATGGAGTAAAATATAGTAATGATTAAGAAAAACTTTTTAATTTTGTACTGTGATATTTATTAATAAAATATATAAACATTATACAGCATACTTTATCTATCTATCTATATATATACTTTTCATTAAGGGCCCACTGAAGCGCCAGCTACTATTAGCCTAGCGCCGGTTATATTTTATAATCGTAAATAATATTTAATATAGTAATAATCTTTAATGAAAACATTTTCATGGCTTTGTTAAGCTATGTACTTGACAACACGATCACTTGTTTTGATAATTTCTCAATCGGTTCACTTCTGATATCCCATGATGCACTATGCTACCTCATTCAAAAGAGCGGCGCTTTATATATACGTGCCGCCATTTGCCCGGGGTCCCCTGTAGATTTAGATCGTGACGGGTCGTACAAACCCAGATAAAATATAGTCCAAACTGATGGGAGTCGTACCGACAAGCATGGCGCTGAAGCGAAGTAGATCTAAACAACCCATATCAAATACATTATGGAAGCGACTCAAGACCGATGATTCCACTGTTTCAGAAACATCTGTATCTCATGAAATAGGTAAAACCGTTTTATGTCATGTCCGAACACAAATTATTTCTTGATTGCACTGAGCAATAATAGTGAAAACTAGCCCCAACTAAACTAGCCTAATCTTATTCTAATAGCCTAATCTTATTAATCCTAAAATTATATTACAGAAACAATTTTGACAGATTAGGGTAGCAGTTTGATTCACAAATGTTCTATATTAGTAAGGTAACTGTTAGATTTTTAAAATAAGAAGTTTTATGTACTTTACTTGTAACAGATACTATTTTTTGATAATATAAACTTTTAGTTTGATTTGCTTCTAGCTTGTCTGATTTTCTCATAAATATGGGCCCAGAATGCACCACAGAGCACATGAATGTTAAGCTCTATGATGCCACTCAAACACCAGCTAAGCACCGTCTCTTCTGAAGAAATAAGACTTTCTCCTGAAGAAACGACAGTTACCTCTGAAGTCCCTGAAGAGGAATAATCATCTGAACTGTTGGAAAGCTGGAGTATTAAAGTCTTTTTCAATTATTATTCCAGTACAGTGCCTAAGTTAATGTTTAGAATGTTTGTGTGTGTGTCTGCTTTTTCCGTTCCCGCTGAGGGGTGTGGCTGAGCTGCTTGGACTGAATGCAGTTCATACTTGAATTACGTGATCTCATTTACTCCCTATAAACACAAACCGCATGCTCACCTCAATTAAAACGCGCTTCTTAAGTCCTTCCCCTCTGAATGTGAGGCGTTTGTTGCAGGTGACTCACGGAGCTTGTGAGATGAAGCACGGCTTATCCGGACATTTGATCTTTCAAGTGTGCAAGCTCTGTTTGTCACCTGCAAGAAAATTCGTCAGTCATTGATGCAGTTTTAAAACCCTATGTATGATTATTACATGCGCTAAAATATGCTTCTTCAACACATTCTATTGACCAGGGGTCACCAACCTTTTTGAAACTTAAAGCTACTTCTTGGGTACCAATTAATGCGAAGGGCTACCAGGTTGGTACACACTGAAATAACACATTTTTCAACAAATATCAAAACAAAATTTCTGAAATAACAAATGTGCTCAATTTACCTTTAATTATGTTATTCTTAATCATTAATGATATTCATCTATGTGAAGACATTGATTTGAATGCAAAAAAAGTAGACGCAGTTCAATGGAGAGTGGTGCTATGGAGCCGTGGACCTGTTCTAAAAATAGCAGTGAACAGGCCCGCGGGCACCATGTTGGTGACCCCTGCTATAGACAGTAATAATCATTACTACATGTTACTGCATTAAGTAAAAACTTTTTAATTTTGCACTGTGATAATATTTATGAATGAATAAAGCACTTGGGCTTCTTACCAGAAGCTACAGAAGATGCAGGGTGTTTGAGTGACATGGGGCTTAAATAATCGTTATAAACAGCAAATCATCAGTATTATAACAGTACATAAGGACACAGCAGTTGCAGCTGTTATCAGTTCTACTGTACTGTATGTTGCCAGATTGTTATGACAAAACATCAACCTATGATGCCGAGTGATTGTTTCGAATAGTTTTAATCTTAGAGGTGCGTTCTTGAGGTTCCACCAATCCCCACAGTTCAGCTTCGTCTTCTATTCCGCATGCATTTCTGTTGTGACTTTCAGATTTCTTAGTTATTCATGATTCAAAAATAGACTGCATGCTAGCTTGTTGTTGTTAAATGCTAGCAGTTGAATAAAGGAAAAGAGTACAGTCGTCTAAACCAGGGGTCGGGAACCTATGGCTCGCGAGCCAGATGTGGCTCTTTTGATGACTGTATCTGGCTCTCAGATAAATCAGGTGACCTTTCTTAACAGAATAACGAATACACAATTTCACTGTTATTTAAATAAAAATACAAAAAAAAGCCATCAAATAAGACAAAAAAACAGATGAATAAATCTCACGCATTTAAATCTATACATCTATTTTCAATGCCACGTCACTGTGGTGCGCAGCAGCAAGCCAATCCTTTCTGTACTCCAGTGTGTGGGTGGGTCCGATACCTTCAAACTCTAATTTTATTGGATTATACAACAGCCACAGACTGCGCAAATTGATTTTGAGTAAAGAGGTAAATTTCCTTGTTTTTGATCAGCTTATTTGCACAAAGCCAAGCACAGCTGGCAAGCAAACACAAATGGACAGACATGGGAAAAACTTCAACCCGCAGACCAGCTGATTGCCAAAACTTGGGACGCACTTTCTGTCACATAAACACTGCGGCGTGTGAGTCACGCGAGCAGGCCTTCTCACACCTGATAAACATCAAGTTGCGGTCACGTTTAACAGATGGAAGCCTAAACACCTGCATGAAGCTGAACCTCAGCACTTATCAACCAGACTACAAAGCCATCAAAACCATGTGACACTAGAAGTCGCATTAATAAATAACTTCATTATGACAATGCCATTCGATAACCTTTCAATTTCATGACGTGACCCTCAATGGAAATGAGTTTGGCACCCCCGTTTTACACTGTCTGACTTCACAGCCATGCTTATGCGCTGAAATTGTATTAACGGTGTTTCCTAATGTCACTGTGCATTGAAACCACGTCTATAACGGTTGGCACTTCCTACATACTGTAGCTTTTAGTAAACCGCTGTCCGCCATCATGTCCCAGAACAGTCTCTGCACTTCCATGATGCTTGAATCTTTTGTAACAGTCTCTCTTTTTCTGTTTCTGTACATCTTTACAGACCTCCCGCATGTACACAGTGCCTTTGTATGAAGACTTATGTGGAGGAGTTCTGAAGTGTTTCGCAGTCGAGGTGTTCTACCAAACACAGGACCGCTTACACCCCAACCTCCGCAAAGCGCTGCAGCAGATTCTATTCCAAACCAGTGCTGCTAGCCCCTCCAACACCCCGGCCCCGGATGGTCCACCTCAGTCCACTCCCTCGTCACCCACTGAGCCACCCACTAATGGGACCATAGCCCTGCTAGATGTCAACGTG
The DNA here is from genome assembly GCA_024760905.1 of Plotosus lineatus. NCBI lineage: Eukaryota > Metazoa > Chordata > Actinopteri > Siluriformes > Plotosidae > Plotosus > Plotosus lineatus. Next base: position 123,286,798 of record CM045728.1, on the reverse strand, counting down.
TCCGCGTGACACTTCAGAAAGCTGCAGGGGCCCAGAGTTCGTGAACTGGGAAAAGATTGGGGAGGCATATACGTGTGTGTCCGAGTGAGGGTGTGCGCAGTCTCTGACACTGGGATTTTTTACATGCACCTTCAATATTCATATTCAAGCTGCTCAGGTTTTGTGGAATGAAATGAGGGACAGAGATTTTGTGCGCGTGTGTGTGCGTGCGTGTAAGTGTGAAAGCATCCCGACTGCAGGTTTTACATAACCATCTCTCAATTTCGTGTGTGTGTGCATTCTGCGCCTATGCACCTGTATGAATGTGTTTTGCACCTTTTGAAAATGTGCCGCCTGATCTCAGATCACATGATGTGACTGTGATGGACTTCATATCAGAGACTGAAAGTAAAAGCAAGTAAATGAGGTGTGAAAGCTGCTCCTGGATTAAAGATCAACTTTGGCCAAAAATAAAAAGTACACAAATTTGCTTTTTAAAGCAAAAAAAACCTATTTGCTATTTAAAGTGGTAAAAGGCCAGCCAAGGCGGGGTTAGATAGATGGTGGTCTGATGTTGTCTTCAGTTTCTCCTCCTCATCCTTCTGGTTTCTTCTTCTCCTGATGGAGGTGTTATTTTTGTTGTTATTCCTTTTCTTCTTTTTCATAACCTTCTCTTCCTTTATGTTCATTATAATCAACATAACCTCCTTCATTCATCATCATAACCGCCTCTACTTTCCTCCTCCTTCTTCATCTTCATCACCTCTATTTTCTTCTCTTTTTTGTTCATCACAACCTGCTCTACTTTTTTCATGATCATAATGTCCTCCATTTTTTTTTTTTTTCTTGAGGCTTTGCCATCATCTTCTCTAATATCTTCTTGTTTTTTGCCCTGTTTCTTCTTGAGGCTTCTTCTCCTTTTTTCCATTTTAAGGAGCAATAGAAGTGTATAGTCTCCAGTTTAATCAGGACTACATTCCTAAATCACACACCAATGTCAGAGCGGACCCCTGTTTGGTTGATTCCTGCTGTACAAGCAGTTCGAGGTCGTCTGCTGCACTGACCTCACAATTCGATTCAATTCGCACTCTTTACAGTTGATCTTGTTATGAATGTAAACCAATGACTTTCTCTTTTATAAAGTCCGACACATCCATAATGAGGAAGCCCATCTCACAAAATAACAGCCTGATTAAAACAGTGTCAGTGATCTGGAGCGTCAAGATTCGCTGTCAGCACGTGGGATTGCTGAGAAAGCCGATTTAGAATGAGGTGTTCGTCTCGTGGTGGAATTTGGATTCGACATTTCAGGATGCAGTGCGGTTTTATCTGTTTTGAATGATCCTAGTTTGGCTAATCAGAGATCTCTGAAATGCCATTTTAATTCATTTTATTATTCAATGAATCATTGCTGGCTTGGAAAGCTATCCCGAGTGTACCCCTCCCTCGCCCAGAGGCGGCTGAGATGGGCGTCAGCCTCCTTGCAACCCTAATTAGAACTAAGTGGCTTAGAAAATCAATGAATGGTAGATGCGACTGTAGGTTTTGTACAGACACTCCCCAAATTACTTTTTTTTTTTTTTTTTCCCCCAAACTTGCGTTCGGCTGTCCGGAACCAAACAAAAACGTAAGTTGTTACTGTATGTTCCAGTGATGTTTGACGTTCATACTGTACTTTTCAGCCATAAATACCTTTACCGTATCTCATAAAACGCCCCAAAATCAATTATAAACAAAACATTGTAAAATATCAACATTAATTTCAAATAAATTAAATTCAAGCAAAATAATTTCAAATAGATAAATTTTAATCAAATACACTCAACAAGTATCAAATATAACCTTTTAACATGCTCTGTGATGCGATCTTTCTGCTTGTAAATGGTTCTGATGGCTCAGCTTCATGCAAAGTGACCATCCATCGACCAAGTCACTTTACATGAAGCTTAAAACAGCCAATCAACGCTTACAATATGTGAGGCGCTCCACCGAAAGTAGTTCACTTGCTTGAGACAAAGCGCAGGTTATCTGGACTTCCGGTCTTTCAAGTGAGCAAGGGCGCCGTTGAATACTTGTTTAGTACTCAGCCTGCACTAATGTGAATCACCAGCAGAGTTATCTTTCTTTTCTGGATTCGGATTTTCATTCATTTTACAACTCTCTTTGCTTAACTGAGTATGCATGGTAGATTGCGCCGATATGAGCAGGTAGTTAATTCAATCTTGGGAAAACTGGAAATTCCGGCATATACCTGAAAACTTGCACCCATGCTGAACAACCATATTTTGCTTAGGGTTAAAAAAAGTTCGCAAAACAATGTAAGCACAAAGCTCGCAGAGACAATGCCTTAACACAAGGGTAACACACAGTGAACTGGGAAGCAGCAGGGCCCGTTCAGTCTGTCGTTTGTAAACGATGGACGCAGCGTCATTACGTCAGCATACTACGTAGGTATATCTCGTACTCAAAATGTAACTTTTTTTTTTTTTTTTTTTTTTTTTTTTGGGACGTAAATCGGATGAACGCAAATCAGGCAGCGTCCGTAATTAATTATAAAGGTGAATATTGCGAATCGTCAGGGTGAATTTGGTCCATAATCTACCACTTTACACTAAAACATTTTGCAAAAATAAGGGAAAAAGCCGAAAGGAAATCTCTGTCCAGCAACTCTGCTCAAGTATCACCTGAATAAAAACTCGGACTCAAAATGAATGACATGAATGAAGTGATCTGGATGATCATTTATTTATTTGCTCAACTGCTTAATGCCACTAGGATCACAGGGATTTTGAGTTCGTGAGAGAGTAACCCAGCTCTTGAGTGGCAGCATGTCCCACACCTTTCACCGCGGTGATCAGATCTTGCTAATGTAGAGTGTCTCTGTCTTGAATGCACAGGGAGGCTGGCGCCCATCTCAGCCAACATGATACAATGGCAGGGTACACCACTCGTCGGACCGTCACTGGCAACACGCATAAAACCATTTACACTTGCATCTTGAATCAATTTGGTACAACCAGTTAACTTAATGTATGTGTTTTTTTAAATTACTGCATTTAGCACAATTCTGTCACCTGCATATTTATGAACTGCTGCGCATGTGCATTCGGGTCTTTAGGAGAACATGCTATCCGTCCCTTTGAACAAATGAGATTCAGTCATCCTTTCATTCACCCCTTTATGTGAGTGCTGACAGGAGGGTGAGCTCCCTCCCTGTGAAAGTTTGGCCAATTGGCTCAAGTGGACTTGTGTTCACACATGGCTAATACCCTCTCTCCCATCGATTAAACTTGACTTGCAGAAGTCAAGAAGAAAAACTTCTGCAGGACACAGCAGAGCAACATGCAATTGTCTCATGTGTACTGCAAGCTGCTGCAGAGAACTGTCAGCTCCATGGCCTTCTGTAACCACTTGCAATTAATTCGAACATGTTGGATTTTCTCGCCGCATTTCTGCGGGACAACGTGAACCCCCCCCCCACCCCCACCCCACCGCTAGCGTCGTATGTCCATCGTGAGCAACGGCAAACTTTAAGCATACAGTGCTCATGCTGATCATAACTTTTTTTTCCCCCCAGTTAATCTTCACCTCAGATGTTGGGGGGGGTGGGTGGGTTGGAAAATAGTTCCACATCTGCCATGGGTACCCTGTGAATGGTGAGTCACTAAGATGGGTGGTATAAGGTATAAAACCTGTATTCAAACCTGCAAGCTCAAGGTTGGTTGCGCCCCAACCAATTTCTTCATAGACTGATGGGTCATGTGTATCTGTTCATCATCCTCCTTGTCCCAGAGGAGTCTCTGGGGCGGTTCCTTCAATGCAAATTAGAGAAAAACATAAATATGGCTGTCCAAAATAACCATCATTCTTGTGCTTGAAGCCATATCAGGACAGTTCTGATGTCAGTGTTGGAGAGAAATCTCCTGCAGGGTTTGTGTGTATCATGCTCCTTTTATTCAAAATCATTCTTCTTTCCTTCTTTTCATCTTTCTTTTTGTAGGAGTAGAAAGTGTGTTAACTGAAAGGTTTTTAATGAGATGAGGGTATTGCTATAATGATTTTGATTTTGAGATATTATGATGACATAACAGAATTTGAAATCTCTTTATTCTCCACCCGTTATATAAAAATTTTGATTTTTTTTTTTTTTTTTTTTTTTTTTTTTTTTTCTTTTAAGAGCTTGAATTCCTTTTATCAGAAATTGTGAGAACTGCAGAATAAATGCAACATAGCTAATGCAAAAGAGGTGGGTGGAGTCAGATTTAGCGAAGGACATGTTATTAAATAGCTGCTGCTGGCTCAATGCTTGTGATGGTTGTGAACTGAGTCAAGCAGCCCTTGATGAGGCAGGGTGGGGCAGGATGTGGGCGGAGTGAGATGTCAAACATTGACCATATATGGGCACTGTGATGTATGATGGTGTATTCTGTAATTGTACATACATGTAAGGCTCCATCCACATGCCGCCCTGTCCTGGCCCACCCAGCTGACTTGGTCTGTGCCGATCATCAGACATTCGTGGCCTTAATAAGCCAAGCATTTGGTTTGGTTTTACAGAAAATAAAATAACTTAAAATGAGTGTTGTATACAGTTTGTTTTTTTTCATTCATTGCCAGAACTTACCTTCCTTTCTGTTTTGAGTAAGTAAAATGTCATGGATGTGCTGGGAAAGGAAAATAATCAGTGACAGGCTGGAGTAATGGTGTCATCAGTTTCAACAAAAAAGCAATTTACCAGCACTATCTATCGATCTATGTCTCGATCTGTCCATCTATCTATCTACCCATCAATGTGTGTGTATGTGTATATATGTATGTGTGTATTTTATATATATGTGTGTATATATAGTGTGTGTGTATGTGTAAGATAAGATACAGCTTTATTAATCTCACAATGGAGAAATTCACTGTTACAGGCTCTTGAGGTACTATCAGTAGGGGGTGCAAAAATAGATACAAATACAAACATACACACATACATATATATTATATAAGTAAATAAATAAATAGATACATAAATAGTATAAATTAATAAACAATAAAAGAAAAGAAGGGAATGACTTTGTAGACTGGCCTATATTAAAATGTAAATGTATCTGAGTGCAGAGTAGATGGGTTGATATGGTTCACAGTCAGTGGGGTGGATGTGGTTGATTAAAGTGCACGGGGTTTTTATTGCACATAACCGGTATTTTCACAGACAGTTACAAAGTGGCGTTGTACAGTCTGACAGCGGTGGGAATGAACGACCTGCGGTAGCGCTCCTTCCTACACTGAGGGTGTGTGTGTGTGTGTATATATGTATATATATATGTATATATATATGTATATATATATGTATATATATATGTATATATATATGTATATATATATATATATACACATACACACACTTTATTTTTTTATATATAATATATTGTATATATATAATATATATATATATATATATATGTGTGTGTGTGTGTGTGTGATCTATCTTTCTGTAGATTTTATTCCATTTCTATTTCTACTTGTTCTTCAATTTCAATTCACTTTTGACCTTGGACAGTGGATGTTTTCAAAACGAATTTTATGTTGGAGAGTGTCTGTATTGATATATTATTTACATCTTATGATGTTTTTTCAATGTTTAATTGTTATTATAAGCATTTATAACATTGGATATGTATTTATTGATATTGTAGACACATGTACGTACTATACGTTATTTGGGGGGGTTGATCCTACTTCACGGATTTCGATGGTTGCGTGGGGATCTCTGTCCCAATTCAACCCAGAAAGTGAGGGATCCCTGTATGTATGTCTTCTTTTCTTTTCCTTTTGGCTGTTCCCTTCAGGGGTCACCACAGCGAATAATCTACCTCCATCTCACCCTATCCTCTGCATCTTCTCTTACACTAACTGCCTTCATGTCCGCCTTCACCACATCCATAAATCTTCTCTTTGGTCTTCCTCTGGGCCTTCTGCCTGGTAGTTCCAACCTCAGCATCCTACTACCAATATACTCACTATCCCTCCTCTGTACATGTGTAAACCATCTCAATCTAGCCTCTCTGACTTTGTCTCCAAAACATCTCGCATGTGCTGTCCCTCTGATGGACTCATTTCTGATCCTATCCATCCTCGTTACTCCCAAAGAGAACCTCAACATTTTCATCTCTGCTACCTCCAACTCTGACTCCTGTCTTTTCCCCAGGATCACTGTTTCTAACCCATACAACATCGCTGGCCTCATCACCGTCTTGTACACTTTTCCCTTCATTCTTGCCGATACCTTCCTATCACACATCACACCGGACACTTTTCTCCATCCATTCCAACTTGCCTGCACACGCCTCTTCACCTCTTTTCCACACTCTCCATTGCTCTGAATTGTTGAGCCTAAGTACTTAAAATCCTCCACCTTCTTTATCTCTGCCCCCTGTAACCTCACTGTTCCTCTTGTATCCTTGTCGTTCACACACATGTATTCTGTCTTACTAAGACTAACCTTCAATCCCCTCCTTTCCAGGGCATACCTCCACCTCTCTAGATTTTCCTCCACTTGGTCTCTGCTCTTACTACAGATCACGATGTCATCTGCAAACATCATAGTCCATGGAGATTCTTGTCTAACCTCGTCTGTCAGCCTGTCCATCACCATAGCAAACAAGAAGGGGCTGAGAGCTGACCCTTGATGCAGTCCCACCTCCACCTTGAACTCTTCTGTCACACCGACAGCACACCTCACCACTGTCTTACATCTCTCATACATGTCCTGCACCACTCTAACATACTTCTGTCACTCCAGACTTCCTCATACAATACCACAGTTCTTCTCTCGGCACCCTGTCATATGCTTTCTCCAGATCCACAAAGGCACAATGCAGCTCCTTCTGACCTTCTCTGTACTTCTCTATTAACATCCTCAAAGCAAACACTGCATCTGTGGTGCTCTTTCTTGGCATGAAACCAAACTGTTGTTCACAAATGCTGACCTCTGCCCTTAGTCTTGCTTCCACTATTCTTTCCATAGCTTCATTGTATGGCTCATCAACTTTATCCCTCTGTAGTTGCCACAACTCTCTACATCTCCCTTGTTCTTAAAAATGGGCACAAGCACACTTCTCCTCCATTCTCATATAGACTTCTATAATCACCTGAAGAGAGAGGATGGTTTCACCACCCCTCGAAACAGATCTGTAGTGATAAATGGAGTTTCAATAGAAAGTCTTTGTCCTGTCCTTTTATTTTTATTATATATATTTATATGTATTTTGTGTGTATATATACACATTTTTTAGATATAATTGTTTATATAATATATATTATAAAACTCGGAGTGCAAACAACCACCACCAAATACGTTCATTTATTAATTTGTTGTATTGCTTAAACCTACTTGGCTCTTGGTGAGGCTGGCGCTGCACTCAGCCCTCTCTTGGCCATTTCAGTGTACACCATGAACAACTCTCCAGTCCAATCCATCACAGGCCCAAAACACAACCATTCACACTCGGACAATTTGAAACAGCCAGTTAACGTAATCTGTTAGGAGTTTCTTTTGCACACATTAAAAATTTGCCCAATCTCTGTCATAGACCTGTTCTATACCTCTTGTGTGATGCATGTGACACGGCTTAAGAGATATATTCATTACATTTATCTGGGCTCCAGAAACGGACACCAGTCATTGGGAAATATTTCTCATTTATTGTTGACCAAAAGAGGACATATCACCACTCACTCACTTATTTGCAAACTCACTTGGGTAGCAGGGAAGTTAATGCCTATCTCAGACAAGACCATTGCAACACCAACAAACATGCAACCACTCGCACCTAGGGGCAATTTAGAAAAGCCAATTCTGCGAATGAATGTCTTTAGATTGTGGGGAGAGGCAGTGCTGACAGTAAAAAAAAACAAATAAATAAACCCTCCTTGGCAGGATTAAAAGAAAACCCTCATAATTGCAAATATTGAATTGCACATTTAATATATTTATCGATATTATAAGATATTCTGTATCTCCCAAACAGGTCTGAGTAAATTCGTAATTATTATTGATTATTTATTATGTGCAGTATTACACACCTGTGATATTACTTATAGCAGAAATAACAGAGCTACTGTTTGAGAAAATGAAGTCACTGTACTGTTCACATAAATCATGCACAAATACCAGAATGTTTTTTTTTTTATTACCAAGTACATTAAAGCTGTGTACCTCAAAAATTTCTGAACAGTATGTATATTTTTCTTGCAAAAATGAGAAGATTGGAGGTGAACAAGGAAATTAAATTTTATCCAGCTCCTTACTGAACATGTACTGCAATGCATTTTGGGGAAAACATTTTTTTATGCTTTATTTAAAGATTTATCTGTGAATACTCTGCAATGGAAATGGATTGTGAATAGTAATTTAGATGTTATTACTGTTAAAATGAAAGAAATGCATAGACAAACCGACAGAGGGTGCAAGGTCACTTCCATGCACAGCTGGTACGGGTTGCCAGATTTAAAAAAGTTCTCACTTTTGTATTTGAACCTATTGGTTTTCAAAAGAGCAGTTCAGCAGATAAACCTAAAAATGGTTTGGGATTATTTTATAAAAATCTGTGTTTATACAGCTATATCCTTACAAATTTCATGACGGTGAAATTATGTCAGCATTTCTTTTGCGGCAGGAGTGTTTGTGTGCTTAATCATTAACTCACTGATTTGCCAAAATGCTTCATGTTATTATGGACGCACGGCAACGGAGACTATCTCAGCCTAAACTGGGAAAGAGAATGGCACACACTGAACAACTCGTTAGACCATCTCGGAGCAATTTGGAAAAGCCAATTCGCGTAATGTGTAAATCTTTGGACTGTGGCAGGAACCCAATCAAAACAAATGAAGAAAATGTAAACTCCACCCAGAAACACCTTTGCTGAGTCCAAGACTCGAACCCAGGACCTACTTGCTGTAAGGTGGACATGCTAACCACCACGCTTTCCAGATCATCACAAATCAAAACAATTCACACTTACACCTAAGGGAAATTTGGAGCAGGCAAGGTGCATGTCTTGGGAATGTTGAAGAAAACTAGAGTACTCAGACGAAGCCTATGCAAACACCGCGAGAACATGCAAACTTTACACAGACCAGCTCAAGTCTGGGAACCAAACCCAGAACCTGGGGAACATCTGAACGTCTTAATCCTAATTAGGTGTCACGGGGAGGCTGGCGCCCATCCCAGTCGACTCCGGGCGAGGGAAGAGTACACTCTGACAGCTTTGCAGCCACTCTTGTCGAAAGTCTTTTATATGAACCTCTCACCATAGACAGTGAGAGACATGGCCGGCCTTTGATAACCCAGTTTGCTGCACTGGGGGGGGGGGGGGGGGACAGTGACAACCCGTTGACAGTCGGCCTCGAACCCCCAGCCTTGGGATCAGTGATCCAGCACCTTAATCCCAGGCCACCACTGCTCCAGATGTGATAACCACTCAAAACAAAACAAAACAAAACAAACAAACAAACCAACCAACCAACCCCTTGAAAATGTGTGTGTGGGGTTTTTCCTCCCATTCTACATCTACCTGTGGTATTGTCCATAATGCGGATTCTGTGTGATCTGGCAACCCTACAGCTGTTCCTCAGGGAAACGGGGGAAGCAGTGATCTTCATGCACAGCCCAATCTGGACCAGTCCGATGTTTCCTCCTCTCTGGATAATACCAGTGAAAAAAAGATTAACAAATGACCAGATAACCTCGTTTCGTTCGCAGTATTATTCACCATAAAGAGCTTAATATCTGTTAGATAGTACAGAAATTTCAGGACAAGTTTACAGTGTGTTAGGAATAGTCTAGTTTATTGATTTGCGGTTTATTGTTATACAAATTAAAACGGATGAAAATACGGGAAAGACAGGAATATAACCGCAACCACATTGTTCTACCGTAAAGACTGCAGTATATTTCCAGGAAAAACCGGGGCATTTATCTACTTAAAGAACCAGCGGAGTGTTCCACCGAAAAGAGCGCAGCGGGTCGCCGCTTCAGACTTTACCGGCGTCCCGGCGCCCAGGAGCGGCTTCGGGAGGTACGCGAGTCCCGATGCTCCCGGCCTTCTCCACCCCAGCGGGCCGCAATGGGGGAAACGAAAATTATCTACCACCTGGACGACCAGGAGACTCCTTACCTGGTGAAAGTGTCGGTCCCAGCCGAGGAGGTCACGCTGGCCCACTTCAAACAAGTCCTGAATAAACCCAACTATAAATTTTTCTTCAAATCTATGGATGATGATTTCGGGTAGGATTATTATTATTGTTATTACTGGTATTATTATTATTATTATTATTATTGTCATTATTATTATTATTATTATTATTATTATTATTATTACTGCTATTATTATTATTATTGTCATCATCATTATTATTATTACTGCAATTATTATTATTATTAATGCTATTATTATTATTATTATTATTATTATTATTGTCATCATCATCATTATTATTATTACTTCTATTAATGTGATTATTATTATTTTTATTATTATTATTACTGCAATTATTATTATTATTAATGCTATTATTATTATTATTGTTATTATCATCATTATTATTATTACTTCTATTAATGTGATTATTATTATTTTTATTATTATTACTGCTATTATTATTATTATTATCATCATCATTATTATTACTTCTATTAATGTGATTATTATTACTGCTATTATTATTATTATTAATGCTATTATTATTATTATTATTATTATTATTATTGTTATTGTCATTATTGTTATTAATATTACTGCTATAATTATTATTATTATTGCTATTATTATTATTATTTAGTATTATTATTCAAACAGCTGAACACACTATCATATCTAATAATTTTATCTATATGATCCAAATAGGACTGGATTTAAAATTATTTAATAGTTTTGTCTATATACAGTACTGTATACAGTCTGGGTGTTTTTTTTTTTTTTTTGGAAGTGGCTTTAGAATAAACTTGAGGATTTGATCACCCTTCCATTCTGAAGCTTTTGATGACCCATAAATCCAAATACTTGTCAAACACAAAACACATGCATCCTACAAATGGAGGACAGTTTGGCTATATATGGATGTTGGTACTAGGATGGGAGTGGGGTTTACATTTGAATTTTATTATTATTATTATTATTATTATTGCAGTATTATTATTATTATTATTATTTGGAGTCCATACAAGAGATGTGGAGGGTTTCTTGGGTCAACCAGACAGACAAACCCAGGAAAGCGAGGAAGAAAAAGAGCCTTGTTGGTGAAAAAAAGTGAGGAGTTGAGCTGGGCTTGGTATTCGCTCTGTAGGACCGGAGGGGAAATGGGTTCAACGAATCCAGTGAGAAATGATCCTCAGCTCAGCTTTAATGTTACACATCTGGAAGGATGGATAATCTAATCACATGACGGGTGTAATCATGCAATTAGATGACACTTGATCCAATCCCATCTATTTGTCAGTCTTTTCTTTAGTCGGATTATAGGATACACTTTGAGTGATCTGACTTGATTTATAACTCAGTTTGGATGCTGTTCAAGGACGATTTGATTAAATAACATCTCTATTAATCCCTGTTGGGAAAGGAGCTACAGCGGGAAAAGATAAAGCAAGGAGTGTACTGCAAATATGAACCTCAGGGTGGAAAATATCTTGATTCGTTTATTTTATTTTCATTTTACCTGATTTACATTTGCATTTTTTTATGACTGTCATCCATGAATCTGGGACCAGAAAATTAATTCTTACTTTACCTAATTACTTTTTTTGTTGCATAAACAGGTATCGATGTAGACATCTGTTTTTTTTTTTAATTTATATATAGGTAGAGTATCTCACAGACAGAAGGTTCTGAGTTTGCGTCCCAGGCTCGGCAAGGGTGTTCTTGTGTAAAGCAGGGGTGCCAAATTCATGACACGATGGGTCCTGTGACTGCAGGTTTTTGTTTCGACCAATCAGCAGCACACCTGACTTGGCTCATTTAAGCAACTGATTTGAGTCTTCGCGTAGTTGATTGGTCAGTCTGTGTGCTCTGTACCGAGACTGACCAATCAACTGCCTGAAGAAAAATATCACTGTTTTATACATAAACCCTGCATAAATAGTTGGATAAATAGGTAGATAGAGAAATATATAGAAATATACAGTGGTACCTCACCTTATGAAATGAATCCGTTCCAGAGCCTTTTTCTTAACCTGGATTTTTCGTAAATTGAACCGCATTTTACATGTAAAAGGTGTGATTCGTTCCAAGGCCCTCGATACTATCCCTAAACCCTTTAAAAATGATAAAAGTATACATTTTAAGACCTCCTTCTGCTTCAATATCGTGCCGATGGTAGACGGGTTTTGCCATATTCCTTTGCGATATCACTCAACCGCATGCCACGAGCACGTTTCTTCTTCTCACTCGCACCGGACATCACACGTGCGCGTGCGTGTGTGTGTGTTGACTATGTCTTCTTAGCAGAGTTATAATCTTACAAATGTTTATGGAAGGTTAAAAGCCTGAGTCGAGAAATAAAGCAGGCAACAGCAGTAACTCTGTCCTTTACACGAAAAGCATTATGGGAGATGCAGCTCCATAATAGCCAATGGGAGGGAGCTGCGTCATCCCTCCTAGCCAACGGGAGGCCAGCGGGGCGGGATGTTGGGAGATAGGCAATGGGAGGTAGCTGTGTTATCCATCCGAGCTAATGGGAGGCCAGCGGGGCGGGAAGTTTGAACGTCATTGAATGGAGAGCAGCTCGTGCATTGTTTGAATGTTTGAATAGCGCATTTGAATGTTTCAATAGCATGTTTGAATGGTGTGTTTGGCGCATTTTGTAAGGAGAACTTGTTTTGTATACACAGATAAAAAATTTTGGAAAATATTTTTCGTAACCTGGATTTTTTATTTACTGGGACTATCGTGAGGTGAGGTACCACTGTACACAGATAGGCAATGCAAACTAATGAATTCTCCATATTAACCAAAATATAATAGTATCTCACAATGTTAAATAATTCTTTTAAAAATTCCTGAATGTGATCCAGAATGATATCAGACCAAAAGCTCAAGTGATTTATCAATAAGAGCCATTTCCAAATTTTAGGAGCACAAATATTTTGACTTGATTTATGATTTTTCAAAATACAATACTTACGATTTTTTTTTTTTTATCTTTTCATCAGAAAATAACAAAAATATTCTTCTGTTCATGGTGCAACTCTGAAAGTGTTCGCTTTCCGGCGTGTTATGTTTACCGTGTAGTTCATGCACGATATTCAAGGGAGCATCTGTATTTCTATCTTTGCAAACAACACATCATCATCATCTTCCGCTAAGTCCGGGGTCGGGTCGCGGGGGCAGCAACCTAAGCAAAGAGGTCCGTGGACCAGACGTCCCTCTCCCCAGCCACCTCCTCCAACTCTCTCGGGGGAGACACCGAGGCGGTGACAAGCCTAGAGACAAGTCCACACAAGCCTAGAGACATAGTCCCTCCAGCGTGTTCTAGGTCGACCCCGGGGTCTCTTCCTGGTTGGACATGCCCGAAACACCACACCAGGGAGGCATCCGGGTGCAAATGACACAGTCCACTTAAATTACACCTAAATTAGAAATTACAAATAAATAACTGGAGTTGGCTCGATGAGTCGAATGAGAACGAGTGCAAATGGTTGTTCATGTGTGTTGCCCTGCAGCGATGTTCAGGGTGTATTGCTTCTTCATCTAGAGTCGGCTAAGATAGGCGACCCAACAACCTTAATTCGGATTAAGTGGTTTAGAACTTGAATGAATGAAAAGGCTTCAGCTTTGGCGGTCACAGAGGCGAGAACTCGGGCGTGAAAGCACCTTCAGTTGGCAGCAGGGAAATTCTGGCAGACTGTTCTGCGGCTCAGAAAGGGAAAGCAGGGCTTGTGTAAGGCTGTGCTTGGTCAGGGTGTGGAACTGCTTACCCCGACTAGGGCCATAGTTTGGCAGTGGAAGGAGCATTTTGACACCACGGCAAGGCAAGGCTATCACCTTGTCAGAGGTCAACGAGATAAGGCAGGACACCAGGGGTGGAATAGATTCGGCCAGAAATACAGAAGGCTCTGGCTGTTGTAGGGCTGTCCTGCATGCATGTCTGAGACGACAGTTGTGAAGTAACAGACCCAGGGTGGTGGTCCCCGTTTTTAAAAATAGACCACAGGGCTTCAGATGCTCCTATGGAAAGGACTATTTTATAATATGCCCATATAGAACACACATAGCAAGTCTGCAAGCCCCAGCTTCATCAGACGCAAGTAAATATCCATAAACCTAATATAGTAAGCCTTTGCCCAGTCACGGTTCAGCACCCGTATACTCGCGAATTAGTGGCAGACCCGGAAGTTACTGGCATGTGATTCAAATTTAACCAATGGCCGAGAACGTTTTTTTCTCCCTCATGCTGATTGGTCGCAGGTGATGTGTACCCCTCTTTTTCTCTCCTTCACGCACTTGTCATCAACGTGATTGCTTGAATTGTGAATTCATGTTTTTTTGTGTGTGTGTTTTTAATGATTATTTAAGCCTTATGATGTCACTCAAATGCGCTGCATCTTCTCTAGCTTCTGGTAAGGAGCATAAGCACTTTATTCATTAATAAATATTATCACGGTACAAAATTAAAAAGTTTTTCCTGAATCATTACTACATTTTACTGCATTATTACTGCGTTAATGAGTAAGAGTGTCCATAGAATGTGTTTAACAAGCATATTTTAGCGCATGTAATATCAAACATAGGGTTTTAAAACCGCATCAATAACTCGCGGATGTTCAGGATCCGCGGGAAGGGCTGTAACGCAGCCACCCCAAATAACGGGCTTACTGTATACAGTTTTGCTTCTGTGACTTTGAAAAGTATGTCAAGGTCACACATATACACAAACATCCCAGGATTCATAGTCGTGATCAAGAATACCAAGTTTGAAAGCCCCAGCTTCAGAAAACGACAAGTAAATGTCTGGAAACTAAAATGTGACGGACGGACAGAACCCATTCCAACCGCTCCCAAGCCAATTTGTGATGCAAGCTATAAATGGACACCAAGGAGTGTGTCCTGGTGATCAGGGAATTTACATTCAGATTCACCTTCAATAATAAGTCAAAGGAGATGTTCTGGTCCTTAACGGTTATGTTCTGGTGAGCATGTGGCCAGTCTAGCCGTCATTTCCTGACTCAGACTTGATGCGGTCACCTGGTGTTGTAGCTCCTCCACCTCTATGTGAGGCACTTTTTGTCATCTCCGATACTTTTCTGCTCAACACCGAGCGTAAAAAGGGCAGAAAACGTGATTATTCGTGTAATTGTAACCTTCTTGTCGGTTCAAACCAGTCTGGCTTTTCTGCACCGATCCCTTTAATCAGCTGAGTTTCAGCTCCTAGCACTGCTGTATATTCACTGGATTAGAGACGGTTCCCAGGAGACTTACAGCTAATTTTACTCTTATATTTTCTACAAAAGCACATAAACAGGACTGTATTAATCATTTATGCTACCAGTCCCGTCTACATACCTTAAGGTGTCAGTGGTAATTTTTGTCGTACCTCTGGGACCGACTGACAGGCTGTGAATGTTCTATTAAGGTTAAGGAAATAACGTAGTAAATATGGACCCAGTGCTGCCTTTTTCTCTACGGGATATTACTTTTGTTCCTGATGATGGTTATAGAGCATTTCATCAGAGGTATAGAATGAATGTTGTCATCAGGCACTTCAGGCATGTATTATATCTATATTGAGCTTTTTTTTTTTTTTTTAATTAAAGGCTTTAAGGCACACTCTCAGGAAAAGGGTTTAAAAAAAAACAACTATAAATTATTGTCCAGATATGAACACTCGCTATATATGTAGAGCAGTGCTTCTCAAATAGTGGGGTGCGGGTATGATGCGGGGGTGTGGGCAGTGTGATGATGATGATATGACCCTGGGGAACATGCTTTTCTGGAACAGTGTACTTACAAGAATTAAGTGTAATTGCACCTCTACTCCATTAGTTGGCAGTGGCGCTCTCATTGCCGCGCTATGGTGTAGCGGTTTTTCGTACGAGAAAACAATAAGTGCAGTAAATAACCTCTCAGGAAACAACACGGAAAATTTTCTAACAGGAACGATGAGAAAGGTGGAGAAAGACGGAGATATTAAAACACAAATAAGTTGAATGAGTTTAAATAAGTGTGTATTTTTAATTCCAGGCACATTGGTGCACTTTAAGTCTTTAACATTGTTCTTTAATCTGCAATAGAAAAGTTTTTCTTTGTTGTGAGTTGAACTATATTTCTTTCTTTTTTGTTTTTAATGGTAATAAAGAGACAATGTTATGCAGAGGTGTACTAATAACAATTTTATAGACAAATAATACTACTTATAGTCGCTCGCGGGACAATAGGGGGGGCATGAAATGTTTTTTTCTTCCTCGGGGGGGGCGCCACAGAAAATAATTGAGAAGCACTGATGTCGAGGCATATGTGCATTTATGAAAAGTAAAGATGGCATAACAGGTCTAACACTCATCATTTGCCAAACCACTTATTCCTACAAGGGTCACAGGGAGACTGGAGCCTATCTCAGCCAACACTGGGTGAAGGAGGTAACTGCACACAGTCGTTCGCACTCACTCACTCCTAGGGGAAATTCGGAGCAACCAACTAGCCTAATGTGCATGTCTTTTGGACTGTGGAAGGAAAACGGAGTACCCAGAGGAAACCCATGCAAGCACCGGGAGAACATGCAATCTCTGCACAGAAACATCCGAGCACGGGATCCTATTACTGTCAGGCGGACATGCTAACTCACAGTTGCCAAACTCGTGCCACAAAGGGCCATGTGGCTGCAGGTTTTTGTTGCAACCAAGAAGCAGCACACCTGACACGGTCAATTAAACAACTGATCTGCGTCTTCAACAGTTGATTGGTCAGTCTCTATACAGAGCACACAGACTGACCAATCAACTGCCTGAAGACTCAAACGTTTGTTTAAATGGGCGAGTCAAGTGTGCTGCGGCTTGGTTGAAACAAAAACCTGGAGCCACACGGCCCTTTGTGGCACGAGTTTGACCCCCCTGTGCTAACCATTACACCACCGTGCCACCCTCCAGCGCTAATGTATTTCTTTAACATCTGAAGTTTGCCTGATATGACTGATTTCTTGAGGGTGCATTGCTAAATATTTTTTTAGAATGGCTGTCTCACATGCATCTGTAATATTTTTTGGCTGGGTCACGTGCGTACACACGCACTCACTCACTCACTCACTCACGTACACTTCTTCTAATTTCTGTGTAGAGAGAATCATTAGCACAATGTGCTAGCCGTAAAAGCATAAGCCCCACCCCTACCTAAATCCTAACCACTTTTCCTAGTTTTGTCCCCTAATCTTGTCACTGGTGGCTTAGTGGTTAAGGCAATGGGATATTGATCTGAAAGTCAGCAGTTCAGTCCCCACAATCACCACTGTTGGGCCATTGAGCAAGGCCCTTAACCTTCAACTCTTCAGTTACATATATAATATATATGATTGTAAATTGCTCAAGATAAGAGCGTCTGCCAGATGCTGTAAATGTATCCAGTTCCCACTCATCAAGTATTGCCTCGTTATCACATAGGACCACTTTCAAACAGGTGTAAATATTCTCATGCCCCTTCTGTGAAATATAATACTGCCACCTGCATTTTTATGAACTGCTGTGCATGCGTATGCAGGAGCAACCCAACACCCTTGGAGTAAATTGTTGTATGCTGCCTTGAACGAATCAGCTCACAGATGTCTGTGAAAAGGAGGCAAACGTGTGGCATCCCTCCCTCCTGTGAGAGCTTTGACAGTTAGCTCCAAAACAGGATTAATACAGTATGAAGGGATCCCTTGCTACTTCACGCTTCAATTCATGTGGCTTCAGTGCATCGCGGTTTAAAAAAAAAAAAAAAAAAAAAAAAAAAAAAAAATATATATATATATATATATATATAAATATATATATATATATTTTTTTTTTTTCATCGAATTAAAAAAGAAGGAAACTTGAAAAAGTTAAGTAAAAAGCCACAAAACGAGGCCAATTATGCAAAAAACCCAAAACAAACAAAAACAAAAAAACAACCCAAAACCCCCATCAAAACTACTTACATTTTTATGTGAGGTGCGCATCTGAGTGTGTTCGCGTGTATCTGTGTGCGAGCGCGTCTATATCTGTGTGTATTTATATTTTATTTACATCTCATGCATTATTTTTTAATGTTTAATTGTTATTATAAGCATTTATAGCGTTGAATATGTATTTATTGTTATTATGTACATGTACGTATCCGTCAGTCGTCATACGTCAGTTTGATCCTACTTCGCGGTCGCAGGGGGATCTTGGTCCCAATTAACTGTGGGAAGTGAGGGATCCCTGTATCAAGATAAAAAAAATCAATGCATCACCAACCTGGATTTGAACCAGGATGATAGTCACTCACCGCATCGATGCACTACTCAAGAGCCCTAAGCCTAATTCTAACAGGAACCCTAACACAAAACCCACAACCAGCTCTTTGATGAAATGAAGCCCAAAATGTCCTCATACCCCAAAAATATCCTCACTTTGTTGGTTAAAAAAGTGTCCTGGTCTTCAGTATGCAACAAGTACACACACACACACACACACACACACATGCACTCACACACAGCCTGGCTGCCCACATGCGTGTGTGTATATATCTGTGTCCTGTCCAGGTAAACAGCACGCAGCCATTCACTCCAGCTCATTAGATTACACAGAGCCAGACATGTGGTCTGCTGTGTACACTCTGCTGTCGTAAGTCTGATTAGCTCATTTTGAAGATGCTCGACATGGACATGTTCTGTTTGTTTAACTTGCATACTGTTATTATTCTGGACATTTCAAAATACAGTGATACCTCAGCTCACGAACATAATTGGTTCCCAGAAAGTGTGTGTAAGGCGAAAAGTTCGTCTACCGAACATTTATTTACCATAAGAAACCATTAAAATGAGAATAATCCGTTCCCAGGTCCCCATAAAACATAATTTTCTACTAAATAAGCCTTAAAACTACACAAAAATATACCTTATTTTATGTATAATAAATGTGCTATTGTATTGTAATTAAAGAAATAAACTGTACTGTATAATAAAGTCGTTTTATTTACCTTTGTGATGGTAGTTGATGGCTTGATGGAATGTAGTGGGAGGAGGAGGGAGGGAGGGACTTACTGTTTGGAAGGAGAGTTTGGAAACGCCTACTGTTTGGAAACACCCTTAGCCACACACGCAACCTTAATAGCTTCCTTGTTCTTAAGGATGGGAGCAATGGTAGACTTAGCGTACTGGTACTGGGACGCTGAGTCACACAAACGCACACCTCGTTCGTGTTTTTCAATGATCTCCGCCTGTGGTGGGGTCTTTTTCGGTCCCATAATAGCAAAAGTACACTCAATATGGTCCAAAATATCTAGCAAACACAAACCACTTCCGCACTCAAAGAAAGGGGGTGACGAACTGTGACGCCGTGAGCGTGCGTCAGCTTCTCGTGGCCGCCACCGTGGCGCTGTTCGACCGCGTGGTTTGATTCGTCCGCCGAAAACTAGTTCGTCAGCAGAGACTATATGCTCGCAAATTTAATGTTCTTGAGGTGAAAAGTTCGTGAGCTTAAGCGTTCGTCAGCGGAGGTTTTACTGTATTGTTACTTCTGTACATTTTGTTTTGCTGAAATTTAAATTTGAAGCCATTTTTAAAAGGAGTAGGCGGTACAATGGAATTCAACAATTTCCTGAGCTGATTACAAAACATATTTTGAATTATTTGTTGTTTTTGTAACTTGACCCCGCCTCCAATTTATTCTCAAATACATTAAGCCCAGCCTCCGATATTCCCATACAGTAGGGCTTTTACCATTCACGGTTCAGCGCTCACGCCCCCGCATACTCGCGGATTGTCGGCAAACCCGGAAGTAACTGGCACGTGATTCAAATTTAGCCAATGGCTGAGAGCTTTTGTTTCTCCCGCCTGCTGATTGATTGCAGATGATGTGTACACCTTTTTTTTTTTTCTTCCTTCGCGCACATGTCATCAACCTGATTGCTTGAATTGTAAATTCACGTTTTTTTCGTGTGTTTTAATGATTATTTAAGCCCTTATGATGTTACTCAAATGCCCTGCATCTTCTCTCGCTTCTGATAAGGAGCCTAAGCGCTTTATTTATTAATAAATATTATCACAGTGCAAAATTTAAAAGTTTTAACTTCATCATTACTACATTTTACTGCATTATTACTGTATTAAAAGTAAGGTTGTCTATAGAATGTGTTAAAGAAGCATCAACCTGGATTCGCAGTGGGAGCCCAGTGGCGAGGTGCTGGATTATTGATCTCAAGGTTGGGGGTTCAAGCTCCATTATGAACGGGTTGTGACTGCTGCCCACCCCCCAGTGCAGGTAACCTTGTTATCAAAGGCCGGCCGTATCTCTCACTGTCCCTAGTGAGGCTATAAAAAGACCTTTGCTGACTTTTGGCAAGAGTAGCTGCATTGCCGTCAGCTTGTTTCTGCCCTGTGAGAGTTGGCGAGCTGTCCAGGGTGTACTTTGCCCCCCGTAGTATCGGTGGAGACAGACGCCAGCCTTTCCGTGTTTCTAATTAGGATTAAGCAGTTCAGAAAATGAATGGCATTCGACAATTTTTGACAAATATATATTTTCAAATCCATTAAGCTGTCGATCATTTGAATTGTCCATTCTGGAAGTTATTGGGATGAGTTGTTACCATAGAAACGATAACACGTTAGAGTGACTTAAGGAATAAAAACCTGACCTGTCAACAGCAGTACTGTTTACTGTCTGAACTGTGCCTGCTTGCTTGAGTTTCCTCAGGGTACTCCAGTTTCTTCCCAGAGTCTAAAACATGCACATTAGGCTGACCAGTTGTTCCGAATTCACTCCAGGTGTGTGTGTGTGTGTGTGTGTGTGTGTGTGTGTGTGTCACTCTGTGGTGGTCTGGTGAGCTGTTCAGGATGGACCCCGCCTTCGCCTAGTGTCGGCTGAGATAAGCTTCCTGCAGCCCAATAGGGATTATAGACGCTCCTCACTTTACGGTTATCCGCCTTATGTTTTTTCGATTTTATGTTTTTTGTAAAACAAAAAAAATTTTTGTAAGTCATTTTGAGTTTAGCGCGCTCTGCGTAGCACGAGACGTTCTTACGTAGTACTTACGCATGACGATGCGTCCATTGTTTACATTTAACATTGTTTACAAACAACAGATTGAATGTGCCCTGCTTCTTTCCAGTTCACCGCGTGTTACCCTTGTGTTAAGACGTTGTCTCTGTGATCTTTGTGTTTACACTGTTTTGCGTATGTTGTGATGAACTCGTAACTCAGGTAGGAATTTTGGTATTTTCTTTTAAATGCGGGTTTCTTTTTGCAGGTGGTCTGTAACCTTTCTGCTGTCTCATCATTGTTCCGTTTCCCTTTTCCAAAAAAAACTCTCCAGTGAACTCTGTTTCTGGCTCATTTTGCGAGGGCTAGCTTGCATTGCTGATGCCGGATAAATACGCGGCAAAGAGTCTAGCACGGAAGTTAGGCGAGGGCAGAAGTGGTTGTCTTTCCAAATAAGATACCCGGAAGCAAAAACATTTTAATCACGATCATTCTTTGCGGCCCGGTACAAAATGATCCATGGACCGGTACCGATCCGGGGCCCGGTGGTTAGGGGCCCCTGAATTAGTGTACTGAATGAGCAGGTTATCACATCAATGGAATTTTATAATTTTTCTGATGGCAGAGATATAAAAGTGGGGCTCAAATAGTGAAAGAGTGGTTCGCGAGAATAGAGGATCATTTAAGAAAACTTTATGGAGTGCTTCTGGTTATTTTTTTTTTTAAGTCAAGATGTCGATGAAAATTGACAACAACTCTGTATGGAAATAAATATGACGTTGCTTAATTTTGTTGAATTTTACGGCGATGTCATTACGGGTAAATGTGGTTCAACAGAATATTCAAGTGGGGCAGTGTATTTTAAACCATATTTAAATAAGCACGCGCTTGTCATTTACCTTTCTGTTTAATTCAACTCTTCAAGCAAAGCGTCATCTCAAGTGGTCTTCAGACGGGCTTTTTAAACAAATTACTTTAATTTCGATTTCATGTCACCCCTCCGCATCCTGCCAACAATTATGCTGTCAGTTACACTGACATGATTGACAGTAAGTGGGATGGGATGGGATGTGACGATTGATAAATGAGACCCCAAATATTCGAGATGTTATTCTTTGTGGATAACTTGAATGACAGTTACTCCTGAAAACCGTAGCTGCGAGTCTTTGTTTTTCTGATTATAGCACATCTCCCTCAAAGCAAGAAGGTGGTGGGTCAGCAAGAGCGTTTCTATGTGGAGTTTACATGTTCTCACCGTGCTTGGGTGGTTTCGTCAGGGTACTCTGGCTTCCTCCAACAGTCCAAAGACATTTAGATTAGCCAAGAAAACAGAAATAATGACATCGAATGTGAACACCTCAGCCCCTGTAAAAGTGAGCGGAACAAATCTACACCAGGCAGAAAAGTTGACATATTTGGGAAGCATCATCAAACCTGAGGGCGGTACAAAGGAAGACATCCACAGCAGACCAGGAGCATTTTCAAGGAGATGAACAACATTTGGAGATCCATGCAGTACAGCTTCAACACCAAACTCAGGCTGTACCAGAGCTGCGTCATATCTGTGCTCCTGTATGGATCTGAATGCTGGAGGATGACGGAGGCAGATCTAGCTCAGCTAAGATCATTCCACACCACATACCTTCGAAAAATCCTCCGAATCTTCTGGCCTGAGAAGATCTCCAACGAGGTCCTGCTGAGACGATGTAAGCAAGTCGACATGGGTACCATCATTACAAGAAGAAAAGGGAAATGGATTGGACACGTGCTGCGGAAAGACCAGCAGTCTATAGCAAGAACGGCATTGCACTGGACCCCAGATGGAAAGAGGAAGAGAGGGAGACCAAGAGTAATGTGGAGGAGGACAGTGGAGAGGGAGATGGAAGCCATGAAGCATTCTTGGGGTTCTTTGAAAAGGATGGCTCAGGACAGGCAGGGGTGGAGGAACTTTGTTGCTGCCCTACACACCACTGGGTGTAATGGTTAAATGATGATGATGATGAATTGGCTGATCCACATTGCCTTTATGTGTGTGAGTGTAGTTTGGTGAACTAGTTAGGGTGTACCCCGCCTTCACCTAGAATCGGTTCCAGAACAATAGAGTAGCCATTATATTTTTTTTAAAATTTTTTTTCAGGGGGGTGATACTCATCAACCCAAAGCAAATGCTTCATCAAAATATTTTCGAAGAACACGAGCTACAATGATCCCTCGCTGCTTCGCACTTCAGTTCCTGAGGCTTCAGTGCATCGTGGGTTTTTCAAAAATATTCTTTGAAAAATAAGCAAATTAAGAAAAATCGGGAAAAAGTTATGGAAAATGCAGCAAAACAAGGCCAATTATGCAAAAAGAAACAAACAAACCCCAAACAAACAAAAACAAAAAAAGGCCCAAAACCCCGCGAGAAAAACTGCTTACATTTTTTATGTGAGGTGCACATCTGTGTGTGTATTTATTTTATTTACATCTTATGCATTATTTTTGAATGTTTAATTGTTATTACAGACACTCCCCGACTTACGTTCATCCGTTTTCCGTGTTTTTTTTTTTTTTTCGCTTTTACGTTTTTTTTTTGTTCCCAAAAAAAAAAAAAGTCACATTTTGAGTTTAGACGTATGGGTGCAAGTCTCAGTAAAGAGCGCTGGATCGCTGATCCTAAGGTTATGGGTTCGAGTCCCACTCTCCACAAGGTTGTAGCTAACTGTGTTATCAAAGGCCGGCCATGTCTTTCACTGTCTATGGTGAGAGGTTCATGTAAAAGAACCATTGCTGAGTTTCGTAAAGACGAGCTGCAAAGCCGTCCGCGTGTTTCTATCTCTTGCTAAAGGGTTGTGTCAGGAAGGGCATCCGACGTAAAAACTTATGCCAAATCAAACGTGCGAATAGGACGATTCGCTGTGGTGACCCCTGAAAAAGTGAAAAAGCCAAAAGGAAAAGGAGATATACATATATACATGTACATATACGTCAGTATATGTCAATCCTACTTCGTGGAAATTTGGTGTTCATGGAGGGTCTCGGTCCACATTAACCGCGAAAACTGAGGGATCACTGTATACCATGCTACCAGCTATACCAAGACGAGCTGGACCTTTGAGTCTCTGTGTTTTGTGTGTTTACACTCCTTGGTCACCTGATTAAAAAACAGCCTTTCCTGCTGATTTGTGTTGCCAAGTAACCAAATAATGATCCTAACAGATTTCATGGCATGCTCCCAACACTTTACAGAATGCTAATGCATCAACATGATTCACCTACAAACAGCTGGACGTGTTGACAATAAATATGTAATCATCATAGCTATCCATGGTGAGGTAAACTATTGGAAATTAAATGCATGA
>CM045728.1:123229797-123257297 GCA_024760905.1 Plotosus lineatus | reverse complement strand
GAAGAAATCATAAACAGACAGAGCCACAAAACCAAAAGCGCTTGGTGTATGATCGTATGATCGATGACACTCATGAACAGGGTTTTGAAATCGAGAGCGTGGTGTTGGGATTGTATTACACTGACGTCATAAACTGAAATTCCTATCATAACATTAATTCCCACATTCTAATTGGTTAAAAAATGGCCATGGGGAGCTTAATTCTGTGTCTGGTGAACCATTTCTGTGTAGATTTGGTCACATGATTAGGGTCATTATCTTGCTTGAAAGACCCATTAACAACCCATCTTCAGCTTTCGGCAGCGGCCACCAGAGTTTGATTTAATATGTCCTGGTATTTCAAAGCATTCATGATCCCATGTACCCGAACAGGGTTCCCATGGCCTCTGGAAGAGAAACAGGCCCACAGCATCACCGATCCTCCCCCATACTTCATAGCGGGCATGAGGTGCTTTTCTGCATACTCATCTTTTGTGTTTTGTCAGACCCAAAAAGAGGGTTTGTTGCCAAAACGCTCCATCTTCTAAAGCATACAGTCACAGCTGAAGTCGCAGTACTGCGTAGCAAACTCCAGATGTTTGCGTTTATGACTGAGTGAGAAATGTTTTTTCCGTGCATGCCGCCCAAACAGCTTATTGGCATGTCGATGGCGCCTGATGGTTGTTTTGGAGACATTGTGACCCCAAGATGCTCCCATTTGTTGCAATTCTTCAAGAGTGAACTTTAGAGAACTTTTTATTTCTCTTACCATCCTCTTCACTGTGTGGTGGTAAGATAACCTTGTGTCCTCATCCAGGCTTGTTTAAAACAGTTCCGGCTGTACATCCGGCTGTATATCCTACTGACAGTAGATATGGGCAGGTGCAAGCGAGGGGCGATTTTCTTGTAGCAGTTGGCTGACTTATGAAGGTTGATGCACATCTGCCTTACTTGAATGGTGTGTTCCTTTGTCTTTCCTATGTTGAAGAGTGGATAAGAAAAATGGCCTCTGTGTCACATCATATTTATACCTCAGAGAAACAGGAAGTGATGAATTACTAATTAAAATTTTTCGGGAGACTTTGATCAACTTTGTAAACTACTATAGAAATGGCATAAATTCTTCAATTACATTTATTTCCTCAGAATTAGTGGGGGTGACAATAATGGTGGAAAAGGTGATTTTATGAAAAATAATTATTTATTCTGGATTTCTTTCTCCTTAAAGTTCACTTGAGTTGAAGGTTACATTATTTCTACAAGTTTCAGTTTGAGGGTAGCATCTGCAATAAAAACTGAATTTATTTTTAGGACTTTTAATACATCTTAACCAGGGGTGCCAATAATTATGAAGGGAGTATGTGTATATGAATATAGTTACATACTGGTCTATACATCCATAAATACCATTACCGTATCTCATAAAACACCCCTAAATCAATTATTATAAACATAACATTGTAAAATAATATCAAATATATCAAATAATACCAACATTAATTTAAAATAAGTCACTTATTTACACCGAGTCATATCTACATGAAGCTTTATACATGAGGCTTAAACCAGTCAATCAACGCTTACAATATGTGAGGCGCTCAAAACCGAAAGTAGTGTACTTGCGAAAGTAGTGTACTTGCTGTGGGTCATATGGACTTCCGGTCTTTTAAGTGAGCAAGGGCGCCATTGAACTTGTTTAGAACTCAGCCTGCACTGATGTGAATCACCAGCAGAGTGGAGAGTTCTCTTTGGATTCGGGTTTTCATTCATTTTACAACTCTCTTTGCTTAACTGAGTATGCATGGTAGATTGCGCCGAACCGAGCACATAGTTAATTCATCTCTGTGTATGAGACTTGCACCCATGCTAGTAGGCTTACGCTTCTGACCAACCATATTTGCTTCGGGTTACAAAAGTCTGCAAAACAGTGTAAAGACAAAGATCACAGAGATGATGTCTTAACACAAGGGTAACACGCTATATAATTTATATATATATATATATATAAACGATATATAACTGAACTGGGAAGAAGGAGGGGCACATTCAGTCTGTCGTTTGTAAACAATGGACGCAGTGTCATTACGTCGTTGCGTCATTACGTCAGCGTACTACGTAGGTACGTCTAAACTCAAAATTTGACTTAAAAAAAAAAAAATATATATATATATATATTAATGGATGTGGTGAAGGAGGACATGAAGGTCGTTGGTGTAAGAGAAGAAGATGCAAAGGATAGGGTGAGATGGAGGCAGATGATTCGCTGTGGCGACCCCTGAAGGGAAAAGCCGAAAGGAAAAGAAGAAGAAGAAGCAAGGTCTTGACTACAAGTATGACTCCACCCAGCAGTATAAACGGGTCCCAGTAAAAAAATTACTGTGAAGTGCTGGCTGTTAAGTGAAGGCTGAGTACTAAACAAGTGTTCAACGGAACACACACACACACACACACACACACACACAATGTGTGTGTTATACGTATTTTTTTTTAATGACATGATTTTATAAATCATTCAGCTGATCACAACACAAAAACAAAATTTTATACAGCACCAGAACACGGTTCATCATATTAAAGCCAATCGCAGTTCTTGGCATTTAAGGCAACAGGAAATAATTAGAACTTTATTGTCCAGATGGCTATTATCGATTATGCTGTGTCACTGCATGAGTGTTGAATCATACACATCTGCATCGCAATACATCAGTTTAATGATTACTTTTAAACATCCCTAATGGGGAGTGTCGTGTAGCCAGTTGACTTAATATGTATGTTTTGGGACTGTGGGAGGAAACCATAGCACCAGGAAGAAAACCCACACAAGCATAGGGAGCAAACGTAGTGCTAACCACTGAGTCATTGTTAAGCTGAGAAACAGACCAAAAAGAAAAGAAAACATCCCCTACTGAGATATCTCCAACTGAGTGGGAATTCCCGGTCAGAGATTCTGACAGACATGATTTCTCAGAATAAACCCAGAAGTACATTGAGTTCATCGATATTTTAAAAAACATCTGATATAAAAAAAGTGATAAACTAATGACAATATTAGCTTCAGCCATTTTAGTGATCAGTAAGACATAATAATTAAAGGGTATCTTTGGTAAATTAGTGTTACTAGCTCTTTAAAATGATCACATATAACATCAGCAAATCCTTCCTGCAGCATCAGTCCTTGCCTGATTTTAAATGTTCTACAACACAAGATATGCTCAGAGACATGTTGCCTTTCTGATTGGCTGTTCCAGCCTGGTAGTGACGCAAACGTTTTGGATTAGCTGGGTTACGTTACTGACCTGTGCATCATAACACATTCTCGGCCAGTGCTGGACTGCACAACAAAAACAAGCACAGAAATCACAGAAAAATGTATTTTGTGTTCCTAAATCAACTGATGGCAGGAATGGCTGAGTTGGCCTGAAACGTTATCTGCATAAACCATTTTGGATTTACCATCACACTCATCTTTGGCTGTATTCTCGTACTCAGAATCACTAGAATGTGACAATCTGAAACTATAACTGGCTACTTCTGATACCTCTGGCACGGAATAAACTTTATCACTCTGCAACATGCCATCTGTCTGCTGTACATTGCAGTGCTATTATCCTACACAGTTAACTGCATCCTCAAGTCACCCTATAGCACAAAAATCCCCACCATTAGGTTTGGCTGTAATGATGTAGTTTATTGCCAGGTGTTAGCATTCCTACACACGTGTGAGGTTCATACTGAGTCCAAACAAATTCATGCTGTGGGAATAAGCTGCAGGATTTCACATGTTTAGTGGTGCCAATATTGTCGAAACACTGAAATCTGTGGAGGTTTGGTGCTCTACATTTATAACTCATGGCGTGCTGCTACCAACCATATCGGAACAGTCTGCTCTCCTGATCTGAAATATCTGCCAGTGAAGTTCAGACCGTTCAAACCGGTTCCAGAACTGAGCTCTGTTAGAATCATTGCGGTTTACTTACCACCGAGAGTTAATGCTACGTTAGCACTGGAGGAGCTGTATTGTCTGATCAACATTTCAATGAATGCTAACCCAGCGGCAGCTGTGATTGTGGGTGGAGACTTTAATCATATTGAGCTGAAATCTGTGCTTTCAGAATTGAGTTTTCGACCAGAGACAATAACACACTGGATCAGGTTTCATACAAACTTTTGCGACTCCTCACTTGGACACGTCAGACCCTATCACAGTGAGGCTGATCCCAGTGTATAATCCTCTGATCTGCAGGACTAAACACACCACCAGAACCCT
Organism: Plotosus lineatus; assembly: GCA_024760905.1. NCBI lineage: Eukaryota > Metazoa > Chordata > Actinopteri > Siluriformes > Plotosidae > Plotosus > Plotosus lineatus. The sequence goes on along the minus strand of CM045728.1, from coordinate 123,253,051 downwards.
GCAAGGCCCCTGAACTGAGGGGGCTTCATCAGCACTACAAGACTGTTTCAAGCACACAGACTGGGATGTGTTCAATCATTGCGCTGATCTGGAGGAATACATGTTGACTGTTCTGCCCGAGATTCGTTTCTGCACTGAGGGTGTCTTGCCCACAAAGTCCAACACAGCTTGTCCAAACCAGAAGCCATGGATGGACAGCGTAATGTGGCCCCTATTTAAAGCTCGGGACATAGCCTTCTGAGCAAGTGACAGGCTGTTTTGCATGAAAAAGGGCACCCGACTGGAAAAACCCAAGTAAAAACAGCATATCGATGAATCCTCTGCTCAGGACATTTTATGACTCTGTGGTAGCCTCTGCAATCCTCTACGCTGCCATCTGCTGGGCCCCGGGCAGCACAGAGCGGGACAGGAAGAGACTGAACAAGCTGGTCAGGAGGGCCAGCTCTGTCCTCGGCTGCCCACTGGACTCTGTGGAGGAGGTGAGTGAGAGGAGGATGGTAGCAAAGCTCACATCCATCCTGTTCAACAGCTCTCACCCACTGCACCAGATTGTCGAGGAGCTAAGCAGCTCCTTCAGTGAACGACTGAGGCATCCTCAGTGCAGGAAGGAGCGCTACCGCAGGTCGTTCATTCCCACCGCTGTCAGACTGTACAACGCCACTTTGTAACTGTCTGTGAAAATACCGGTTATGTGCAATAAAAACCCCGTGCACTTTAATCAACCACATCTACCCCACTGACTGTGAACCATATCAACCCATCTACTCTGCCCTCAGATACATTACACTTTAATATAGGCCAGTCTATAAAGTTGCTCCATTCTTTTCTTTTATTGTTTATTAATTTATACTATTTATGTATCTATTTATTTATTTACTTATATAATATATGTATGTGTGTATGTTTGTACTTGTATCTATTTTTGCACCCCCTACTGATAGTACCTCAAGAGCCTGTAACAGTGAATTTCTCCATTGTGAGATTAATAAAGCTGTATCTTATCTTATCTTATCTTATCTTAACATTTTAGCAACAAAAACAACAACAACCCGCGCAATACAGGGATCCCCCGCTACTTCACGCTTCAATTAATGTGGATTCAGTTCATCGCAGTTTTTTTTTAAAGTAAATAAATAACTATTCATCGAATTAAAAAAATTAAGGAAGAATAGGGGGAGAAATTATGGAAAATGTCACAAAAACAAGGCCAATTGTACAAAAAAACCCCCCAAAACAAACACCAAACAAAAAAAAAACAACAACCCAAAATCTTACATCAAAACTGGATACTGTACATTGTTGCATCTGTGTGCACATCTGTGCGCGTGCATGCGCGTGCGTATGTATGTATGTCATCTTCTTCTCATGCAATACCATCTGTATGTGTGTGTACAGACGCTCCCCACTTACTAACGAGTTAGGTTCAGGACGGCCGTTCTGAGATGAATTTGTTTGTAAGTTGTTACAGGGCGTTCTTTAGAGGGGAACGTATGTTTAAACCTTGTAGAAGTAATCTATACGAGTTTGTACTGTATACGATCTCTCTCTCTCTCTCTCTCTCTCTCTCTCTTCCCCCCATAATCATCTGTATATTATCAATATCACTATGTCCCGTGTTTAAACTCCTGGTTCCTCTCAAGCACAGCACAGCGGATCTGATCAGATTTACAGAGTTTCACTCTTATTCAGTTCATTATAATACTGGAGTCAATTTGTTTCTTCTTTGAAACTTTTGGCAGGAATTCAGAAATGTAGGTTCTGCTTCTCTTCCCGGACTTCCTGTGTAAAGCCCGTGTCAGCCACGCCCCTCTGCTGGAGCCTAGTATTAAGTGTACAGTACCTCAGGATGTTTAATCATATTTCATACTTATATTTATGATATATCTTACTATAGATTTTATTCCATTTATATTTCTACTTGTTCTTCAATTACATTTCACTTTCACTTTTGACCTTGGACAGCCCTGTTTGTATCTCTGGATGTTTGCAAAACGAATGTTAGTAAGTTGGGGAGCATCTGTATTTATATTTTATTTAGATTTTTTAACGTTTAATTGTTATTATAAGCATTTATAGCATTGAATATGTATTTATTGATATTATATACAACATATACATATACGTACACATCAGTCGGGGGTGGGGGGTAGGGGTGTGTGTGTGTGGGGGGTGATCTTACTTTGCAAATTTCGATAGTCGCTTGGGGATCTCGGTCCCAATTAACCGTGGAAAGTGAGGGATCCCTGTATATGTAAAGGTATAAGGACCATCACAGACTATCAAGCAGAGCATCCAGCAGGTCAGCCATGAAAGGACTTGCTCCGGGTGGCGAGAACTCCACAGGGGATCGTGAGCTGCCATCTTACAGGTCTGGGCACGATATATGATGTCTGGGTCTAGAAGAAATCCAGCCACATCACAATGGATCCCACACAACCGGGAAATGGACTTCGGGAAAGCAGTACGGAAACATTAAGACCAGCACAACCAGACTCAAAAACAGCTTTTACCCCAGAGCGGTGAAAGCCATCACCCCCCACTCCTTGCAATCTCTCTCTCACACGCACAGACACAGAAGCAACCTTCCTCTAGTGACACATTCGCACTTACTCACACTACACTGACATCAGTTCTTTATGAAAAGACATTAAATCCACAAACTTTACGACTGTTTTGCACTGCCACACTTTACCTCATTTACATTCTCGTTTATCCACTTTGGCTACTACTGATTATTTATTCATTCATTCATGAATTCATTCCATTCCACGATGCCTTAATGTACATATTGTATATCTGAGAGTTCAGTTCTTATTCATAGGTACAGAATTTACATTTATATTTTAGAATTTTACTTAGTTTTGTGTACAAAATTATTTGTGTTTGTATTCTGCTCTTGACTGCATTAATTGCAGTTTATTGTCTCATTTGCATTTTTAAAAATTGTTTGCACCTTTTAAAGCTGAGAGCCTCGTACAAATGTTTGTTTTGTGTGAATCTTGACTCTTGAATCCGATCCTTACTGATGGTTGTTGCATGGTCTCACAAAGGTCTTCATTGTATTCTCCAGCAACAGATAAATGAAGTAGTGATCCGAAATGATGGACACGTGCCTCAACCCACTCGGGCTGTACCAGCTAATAAAGGAAGATGCTCTTCAGTTCAATGGTTAATTTGAAACGGGTTTCCTTGGGGACTTCATTTCCCATGGAATCCCCCCGAGGCACTGATTAATTAAGCGACACTGAAGGAAGTGAGAACTAAAACATTGAAACTTGCACAGTGCACGTTTCCAAGACTCCAGACGAAATGTTTTTCAGTCCTTATTATCTTTACGACGACATAATATTGCAATGGCATTTTTGTATGTTTCTTAATCTTGAGTGTCATTTGTAGTGAGTACCCCCTTGGGGGGTAAACGTAATAAAAATAATGGTATAAATGTTATAATGAGGTGTCATTATTACGATATGTAATATAATAATGAGATATATATTTCTATTATGTTATTTTTGTTCTTCTATAATTAGAGGCATGCATTATTAAACGGTGTGTTCATATATTCAGCCGTACAGAACAAGAAGAGTAGGGGGAGGGGCCCTGCGGGTATTTAGAAGGCATTTCATGGACAGCTGTCTTCTAAAACTCGTTCTATTGAGGTGATATGAGATGTGTTCGTCTCAAACACGGCAATCTCTTTGCCACGGGCGAGTAATTATTTGATTATGATTTGATGAGAGAGATTTCCTTTCGGCTTTTCCCTTTTTCAGGGGTCGCCACAGCGAATAATTCGCATGTTTGATTTGGCATAGAGTTTTACGTCGGATGCCCTTCCTGACACAACCCTTTTTAGCAAGGGACAGAAACACACTGACGGCTTTGCGGCTCCTCTTTTTACGAAAGTCAGCAATGGTTCTTTTACATGAACCTCTCACCATAGACAGTGAGAGACATGGCCTGCCGTTGATAACCCATTTAGCTGCACTGGGGGGGGGGGGGGGGGGGGGTGAGAGTGAGACAACCTTGTGGGGACTCGAACCCCCAAACTTCGGATCAGCAATCCAGCACCCTATACCACTAGACCACCACTGCCCCTTGATTACGATTTGATATCTCTAATAAAATTATGGCAGTTGTGATAATAGAAAGATTCTGGTGGTAATTTGTATCTACCCCTTTGTTATACCTTGAAAGATAATGTATGTAAATGTCAGGGCCGTAATGGAATCATGGTTTAATGTTTGGCTGAAACACTTTACCCCACCAATGAATTTCTCTTAATTAATAGGTGTCAAAATTTACACAAGATGTAGACTGCACTGAAAAGGCTCTGGCTGTATGATCAGACTGATCAGAATCTTCAGGTCGTTAATTGGTCAGTCTATGTACCGAGCACACAGATTGACCAATCAACTGCTTAAAGACGCAGATCAATTGATTAAATGAGCCGAGACAAGTGTGCTGCTGTTTTGTTGAAACAAAAAGCTGCAGCCGCATGGCCCTTTGGGGCAGGAAGTCTGACACCACTGGTTTGTTGTATCCTCTGCGAAGCATAGGCGGTACTACAATTTCAGGGATTGACATCATCTACCGCTGTTGAAGATTCTTGCTTCCAACACGAGTAGTGCTGTTTTTTATGGATTTATTTTATATTTATGTTAAATGGTCCCTACAGTCTGTCCTACCAACCTACCAAAACTGACTTAGCATGACCTATTTTTCAAGGCCACAGAGGTCAATAAATTAAAAATGTCCGTTCACATTCTAAAGGGTGCAGTTTTTGTCTGATCGGGCTCCAATTCATTTACAGATCCTGGCAATTACTGTCAACAAAATGTTAGCAGGTGACCTTGCTAACGTATCATGATATGTCAATGCCATCTAGCAATCATGTCATTCATACATTAGTGAGCTGCAGTAGTGAGCTGGCAGTTGCTGTTGTTTGAGGTGTTTGTTCTTTTAATGAAACATGAAAGCATGTCATACCAAAATATGAAACTGATCGCTTTTTATTCATTTGTTGTTTATTTAATATTTATATTCAGAAATATTCAGAAGTGGATTCAAAGCTCATCACACAGTGTACTATAAAACTGTTATTTTAAATATATTGCATACAGTTTAAAACTGTTCAACCAAGATCATTACATGAGTATATCCAGTACGGAGTTTCGGACATAACCTGTATCCTAAACAATGGCTGATAAATATACAAGAAAACATGGTATTGCTCAGATGCTCCCCCCAAATACTTTTATATGTTTTTACGGTCATGGTTGTACTTTATGTATCTGGGCCCCGTCCCCAGCCTTCTTTCTTAAATTATTGCCATAGTGTGAGAAATACTGACATCGTAAGAGATTTAATGGAAACATCTCTCTCTCTCTCTCTCTCTCTCTCTCTCTCTCTCTCTCTGACAAGTGGGGCCGCATTATGGTGTAGTGATTAGCACATCCTCCTCACAGCAAGAAGGTACTGGGTTTGAGTCCCAGGCTTGTTAAGAGCCTTGGGTACCCCAGTTTCCTTCCATATACCAAAGACATTCACATTAGTCTAATTGGCTGGTTCAGATTGCCTCTGGTGTGGGTGTGAAAGGTTGTGTGTGTGTGTGTGTGTGTGTGTTTTCTCTGCAATGGACTGGTGAGTTGGTTAAGATAGGCTCTAGCCTCCCTCCCAGCAAATGATTGAATATATAGTTTAAACTGTCTTCTTCTCTTTCGGCTTTTTCCCTTTCTCGGGAGTCGCCACAGCAAATCATCTGATCCGCACATTTGATTTGGCATAGGTTTTTACGTCGGATGCCCTTCCTGTCACAACCCTTTAGCGAGGGACACGCTGACGGCTTTGCAGCCTACTCTTTACGAAAGTCAGCAATGGTTCTTTTACATGCCTCTCACCATAGACAGTGAGAGACATGGCCCGCCTTTGATAACCCAGTTAACTGCACCGGGGGGGGGACAGTGACAACCTTGTGGGGACTCGAACCCCCAACCTCAGGATCAGCGATCCTAACACAGTGAAACTACTTGCTTATCCTCTGACAAATTTCAAACCACGCCAGCCCGAGTGTTTTATGAGTCATCATAACCCATGAATCAATGGATTGAGTGCTTATGAGTGTTTCTCTGTTTACTGTTAACATAAACTGATCTAAACGATTCCCCAAGATACACTGAGGCCCCAACGAGGTAGGGCGAAGATGATTGATGGGTGGGTGCATGGATTGGTTTTATTGGCCAAACAGCAAAATTTAAAGTAATTTGACTTAGTGGTTAATAAGACTATGGCAGAATTTTTAATGGCCTCTAGAGTGGTATAACTGTCTGAGGCTTGTGTGATGAGGACATTGTGAGGAAACTGAAATGCAGATGATTCCTCAGCCATGACCAGCTGACTAGCAGCAGAATTTGTTCTGTTTTCTGGGTGGATAGTAATGCTTTGTTCAATTCCGCACTATTATCTCATCTCATCTCATTACCAAAAGACTTTATTCTTTATGAGGGTCATGAGGACAAGGGACCACATCCCAGTCAACTCCAGGCAAGGATGGGGTACACCCTTAACAGCTCGCCGGAAGATTGCGAGGCCAACACACGCACGCGCAAACACACACAAAACCTAGAATATCAAGCAGTCAAGAATATGGTGAGCCTAATTTGGACTGTGGGGGGGAAACCAAGGAACCCAGAGGAAACCCACACAAACATAGGTGGACATTCAAACTTGACACAGAAACACCCTCACCAGGCATGGGACTCAAACCCACATGTACCTTTATATTTACATTTGTATTGTGCAGACTGGCATTTATCATTGACTCAAGGGAGGGCAGCCCAGTGATACTGGAACTTGAACCCCCGACCTTTGGATCAGTAATTCAGAGCCTTAATCACTGAAGCACCATTTCCTGAATCTTTGTCCTGGGAGAGTAATGCTTTCACAACACAACCGTGCTACCTTAGTGCATTATTATCGACCATGTGATAAACTGGCATACTCTAGCCAGTCATGAGCATCTGTGAAATCATGTGTGTGGAAGAGGATGGATCGCACTTTCCTCCACGTGCTTATGCATTGCAATGCCACTTTAGCAGCATGTTGGTTGGCTTTAGTATGTGGTAACAATGGTGTAGTAGTGTAGAGCTGGCTGTTGGATGGAAAAGGGGGAGGTAATAAAATGATAAATGAAAACTAATCAAATTAACTGTACTCAGAATTGATTTCATGGGACATGTGTATGTTTTATAACAGTATGTAATGTGTTTACAATGTGTGCACAGTTTAATTTGTTAGTAGTGTATGTTAAACACAGCACAGTGGTTAAGTAGTTAGCAGCACTGGTTGGAGGGTTCTGTGCAAGAGGGTTCGGAAAATGTGAGGCGAGTGGTGTCGTGGTTAAGGTTTTGGACTCATGTTTGTGAATTTGAATAACTGGTAGACCCTTTACCATAATAAGACCCCTGAGCAAGGTCTTGACTAATGCATCTGTGAGGGGGCACAAACAAGTGCCGGTCCCAAGCCCGGAGAAATGCAGAGGGTTGCGACAGGAAGGGAATCCGGTGTAAAACTTTTGCCAAAATACAAAATGCAAACCATAAAGACAAATCTCATACCGGATCGGTCGAGGCCCGGGTTAACAACGACCGCCATCCGTGCTGTTAACCAACAGGGTGCTGGTGGAAATTGGACTACTGTTGGTCGAAGAAGGAGAGGTGGGAGGCGTGTCCGTAAGCAGAGAGAGAAGAGGAAAAGCATGAGTTTAGGACTGAGAGGAGGAACTTTGAATGTTGGAACTTTGACAGTGAAAGATAGAGAGCTGGCTGACATGATGCAGAGGAGGAAGATGGACATACTGCGTGTTCAGGAGACCAGGTGGAAAGGTAGCAAGGCTAGAAGCTTAGGAGCGGAGTTTAAGCTGCTTTTTCATGGTGTGGATGGGAAGAGAAATGGAGTAGGGGTCATCTTGAAGGCAGGGTTGGTCAGGAATGTTCGAGAAGTGAAAAGAGTGTCAGACACAGTGATCAGTCTCAAGTAAGGAATTGAAGGTGTGATGTTCAATGTTGTTAGTGCTTATGCCCCACAGGCAGGATGTGAGCTAGAAGTGAAGGAGAGATTCTGGAGTGAGTTAGATGAAGTGATGCAGAGTACCCCCAGAGGTGAAAGAGTGCTCATTGGTGCAGACTTCAACGGACATGTTGGTGCAGGCAACAGAGGGGACGAGGAAGTGATGGGCAGGTTTGGTATCCAGGACAGGAACACAGAAGGACAGATGTTGATAGATTTTGCAAAAAGGATGGAAATGGCTACATCTTGTGTAGGCGATGTAATTTGAAGGAAGTCAGTGACTGCAAAGTAGTAGCGGGAAAGAGTGTTGCCAAACAGCATAGGATGGTGGTGTGCAGGATGATGCTGATGGTAAGAAAGGTGAAGAAGGCAAAGGCAGAGCAGAAGACAAAGTGGTGGAAGCTGAAAAAGGAAGAGTGTTGTGTTGTCTTCAAGGAGGAGTCGAAGCAGGTTTTGGGTGGTCAGGAAGTGCTTCCAGATGACTGGAGAACTACAGCTAATGTGATCAGGGAGACAGGAAGGAGAGTACTTGGCAGTGGAATGAGGAAGTGTAGGAGTGTGTACAAAAGAAGCGGTTAGCTAAGAAGAATTGGGACATTGGACCGAAGAGGACCGAAGAGAGTAAACAGGAGTACAGGGAGACACAGCATAAGGCGAAGGTAGCGGTGTCAAAGGCCAAACAGAGGGCGTATGATGACTTGTATGCTAGGTTGGACAGTAAGGAGGGAGAAAATGATTTATACAGGTTGGCACAGCAGAGAAATAAAGATGAGAAGGACGTGCAGCAAGTCAGAGTGATTAAGGACAGAGTGAGAAACGTGTTGACTGATGACACAAGTGTGCTGGGACGATGGAAAGAGTACTTTGAAGAGCTGATGAATGAGGAAAATGAGAGAGGAAAAAAGAGTAGAAGAGGTGACTGTTGAGGACCAGGAAGTAGCAAAGATTAGTAAGGGTGAAGTGAGGAGGGCAATGAAGAGGATGAAGAGTGGAAAGGAAGTTGGTCCTGATGACATACCGGTCATCGAGGATAGATAGGATCAGGAATGAGTACATCAGAGGGACAGCACATGTTAGAGGTTTTGGAGACAAAGTCAGAGAGGCTAAATTGAGATGGTTTGGACAAGTACAGAGGAGGGATAGTGAGTATATTGGTAGTAGGATGCTGAGGTTGGAACGACCAGGCAGAAGCCCGAGAGGAATACCAAAGAGAAGATTTATGGATGTGGGGAAGGAGGACATGAAGGTAGTTGGAGTAAGAGTCGAAGATACAGAGGATATGGTGAGATGAACGCGGATGGTTTGCTGTGGCGACCCCTGAAGGGAAAAGCCGAAAGAAAAAGAAGAAGAAGAAGAAGCAAGGTCTTGACTACAAGTATGACTCCACCCAGCAGTATAAACGGGTCCCAGTAAAAAAATTACTGTGAAGTTCTGGCTGTTAAGTGAAGGCTGAGTACTAAACAAGTGTTCAACGGCACACTTGCTTAATTGAAAGATCTGAAGTCCGGATAAGCCACGCTTTGTCTCAAGCACAAGCAAGTGAACTTGCCTCAAGTGCCTACTTTCGGTGGAGCGCCTCACATATTGTAAGCCGCTTGTTGATTGGCTGTTTTAAGCTTAATGTAAAGTGACTCGGATCAGCTTCATGTAAAGTGACTCGGCTCAATGCAAATGGAAGCGTGTTGTATTTAAAATGGTGCGAACTTTAACAAAAGAAGAGGAATCCCACGTGTCAGAAATAGATAAGGATGGTTTAAGAGGGAATTGCTAGGAAAGATTGTGAAATTTGAGGTGAAAATCGGCAAGCAGGCTCAGAACGTATTGGAACCTTTGGCGAGTTTCATGAAGGAATCTGACATTGCCGACAAGGCCTTGTATGTTTATTGCAACGACCTGATCAATTATGGATCTCGCGGATGTATGCGGATGCACTTATGGCCGACAGACAAGCGCACTCAGAGGTAATTACTAAATATTTATTTAATCTAGATTACATGAAATCCCATTGAAATGTAACTTAATAAAAGTAATCTGTATTGGTAAAATCGTTGTGTGATAAACTTACTCGCATTGTTGATAATAACGGTTTAATATGTCTGGGAATTTTATTTTCATTTTATTCATTTTTTTTTAGTTTACAGTCAAATGCAAGTAATCCGTGTTCAATTTGAAAATACATTGGTGATGGTTGTCATATAAATGAATACACTGAAATTGTTATTTACCTGAGTAGTATCTCAACATTAATTAGTAACTAGCAGGCTGGGACAGTTAGTTGAAAATGTTTCATAAATTTCTAAAGTGGCTTACAGGAAATATTTGTGTATTTTTATCATCTTTCATTTATACAACATAAAACATAGAGCCATGGTTGACCTATTTCTCAATTATGTGTATATATTATATTTACAAATAATTATATTCCAATTTGTCTCTGCTAGATGATATGTTGACCAACTGTAGATAGCAAACAGGCTCCGCCCAGGACCCAGACAACCCCCCCCCCCCCCCCCCCCCCAAGTGCTCAAGTTCAGCTGAAAACATATTTTGCTGTTATCATCCCTGAATAATGTGGCACTTTTCACCAACTCTATGCTCCACAGGATCTTGGAGAGGGCATGGGAGTTTGCCCAATCTGTCCACATGTGTTTTGTAGATTTGGAGAAGGCTTTTCAACCGTGTCTTGTGAGGAGTGCTCTGTGAATACTGCGTTGAGGACCCGTTACTACGGGTCATTCAATCGCAGGAGCCAGAGGTCGAATTCGTTTCCGGTGAGGATTGGAGTCCTCCACAGCTGTCTTTTGTCACCGATTCTGTTCATAATTGTTATGGACAGAATTACTAGACAAAGCCAAGGCGTTGAGGGGTTCTCGTTTGGTGGCCATAGGATCTCGTCTCTGCTTTTTGCAGATGATGTTGTCCTTTTGGCTTCATCAAGCCGGGACCTCCAGCTCTCATTGGAGTGATTTGTAATCGAGTGTGGGATGGAAATAAGCACCTTCAAGTCTGAGGCCATGGTTCTCAGTCGGACAAAGTTGGAATGCATCCTCCAGGTCGGGAATGAGGTCTTGCCCCAAGTGGAGGAGTTGTATCTTTTTTTATTTATATCTCAGAGCATGTAATCAGTTTTTAATACAATGTACAGTGAGGTTGGCAGTTGTCATGATATGAAACGTTAAGAGTAGTGCATGTCCTGAACATAATCTGCAGTAAGTGCAGCACAGCGTATTGAAAGTAATTGCACTAGACTATGATTTAATAGCTGTCTAGTGCTACATGAAGTATATCAAGATGTAATAGCTGTAATCACAGGGTGTAAAAGAGAGAGGTGAAAGACGTGGAGATATAAGAGAGGACGTAAGGCTGTTGGAAGTGCATTATTATAGTCAACTCTGTTCTCTCAGCCAGACATTTAAGGTTTTGGGCAATACTGGAAGAGCTGCCCAGGATCCTGTTCTGTCCCTTGTCCCAGTTTTGGCGCCCTTTTCTGTTAAGCTACGGACGTAATGTTGTGTTTTCTGGACACGTTTTCCCCCCTTAAGCCAGAAAACTGCCACGAGGAAAGCATTGTTGCATGCACTCAGTATATTCCATATAGTATGTTCTGGTCTGGTACGAGTGGTATATGGTGGAATGCATCATATTTATCTCAGTAGTATGCAGTACAGGAGGCACAATGTGGGAATTGGGTGGGAAATGTTATGTACGGTACACTATAGTCATGTGACTACTTGTTCAACAAATTCACATGCTGGTGCTGTCATTTTGGACACAAAATTATTTCTGTGATGTTGCTTATCACAAAATATGATTCTATGAAGTGGTTTATAGTGACTTTCGCCCTGATTGGTGAACAAAGGTAATGAATAGTTGGTTTTCTGTACTTGACATTCAGTAAATCATCACATGTATTTTAACCTGCATTATATTGTGTTGTTGAGGATCTCAAACAACAAAATCAGACTAGCTGAGGAGTTTTCTGATTATCAACAGACCTACACCATGTGCTCTGTCCTGTCTTGGTTTGGATGTAAGGCTATTCTTTTTTAGCCTTGGTTGGTGAATTTCTATCATATGAATCCAAGAGAGGAGACAGAAAAAAATCATTTTAGAGCAGAGTGTAAAATAAATATCTTTTTTGTACTTTCTTCCATATTTAAAGAGCCTGAACTAGTGATTTTTTAAGCATTTACGGGTAAACCAGGTATAAATTTTCAGAAAAGCATTTTTTCCTCCAAAATTTTAGATAATTGTAATATGGAGTCAAAATTGTGTATGCTATGTCATGATCAAATTTGTCAAATACAGTGGAACGCCAACTTACGAAAGCCCCAACAAATGAAAAATCCAGGTTACGAAAAACATTTTCCTAAAATTTTTGTCTCTGGATACGAATCAAGTTCACATTACGAAAGCACCATCTCAAAAATTCAAACAATGCACGAGTTGCTCTCCCACTGACTACATTTCCCAACATCCCGCCCCGCTGGTTTCCCATCGGCTATGTCCCAACATCTCGCCCCCGCTGGCCTCCCATTGGCTAGGAGGAATCATGCAGCTCCCTCCCATTGGCTATTATGGAGCACACATAATGCTTTTCGTGTAAAGGACAGTTACTGTTGTCTCATGAGTTTTTCAAGTGTGCTCATTGCAACTTTATCTTTTGGCTCAGGCTTTTAACCTTGCATGAACATTTGTAAGATTATAACTTTGCTAAGAAGACATGGGAAACACATGCACGCACACAAACACACACACACACAAACACACACACACACACACACACACACACACACACACACACACACACACACACACACACACACACATGCGTGTGTGATTCCCAGTGCAAGTGAAAAGAAGTGGGCTCGTGGCATGCGGTTAAGTGATATCGCAAAGGAATATGGCCAAACCCATCTCTCATCGGTATGGTATTGAAGCAGAAGGAGGTATGCTTCTATAATTTTTAAAGGGTTTAGGGGTACTTTTGGGGGCCTTGGAACGAATCACACGTTTTACATGTAAAATACGATTCAACTTACAAAGTTTCCAGGTTATAAAAATGGCCAACGGCCCATTCCTGCAGTAGGTCTACCGAGGACGGGTTTTCCTTTGACGGCAAATAGGCAAAGATATTCCCTATGCGCAAGAGGTACAAGAAACATCTCAGATCCAAACATGCAGAAGCATGAAGACACCTGAGAGCTGCATGTCGATAGTATCATCTCCGATAGTCTCACGCACCAGATGTTTGTACACTTGCACACACTATGTGGATCACTTGACTCGAAACAGCAACTGGTACTTCTGATGAGCAAGTACACGTGCACAGATGTGCGTGATGTAGTTACAATAGCTGCTGTCAGGGGGCGACAGAAAGACCAGCTTGGAACAAAAAAGCTCTGTTTTTTCCATTTAAAAATAATAAATTTTTCCTTTTTTTTTTTGTAGAAGTCATGAATATTAACATTGGTGGTTCTGCAAAACAATTAATTAAAATTATATGGCTGAAATAAATGTATGTGTGGTGATTGTATGTTGTAATCCTACTCTTGTGGGTTTACTTCGAGTACTGAGGTTTCCTCCTACAGTCCAAACACATGTACATTAAGTTAATTAAGCTAGGAAGGGAGGTGGGGCACACACTCTCTTCCCTTTCAATCACAATGACACCAGCCAATCATGGGTATCTGCTAGCTTATGCATATGAGGTGGGTGGATCATAATTCTCTGAAGGTGTTGTGATGTCCTTGATGGTTTATGTGCAGCAGTTCAAAAGAATTTAGCCAGCTGGCAGCAAATAGCTTGGAGGAAGCATGTGGTGACCTCCGTCCTCCCTGGATGGTTGTGGTTGTGTGTTCAGGGAAGAAATGTCTGACCAGGGGAATTGGCCATGACTTAATTAATGGGATAAAAAGGGGCTTGGAGTTTCAGAGATGTGTACATTATAACCTACAAATGCAATTGCTGAATAGACTGCAAATAGAACAGACTGAAAAATGGGAGTGTTGGTGTAGCTCAATTGTATCTGCTGTATATAGTAATAATCCATAATAACCAACCATATAACACCAGGTTGCAAAGCGACTTGGATCTTTTTGCAACCAACTTACATGCACATTTCTTGTTTACAAACACCAAAGGGCCCTATAGAGCTGAATACACAACCACATACCTTCCCCATGGTAACATATTGAACCATCATTCAGTGATGTCAAGGGTATGATGGGATGTTGCCTCGTTTAACACAATTTAAGAAACCTACAGGCAAGTTGGGAGTTGATTTGATTTTTGTTATGATTTCTTCCTGTGCAGCTGGATACACATCTCTCCAGCCCTAACCACCTCACATACACACAGTGCTTTACTTTTATGTTTTTTTGTGATGAGAGAGAGAGCGAGAGAGAGAATAACATCCCATCCATCTTCCACACACTCGTGCTATACTGTTTGTTTGTGTGTGAGAGAGCGTGGGTGTGATTAAAGTTCTGATTTATAATGCATGAACAGTGCCCTGATCATTGTACACATCTCAATTATTAATACATCACACACCTCAGCTCGTCTCCTTGACAGCAGTTTCTAGGACAACAGGGGTCATTCAAGGTCAGCACATTTTTAGGGAGCAGCTGGGATGGGGGGATGGACGTGTGTGTGTGTGTGTGTGTGTGTGTGTGTGTGTGTGTGTGTGTGTGTGTGTGTGTGTGTGTGTGTGTGTGTGTGTTTTAATTCACCTGCATTTTACTGCTCTGCTGTAGCATTGTGTAACCCTGTCGATTAAAATGCAGAGTAGTTTAATCATCATTTTATCTTTGCTTAAAATAAAAGACAAGCTTTCCAAGTACAGTCGGCCCCCAACTTACGAAATTAATCCGTTCCAGAGCCCTTTTCGTATTGCGGGGATTTTGTAAGTAGGGGTCACATTTTACATGGTAAACGCCTGATTTGTTCCAAGGCTCCAGTCTTTGGACTGGATAAACCCCATAAACCCTTTAAAAATGATAAAAGTACACCAATTTTGTAAGAAATATGTGTTCAAAGTAAAAGAAAATTATTTATTAAACAGCTTAAACATTTTATTAATATATTAAACCATTTATTGTTAACATTATTAACAAAATTATCATATTTATTAATTAAACCATTATTAAACATTTTTTATTAACAAACACACACCCCTGTCTCTGTATCTCTCTCTCTCTCTATCTCTCGTGCGCGCTGCAGGCCACGCCCACAAGACGTGGAATTTAAAGGCAAAAATAAAAGTACAGTGGTACCTCTCCTTACGAAATTATTCCGTTCCAGATGTGGTTTTGTAACCTGGATTTTTCGTAAGTTGAGCCGCATTTTACATGTAAAACCGCATGCCACGAGCCCGCCTCTTCTTTTCACTTGCACCGGGAATCACGTGTGTGTGTGTGTGTGTGTGTGTGTGTGTGTGTGTGTGTGTGTGCGCGCACGCATGTGTGTGTGCGTGCATGCGTTGACCATGTCTTCTTCGCAGAGTTATAATCTTACAAATGTTTATGCAAGGTTAAAAGTCTGATTGCAATGAGCACACTCAAAAAACTCATGAAACAACAGTAACTCTGTCCTTTACATGAAAAGCATCATGGGTATTATGGAGATGCAGCTCCATAATAGCCAATGGGAGGGAGCTGTGTCATCCCTCCTAGCCAATGGAAGGCCAGTGGGGTGGGATGTTGGGAGATAGCCAATGGGAGGCCAGCGGGGCGGGATGTTGAGAGATAGCCAGTGGGAGAGCGACTCTCGCATTGTTTGAATTTTTGAGATGGTGCTTTTGTATTGTGAAATTGTTTCATATCCAGAGACGGAAATTTTAGGTAAATGCATTTCGTAACCTGGATTTTTCATTTGTTGGGACTTTCGTAAGGTGAGATACCACTGTATACAGATATAAAACTGAAAAATCACATTTATACTTGTGAACTTTTAAATAAAATAAAACTAGGCACGTCCACATACATCAGACAAACATCAGCTTGCTTATGCAAACTAATGGTTAAAATTCATTCTTATGCAAATTACTTCTCTGTTTTCTGTCATATAGACGTGAATCACGTGCCACTTTTTGCAGTACAATGTCGCCCCCTGTGTGTGAATTTATTTTTTCTTTAAGAAGCAGCCTGTAATGTATTTGGGTTATTATTATGTTAGGGTTTAAGTTTCGTTTAAATAAATATAGTTTGGGGGGGGGGGGGTTGTTTGTTTTTGTTTTGGTTTGGTGTCCACAGAATTTAATCAAAATCTAATTTACATATTTGTATTAAAGTTCTGTGGTGCTATGATGTTCCTAAGAAAGTGTTGATGCAGCTCAACTCAGCTTTGCACTTGAAGGAACATTTTACTGTTCATAATTTTCACTGCATTAATAAAGAAATTTCTCCTCTTTCTGTTTCTCTTTCTCTTTTCTTCTTTTGCTCTTTTCTTTCTCATCTTTTTCTTTTCGTTTTCTCTCATTTCTTTTGTCTTCCATTTCACTTTTCTCCCTTTTCAATTCTTTCTTTTCTCTCCCTTTTGTTTTTTTCTCTTCTTTGATTTCGTATTTTTCTCACATCTTTTTCAATCTTTTCTCTTCTGCTTCATTTTTTTTTCTCGTTTCTTTCCACTTTTGATTTTTATTTTCTTTCTCTTTTCCTTCTTGTTTATTTATCCTTGTTCTCTTCTTTTCTCTGTTTCTCTTCTGTTTTTCTTTCTTTTTTCTCTTTTTATTCTCTTCTGGTACACTTTTCTTTTCTGTTTTTTTAACTCTCCATCCTATTTCTCTTTTTTCCTCTCTTCTCTCATCCCTGATGTATCATGACAGGGTCGTGAAGGAAGAAATATCAGATGATAACGCCAAGTTACCATGTTTCAACGGCCGTGTAGTGTCATGGGTGAGTGAATATCTTTCAGATATTGCTACACACACACACACACACACACACACACACACGCGCACACACACACACACACACACACACACACACACACACAGATGATCTGTCTTTCTCATTTGTGGAGATAGCATTTTATTGGTTTGTGAGCTGAAGTAATAAACATAATAAAATGTGGAATGTTGCACAGTGTAAAATGATACGGACTACAGAGAATCTAAATTTTATTTCTGGCTTTAAGGACGTATTTTACCATCTAAACTTAAAACCGTTAGCCTTTACTGTCCAAAACGCTGATAAAAATCACTGATCACGTGCACAGGATTTTAATGGAAGTTCTTCATCATGACAACCTTAAATCTGGAGTAGAAAAAAAGTTTTAAAGGGGGTGGGGCTTATAGCATTAAAGAATAAATGCTTCTCCACCATCATCAGCTTCATTCCTGGCTGCACGAAGAGGTAAAATATATCCAGTATGTTCTGATGAAAGCTTTATTCTCCTAAACTCGTTCAGTTTTCTCATTTGGTTCATGCGTGAGCAGAAGGCCAACCACTATGAACTACAAGATTTTTTGGAACGCCCACTTTTGATTAGCCAGTCATATGCTGATGGTGTGTTTGAGTCGCTGTTTAAATTGTAAGTTGCCATGTATAATGAATTCACCCATTCTCTGAGACTGAAGGCTTGGCCTCTGATAGGCGGAATTAATTCATGGTAGATGACGGTAGGCATTTTTTTTTTCTCTGATGGTGATCACCTCGCGTTATCCCGTCAGTGTTGCTTGCACCTTTGTAGGGTTACATGAGACCATTTCAGCATTTTGAGTGCTGGGAAAGTGTAGCTTTCATTCACAGAAAGTTTTGTCAGAATGTTCAAAATGACTGTGGTGCCACTTCCAAATCAATTCAGATACAGTTGCACCCAGGAAGGAATTCATGAGGCGTAGGGGGCCTACCCAAATTTCAAGTCGATATTCTCCGCCTGTCGTGCAATGGCCACGTTAATCGCAGTCATGATTTTCATGTAACATCTGGTTATGTGAGACCTGAGCTTAGGTTAGCACATTCCTCACAGCAAGGTCCTGGGTTCAAGTCCCAAGCGTTCTTTTCCTGTTCTTATGCAGGTTTCCTCCATGTACTCTGGTTTCCTCCCACAGTGCAAAGACATGCACGTTAGGCTACAGTAATTGGTTGTTCCAAATTGTCCCTAACTCAAAGTGTTGATGGCCTTATGTGTGTGTGTAGCCCGTCAGGGCCCAGGGTCGGTTGAGATGGGCTCCAGCCTCCCCTCAACATTGGAAGGATTAAGTGATTGGGGAAAAGGAATAATGAGTTTAGATGAGCAGGATTTGAAAACGACAGCCGTTGTCTGGATTCCTCACCTCACTGCGGCATCAATGATGCATGTCAGTGTCATCACAGTTGAACCTCCTGTTCACTTGCTGGTGTAAATTCAGGGCTGTAATCAGGGCGTTCTCTATTCCCGACGCCTGATACACTGCTTCAGCAACATAGACTACACGAACATTGTACTCGCAACTCGTAACACAACACTGCAGTCGATCACATGTTTCACTGTCCAAGCGTTTAATCAGGGTGAAGACAGATGTGATGTGCGAGTGTAACTGAGCAGAGCGTGAACTGAACTCGCTTTAACACTTTGCCTGAACTTCATGTCTTGGCGGATTAAGTGGGTGGTACATGTTTATCAATAACCAAACAGCTGCTGGTTATAGTCTGACTTAGTGTTGAGACGCAGGACATGTGATGACAGACATATACAGCAGCTGTGTGTGTTTGGGTGGACGGTTTGTGTGGGTGGTTGGGGTTCCATCGATTGCATATCTAACAGATATTTGCTGAAGGCAGGACTGATATTGCTTAAACGTGAAAAAAGTATTAATATAAGCTGTACAGGGGCGGTGCAGCGGTGTGGTGGTTAATTGTCTCAGCTCACAGCAAGAAGGTCCTGGGTTCAAACCCCACACGTCCGGGTGTGGGCTTCCTCCAGGTGTTGCGGTTTCCTCCTGCAGTCCGAACACATGCATATTAGATCAACTGGGTATTCTCAGTTGCCCCCAGGAGTAAATGTGTTTGTCAATAGTTTCGGTGTGTATTGAACCTGTGCTATTCAGGGTGTACCCCAGTTATCTGGGATGGGTAAGAGCCTTCCTATTACCCTAATGAAGTATAAACGGAAGTAAAAATGAAAAACTTTATACTACATGAGCATATCAGTACTCCATAATCCATCAAATTTTACCAACCGCTTAATCATAGTAGGGTTCACAGGATGCTGGAGCCTATCTCAGCCGACTCGGAGGAAAGGCAGAGTACTCCCTGAACGGCTCATCAGTCCATCACAGGGCGAACACACACACACACACACACACACACACACATATGCACTCACTCAGCCATTCACACTCAACAGACAATTAGCCTAACGTGCATATTTTTGCACTGTGGAAGGAAACTGGAGTACACTGAGGAAACTCAAGCATTCAGAGAAACGTCCTCACTGAGCCCAGAACTTGAACTCAGGCTCTACTTGCCGTGAAGCAGATGTGCTAACATGTGCACCACCCTTGAAAAATAACAGGAAACGGTATATCTGTGCTTGTGTGAGATAGGTGGAGGGATAGAAACCAATGAACGGAATGTATTGTATCACCAATAAGACCTGAAGTTGCATAACATGATAAGTCAATCCATGATGAAAACTGAGGTAGTATCATATCCTGACGGTAGACGTCTCTCCCTTTATGCTGAAACTCACTCCAAAGTGCCCAACTGCAGTTTCTCTGCAGTTCACATCCTGAACCCTTCATCTGTGCTCAAGTGATTTGATATATACTGTAGCTGAACACCTGTGTACACTTTACTTGTTACCATGACAACATGGCATGCTATATTTTGAGTGATATATACAGGGATCCCTTACTTTCTGCAGTTAATCGGGACCGAGGGAGCCCACCCCCCACCCCCCTATGATTTCCGCAAAGTAGGACCCCCCCCCCCCCCCCGACAGATGTATATGTACATGTATATGTGTATATAATATCTATAAATGCATATTCAAAGCTATAAATGCTTATAATAACAAACATTCAAAAATGATGCATGAGATTGAAGACACAGATGCGCGCACACACACTCAGATGCACACCTCCATAAAAATGTGAGTAGTTTTGTTGAGGGGTTTAGGGTTGTTTTGTGTTTTTGTTTGTTTGTTTGGTTTTTTTTGCATACTTGGCCTTGTTTTGCGGCATTTTCCTTAACTTTTCCCCTATTTTTCCTTATTTCCTTATTTTTTTATTTTTCAATGAATATTTTTGAAAACCCTCGATGCACTGAAGCTGCAGAAACTGAAGCATGAAGTAGTGAGGGATCACTATATATATGGATGATGTGTACAGTCATACCTTGAATATCACGGATAATGTTGACTAGACCTGGCCGTGATATTCGAAAAACCGCAAAGTAGGATCACCCCTCTCATTTCTACCATATTGTCTCATTTCTGTATGTTTTCGCGTCTATACAATATCAAGAAGTGTATATTAAACATTACACAGTTATATGAATTATGCCGTAATGGTGTCCTACATGGGCATACGTATTGCCCACCGTCAGCATATCTAGCAACTTCACTTTTTGGGTCACTGTCATCATATTTCGCTTTTTCTTGGGCTCACTGGATGCCCTAGATGGTGCAGGATGTTCACAAACACTATGAGATCACAAAATCACAAAAATTCCCGCGGGAATATCTGAGGCTACAGCGTCACGTGTCTGAGCCAATCAGCTTGCGGGATTGAGTTGAGTGGGCGGTCCCTGCCTGAACTGGGAAGGAGGGACACTTCAGTCTGTTGTTTGTAAACAATGGACGCAGCCTGCCTTGGGTCCCTGCCTTCCGCTTGCGTACTCGTGAGTTTCAACACGAATTTTGAATTTTTTATAATTTTTTTTTTTTTTTTTTAATACCGCGGTGCACCAAGACCGCGAAGTTCAAATCGTGAAGTGGCAAGGGATGAGTGTCGTATCACTTTCCCTAAACTCCCAGAGTAGCACAGCCACTGTGTTACAACAGAGGCTATAAAGCAATGTCTTTTATTGTCAGAGTCAAGGCCGAAATCCTATTTTCTCTTTGTTGACTGTAATAAAGCACACTCGTGCTGATTTAGCCCATAAATCCCATTTAGCTTTGCTATTTCTACACCCAGTGCTTTCTCATTCTCTTATTTCCCAATCCACGCATGGATATCTTTATTTATTTATTTATTTATTTAGCCAAGACACACACACAGGAAGAATTCATCCATTCAGGTACACACCCACGTTGCCAGATCGCCCGCGTTCCCTAATCCAAATACTGCAGAGAAACACAAGGTGTGCTCTTTAACATGGTTTAACCTCCTGCTGACTTCAGATTCACATTTCCCATCATGCTAGAGTCAGAGAAATACACTCGTCGTCTCGGTGCTTCCGCTTCACATTCCCACCTGGTACTTTCCCATGAAGTGCTGGGTTTGAAGACGCTTTTATTAAAGGTGGGTGGTTCTTGGCTTTGCACCATGTCATCTCTTTTATCGTTGTTTTTTGGCAGGTGGGAGGAGCTCCCACCAGTCCCTGTACAGTTTGGCTGCGTTTCTGATTGTGGGAGTGTCCTTATACCAATATTTATTAAGGATTCAGCATTCTCCGTTTTTCCCCCCCGAAATCCTCGTAACATGTTGAGTGGGGGATGGGTAAGTGTGAATTACCCCAGGTGTGAATGTACAGACCGATCCATATGCACACCTGTGTTTCCATATCCCTGACTGGTACAAGACAAATACATGAATGATTTAATACTTCTGTTATTAACGCTATTCTTATTACTGATTCTTCATATTATTCCTTAATTTATTCATTTTCTGGACCACTTATCTTAACTAGGGTCTCTTGGAGGCTGGCGTCCATGTCGGCCGATTCAGGTCGAGGGCAAAGTACGCGCTAGACACTTTTGGCAGCTACTCTTGCCAAAAGTCAGCAATGGGTCTTTTACCTGACTCTCATCATAGATAATGAGAGACATGGCTGGCAGCACCAACACAACATCCTCTTGTGAAGCAACACCAGCATCCTCTGTGCTATCTTCTGGATGTTTGGAAATTTGGCTGCACTTAATGAAGCATAAAACTCATCCAGTTTAAGGGAGTTGAACTTCTGCTTTAACATCATGACACATTGGAGATCAATCAGTTCCAACTGTAACGCCTGTGGTAGTGTTTCAGGCTCTTGTGAGAAGGGACCGGACACCAGCTGATTTCTCCAAAATCACAAACCCGATGACAGAATTCTTCATGCAGGTCATCCAGTGCTTTCCTGGATTTCTTCACATGTTGCTAGGCGTAGTTTAACGTGTCCAGTGTAGGGGAAATGAGCAAATTTCATGTCTGACATTTGCTTTGAAAATAAACCTAGCCTGGTTTTGAAGGCTCTGATGTCTACTTGCATTTCATGCACAAACTGTTTTTCCCTTATTCAGCTTGTTCATGTGGGTCAGTTTATCCACAGTAAAAGCTAAAAATCACAAAACCAATCTGTGTCTTTCAGTGCAGGAACATGCTCAGTGTTCTCAAGTATGTAGCTCCAATAATTAAATAATCTCCTGATTGAGCTCCACACTCACTGACATACTTTCCCCAAACTGAACCAGCCGACATTAGAGTTGTAAAGCAAGTCCCTGTGATCAGTGTCAATTTCTTCAGGAAAAAGAATATTGTTTTTCGGGTGGCGTGATGGCGTAATGATTGGAGCATACAGTTTACAGCAAGAAGAGCCTACGCTCAAGTCCCGGGCGTGGCAGGGATGTTTCTGGGCGGAGTGTGCATTGTCTTTCGGTGCCTGTGTGGGTTTCCTCCCACAGTCCAAAGTCATGCAGATTAGGCTAATGAGCTATTTTTAATTGCCCCATGTGTGGATGTGCAAGTTGGCCATGGTCTGGTAAGCTACTCAAGGTGTCCCCTGACTTCGCTCAGTTTTGGCTAAGATAGGCCCCAGCCTCGTTTTGACCCTAATAGTAGAATTAATCGCGGTAAAGCAAATGAGTGTGCGAGTGTTGTCTATGTTATCTTTTAATCTGATATACTCGATGCTGTTTTTCAGTGTAACGACTG
Source organism: Plotosus lineatus (assembly GCA_024760905.1). NCBI lineage: Eukaryota > Metazoa > Chordata > Actinopteri > Siluriformes > Plotosidae > Plotosus > Plotosus lineatus. Next base: position 123,229,926 of record CM045728.1, on the reverse strand, counting down.
CTCTTAGACCTCCATTATTAATGCTTTCTGAGCCAGAGAATGTTCTGTTCCTTTTCTTTCAGCTCAGTGAAACACGTTGCGATTCCTGTCTGTCGGAATCAGATTCAGTCTCACAGATGCGCTGGAGAA